>JAUNZM010000023.1:0-1200000 GCA_033459285.1 Clamator glandarius
GGTTCTTGTTTGAAAGGAAGTTTTCAAAGGTTAGTTGATACATACTTGCATAGTATTTTAATGCAACTTTCCATTATCAAATTTATTTTAGTTTTCATAATTAAGAAAAGAATAATTAAAAGAGTAAAAAAGGTTTCTTGTAAACAGCTGCCAGATGGGTGAAACATTATTGTGGAGTGTCATATTTCAAACATCTGTCTCACTTAATCGTGACCTTTACAAGAGGAGAGAACACATGGCTGAAAACAATTGAAGTTATTGTGCTGCATCAGTTAATTAAGTGAAATAATTGGATGTATTTGCAAACTATAGGGAGAAGCAAAGTCTTGTGAAGAATATGTGCTATTATTGGAGCTTTTTTCCCAAAGAAATTAATTAAAAATTGCTATCTGAGTTAGAAGGCTGAGAAGACTGGTTAGATAACTATTTGGAAAGCCATGCAAATCCAGTTCAAGCTGCAGAGGTTGAAAATGCAGGTAGCAATCCTTTCAGCTTTCATTTCTTAAAGTACATTTATTTTAAGAAGGAAAAAAGTACTGTTCTGTCTTACTTCATGGATTTCATGTTTCTGCAAAAGAATGGAAAGCAGAGAGATTTGAATTTCTCTATAGGCCATGCATTTTACCACATACAGCCTATGTTCAATAAAAACTTATTAAGTGCCTCTGTGAATGGCCTCAATAAAGATGCATGTGGTGTTAGAGCTGTCTCTCTTGAATTTGTTGGATTTTCCCTAACCTTCCCACAGTCTGCTCTGCAGGAATGACCTAATTTTCCTTTCCTTTCTCATTGGGCAGCATTGTTGGATGTTACACAGAAGTAACAGAAGTAAGGGAGCTAATGATGTGGTGCCTGCGGGTTATGTTTATCATCTGTATAGATACATGTCCTATGAAAGTGCCCTCTGTGCTAAGGCTGAGAGAAGATTAGGGATGGCGAGCTGATCTTTGACTATGCAAGTCCTGTGGTTGCTAAGTTGTATCTCCCTGGTCTTCATATTTCAGAAAACCTATGTAGGCCTGAGATACATTCAGAAGAAAACCTCGAGGTGAAAAATTAATAAAGTTAATCAGGTGTGATGGTTTCTTTGTCTTTGACTGTAAATGTTTTACTGAAATACATGACGACAACAAGTGCAAAAGTAGAACCTTACACAGAAAATGAGAAAGTTTCTGATTGAGAGTCACATATTCTTTTGTTCTTCTTCAGCAAATGTGACATCTTTCTTAGGAGGGCAGCAGGCTGACAAATTAGTCTGCATAGTTTACATTCAACTGTATTTTAAGATGTTTCTTCTTTGGAAGAAATTCACAACACTCTGAAAACCTGCTTTCATAAAGATTCATAAAGATTTAGAGCTCTCCCAGTCTTTACCTATTGAGCTACTACAAGACTTTATTCAAAGGTCATTGACCCAATTGACAGCTCTTTTGTGGATTTCAATGCATGCTGGATTGACTTCATGGATCTTAACTACATCATATGAAAATATTTAAATAGTTCACATGAATGATCATTTATAATGATTCAAGTCATGATGTGCAAAAATGCAAAGCATGGATTGCCTAAGACATTTTTTTCTATGATCAATAGTAAGATATTTTATTGTTAGATGGACAACATTCATAGCCTTGGAGATACACAAAACCAGATTATAGCTCCCTCATCAGACTGGCGATAAAAATGAGACTGTAGCAATCAAGTGTATTGAAACTAACTACGCATTTAGGGCATTATCACTGAAGGAACTTAGAAGGGTTTGATTTGTGTATTTTCTTACCCATTCAATAGCTTCTCCTAGCATTTATTACAAACTGATGTTTAGGAATACTGATCGGAACATATTTTATTGTTAGGAGGATCTGATGTACTTTAACAACTGAAGATTTTGTTCTTAGCACATTTTTTTCGCTTTTTTCCATTCCCCCCCCCCCCCCCCCAAGTATTTCAGCTCTATGACAGTCTGCAAAATCATTTATTCTTAAGTATTTAGTTTAATCTGGAGGGAGGGTGTGTGTGAGATCTACATTATCTTTTATTTAAATGATGTCAAAGGGTCCAATCCAGTCAGATACTCTTAAAGGTGATGCAATCTTTGCTACAGACTTCACAAAATAGTGTATTTGACTTGAGTAGTCAGAGTCTTGTTTCATAGTTTATTTTAATTATAACTTGCACAGCTGTAGTAACTCAATCACTAGTGGCTATGTAATCATGGAGACAAGTAGTTGAAGAAGTAGTCCACAACTATGATTTCTTTCATGTATGTGTTCCAAAATGATGTTTGCTCATCATTGGAAGTGCAATCGACTTTAAGATGGAATTATTTTGAAAATATCTGGGAAACAGAATATACACTGGTTCTTATTGTGACTACACAACTTAGCTAAACATAAACACAAGTGGCTGCGGTATTCAGTTGGGTACTTAGGAATCCTTACTTTTGGAGCCTCTGGAACACAGAGATTTAGAGAGATTGAGTTAGTTTAAGAGATAATGTGTGGTGAAATCTGTTTTGATATCATCTACTTTCTCCCTGAAGTCTTATGAAAAGTAGAACTTGTGAGTTTCTTGGTAATTTTTAGTCTTCTGACACTTCTTAAAACTCCAGATTTTAAATAGAGGCTCACTAAATATAGAATATATTTCCTACATATGCAAATCATAATAGCTATAAACAGATGCTGTGTTGTCAATTTTGGTGTGTTATTAGACTGCCTAAGTAAATTAATTTCTCTTTTTTTTTCTTTTTTTAATTTGAGAAGACAGATAACACTTTGCAGGTAATATTAATTCACTTAAATTTATTCTTACACTGAGCTAGCTAAGTCTTAAGTTCATTGTCAGAGACGTCTTTACAGTTGATAAAAAGAAATAAATTATGCCTAGGCTTGCTTTTCTGACTAGGAAATTAGCCTGACTAAAACCTTTTGCAAGGAATTCACTTATGCATAATCATGCCTAGATTTTTCCATCTTGATGATTTTAGGGAGAGTCCTGTATGAATTTACTTTTAAATGTGTTGTGGACAAACAAGGATTAAGACACGTGTCTTCAAGTTAAAATAGCTGGATATGAAATAATATTCCTTGCATTCTTTCCCAGCTACCCAAGAGCATCAAAATAAGGTAGTTTTCTAGTTCCTGTCTTAAAGAGGTGTGCTGAAGTGTGACAATAAAATAAATTTAAGAGCAATGAATGTATATGAAACTTGACAGTTCCAAGTAGCTTTTTGTTTTGTTGCTTTGGTTTGGATATTTTTCAACTGCCCCTTGTAAACTTTGTTTCAGTAGAGGTAAATTTCCTCTGTTTCCTTCTTTGGCTTCCTATCTCTTGCACACTTTCAAGTTACCATGACATTTATTTTTGGCACAATTTGAAATGGTGTCTGTGCTTCAGAATAACCCATATCTACAATGAAAGAATATATGGGTTAATGATATTCCCCATCTGTATCAAAGATTTTATTAAGATAATATTTATTTCATACACTTCCTTTGGGAGCAATGCTTCCTACCGAGTCAAAAAGCCATGTTCTGCTGAACACATTTTGAAGAAAACGTGCACATCATATTTGGAAATCATTGCAAATTTCATGTAAAATGATATCTTTTGAACACTGTGAAGACGTTTTTCAGTCTAACCTAACAATTTTTTTCTTACCTAATTCAATAAAATGATGGAATGTTAAAGTAGCATAAGCAGGGATAAATACACCTACCTAAAAATATTAATTCCTATGATATCTCTTAACTATTTTTAAAGCATCTAATTGCAGTATTGTGTGTACAGTTTAATGCATAGGACTAAAAAGAAAATACCTAATTTTAGACCAGGCTTTTTCTCTGCTAATAGTCACTCCATGCTTGTCTTAACTAGCCTCCAACTGGTAGAGTTATCTTCAGAATACAATAGTAGTTTGCCTCTTCTTCTTTTGTCTATGCTTCCAATGTATTTTATCCTTAGGATTTTGGCATTGTTCTGCCTCCATCCAGATCAGCCAGCTTCCTGGTATGTAACACGTCCATTTCTTAGCAACAATCTGAACACACTCCTAATTTAAAGGAGCACAACAGGCTAATTTTGAAATATTCAGTATCAGTGAGTTGGATTTTCCTGTTGCAAGTGCCAAGAGAATCAGCAGATTTATGGGTAACATTTTATGGTCCTGTAACTAAAATAAGTATCTCCTCACTGAGACCCATTTAAGCCTTAGAGGTAAATCTTTATTCCCTCAGAAGAATTCAGACAGATGGAAGTGGAGGAAAGAGCTAATAATTTTTTAGACTTTCTAGTACTTTTATGATTTTATTAGTGGAAATCTGTCAAATTTTAAAATGTAAAACTGGTAGCTACTGTGGTGTAATACAATAACAGAAGTACATTAGAAGTGGAATACCTTGGTCAAAATACCTTGGATTTTTTCTGAAATGAACAAAGGCATGATCCAGAGACAATTTTGAAGGTTCATTTTCAGGTATTAAAGATTATTGAAGTATGACCTTCCTCCTGCAACCCAGTACTAACAACCTGATTTGTTTTAACGCTGTACTGTTGTCTTTAGCAAATTAAAGGCTGCCTTTCAAGGAAAAGATAGGCTGTAGCTTTACTTACCGAAGCAGGGAGGAAAAAATAAAATGATGTTATAGTTTTTAATGTGTTTTATCTTAATAAATGACCAGTGATTTGATGATTGGTGTGAATAGAACTACATAGCCTGGCTTTCAAAAGTTAGGAGAAGTTTAAGTTCTTCAAAAATTATTCAACTTTATTTAGGGGCTTAATTAACGATTCACTGTTTTTGATAGTCTGAAATAAAGGTGCTGTTGACAGGTGAGAATATCAATGCAGTTGTAAACTTTTATCTGTGCCTTATTTATGCTGTGTGATCATGTTCACTGATTGTAATGAGACCTACAAAACCTTCCTATTTGAAAATTAGTTGTTGAATATGAAAGCAATTACTATAAATAGATTTAACCATTTAGCACAAAAGGACAGAGATGTTTGAGCTAGAAGCTGGTAGGTAATGCAATTTCATGACACATGCTGTTTCTCACTCTGTACCAGCAAATATAGCACTGTAGGAGAGGATTAGATTTGAGACCCACCTAAGGAACCAGAAGGTGCACAAATCCATGGAATGTAGTGAGATGCATCCACAGGTCCTGAGGAAACTAGCAGATGAATTTACTATTACTACATTATCTATCATATTTGTGAAGTTGTAGCAGTCTGGAGAAGTCCCTGCTGACTGGAAAATGGGAAGCATAGCTCCCATTTCTAAAGTAATAAGGAAGACCTGGGGAACTAAGGGCTGGTCAGTCCTCACCTCAGCACCTGGGAAGATCATGGAGCAGATCTTCCTGAGCACTCTGTTGAGGCACATGGAAAATAAGGAGGTGATTGATGACACCCAACGTGGCTTCACTTACGGCAAACTGTGCCTGATAAATTCTGTGTCCTTCTATGACAGTGCTGGAGCATGGGTGAATAAGGAAAGAGTAACTGATGTCATTGACCTGGACTTGTGCAAAACATTTGACACTGTCCTGCATGACATTCTGGTCTCTAAATTGGAGATATATGGGTTTGACAGATAGACTGCTTTGTGGATAAGGAACTGGCTGGTTGGTTGTACTCAAAGAATTGTGTTCAATGGTTCAAGATCCAAGTGGAAACTGGTAATGAGTGGTATTCCTCGGGGGTCAATATTGGGACTGGTGTTGTTTAACATCTATGTTGTAGATGTGGACATTGAGGTGAGTGCACACTCAGCAAGCTTACTTATGACACTAAACTATGTGAAGTGGTTGGTGTGCTGGAGAGAAGGCATGCCATCCAGAGGGAGCTGGACAGGCTTGAAAGGTGTGCCTGTGCTAACATCATGATGCCAAGTGCAAAATCCTGCTCCCAACCACAGTTATAGGCTAGGCAGGGAAAGAATTGAGAGCAGCCCTGAAGGGAAGGACTTGGGAGTAGTGGTGGATGGGAAGTTCAACACGAGCTGGTAATGAGTCCTTGCAGCCAGAAATCCAACTCTATACTGTGCTGCATCCAAAGAATTGTGGCCAGCAGGTCAAGTGAGATGATTCTGCCTATCTACTCTGCTCTCATGAGAACTCATCTGGAGTCCTGTGATCAGTTCTGGAATCCTCAAGATAGGAAAGACATAAATTTTTTTAAGTAAGTCCACAGAAGGGTCATGAAGATGACCAGAGGAGTGGAACACACCCCTTTCAGGGACAGGCTGAGAGAGCTGGGATTGTTCAACCTGGAGAGAAGGCTCTGAGGAGACCTTATAGCAGCCTTCCAGTACTCCAAGGGGGCCTACGAGAAAGCTGGTGGGCGTGGTAAGGCGAAGGCATGGGTGGCCAGAGAAGAAGTTATGGATGCCCCATCACTGCAGGTGTTCAAGACCAGATTGGATGAGGCTTTGAGAAACCTGATGTAGTGGGAGTTGTGCCTGCCCATGGCAGTGGTATTGGAACTAGATGATCTTTAAGGTCCCTTCCAACCCAAACCACTCGATGAAATATCTCCTAGCATATAGTAAAGACCTATGTTATATGGAAGCTGTTGTTATCTAAAGCATGACAGTGAAAAAGGATCCCTACCCTAATGCTGGCATCTGCTTCTTTTGCTATTTATTTCTTTAGAAGGAACCATATGTTCCATTGTCATGATTTCGAATGTGCTTAAGTTGAACAGAGCACACAAGAACAGACTTATAATGTATTTCAGCAGAAATTGTTATTAGAGCAGACTCAAAAATTTCTGACGTAACACAAATCCTTAATATCAACTTAAATACCACACACAGAGTAGATGTGGTAACATATATTCTAGTCATAGAATCACAGAATCATAGAATTGTAGAATTGTAGAATGGTTTAAGTTGAAACTGACCTTAAAGATCATCCAGTTCCAACTTCCCTTCCATGGCCAGGGACTATTCCCACTAGATCAGGCTATTCCCATCATCTACCCGGGCCTTGAACATTTCTGGGAGAGGGCATCTACAGCTTCTCTTGGCAACCTGTTCCAATGCCTCACCATCCACATTGTGAAGTCTTTCTTCCTAATGTCTAGTCTAAATCTTCCCCCCTCCACTTTAAATCCATTCCCCCTTGTCCTATCACTACATGCCCTTCTAAAAAATCCCTACCCAGTTTTCCTGTACTCCCCCTCCAGGTACTGGAAAGCTGCTGTAAGGTCTCCATGCAACCTGGTCTTCTCCAGGCTGAACAATCACAACCCTCTCAACCATCCTCATAGCAGAGGTGCTCCAGCCCTCTGATGTACTACATGATTTCATCAGAAAGGTCAGCAACCTTCCGTATGAGGAAAAGATGTTTATTACTAAGTCTCACAGAATTGTGTCTTTACACTTGCGATGAGCATCCCATGGTTTTCAAGTACAACTTATCTGTGACAAATTTCTCAACCAGGAATTAAAGAAATTAGAGGGAGGCCATTCGTGCAGGTTTAAAAGCACAATGTAGAGTGAAATCTACTGCAATTTAATTGTCTTACTGATTTTATGTCTAATTTGCTGTCTAGTGGTACAATCTGTTTCTTAAAGTAATGAGTTTTAACATAAAGTGTAAGTTAATCCTGAGAGGTAAGTAGTGATTATTTGTTAGGCAAATGCTGTTCACAGTCTGAGTAGCTATTTTGGATTAAATCAAGCTGTTGTGTTTACTTTCATTAAATACAAAATGCTTCTTTATTTATTTTGATTTTTCTCAGTTATATCTTTTGAAATAACTGGTTTTATCCTTGATGGCCAGCACTTTCTAGTAAGAACTGTACTGATACTCTGATAAATACCACTGTGACTGTGTGCTAGGATGACTGACACTTCTCCAACAATTATCAAGTAGGTTGAATCTTATTGCAATAATTTTTCTGTCAAACTCCAAACACCTTAGTAGACAGCTTTAAGTATTGTAAAGATTTATTTAATATTTTCAGCTGCCTCTGTGGGAATATATCTCAGCTTTATTCATTATCCAGTCTGCTGGTAGACTTTTAAATAATTAGTTAAGACATAAGGAGGCACTTAAGATGTTTTTGAAAATGTATTTCTGCCATCTTCCAGGGCCCTTGATTCTCTGTGTGCATTTTCTCTTTTCTTCACTGGTCTTCTTTACAAGATATGAGTTGTGTAGCTTCACAACTGGCAGTTTTTCTCCTTTAACATATGCTTTTTTAACCTATATTCTAACTAGAGAGAAGTGAGTTAGTTTGAGGAACTGTTTAAATGAAGACTAATGTCTTTGAAGCTTAGCAGCTATCTTCATAGAAAATTAAATTACTGTCAATGAAAAGCTTCTTGGGTGATGTGTTCCCATTGTGATGATGCATTTTAATGCAGGTTTAGTGTCCTACCACAGCAAGACAATTATTAAAGTATCTCTTCATCTAATTAAAAACAGTACTTTTACACATATGTGTGCTACAAGGAATTGCCCTTTGCTACTTTCTTGATATCTATATCTTTTTTTCTCTGTTCTGCGTTTATTTTTTGTATGTTCAAAAGAAAGAAAACTGAATTTAGGCATTGGTAAATTCAGTTAGTGGTTTGTGGGCTCTAATCTCAGAAAAATTATAAAAGCAAAATTAGCTTTTTAAATAAACATATCTTCTTATGAAAACCAACCAACCAAGCAAATAAACCCCCCCAAACTTAAAAATGGCCATTAATAAATGACAGTGTGTCTGCTCTTGTTTGCTCCTAGGAAGATCTTTTATTTTTATTTCTGTATCATCTCCTGATGAACTACAGTTTCTGTATAGCTTAGCCAACTAAAATGGCAACTGCTGAATTAATTAATTGATATCTTTCAGGAACTGAATATAAAAACTTGAGGGTAACTACACAGGAACGATAGGAAGAAATTCATTGATATGGAAAGTTCTAGGCATACTTGCGATACTCTGCTATTGTGTAGTGAAAAGCCTCTTCTGCAGAGACAGAGATACTGTTTCTATCTGACATCCCTAACTTGGGAGCAGAAGTTGCTACTTGGCCATCAAAGTAACAAAGGGCTTAAACGAGGTGGGTGAAATGTATTTTTCCTTCAGTTTTTGCAGAAAATGTCCTCTAAACTGGTTATAGTTGAGTAAATACTTTCATAGCTTGGGAGGACTAAGTGCTCCTTGTCCCAAACTGATTCTACTGTAAGGAGAAAGCAAAGAGTTAAATGTCACTGAAACAGTAGCACTAGTGTCCAGCCTGTGGCATGTGTGCAGGGAAGACCTGTAGACCTGCGTGTTGTCACTGTCAATGCAAGGTTCTTCATCTTAAAAGATTTCTGTATGGATGTAATGATACTACATTAAAAACTAAAGGCATTTCTGTGTTCAGACCTAGCGAGACACCCGAATGTAGAGAGGACCTGTAGCCTTTCTTATCTATCTTCTCCAGGAGATTTAGAAGTCTCATTACTGGTTTGCATGAGTCAAGGCTACAGGAGGAAATGCACGATGGAGCAGACCAGAGGATGGCACTCCCCTACAGTTCACCTGTTTCATGAGTCCCAAAAGAAAACTATCTCATTTGTAGGCAGGAATGAGGCAATTGGAATTGATGACAAATGCCTAGGCTCTTGTTGACATGCTGGCTTTATGTTGGATAGCTTTTGTTTGCAATAAAGTCAGTGTGACAGACTATTCCATGTAGGACTAGGTTGAACTATAGAGTGGGGTACTTAAGTAGTTTAGATGAAGTCTAATGGGCACCTTGCTTGAAAACTGCATACTTTGCATATGCTACCTTTATGTGGATGCAAACAGGACATAATTTCAGTGAAACTTGATTTCACCCTCTTTCAGTCTTCTCCCACCTTGATGTCTCAGATATGTCAATGTGACTCCAGGAAAAGAAACTTGTAGTCTCCACCTATGATAAAGATGCCAAGTGGCAAAGTCTACCTTAACTCCTGGTAAAAAATTATTCTTTTCCATCACTTCTCATCTTTTTCTGATACTCTTGTATATATCATATTTTTTTGTGTTACTGAATAAATGCAATTTTTATGTCAGCTTTAAAATTATGAGAAAGGAAAAAAACATTTGGTGTAAAGCTTAGCTGACTTCATATGACCTGCCTGTTTTCAGAATTATTATTATTGTTATAGACATATCTACAGGCTTCTGCAAAAGGCTTAGAGCTCGTCATACTCACTTACTCATTATTGTTTTCATGATGCTTTAAAAGTGAAAAAGTATCTCTTGATCTCTTTATTAGGATTCCAAAGATTTTAATGCTGGTCACTGGAAGACTGCATTGGTTTGAAGCTGCAGGTTATGTGAACTTTAATTTTCAAATGTACTCCATGCAGAACACCTGAAATTAAATTTTAAGCATATTTATGAAGAGGGAGTAAATTCAAGTCTCAGCACCAACATAATTAAAGCAGATGAATAGGGATTTTGATAGGTCCCTTTGAAATCTGTAAATGAACTTGTTCCCTCTTAAAGTCTTGTCTTGGTTAAATGTCACTTAGTAAAACCAAATTCTAATACATATACTTTTATTACTCATATGTCCATAGGAAGAGGTTGACAGATGAAACTAAACACTACCTCCATAAAATCCTGCTTGAATGAGGTTGAACCATTTAATGGATTTTTGTTAAATCCTCAAATATGAAGCATTTGTGAAGATCATCCAAGTAAGAAATTATTAAAGATATAAATGGGAAAAGTTGCTAATGCAAGAGTTTTGATGGAAGAAAAGGTTGTCATTAAATGTCACTGCAACTCATTTTTAATCACTAGAAAACATGTAAGACTATTTTTTTATGTTTTAGCTTTCTTTTTATCCTCCTCAGGTCAACACTAACACACAGATGTCATGCACAGCATCAGTTTTGCTCTTTACTTTGGTTTGGTTTAACCCTTGATTAATTCACTACTCAAAGTGCAATGAAATACAATTACCGGTTCACCGTTGATTAGTGGTGGCATTTTGTTTTTTACTGAAGAAAGACAGGAGGTAAGTTGATGCAGATGCTGGAGACTGATTGTCAGTGCTGTGGGTGAATTTCCACCTAGGATGCCCTGTTCTTCCACTGTTGGAATACTAGAAGACTTTCTCTTGGAAAACAGCCATGTGAACAATCCATGTGAAAATGCGAGTTGATGCACTGAGGAGTAGCAGGCCAAGGATGACTGAGGAGCGGTGCCCATGAAAAAATTAAGGGAGTATAAGCCCGGATAATTCCCTGATGTGATAACAGAAACTTTGGACCTGTGTATATGTGGCGTACGTGCAAATCTGTACTAACTAGCAATTATTCTTGTTGAAGATACTAACCAATCAGACATAAGTGCATTGGCGTGGACACATGATATTAACCAATACCGGTTGCATGTATTTTTGCCTTTTCTATAGAATCTTCTGATGCTCTATAATAAACAAAACTTTTGCTGATCATATTGATCTCTGTGTTTGCTTCCTGATCTCTGGTCAACATTCCAGAAACCTCCTTCTGCTCTGCTGAGCAGGTCTGGAGATGGAGGTGGAGCCCAACCAAGAACCTTCCTATTTACCCCAATCTTCTGTGTGCTTGTTGTCACTCCAGTGACAAACATGAACTCAGTGCTCTCCTGTTGAAGTAAACTTCCTGTATGGGCACATCCCTAACTTTTTCCACAAAACTGGACCCACTATTATATCATTTTTTTTACAATCCTCTTCAATTGGCTTTCTTAGTTTATTTTTGTTAGCTCCCGACAACTAAAGGGAGCAAGAAACTCATCTGGGAGTGATGGTAATTCAGGCTTGCAAGGTATTTCCAGTAATTAGTTTTGTATGAACTGAGAGGGTTCAGTGAATCTACTACTTCTCAGGCATTAACTGCACAAAATATATTTATTCCTCAGGGGGAAAAAAGGCCTATTGTTAAATATGCTACCAGCTCAAAATTTATTTTATTATTTTCTCCTTCTTGCTTGTTTTCTTAAGAACATTTAAGACTGATTAAAACTAAAGGCTAAGAGCATATTTTTTCCTATGTCTCTAAAAATATAAAAAGTAAATATCATGGGTAAATTTGATTTCTGACAACTTGGCATCTTGTGTGTACATAACTTTTGCCTAGCTTCTTATACCTCATCCGAACAATTTTAAAAGAACCTTTTGTGACTAATGGAGATCCCAGCAGCCCATCTGCAGCACCTTTGGTGTTGCAGCACTATGCAGAGTCCCTGAAATTCAAGATACTGTGGTGGTGTCTGCTCTCCCTGCAGCATGTTCCACCTGTGTTTGCTGTCCTGACCATGACAACCACAGCAGCTGCAGCCAACCATGAGACCTACTGTAACGTGGTAAACATCCTGCAACTCTGTAATGCAACCTTCTGTGTCATGTATCCTGATCAAAGAGGAAAAATTATCTTGTCAGCTGCAAATGTCAAGTTCACAATGTCTGGCTGCTGTGAGGCAGCACATGGTAAGTGAAGAATCCTCCCTTCACAAGGAAGGGTGTTGGCTTTGTGTCTGACATAGATTTTTGGATTCTGTGAGTGATTTTCCAGCTCAATTACAAATGCAGGACAAGGGGAAAGACATTGAATAAAACCAAAAGTTTTGTGGATATAGGAGCTTCTTTGTTTAAGAAGTATTAATGAACTGGGGGGGTACTCTTCTCCTATTTGGTTCAAATATAACATTCTACTCAAAAGGTTCTAACAACAGAGTTTTGATACTCTTTTGTTCTTACTCGCTCTGTTACCCTCTATGAATTACACTAAGGCGATACTTAGGGACATGGTTTAGTGGTCAACTTCTCAGTATTAGGTTTACAAGTTGGGCTTGATCTTTGTAGTGGTCCTTTCCCATCTAAATGATTGTGTAAATCTATGTTGTCCTTGTTTCAGGTGGAACAGTGTTAATTCCCTTTTCAGAGCTGCAGTGTTTTGTATGTAATGCAAACTGATTAAGTGTATTGTTTTAGTTGTTGTGAGGTACTGTTAATGTTTGGCTGTGATACAGTTAATTTTCTTCCCAGCAACTCCTGTGTTTTACAGCTCCTATGAGAAGAATGTTGATAATACACTGATGTTTTTAGTTGCTGTTCAGAAATGGAGGACATTTTGATTTCCCATGCTCTCCTAATGAGCAGGTATACAAGCAACTGGGAGAGAGCATAGCTAGGCAGCTGGCTCAGGCTGGCCAAAGAAATGTTCAATATCATATAAAATCATGCTCGGCAGATAAATGGGAAGTTGGCCGAGGGCTGGGGTTCACTGTTTGGCCATCACTGCTTGGACTTGGGCTGGGTGTTTACCATTGGGTGATAAGCAATTAATTGTGCATCGTTTATTTTGTACATTAACTATTATTGTTATCCTCTTCTCTCTTCCTTTTGTTATTCCAGTAAACTGTCTTTACCTGTCTTTATTTTTTCATTTTTATGTTTCTTCTCCCTGTCCCACTGGGGACTTGGATGAAGACAGTGTGAGAGTAGCTAGGATTATAACCACTACATATGCAAAGGTCTTGGTAACATCTTTCTCCCTAAGCACTTGTTGACCTCAAGGGTAATACTTGCTGCCCAGAGAGAGAAGACACACAGCTTTAGATGGGTGGAGAAATCTTTCTTCTTAATGAGTGGCATGTCTTGCTTAGTGTTGGCTGTGGAGAATGAAACTAAAGGACTCTTTCTCCTCTGTAACTGTTAGTGCTTTTTCCTCTCTCCCTCTATTCTCAATCTCCGCAACAACTTTACCTTGCTCCAGTAGCCCTGTGCCTGTTTTATTCTGTCCCATGGGTTTGGTGCAGTTTTACTGATTTCAGGCTATGTGGCTGTTATGCCTTTGGTAGCTATTTTGTCATCTGCTGCCATCCTTTTATTTCACCTTTCTTGTTCACTTAGCTGGACTAAGTGCCTGTAGATCTGCATCGCTGATGCCTTGCAACAAGAACCTTTCAGGTTGAAGAATGATGCTGTCAAAATTCATCTTCCTCAGGCTCTGGACAGCCTTGATGGTGTAGGACAGCTTTAGTCACATGTCTTTATCACACCCGAGCTGGCCTCCATGTCTTCCTTGGATCAAGCCAGCCCAAGGCTTCTCTTAGAAACATGGGTTATGGTGAACAGATGTATTGCACTTGCTCTCCAATGAGTATGCCAAGGGTTGATGTTTTCTCCTTTGATAAAATAAACACACAGGATAAAATAAACACACAGAATAAAATACAGATTAGGCCTGAAAGTAGTACATCTTGCTGGAGGAGACCATTATTGTATATTTTTACAAGCAGTAACAACATGTAGGGTTTTATTTTTCAATATTTTTCTAAATGCAAGTACATTCATACTGAATTGGGAGGGTAAACATACAAAAATGAATGTGGCAGCATTCTTTTCTTGGTAAAAAAACCCCACTCTGTTATTTTAATAGATAGAGACACCTCTAAAAAATCTCAGGGAAAATGAATACACTTTATTCATTAACAATTCTCAAAAAGGCAAGTATTTTTTAAATAGATACATATAATATGAAAAAAAAATTATTCAACTCCATTATAATTCCTTTATCTATTTGTAGGCCACAGCATAATCTAGGAAAGGAAGGATAATAAAGGAACAATCTGAAGAGCAATGGATTATAACCACTACATATGCGAAGGTCTTGGTAACATCTCTTGGTAACATTCAATGCTCATTTTGTCACTTTCTCATGCCCTTTATCTGGTGTTACATGCTACAGCATAGATACTGTGTCACCTGTGCTAATTTAATTTTTAGGATATGACAGAGGAAATGTCATTTTTTTCCTCCACAAGTGTATATTCATGGCTGAAAATTCAAGGTGAAAAAATCTTCTGTTGGATTACAGGACATAACACCTTGCAATGTCAATGATTCTGGAATACTTTACTATAGTAATTTTTTCACCATGTGGATTGCTGATGGACACTTTTAGTCATCTAAAGGTAGGTGAATAACTCACAGTCATTTCTTCATGTTACCATTTTTATCTCTCACTTAGTGAAATGTTTGCAAGTGAATGAATTATCAAACCTAACAGAAAAATTTGGTCCAATTCTGCAAATTAAAATAACTGCAGCTCTACTGAACAATAGAGGAAAAGGAGGGACTTGTTTAACTACAGCAGTTTATAATGACTTCAACTTCCAATATGCAGAGAGGCAGGGAGAAGACTCCATCTTCAATTCCTTGAGACTAAATGCTGAATTAGTACTTTATGGTATATAAATATATTGGGCCAGTGCTGTGAAGAGGGTCAGACTTACAGTTCTGTTAATGCCCATTATTTTAGCAATTACCTACCTCCAGTGAGATCAGACAACTCCATAACAGCCAAATATTACTTGCAGCCAAGTCTTGCAAGGATATGAGCATTGCTGTAAAATACGATGACAACTTCTTATGCTGCAATGAGAAGAAATGCTATAACTGAGCTGGGATGACAAAACATCTTCTAGAGATTATCATTCATAGAGACGGTAATCCTTTTCCTTATTAGAAGTCCCATAGCTAATATAGCAGTTCTGTGTGAAGATATATCAAATATTCTGGACCATCTATCAATGAACCATGTATTTGTCATTTTACTGGATTTAATGAAGAAAAAAATTACAAATATCTATGATGATTATGTGACACAATTATGTGGCTATAGGGGTTGTAACAGGACCAACCTGGTGGGTTGGGTACCCAGTGGTCAGTTGAGGCAACCATCAGCTTTTCTGCCACTCTGAGTCAGGACCTTAACTGGGAGAAGGGCTCCATTTTTCAGACTGCTGTTACTACATATGTCAAGTTTTGACAGACGCTTGATATTTCTCTTCCCTGATGTTCCTCCTCAGTCTTTATTATTTCCACTTTGTGTCTGAAAAGAACTGCCCTCTTGTAACATTAGTAAATGTTCTCTGGGTCTTACCTATACTCAAAACATGTTCATCCTTTCTCCACCTTTTCTTCTCTGAGCTCTCCTCTTTTAAAGGACTCTAAAAAATCCTTGGTTCTTCCAGATCTCTAAGTATATTGCAGCTTCATTATGTGGCTGAGACACTTGCAGGCATGTGTGAAAATAATTTTATGGAGGTACCTTTTATGGACTAACAGTTCTCTGTTCTTTAGTTCACTGTTTTTTCCTTAATGATATTTTGTTGGTTTTTGGTTACAGGGCACAGTCAATCTCTGATCCTTTTCCTCCCAAATTTTGCACTTGCTGCTACCCAAATGAACTCACTGTACTGCTTTTCTTGTAAGCAGCTTAACTCCTGCCTCTCATCTCACTGCAGCCTGCAGCTGGCCCATAACTGGCCTCCAGCTCCATTCTTGGTCTACGCTACTGCAGAAGTCCCTCACAGAGGACCTGCAGCTTTATTTGGTCTGATGCATAGTGCTTTCCTTTCCTCTGCTGAGTCAGAAGAGGAAAAACAGAGTTTGAAGGATTATGTCCAAAGTGGAGATTCCCTCCACAGCAGATGCCTCACTGCTTGTTGTCTGCATATGTAGAAAATGTCACAGACTTAACAGATGACTTATGTGTGAATGAAATTAACATGAAAATTATGTAGTGCTGTGATACATCTGAGGCCGGCAGTTGGATGAGATGTCCCTAGAACACAAGAAGATGCTAAATGTTTAGTTTCCCTTCCTCTGACATATACAGAAGCATTCTGGAGAAGGATGACCCCCAGACACTTCCAAACACTGTTGTGGTGAAAGGACACCTAGAATTGAAGGTCAACATGTAGATTTAATGTCTTAATTAGAGAAGGCACTAGAATGTATAGGTACCCAAGCCAGATTTTAGCAAGGTATTGGAAGCAGTCAGTATATCGCTGTGTGTGGTTCAATGTCATCCAATTTATGCTGCTTTTTAGATGAAAACTCTATCCTAGGTCTGTGTAGTTAATCTGCTTCTAAGCCCTCTTCATGTATGTATAATGACAACTCTTCAGTATGGACACTTGTGATGATCTTTGCTGTAGCACAATGACACAATAGAAAAGAAAAGAAGTCTTAACAAGGGATTTTTTTTCATGAAATAATAAAAAAGAGAGTGGAAAACAAAGATGATCTCACAAGGTCACCTAGTCAATGTTCTGGTTCCAATTATAGTTAAACTATTTCTGACAAATGTTTGTCTAGCTCTTATTTTTCTCATCACAGTATATCTTTATTCTCTTTCTGCACAGAATCAGGCACTATCAAGTCTCCATAAAAGATTAAAAGTTGTCCTTGAATAGAAGACTGCATGTTGCAAGACAAATGTTGTGCCGCAGAAAAGAAGAAATTTCAGAAGAGAAAATATCTGACCTAGAAAGTGCTGTCATGACTAAAAGATTTTGGAAATGAATTTCTGATTTAATGGATAAAGTAAACATTACACCATACACTTAGACTTTAAAATATCCTTACTAAAACAAAAGCAAAATAAAAAAATAATTATACCTTGAATGGTGTGAATGTGTCTTGAAATCTCACAGGAATAAAAAGTTAATGCCTGTTAAATAAAACCCTTGGCTGAAAGACATCCCCAAAATGCATGCTATTCACCCCCCAAA
This sequence comes from Clamator glandarius, assembly GCA_033459285.1. Lineage (NCBI taxonomy): Eukaryota > Metazoa > Chordata > Aves > Cuculiformes > Cuculidae > Clamator > Clamator glandarius. The sequence continues at coordinate 17,560 of JAUNZM010000023.1, forward strand.
TGCATGCTATTACTACTAGAAAGAATCATATATATGTTTCTAGATTATACTGTATAACTATTTGAGGAAGCAGTTTTTCCTCTTTACGTGCAGCTGGCTTTTGCCCTCATTACAGGCACTGTCTTTTACACAAATCCAGAAATCTTTTTCTTGGTGTTGACTGCAGCCTGGGAAATATCTACACCAAAAAAGCAATATGACAGCTACGTAGGGTTACTGGAGTTATTTATTTTTGGCACAATGTCTCTTCCCTGTGATGCATTAAAGGTCGGTAAAAGAGTGCATTATGCTTAGAACCTTGCAGAAATTGAAGGCATGCTGCAGAGGGCACTATTTCCTAAGAAAATTTAAATAGGCATGCTAGGGTTAGGGCGTAAACAGGACTTATAAAAACATATAGGGTGCTTTGATCCATCTATTTTCTTACTCATTTCCCCTGTCTCCCCCAATTCATACATCTGGGAATGTGCAACTCTGACTTTTCTTGGGATAATGTAAACTCCATTATTATTTTTTTTCAGGAAAAAACAATATTTACTAAGATTATATTATCTGATGCAATGCTGTGTCTGAGACAGGCAGTTTTAATACCTTGAATTTATTCTGGTCTGCAGTAAATGCTGGAAAATGAAGGAAAGTCAAGATATAATCTCATGGAGACCAACATTATACTTCATTTTTCAACAGAAAAAAAACCCAACAGTAATAAAATGACTAAAAAAGATAAGATGGTCAAGCTCACTATTTTAATGTTCTCAGAGAAGATGAGCATATAGAACTGAAAATGAGGCAACTAGTAATCAGATCAATTTTACTAGTGTTAATTTGAAAGGAAATCCAAATCAGGTCAGATCTTTAGCTGTTGCTAATAAACCCAGAGAGTTAGATTTGATCTTAGCTTGGAGACTGAAGTAGACTCTCTGTCTTGGGATGGTTCCATTATTGTAAACAGGAAAATTTGAATGTTAGTCCAGTCACAATACATAACCTCCATAACTGATTCCTGTGCTTCCTGAAAGTCCAGTAAGGCAGACAAAACCAAACACACAGTAAGATATCCAGGCCTCACAGGAGACCGCGTCATTTCCTCATCCGTTAGGTCCTCTGCTTTGGCTGGAGATGGTGGGCTCATTTCTTCAAGCAATGCAGTGACAAGTGCCAGCTACGTAACTCGTATAAGTTGTATTCTATTAACAGGAGTAATTCAGCAGCTGAGTAAAAGAAGCCAGCACATAATCATATCAGTGTGTTACTGGAGAAGAACTCAAGTTCCCTATGCTTCACAAATATTTACTACTACTTGTTCATTTCTACTTCATCAGACATAGGTATCTACTATACACTCACCAATTTCTTCCTTGCTTTGCGTTATATAATTAAGTGTTTTATGATTCCCTGCCTCTGAAGATTTCTGGTGATTTTAGTGGCATTTAAAAAAAATCCCAAACTGTCTGAGAAAAATATTGATTGTTACAAGGGAAATAATTGCCATTCATGAGGAAAGGTTGCTTTCTGAATGTTGCAAAATGCAGTAAAAATTTCTGATGTGCTGCCTTGTTGGAGTAAAACATATCTACATTTAAGAATGTTCTCCAGAAGATACTTGTAAGACCATTTTCACACTAACAATGATATAAATATGGAATTGGTACAGCAGTAAGATAGTTCATTTTTAAGCAGTGGAATAGAAGACCCTGAATGTGTAAAAGCGGTAAACAGGTGTGCACATAAGAAATATATTTTTCCATTGATATTTTAGAGGAGTGACTGCTTTATAACTTCCTGCAGGATGAATCCTTTCCTGTGGTTTAATTTTCTGTTTCTGTCAGAATGCAGGACATTACAAGAATGACAGAAAAATGCTTACAAGATTTTGCTTTAACAATGTAACTTTAGCTTTAGTAATAGAGTGCTAATTTATTTTTTTCATTTCTGCTTTAAACTCTGACTTTCTGTAACAATAGACTCTGACTTTCTGAGCACTCACAGTGCTCAGAAATGAGGACAGGAAGGCTTCATCCTGTGAAATCACATAAGTTAATCATACAAGAAATAGTTACTATTACAAAAAGTGGAATATTTTGATTTAAGCTAAAGTAGAATTAAGTTTCATCTAAATAACTGTATTTTTTAAGTTAGACATAATGTCCCTCAGATAGTATGTGTTTTTATAGCATGTTTGGTTTTTTTTTCAAATAATGTTTTTCTAGACTGTTCATTCTTTGGACATGATAATGTCTTGTCTTACCTATGATCTGTGCTGAACAGATATATCTTCTTCTGTAATCACCTCTGTTTGCAGTGTCACCCTGTCACTCCCTCACGTTACTCATGCCTGATAAAGTGTGCCTGCTTTCTAAAACTCCAAAAAGAGTCTTAGAGAGTTTATTTGTTGGCATAGCTGATATCATTTTAGCATCCCGGGTGGCACTTGCTTTTGGGAATTTGGATTTGTGGGAATTAAGAACACTCTAGCTGGCAACCAAGAATGTCTCAGGGGCAACTTCCATGCCCCACGGACAGCATCTTGGGAGCAAGGATTCCACTGGTAAGAATTAAAAAATTGGGGCATGCTTTCTGGATTATGGTTTGGTTGCCTCTTCATCAGTCTGAGACAAAAGCCTTGCAGGGCTGGAAAAGTACCTAATTTGGAGTTAGAATTCCCAGTTTTGGTAACTTTGATATGTAATTCAGATTTTGGGTTGAAGTTAGAGTCCACAGATTTAGCACATAATTGTAGTTTTGGTTTCAGTTTGCTTGTGGTTTGTAATAGTGTGTGTAATTGTCTGTGTGAGAGACTCTCTGTTTGTAGTAGTCTGTGTCATTGGTGATTGTATGAAGGGTAAAAGTCCTAACTGGCTTAAGTCTGGAAAATTGATTTTGGCATGGTTTGCTGATCTGTTCTGTCTGAGATCTTGAGACTGCAGGGGCTGTGGTTGTGATTTGTTCTGGTTTGTTTGTGATCTGTCAGCAATCGCCTGTTTTTAATATGGGTGTGGGATTATCTAAAGGCGGTGTCAGTATTGTAAAGAAATTCCCTCTGGGGTGTGTTTCAATGAATTGGAAGCAATTAGGAGGGCCTCCAGGGGGAACGGCAACCAAAGAAAATTTAATTAAATACTGTAATAAATGGTAGTCATTGTATAATTTAGATGAAGGAGAATGATAGCCTGCTAATGGGTCATTGAATTACAATACTTCATTGCAATTTTTGCTTTTTCTAAGAAGAAAACAAAATTGGGATGAAATTATATATTCAGATATGTTTCATATATTATGGAATCACCTGGAATGGCAGAAATAAAATTTGGCACCTAGTGATTCCCTGGTATTAGCCTCAGAGAAGGATAAAGGAAAGGTTCTAAAAAGATGTTGCATTGCCTGTAGTATCAGGCAGTGATGTTTAAAATTATTTAAACAGCAGAAAGATGACGATGATATTGAACTAATGGTAGACCTAGGTGTTGTCTCAGTAAGTGCCCAGATGAAAATGTTGAAGTAGGGAAAACAAGTGGTGCTCAAAGGGAGCTGCAGCTGCAGGCTTTCGTTCAGTGGCAGGACAGACAAGAGCTAGACAAGAAGTAATCCCAGCTCTCCTGCAGCAAGCTGTGGGGAAGGAAGGATCAGTAATTGTGAAGGTTCCCTTTTCAGTTACTGACCTTAATAATTGGAAAATGACAGCTGGGAATTATAGGGATGATCCAGATTGGGCAGCAAGTGCTTTTGAAATGACGATTAAAACACTGGATCTGTATTGTAAATATATTGAGGCAATAATGTATGTACCATTTGATGGATCAGAGAAATGATTAATACAGCAAATAGATCACAAATGGAAACACAAGTCACACCAGGAGCTCTGCAGGGTACAGCAGAAAATTAGTTTCCCTCTGTAGATCCAAACCAGGATCCTAAATTGGATGGAAACAGAGGACTCCTGACAATATCAGTTTGTGAGTTTAGAATTCTTCTTGGGATGGCGGGATGGTGCCAGCCTTGTATTTAAAGTTATGGACCATTAGTAAAACCAGATGAAGTATTAAAGACATCAACACCAGACCATCTGTATTGAACTGATAATAGCAGGGCAGCCTACAAATACTTGAAATATTCTTTAATGAAAGCATTAGCACAATAAGCTTCAAGGTGTAGTGGAATCTTGTGCTTTGCTATCAAAAACCTCTGCTCAGGAAGCTAAATTAATAGCCTTAACTCAGGCTTTGGATTTGAGTCAAGAAAAGAGCATCATTATATAGCCAGATACTAAATATTCCTTTGGAGTTGTACATGCTCATGGAACCACATGGAAAGTGAGGCAGCTTTTAACAGCGTAACAGATGGGAATACAGAAAAAAGTCAAAAATTACTAGCCAGTATTCAGAAACCTACATAAGTGGCTATTATGCATTGTAAGACACATCAACTGGAGAAATTTAATATTGGATTGGGAAATCATTTGGCTGATAAAAATACTAAAGAGTTTGCAGAAACAGACATCATGGCTTTAGTGGCTGAGAAGGAAATAAAATCACCAGAAACAACTCCTAGATATGATGATAAAGACCTTAGATTGATTAAGATATTGCTGGCCAAAGAACTGAAATTGGACACAGATCATTGTTGCATCCATATCCTAAATATAACAGATAGAACAAATTCAGGCTTTTGCCTGACAAGATCAGGATCTTAGAGTGGATGTAGAAAATAATTGGCTGAATAAAATTTTAAGCCACATAGGTGGAATATCGCTGGCTGGATGACTGGCTTGCATGTTGCAAACTTTAGTGCTAATCATTATCATAATAGGGATCGTCTTCTCATAGTTTTGAAAAGGGTCATATTTCTAGAATGCGGGTAGATAACTGGTGTTGGTGTTTTTCTGCCTTGCTTGTTATCCATCCAGAAGAAGGGTAGCGTGGACCTTTGGATGGGAATGAAAAGTCAAAAAAGAAAAGCAGAGATTTGAAGTAGTTACTATTAAAAAAAAAAGTCAACTATTTTCACAGAATCACAGAATAACCAGGTTGGAAGAGACCCACCGGATCGTCGAGTCCAACCATTCCCACCAATCCCTAAATCATGCCCCTAAGTACCTCATCCACCCTCACCTTAAACACCTCCAGGGACGGTAACTCAACCACCTCCCTGGGCAGACAGTTCCAATGCCTAACCACCCTCTCCGTGAAGAATTTTTTCCTTATCTCAAGCCTGAACCTCCCCTGGCGGAGCTTGAGGCCATTCCCTCTCATCCTTTCCCCTGTCACCTGGGAGAAGAGGCCAGCACCCTCCTCTCCACAACCTCCCCTCAGGTAGTTGTAGAGAGTAATAAGGTCTCCTCTCAGCCTCCTCTAAAAGTGAATTTTCATCTAAGTAACTGTATTTTTGCTTGCAAGATTTCCCTTTTTAACAATGCAACTTTAGCTTTAGTAATAGAGTCCTAATTTCTCTTTTCATTTCTGCTTTAAACTCTTACTGACACTAGCAGTTAACAATGCCTTCTGTACCTTTTTGCACTCTTCTATTATGCTGTATGCAGCTGAAATAATGGTTGGGGATGTATACCTAAAATTGTGAATATATTATTTCTTCCTGAGGAAATGAAAATATATTCAAACTGTAAAAATAAATCATTGTCACAGCATAGGTAAGGTAATTGAAAGAAGCCTTAGAAGTCAACTAGCCCTGGCTGCTAAAGCAGGATGAACTAGCTCTAGCTGAAAATGGACTGATTACATGAGCAGATGTAAGCATTTGGTCCACAGCTGTTAACAATGACAACGGCAGTCTGCCAGTGGCTGAAAGGTGTTAGCTGCATTCAGTCTTAATCTTAAGTTAACTAGGCAAATCTTCACAGAGATTGAACAGTTTTAATTGATGAGTGTGAGTTGGCTTTTTGTCAGCTTTGTTTTGGTTCTGCAATCATTTTAAATAATTTAAAAAAACTTTCATTGAAGCAGAGAGATCTTTAGTATAATCAAAGTAAGTGATAACATATTTCCTTCCCTTTTGTTAAAGTGGGAAAAGAACTGATTTGCGCAGCTCTAGTCTGGCGGTGAAAGCCCCAGAGGTCATGTTCTTTGTGAAAATATATATTCAGGCCACTTTACTGTCTCATTCTAGAAAAGCGGCTGGACAGATTTCCAGCAACTACTGCAGGCTCCTAATTGCTTGCAGAAGAAATTATATGGATACATTTTATATACAATGGCAATGGATCATGTTTGACAGTGATCTTTGACACACTCTGACATCTAAATTACATACTTCATGCTCAGTCTTTTACCAGCATTTCTCACTTCACTTTTTAAAGAGTGCATTTGTGCATTTGCTAATAGCTGTTCTAGTACTGACACACTCCATTAGCTACTGTTCTCCTTGTTCTCTAACATAAAGTTACTATGAAGAACAGTCAACACTCATGGGTGCTGCAGAACACACTCTTTTTGTTGTGTTGTGTGCTTTTGATGCAATGTCTGCTCCTACAAGCTTTAAGCAGATTCCTTGCTAAGAACAAGACATTTCTTTATGTATAATGGAAGCAAAAGACTTATGAAATGTACTCAATCTAAGAAAAGACAAAGAGCAGAACTCAGTGGTTCAGTGAACCGCACATGGCATGACACTGTCTTTAAAAAGGTGCAGCAGGAAATTTTATCAGGTAATACAGCCTAGCAGGATAAGACTAGGCTCTCCCAAGTACAATACTAACTTTAAACCAAATGCTAAGATTGTTTCCTATTATTTTATCAAAGTAAACCTCATTATGGTTGCAGGCTGTCACAAAATGTAGCCATAAATAACTTCACATTTGTCTCAGCTCCCTTAGAACTTCTATTGCAGGCACATTTGTTATAGCAAAATAGTAAAACATGATCTGTCGTTGCCTGTGTAAGAGCAGTATCAACACATTCAATGGGTTCTGAATCGACTCTCCTCCCTGGAGTAAAGAGAATTATTTTTATTTAATTTTACTCAGTAATGAGGCATGATTTTACAAAGGAATCAGCATGATTCTTGGTGAATTGTATCAAGAGTTGTTTTTACTAAGCCTTTCTTAGCATGTGGAATCCATTTCTTTACAGAATCTCTTTATTTGTATGTGCACTTCAGCATATATGTTCCCATAGTTTAGCAAGAACACTCTAGCAAATTTACATTTTTTTTTAGCTTTATCTGATTCACACTGATCTTTGGGTAGTAAACCATACTGTTGTAGCTATTCAGCATGACAAATTGGCTGGGTTGGCAAACCCATGTCTTGGCACTCTGCAATAGTTCCTTCCCACACAAGCCTATGACAGACATATGCAGGCTGCAGTTTCTGAAAGAGCTGCAACTTGTAAGAGCTCTGAAGTCGTGCCAATTATTCTGTTTCCAGTCCTGCCTTGGATTGCTCCTCACCTTATAGCCCTGTTTCTCAGCATATTTTAGCTGCTCTTAAGGCTAACATCAACATAGGGAATTATGTCCTTTAATATTAATGATTTTTGTATCAATCGGTGATAATGTGATAAGAACCTATGAAAGAGAAAAGCTTATGGATTATGTAACTATATTGATGTACTAACCACACATCCCATTAGATAAGTGCTTTACTTCACATGCATAAATACTATCAGAAGATATAACATGAGATGTTACTGTGGCAGTAGCCACAAAAATTGCCTCAATACCCTTGCTACCAATTTTAACTGGAAATCCTTTACCTGTATACTAAAAAGGATGTCAGAGTGCTTCTGAGATTTACATATTTTTGACCTAAAAAAAATAAAATTGAAGAACACCATTGAAAACCTGGAATTTGAGTTTCTGCTTGGGGTAATAGCAGAATTCTTTTTGTATGTTGTAAAAGGGTCTCTTCTGGTGCTGTTGACACTGTGTCTGCAAACAAAGCTGCCTGATTCCCTTCATGTGAATAAGGTGTGTTGAATCTGGAGGAGATGGCTATCATTCTCAAGGACTGTGGTGACAGATCTGGAATTCCACTGTCACATTGTCAAGGCAAGGGCCCTGGTAAAGTGAAAGGAGAATATGCCTGATTGGGACTGTGCAGAGGTATAGCAACAGAGGTCTGCACAGCTTGTTTTGTGAGAGATGTGTCTATATACTGGCATGGTACCACCCATGCAATCTCCAACAGCCATACTGGCCTACCAACACTGAAGTTAAAGGACTGTTGATGGCATTTGTATTTATGCTCTTCCAAATCATGATTCCCCAAATCTGAAGTGCTTGCACAACTATAAAGGCATAGCTACAGAGATTGTCGCCTACAGGGAGATTTAAGATGTTTTTAAGCTATCAGTGGTTTCTAACACCGTATGTCTTCTTCTCATTATGCATTGGGATGCTGAGACAAAGGAACAGACAGAAAAAATGGAAATAGCTGAAGGTTTCTTTGTGTAGCTGTGTGGTAAAGAGCTATTTATTTTTAGAAACAGCTAAAATAGGTACTATGTGTTTTAGTTTTGCTTTTTTTTTCTCTTCTCACTCATGAATTCCTTTCCAGATAAGCTTAAAAGTGGACAGTGTTGTTTCAAATGAGAATGTCTGAGAACTTGTCTGAGTGACAAAACCCAGGGGCTAATAACGGAAATGGGGATGGCATCTTAGCTGCAGTCCTCTGGGGTAAGCATCAGTTCTTCCACTGACAGTATATGAAATATCACAGAATCGTAGAATGATCTGAGTTCAAAGGGGCCTTCAAGATGACCCAGTTCCAACCCTCTGCCATGGGCAGGGACACTTCCCACCAGATCAGGCTGCTGAAGGCCCCATCCAGCCTGGCCTTGAACACTTCCAGGGGTGGGCATCTACAACATCCCTGGGCAACCTGTGACAGTGCCTCACCACCCTCATTGTGAAGAATTTCTTCCTAAAGTCTAATCTAAATCTTCCTCCTTCCATTTAAAGCCATTCCCTCTCACCTTATCACCACATGCCCTTGGAAAAGGTCCCTCCTCAGCTCTTTTGTACACATCCTTCAGGTACTGAGAGGCTGCTATAAGATTCCCACAGCCTTCTCTTCTCCAGCCTGAACAACCCCAACTCTCTCATCCTGTCCTCATATGGGAGGTGCTCCAGCCCTCTGATCATCTTTGTGGCCCTCCTCTGGACCCCTTCCAACAGCTCCATATCCTTCTTATATTGAGGATTCTAGAATTGGACACATTACTCCAAGTGAGGTCTCATGAGAGCAGAGTAGAGAGGCAGAACCCTCTCCTCACCCTTCTGGCCACACTTCTTTTGATGCAGCCCAGGATACAGTTGGCCTTCTGATGCAAGCTCACATTGACAGCTCATATTGAACACAGGATTTTGAAATATCAGTTCCTTTAAGCTTTTGCCTTTCATGGAGTTGAACTAAATGTTATTCCCATATAATGGATATAAGTAAATCTTTAAAAAAAAACAACCCTAAAAGGTGTAGAAATAGGACCAAAATTCCTGTAAGTTTTTTTTTCAAGTTTGAATGCAGTAAACTTGGCAATGTTATTCAGATGGCCTACAGAAAAACAATTTCCTAGCATATTTTTTTTTTCCTTCAAGTCCATCTCAGGTGCAAGTTACATATATGTAATTTTCTTTGTAGACAGCATATGCTGCAAAGGAAAAAGATTAACCTATTGCACAAAATGAGAAGGAACAAGTCTTAATTTACACAGAAATACCCATAGGAACTTAGGAAATGGTCAGGTTTGTAGTTATGACCTTCCTTATTTTTAAATCCAGGCACCATTTCCTTATGTGGATTTTGAAGCCCTGTTTTAGTACATTGCCACTGTGACAATCTGTGCATTGTGGCTTTAAATTACCTTGTAGGCTGAAGTCTACTGAATGAAAGCAGAAAATCAATGAAAGAAATGTTTTTTTGCCAGGTGCTTGCAAACTAATATGTTTCCCTGCAGGCTAGAAATAAAAAGCCTCTTATTAAATCACATCATAAGTGACCCATGTAGCACAGTTTATTTTACATTACCTAGGTAAGGAGGCACTGAGCCAAATAAATCAAAATGAATAAGGCAATAATTGTTCCTCATTTTGTACTACCTAAATTACAGGAGTAGTGAAGGATGAGTGATTAAAGTGAGAATACTTTACTAATACTAGGCTTTTCTATCATTCTCTTTTAGAAAAATCATGTTCATTGTGGATATGGAAGCCTCTTTCCCTGTTTCTTCAAGCTGACATTTCATATATTAGAAAAGGATTATACTGTACGTGTAAAATAAGATGAAGCGCAAAATCTAGGTGGCTTTCTTGATAGTACAGATTATATGAGCTAGATTTGTTTTGAAATTCTATTTATGACTCCCTTGTTTGAGAAATCATATGTTCTGGAAGAGATCAAAACATGTCTTCAGGGCTTGTATTAAAAAATGTATGATTTTTCTGGAGACTAAAGACCACCATAGATTCTTTCTTTCATGTGCCAGCTAATTTTATTGAAATAAATGGAATTACTTAATGGAGGTTATATGGTGAATCTCTTTCTTAAGTGAAGTGTGCACTATACCCATTAGTGTTCAGTAGGATTAAGATTTCACAGAGTAGCAAATTAGATTTAGTCATCACAGCTCAAGTAAATTAAATAGCAATATGGCCTAGACTAGAAAAATGGCCTTTATTATGATTAAAACCAAAAAAACAAAGAGAAATATATCTCCATGATTAAGATTAATCATGCACCAGGTCTGAAATGCAATTAAATTTTTAAAGGTGCATCTTAAAGGACTGGTTGTTTAAGACAATATTACAACCTGCTTGCACAGGAACATCCTGACTGGTTCATACCAAAGGTGTTCTTAATGCAGTGTCCTGTCTCTACTGTCAGCCAGCTGTAGACACACAAGAACATAAGAAATAGAAATTTATAGAACTGTATAGAGATACTAAATACAGAATTGTTACAGGTCCTTTCCAAGGACACTGGCCCATGGCTTTTTGTCTTAGGGTCAAGAGTTCACACTGTATTTGGGCCATAACATTTGTTTTATACTGATGGATATGTCCTCTTTGAATTTGTCTGATCTTTTTCTAACTCTTCCACATACTTTATTCCTTTGGAGCAATGTGTTCTGCAATAGCGTTATGCAATATGCATGCAATGATTTCCTTCTGTTTGTCTAGGATACTCTTAATCCATTATGGAAATAGAATAATAGAATGGTCTGGGTTGGAAGGGACCTTAAAGATCATCTTAGTTCCAACACCCCTGCCACAGACAGGGGCACCTCCCACTGGATCAGGCTGCCCAAAGCCCCATCCAACCTGGCCTTCAGCACTTTCAGGGTTGGGGCAGACACAACTTCCCTGGGCACCTGTGCCAGTGCCTCACCACTCTCATGGTGAAGGATTTCTTCCTAATGTCTAGTCTAAATCTTCCCCTCTCCAATTTATAGGTATCTCCCCCTTGTCCTTTCTCTTCCTGCCCTTGTAAAAAGTCCCTCCCTAGCTTCTTTGTACACCCTTCAGGTACTGGAAGGATGTTGTGAGGTCTCCTTGGAGCCTTCTTTTCTCCAGGCTGAACAACCCCAACTCGCTCAGCCTGTCCTCATATGGAAGGTGCTCCAGCCCTCTGATCATCCTTGTAGCCCTCCTCTGGACTCCTTCCAACAGCACCATACCCTTCTTACATTGAGAATTCCAGAAATGGACTTAATACTCCAGGTGAGGTCTCACGAGAGTGGAGTAAAGGGACAGAATTGCCTCCTTCAACCTGCTGGCCATGCTTGTTTTGATGCACACTAAGCCTTCTGGGCTGCAAGCATGCATTGCAGGCTCCTGTGGAGCTTCTCATCAATGAGCACCTCCAAGTCCTTCTCTGCAGGGCAGCTTTCAATCACATTGTCCCCCATCTTGTATTGAAAATGTGGATTGCCCCGACCCAGGTATAAGACCTTGCTCTTTGCCTTGTTGAACCTCATGAGGTTCTCACAGGTCCACTTCTCCAGCTTGTCCAGGTCTCTGTGGATGACATCCCATCCTTCTTTTCTGACAACTGCACTACTCAGCTTGGTGTCTTCTGCAGACTTGTGAGGGCAAATTTGGTCTTGATGTCAATGTAATCGATGAAGATATTAAACAGCATTGGTCCCACTATGGACACTTGAGGAACTCCCTTGTATTGCAATTATACTGACTTTGAAGAAACACTGCAAAATAAATATGATCATATTCTGAAGGTATCTTTCTTTACTTTTTCCTACTGAAATGATTTCAGATTCCATCAGGCTAATTGTTCAGATTCCAGGAGTCAGAGGTGTAACTGGTATGAATAATATTTTCCTCATCTCTAATTGAGTACCTTGATCCCTTGTGCTGCTATTTATCTCTGCAATTGTGGTGTGCAAAATACTGTAGGATGGGTCTGCATGAAGGAAGCTAAATACAGCAAACGCATCTGAAATTCAACATTTCCCTGAGGGACTCCTTTATGAGTGAACTGGATGCATACACTGGCTTGTCCTCCATCAAGGGACCAGTGATCAGACTTGCCACAGAGGGCTGTAATCCATATCTCCCTTTATTGGCAGGTGTGAAATAAACTAACACTTCATGAATCACTGGCTAATCCTTTTGGGATGAAAAAAATCATTTTTTAAGTAGTATAATCCTCACTGGGCCTTGTGTCATTCTGATGTGCCAAAATTAATGGAAAGGATGAACAGCCCATATGTTTTCTCCTTATTTGTAAAGGGTCTTTTATAATTTAGACATTTAAATCACCTCTAACTCACCTTTACTAGATACCCTCTTAGAATATTTTTTTCTCATCCCAATTCACCCGCATAGAATATAATTAATTTCTGGAGCCAGATTAAAGAATTGGCTCAGGGGTAAAATACTTGGGACAAAAAAAGAGGAGAGAGAGTTGGGTCAGTTCCCACCAATTGTCTAGAGATGTGTTCAACCTATTTGTGCATCTGTGTTAACTCTAACCTGCCAACCAGTCTGTGAAATACGCTGATTATTTTGATCTCTCGCATAATAATAGCTTTCACCATTAGTTTTCCTCTTTGGAGAGGGAACAGAACCAACTATCAGTACCAGGAATATTAACATTTTGTCAGGGTTTTTATGGCCACATGACACCAAATGCACTACATTCTTGTGTCAGGTTATAATAGCCATCAAGCAAAAATATAGCTGGATGACCAAGGGGTTATAGCCCATGATTTGGCACCATCTGGTGAAGCAGGCATGATTCTCTTTTCTATACTGCAGCCATATACACCCCTACATATCTCTCATTGAAATTAGCAATTATTTTGGGTACAGCCCAAGAGGAAAATAACAAAGGATACTGAGAATGGTTTCAAAAGATCAGTTTTCATCTAAATAGCTCTGTGCAAAATGAGACTTTCCTGGTCTATCTTAACAGCCTTTCAGTGTAGGTCAGCAGGGATAATGAGCCATGCTTGCCATGAGTCATTTTTGACAAGATTCAGGACTGGATCAAGGAGTCTGATGCAGGAAGCCAAAATGTAATCAAAAGGGTGTTGAGTCCTTGTGCGCTTGGTAGATGAGCTATACCTGTATATTGCTGATGGCTTCAACCCACAATTGAACAGTGTATGGATTTTGTTTATTGCCACTGAAGATGGCAGAAGGATAAATGCTGTCTTTGTGTGTTGTTTGTTTCAAATTAGTGGCTTTCAACGTGATCATTCTGGCTTGCTCTTCTTATTACAGTGGAATGGGACTGTGAGTTATGAGCATTCCTTTGGTTAAAGATGATTTTATGTTAAAGTCAGTCAAAATTGAAAGGATTAGAACATATCCAGAAGCAACATTAAACACCATGTGCTAAATATGATGTGTTATCTTTATCAAACATGTTGTCTGAAGTGTAACCAAACATGGTCACAGCTTTATTGTCACAACATAGCCATTTTCCAGAAGCCAGTAAACTACGCAAAATCTGAGTGACATTTTCAAGTCTGAAGAGAGTGCTAAGTATATTAAACGAGTCACATTACCTTATCTATCTGGCATGATAGACATTTGATTTTGTTGACATTTGCAGGAATGCACTAAAAATTATTATTTCAATTGTTCATTCATCATAGAATGTGAAATTACCTGATGGTGCTGTTGGTCTCACGTAAGATTATTGGCATTTAAAAAGACATAGGCAACAAATATTTTCTTCATGAAAATGTCATTTCTTTCTGACAGGTGATGTTTTAGATGCTAGCAGTATCTCGGGGAAGCTTGCGACATTTAACATATTGTTCCCAGACATAATGGAGAAATCAAGCATTCACACAAAACTACAGGAAAAAGCACCTAATTTAGGTACTCATGGATTTTCTGAATCTCATGAAAAGAAGTATTCTGCTCTTTTGTATGGATGGGTAGGATCTGCTGGATGGTTTACTAGAAATTCTTTTCCTTGGTAACAATCCAGAAAATCTAATGTTTTGGCAAACATGTATTTCAGTTTTCTTCCACTTATAATATGCATTATAGCAACACAGCAAATTAAAAACACTGCCTGTTGAGAAAATGAGGTTCAGGAATTATTGTAGTCCTTTGGTCTTTTATATGAGACCACTTGAACTGAGCACAGAAATGAAGTAAAAATTAGACAATATTTATTCAGATATTACAGTGCTGTATAAGTAATCATTCTGTGCAAAGAATGAAGTTGAAGGAAAATTGGATTTTATGGCTATGCACTACAGAACAGGGGAAAGCTTTACAAATGGTTTTAATTTCTTCTTTCTGTGCATATTCATTCCAACATAACAAATACTGTTTGTCATTGTAGCAGAGAGCAACTCTAAGCATTCAAACACTTCTGTAAATTCCTGCTACCTGTACACCACTGAACACATGCATAAAGAGGAAGAAAAACAGTAACTTGGAAAAGATCCAGTAGATGAAGTAGAACAAATTTGGATAAGATAACTGTTGTAGAATCCTTCCTATTCTACTACTCTCTTCTATTTAATTCTATTCTAAATTTAAAGAGCAGCACAAAAAGCTGACATGATTTTGGGCATGATTTTGGATTTTTCTGCTTTACAAAAGCTTTACAGTCCATTTGAAATTAAAAGATATTTCCTAATGAACTAGGCTTTGAATATATCCAATTGAGATTTGATAGCTCCCCTGAGGTAAAGAAAAACTTATAGAAAAAGAAAAACCACTTTTTTTTGCTAGGGCTCCTCTGTTTATTTTTTAAAAATATTGTCTGGTTTTCAAGAGATGCAAATATATTCAATTCAAAACATTCAATAAGGAAAACCTGAAATTTCAAAAGTCTGTTAACTATTACTGTTCTAAATATCTGCTTCATGTTACATTAGCAGTGTCATCCTTGCTAGTTTAAAACTACATTTGCATTATGGAGGACAATATCATAGAACTTTGGCCTCTTTTTGGGGTTTGGATGTTTTCTAAATTTACTAACTTTTTAAGATAGAAAGAAGCCAAATATAACAGATGAACCTGTAGAATTTTAAAATGGAGAGGGAAGGAACAGTGAGTTCTTTATATACTGCAAGAATACCAGAGACTGTATTCGGTTGAGTATTTTGGTGCACTTGCTACCTGCCCTTTAGGCAGTGGAAGAGGGTAGTTTACACCCTCATCATTTAAACTTGGTACTTTTGCCACTCTCCAAAATCAGATCCACACATGCTGCCCATGGACCTGCTCACTGTTCCTGTATGAACTCATTGAAGGGACCAGTGCTCTTGAATATCTTCACCAGTTTAAGAGAGAGAGAGATCAAATTTGCCCTCACAAGTCTGCAGAAGACACCAAGCTGAGTAGTGCAGTTGTCAGAAAAGAAGGATGGGATGTCATCCACAGAGACCTGGACAAGCTGGAGAAGTGGACCTGTGAGAACCTCATGAGGTTCAACAAGGCAAAGAGCAAGGTCTTATACCTGGGTCGGGGCAATCCACATTTTCAATACAAGATGGGGGACAATGTGATTGAAAGCTGCCCTGCAGAGAAGGACTTGGAGGTGCTCATTGATGAGAAGCTCCACAGGAGCCTGCAATGCATGCTTGCAGCCCAGAAGGCTTAGTGTGCATCAAAACAAGCATGGCCAGCAGGTTGAAGGAGGCAATTCTGTCCCTTTACTCCACTCTCGTGAGACCTCACCTGGAGTATTAAGTCCATTTCTGGAATTCTCAATGTAAGAAGGGTATGGTGCTGTTGGAAGGAGTCCAGAGGAGGGCTACAAGGATGATCAGAGGGCTGGAGCACCTTCCATATGAGGACAGGCTGAGCGAGTTGGGGTTGTTCAGCCTGGAGAAAAGAAGGCTCCAAGGAGACCTCACAACATCCTTCCAGTACCTGAAGGGTGTACAAAGAAGCTAGGGAGGGACTTTTTACAAGGGCAGGAAGAGAAAGGACAAGGGGGAGATGCCTATAAATTGGAGAGGGGAAGATTTAGACTAGACATTAGGAAGAAATCCTTCACCATGAGAGTGGTGAGGCACTGGCACAGGTGCCCAGGGAAGTTGTGTCTGCCCCAACCCTGAAAGTGCTGAAGGCCAGGTTGGATGGGGCTTTGGGCAGCCTGATCCAGTGGGAGGTGCCCCTGTCTGTGGCAGGGGTGTTGGAACTAGATGATCATTCTATGATTCTATGTTTTACATGAAGACCAGACAGACAGGAGAAATTGCTGGGAAAATATAAATCCCAATTTTTGTCTTCTTCTTTCAGCCTTTGGTGGGTAGTTTTTCTTAAATGTTGCTGATATGAGTGTTTTTAACCTTGACCAAATATCTTCCATTCAGCAGCTCCTTTCACTATTTCATCTTAACAC
This sequence comes from Clamator glandarius, assembly GCA_033459285.1. Classification (NCBI taxonomy): domain Eukaryota; kingdom Metazoa; phylum Chordata; class Aves; order Cuculiformes; family Cuculidae; genus Clamator; species Clamator glandarius. Next base: position 34,352 of record JAUNZM010000023.1, read on the forward strand.
AGATGGCTTGAACTCATGTTTTTTTCTCTTTTGTCAATAGACTTACATTGACTGGTCTTCTCTTTCTATTTAGTCACTAATTTTTCTAAGATCATTGATTTCTAAGAAAGACGAAAGTTTTCATTTGGTAATCTTACCTGAAAATTGCTAGGGAGTTTAAGAAATGAATGTTTTTAGTCCCTAATGACATATTGTATTTTCCCTCTCCTATAATTTCAGAAAAAACTTCTTGAAGTATGTATCTGACAAAAATGTTGTTTTCAGAAGCAGAGCCTATGGTTCTTTTCTCTCCTGCATGACCTGATTTAGTGGGTGTTCACATGGCTGCTGGAGGGTTACCTCAATTTAGCTGGAGAAAGCAGTATGCGGTCACCTCCCACACAGCAAAGCTTTTGTGCAGAACATGAGAGACTCAGGTTCAGTTTCAAGTGATTTGTGGTGGCCTGCTCAGAGTGCACTGTAATCTGATGCTCATATCAGTTTCAGGTATGCTAATGAGGATATGCTGTTGTTACTACCTGCTGGATATACATAACCTTTCAAGGATTATTTAAGTAGCTGCTACATAAGAGGAGTGGCTGGAGCATTTTAATATGGGAAAAGAAAATTGAGTTTGTATTCAAATGAATAAAAGTATTAATTATATACAACTGTATTGCAGCACTCATTTCAGTGTGTGCTTAAATTAAGTCTTCTCTCTCATAAAGTTAGGTTGAGTATCAATTTATGGGCTTTCTATAGTGAAATGAAAACTGAACCACTAAAAACAATAAAGCATGGCCCCTATTTTAGGCATGTTTTTTTCCTTGAGACCACAAGTGAGACACCTAACGCCCCAGAGAAATGGGAGGGTCTGAGTTCTGTCTTGTCCTTGTGTTGGTACTGTACTGGTGCTGATGAACTACTTGGATCTCTGGTCTTTGCACACCCTATTCTTAGGACTGCCTACATGGTAAACCTCAGGAAAATTAACTTGTATTAACTTCTTAAAAACCCAAACTTTCTAAAGTGCTATTAGCTAAGTTTTTGCAGACCTACTTAAAATTAGAGTAAGTGGCAAATTCTTTTACATAACTTTATTTCAGAGGTAAATTTAAATTGAACTGATATAGGGCTACTTTAACTTGAAAGCAATGTCAAACCCAGAACAAAGTAAATTTTATGTAATTTTGAAATCACACCTTCAGGTAATTGTCTTATAGGTAAGGTCTCAGATGCCCAACTCTTCTTTTGCTTTATACAGTGGGCAAAGGTACTTAAACAGTGCAATGATGCAGCATCTAAATCCTCTTGCAGAATACCTTCTGTTTTGTGCTGCCACTTTGGAACATGACAAGGAAGACATTATGCAGGGTTTGCCAGCCTTCCTTCTGCTATCTAAAAAAAAACCCCACAAACCAGCCGCCTCACCCCACCTTCATAAAGCTAGCGCTAAAATACTTCCAATTGGGCTGTAAAGAGCCATTATAGTTCCTGATAGTGGGTTGAGATAATAGTGAGTTAACAACTTAACTGCTGCTGTTTGGCTGAAAACAATTTTCTGCAATATTGGATTCAGAGGGCAGCAGCATGTCTGGATAAACAAACAGGAAAAAAATGTGACAGCAGTGGAGTGAGTGGGGGGTTGGGGAACAGATGCACAGCCTACGTGGTGCTCGAGCACAGCGATATGCACGTTTCCAGTAAAGTTTCTCATTAGGTGTCCCTAAAGCTGAAGCAGCAGTGCTTCAGGCTGTCAGGAAAAAAACCTGCATAAGACAAGATCTTAAAGAAATGTATCTTCTTTAGAGAGGCACATTGTTAGTTTTCACTTTCAATTACCTGGATGGCTCATGAATGCATGCAAAAAGAATTGCTCATTCATATTAATGACATGCATATATATATATTTACTTATTCCCCCCCATACTGGCACAGTTTAGCTGCAAAGCCAAATTTGAGCAAATATCAGTGCTGAATGATGCACCAGGCTAGTGGCTACCAGGTTTTCCTTTCCACAAAGATGATATCTTTATAAATGTCTTTATAAAAGTGTATTTAGTCCAGAATTATGGAGCACTTCTTTTCTGCTTCACTTGGTCTAAGGAATTCTCAAGCCATTCTGAGTTCTAATGGTGCAATCAAAGTTTTAGAGAAAAATAAATATAACTTCAGACCACACTTATCCCTCTCAACCTTCCCCTTTCACAACCTCTCCTAATCTTCACACAAACCATTTTTTTCACCAACAAGTTGTATTTCCACATTTTGTTGCTGGCTCTTAAAGGTTTAGTTAGGTTCTCAGCAATGCTATTTATACACTGACATCTTTCAAAGAGCTGCATGCTCTACATGCCTAATGGAAAAGGTGGCTTAACAACAGGAAAGAACTTAAGGTTATTCACGGGACACTGAAATAGGAAAAAAAGGTGGATCACATTAATTCTGGCAAATGTTATTATTTAAAATTCATTTAAATGCAAGTCAAATTTACTGAGTGTATCATCCTAGAGAGCAACTCTCACTTATGTTCTTGCTGAGCAAACAAAGGATGGTTAAGAAGTCAGTCAGACGTTGGTGTTCACAGATTGCAGGAACATGCCATTAGCACAGCTGCCTCTGAAAAAAACTATGAATATGGCAGAGAAGGGGCAATTCTACCTTTACATTTATTTAATTGGAATGATAATTAATTACATACATTCCTGTCTGAACAGAGGGTTTTATGGTCACAGTCTCTTCATCTGGATCTGCCACAACCAGTCAATGCTATTCTGAAGTCTGTACTTCCATCCCCTAAAATTATAGGAGTCTTCCCATTTTTCTACCTATGTATTTTTGTGATAATTTGAGATGTAATTATCAATAAATTGTCATGTTATGGTGTTCCTCTGATACTCATTCCAATTTCTGGCCAAGAAATCCAGAGAATCTATCTTATTTCACTCTACACATTTTCATACATGAAAGCAATGTTTATACATATGTATTTTGTCATTTTAACATGCCCCAATGATGTGAAAAGAGGCAGGAATATTGTTACAGCACTGAACAGCTGGATTGTATTTCAGCTCTGATATGACTCATTTGGTGTCTCATTTTGCCTTTTGTGTTAATGAAATTGAAGAGAATTTTTTTACTTATAGGCAGCAAACCCAGTGATTCCTTTCTTTCTTCCTTCCTCCCACACTGGTTTCCTTTCTTTCTTTCCTTCTTCATTCTTTCCTTCCTTCCTTATTTCCCTCAACAATTCCATTTATTTTTTTAAAATAATACTCAACAACACCACTGAGATTCTGAAAATCAGCCAGGGTAATGAAAAGAAATGTATACGTAACATTTGTCTTTAAAGAATAAAAATAATTTTCATGTGTTAGCCTGTGCAGTATTGTCCAAGCTCTTATCCATTGCTTACATTCAGCAAGAATGGCTGCTAATTTGGTTGCCATGACAACCACATCTCTATTTTCATATTTTCTTCCTCAAGCCCAATTTGTTTATAAACCTCTAAATTGTTACATGTTCCCACATTAACCTTAAATAGAAATTAAAATCTCAGGCCAGAATTAAAAAGGAAGATAGTAGCTGACAACTTATATTGGAAAAAATTTTGAATTTTTAGTCCGCTATTTAATGAGTAGTAAAAATATTTTTATGTAATTTTAATAAGGAATTCATACCATAATTATTGTACAGGGCAATGTATCAGTTGAAATGGTCACTAATAACTCAAAGTAAGAAAAAACTTGGCCCAAGTTGCTCTTGTACTCGTATGCAATCTATTATTTAAGGATTGCCCACAACGGTTTAGAAGCGTGGTTCATCAAATCCAGTATCCTGTCTCCATCATGGGTTAATATCAAATGCTTCGAGGCACAACTGAACAAAACCAGAAATTTCTTTAGGAAAAAAAATCCAGTGCCTGTCACTTTCAGAAAACTGCATCTGAAAAGTATGTGTTGTAAAATTAATTGCTGGACAGAAATTGCAGAAACATTCAGTTTGAAAAATAGTATTTATTTTTCATCAAATCAAAATATTTACTCCATTTAATGTAATGAACACAAATCCTTCATTTCTCTCTACCATTCAATACTGAATTTCATTCCTATATGACAGCAAATTGCTTAGTGGAGGAGCAGTTCAAAGTTGATGCTTCATTTCCACTTCTCTAAAACCAAGCAAACTAACAAGCAGACTAACTCTCTTCTGCCCCTTGCAGAATTCCCACTACAGAACCCACTGTAGAATTCACAGCTGGGAGGTGTGAACCACGAATTCTTCTCATTCTTTTCTAAACTAAAGAATTCTAAGTTTCCTCCCTCTTCATATTGAAACATTTCCATATTTGAAACGATTAATGTTTTTTCATGTACTTCATTAATCCAGGTAGAATAATACAATTCCATAGGTTGTTGAAGCAATGGTGTTGCGCTATCTGCAGTTATGGTTTCCGTCCCTTTCAGCAGAATAAGTTAACATCCTTCTTGCCTTTTTGATTGCCACTGTACATGGCAGATGTTTTCATTCAACATCTTGCAAAGCCATCTTCTACTACAGTGACTGTATTTATTCAGGATACATCTCCTCCATGACAGTTTCGATTGCCCCACTATCACTTTTGCAGTTGTCAACACTGAATATCATCAGTATCAGTGATTAACAATTAGTTACCTCTGTACATCTGTGAGAAACATAATATAAGCATGTAGAAAAAATATATTTGGAGTGTTGCTTTGCCATGCTATTTATGCCAAACATTCACCATGGGTTATTTCTAAACATTTCTAGCCTCCAAAACACTACCTCTTCCTTGCTCCATTGAAATAGCTTCAGAACACTCAGTAAATGTTTTGTGAATATTCAGTTGTGTTTATGAAATGAGACAAAATAATGTTCCAAGAGGAAGAGAGAAAGTTCCCCAAACTGGAAACATTCCAACTTAAAACATAAGGACTTCTAAATCATGACTGCTTAGATTTGAGAAACTGCTCGAAGGCCACTGATATCTAGTGTAATTGAAATGCTGGTGTGCATCTCTGGAATCGTGGTGAAACTACCTACCTTAAGTCTGAACTAAAATTAAATTTGTGAAGAGAAAAATTATAACAAGAAAACTATAGAACTAGAAAAGATCAGAGGCCATAAAAGGTTTTCCTTAAAATTGGCATCTAGGAAGCAAAAAATATCTTTCACAGAGATGTGTTATTTCCCTCATGTCCTTTAACCATCATCTTGCTTCCTTCATACAATTTTAAAGCAGCACTAATTACACATTTCTCTCTGTTTATAACTTCAAGCTTGTGTGTTTTATTTTTCTACCTCTTATTTTTTCAATTGATTTCTCTTCTACCATGTCAAGTTGCCCTAAATGGAACACAATAGGCTATTTTAAAAATAAATATTTTATTGGGTACTCAGACCATTATGTAGCTGAGTGTGATGGAACATGCTCTTACATTTTGAAAAACTTAATAAAAAAACTGGAGTTGTAGAATTAATCTGATCTGATCCTACTTATTAACATAAAACAATAGTTTGTTCTTCCATATGTATAGCAACATCTTCAACTCTGAAACTACTCAGGGCTGTGTATTTCCATGTTAATATCTGTGTTGGGAATGTGTGTGGAGAATTTGTTCCTGGATGAGATTCTGGTTCCTTACAGGTTGATAAAATCAGCTTTCCTATCCTCTAACCTGTGCTGGGTTAGAGGTTTGCAGGTTACAGCTTGTCAGGCTGCGCAGGTGGGCTAGTTCCATTTATATGCAGTAAATAGAAAACTCACTGGCTCAGCACTTCTTTAGATTATGTATTAGTATCTCAAATTGGACCCTTTTTTGAAGTTATTTTATCCACGGCATTGCTCTCTGCAACCACCACAGGGTTTCCCACAAGAAATCGTTTGGCCTACCCTAGCATTTTGCTGCCACAGATAGGTTTTCCACCTGTGGAGATAGCCGTGGAAGAAAAGAGTTGAGAATGATTTGTATTAGGTGGCTTATCCATTTAGCTGTCAATAAGCAAATGAAGGAGTGGCAGGACTGAAGTAGGAAACCTTAGAATGGCTAAACCAGGAAAGATTAAGACCAACATAGTTTTGGAAGCAGGAGTTTAAAAAAAAGGCTTGAAGAGGGATGCTGCTCTAGGGTCTGACATAACCACCTCCTAAAATCAAGCTTGGCTACAAGCAATGATCTAACAGAAATGAAACACTACAATCTGGAGTTGTGCCTCTATGAAATTAAACACTGTCAAACAGGTGATATAAATGAAAAGAGCCACATATCTTTCAATGACAATCAGTGTTTTCTACCCAAGCAATCAAATTTTATACTTTGCTTTATTGAACAGTGACAAGATCACAGAGAATCTAGGAGTAACAAATGCCTTTGGGTAAAATGTACACTGTCTCATTTTGTATTACTAGAAAGATTGATAAAAAATGTACCTGTTAATGTGTTTCCATTGCAAAAGTGAAAGTTTTGAAAACCTAAGGGAACCAATTACTTAAGTCAAACAGAGAACGTACAGACTTGATAACTGATGGGGCTTGAAAGTTACTGAAAACTTCCTAAGCAAGTTACATAGAGAAACAGCCAAATTCTAAAGGGACTAATTACAGCTCTGGCAGCATGTAAGAATAACAGAGTTTGCAATGAGTGGAGAATACAGCCACTCACTTTGAACCTACAGCATGCAGGTGTTATATTAAAAATACAAGCTAACTACTGGAGACTTGCACAGATCAAAATCAGCAAGCATACTTAACCTAGACTCAAGAAATTTGAAAGAATTAACTGAACAGATTAGATCTAAAAGGCAATAAAATTGTAGTGAACTTTCTTCTTAAAGGAAACAGCAGTTAATAATGGGACACTGAACACGGGTTTATCAAAGTACAATATACATTAGGTATTTAGCCAGCTAACTTATCCAAATCAGGACTAACATGGTTTAATTTTTGTGTGACTCCTACTGGCAGAGTAGGTGCTTACCATAGGTAACAGCTGAGACCTTCAGCACAGTGGAGGTTCAGATCATCCTCCAGAGCACATCGTTCAGCTAAAGCAACAAAAATTAACTGAATTAGCAGGAAACAAAGGGTTATGGGTATTGTGATTCACATCAGGAATTTTTCTTGCAGGACTGGAAAGGGTCATAATTTGAAAACAGTTTTAGAATACATCATGAGAGAAGAAAGTCTCTAGCATTTAATCTAAAAATTTAATCTGAAAGTAAATATATTTTTAAGCATGGCTAGTTGAATAGAAAAAGTACAAAGAAGGGGATGATGTTCAGAAGGGAGACTATTTGAAGCAAGAATTCTTTTACATCTAATTTTTTCAGTTAATTCTTTCAAGCAGATTAAATTAACTGATTTGCCTAGCCCACAAAATAAATGTTAACAGATTATGCTTGCTTTTCTCAAGTACAAGGACTTGGAAGGAAGGGGGGAAATTAGCAAAAACATCCAAACCCCTCAAATTGTTTAAGAACAAACACAGTGAGCTAGGTACAAATAAAAACATAGTGGAAACTACCTTTGTAAGCCGTAAGAGAAATGTGACTCCTGAAGGCTTCCACTAGGACTTGCCTTGTGCAGCACACATTTGACTTGCTCATCTGCAACAGGAGGCAAATGAGACTTTGTCACCTCACCTAGGAGCTCCCATACTTTCTTTGCATTAAAAGGGAGGAATTTATTTTTACAGTGCCTGAATTTTTCCAGGAAATCCCAGCACTGAGAGCAAGAAATTGTCACCTTTTCTGGATTCCTCACCTGTCTCAGCATGCTGTTAACACATCACCTAGAGTGCACACATTTTATTTGATTTACAAGACACAGGCAGACACACTGTCTTCGTTGAGAGGCATTACTCTAGAGACAGAAAATACACATATTAACAGTGAAAACAAATTATGCCATTTATCTCTGTTGTAGTCATAAAGCATTCTTAGTACCTTAACCCATTGTAGTTTGGGATCTTTCCTCCAAATCTTTTCTTCATTACCACTTTCCCGCAACCTTTGCTGGTTCTTTAAGCAAAATCACCATGCTTCACTAACCTTCCTTTTGGCTCTGCTGGAAGTTGTAGCAAGAGACAGTATTAACCTCTTTCATTGCCACCTTAGGCTCTTCAACCATGAGTTACCAGCATTTTAAAGGCAAATGTAGAAAAACAAACACAGCACCCAAAGGCTATGTTACAAACAGCATTTTATTGCCACTATCTACCCTTCTGCTCATGGTATTTCATGAGAAAACAGTATTTGTGCAGATTTGAACTACATCAACAGAACCTGACTTTCTCAGAAGCAACCACTCAGTTCACAGGCAGATGTTACAAGCCACATTAAATGCACTGTGCTACAGCAGAAGGGCTTGTTTTAAGGGTAAAACCTCACTACAGGAAAGGAACTCTGAGCACTTATCCCTTTATAGCACTATAGGCAACAGTGAAGTAACCATTACTGGTTTATGCTGGTGTTTTTCATCCCCTGTGTTTAGCCATAAGGTGGTCACAAAAAAAGTGGATGTGAAAATTACTTTTCTACTAATGCTGTGAACAAGGCCACCAATTTAAACATCTGTCAAGTTCAAGTTGGTAGAAGTATCCTGACAGCACTCTTCACAGCTCCAAAGACTACTTTTGTTTACATAGGCCCCAGTGTTAGTGCCAAGACCATAGCTACAAACTGAAAACTATCAATTCTTTCCCAAGAGGTACAAATTTGCATCAATATTAGTTTCCATAACCCACAGAACATTATGAATACTTCCTGTAGTCAGAATTGTAGATACTGCTACTGTAGTTACTGTTCATGCTACCACATCATGAGCCTGAAGCCTAATAAAACCTGCAAGGCACAAATTCCCACTCGGAGTGACAGTGATGCCAGCACATGAACAAAAGCTCTTTAGAACAGCCATGTGTCAAAACAAAACCAAAAATGTTCTCATCAACCCCCCCCAAAAAAGATAAAAATTCTGCAGCATGGATTACAGTGACTATACTCATTCTGATATTCATTGGTTATTATTGATCTCAGGTCATTTTTCTGTGAGCAGTCTGAGGAGTAATACTGCACAGGTTAGTAAAACTACTTAAACATCTACCCAACTAATAATGTTAAACCCAGCTTCTCTTGGGAAATTTTCTTTTCCCAACCCTTTAATTCTACACCTGAAGACAACTACTGTATAATGCTAATACACTACAGTTTGAAGGGGTGCGCAAAAGTGGCTGTCTAAAGGACTTCAAGAGTTTCACAAAATTCACAGTACACAACCTTCAGATTAAAGTATTTTATTCAGACACATCCAGCATGATACACAATTGCAGCTACCTTTCTTCTCACTGAAAGATGCTGTGTAGGTGACTTTGAACTCTGCAAGAAAGAAAAAAAAAAAGACTTTTAAGAACCATTACCTTTGAACCTAGAAAAGCTGTAAGATATGCTTTAACTAGAATTTTAATGGGCTTTGCTTCATCCAACACATTTTTGTAGCAGAGGCCCTAACTTACATGAAATCATACAGCTCTAAACAATCAAGTTCAATTTGAGTCTCCCATTCCCTGCCCTCCTCCTTAGTTTAGGGAGTCAGAAACATCAGATTGGTGAAGGAATTTCCCTGATGACTGCAATTTGTTCCAATTATGAGACTCCATTGAGGATTGTTTCTTCTTTCCAAGAACTACTTGGTCTACTCCTGCTCCTGAAAAAAGTCCTCATTTCTCAGATTACAGAACTCACAATACCAGGTATTTCCAAAAAGGAATCAGATTAAGATAAAATTAAGTAGCCTTTCAACTGGAAGTGACATACTTGCAAACTCTTTAATACACTTGAGGTTTGCTTTTCTGGTCACCAGCAAGCATCAATTAAAGTCACTCCCACTATTAACAATCTGAAGTGGAATTTATCCCATAAATGGCCTGGAACACTGTGTGTAGACAGAGTGATTGTTATGACATGGCTAAACTGAAGTTCAAGAATCTTACTTCCCACTGAGTTTTAACTGGCACATCAGAAAGCGTTTACAGTATCACAGTGTCTCATACCGTTTTGTTCTCATGACACATGCCAGTTATTCCTATGGTTTACATGCTTTATGCTTTCTCACACAGGAGGGCAGACACAGTTTTGGTTGCAGGTATTATCCAAATCAAATTAGAAGCACTCTTCTGTCAGTTAGTCCAGCTGCAGCCTACCAAGAAACTACATTCAGAAAGGTGTGGCCTGCAGGGAATCAAAGGTCAGAAGTCGATGACAGCACACCAGCTCCGTGAAGCAAACTGCAACCTATTAATTACTTGTGTTTAGATGAAACTGCAGGCCAAACTCTTAAATGTCTAGTTTGTGAAAAACTGCGAATGAATTTACATGCGATGAGATTCTTTAAAGTCCAGTTTTGGAAACAGATTCCACTATGTTATGAAATGTGACAAAATTACCAGTTACCCAGTTGGCGCAACTACAATCCATCCTCTTCATTTCTTAAGAAGCTGGTGTCTGACTATAAGGAAGGGGGCAGCAAATCCACTTCCAAAGAACCCACACATTAGTGCGAGTAACCGCCATTTGTTTTCCACAGAAAATGGAAGGTTCTAGAAGGCAAAAAATGAATCAATTTTTCAACCAATACAATGATTTCTCCCTTGTTCACTTGAAAATGCTCATAGGCCCAGAACACTAACAGGCAGAGTAAAACAGAGTCTCAAAACAGTTTCCCTTTCTTTCAAGGACAGAAACCTACTATTTAGAAATAAAGCTTAGATGTGAGCTCTGGAGGCCACTTTGTTCACACTTCCCCTTTGTCCCTCACTTCCAAGCAGGGTTAGTTCACTGAAGGCCTCATCCAGCCAGGTATAAATACCCCTGAAAATCCAGACCTCACAGCCTCTCTAGTCAACTTGTTCTGCTACTTAATTACCTTCATTGTAAAGGCCTGCCTTATATTCAATAGCCACATAAAATTAAGTTTTAGATCTCGGTACATCAGAAAGCGTTTACAGTATCACCATTCTCCTCATACTGCAATGCTCATCACCTGTACCATGGGAGCAGAAGGCCACAGGGGGGGAACATCAAAGGCATTTCCTCTGTCCCTCCTTCATGCTGTGCTAGGCCTACTGCAGGCTGCCAACGTGATGCCCTTCTGGGAGTGATACTGAAAATGCTGGCAAATAAATTTTCCAAGACTTGTTCTTAAGTTTTAGAAAGCCAACATTCGGTATCAGATCTGGGCAACATGACGTAGTGATCTCCACTAATCCTATGCAGCAAGACAAGAGCTGCAGACAGAAAATATTTCTCGCTTACATGCAGATGTATGAAATTTCCCTGAAACCTTATGCATACTGCATTACTTTCTGAGAACTAATTTTAATGCTGTCAGGAAATTCACAACAGTCAAAACCCTTGCTGATATCGGGCTATGGAGCCAGCATTCTGTCCGACCTTGTCTTTGATAAAGGGAGACAATGCAAACAGAAATGATTACAGAAGACGTATCTGGTCAGCACAGATCGTACTTAGCACAAACCATTACTATGTCCAAAAAATGTCTGAAAAAACACGGTTTGAAAAAACTACCTTGTTATCGGTGCGACATTCTGTACAATTTTCAAAAAAACCTACAATTATTCAGATGAAACTGAACCCTACTTTATCTCCTATCAAAAAAAAATTTCCACTTTTTCAGCAGCAACTTCTTATTGTATCAGGAGGAATGCGTTCCTTCCACTCTCGCTGCACCATACAGAGCCATCGACCTCCCTCCCCCCTTGGCCTGAACACCTTCCCGCGACCTTCAAGCCCTGAACCTCTCCCCACCCCGCCCTTGCCTTGCCAGGGCCTTCCTCGTAGTGGCTCCTGCGGATGGCGGAGGTAGCAAACCTGCGGACACCGGCAGCCAGCATGGTACCGACAGCTAAGAGCAGAGATCCTCTCCCCTGCTCGACCTTCCCGCAGGCCGCACCACCGCCTTCTGGGAGCGGAAGGCAGAAACGGAAAGCGGGACAGGAAAGAGAGTGAGGGGCGGGTGGACGGGGACGTGCCCCGGGGCATGCTGGAAGTTGTAGTGCCGCGCGATCACGTGACACCGAGCTGCCGGCCGCCATTGGGCGCGCTCTGCTCCTCAGAGGCGGGAGAGGCCCTGTGGGCTCTGGCCCCGCCGCCATTTTGTGGGTGCGCGGCGCTCCCGCGTCCGTCGGGCGGAAATGGCAATGGGCGGCGGGGGAGGGGATGGGGGGTGAACGAAAGGCGTTACGGCAGGCGTGGTGAAAAGGGGATAACTGCCTCTGTGTTTCCTCAGGCTGATCCTGGGAATAACACAACTCAACCGTCAAAGCAGTGATCCCGAACCTTCCCTCAGAGGAGGGCTACAAAGATGATCAGGGGGCTGGAGCACCTCCCAAACGAGGACAGGCTGAGAGAGTTGGGGTGGTTCGGCCTGGAGAAGAGGTAGCTCCAAGAAGATCTCATGGCGACCTTCCAGTAGCTGAAAGGGGACTACAAGAAAGCTGGGGAGGAGGTTTTTACAAAGGCTTGTAGTGATCGGATGAAGGACAGTGGGTATAAACTGGAGAGAGGCAGATTTAGACTAGACATAAGGAGGAATTTCTTCGCGATGAGAGTGGTGAGGCACTGGCAAGGGTTGCCCAGGAAATCTGTGGGTGCTCCATCCCTGGAGGTGTTCAAGGTCAGGCCGAGTGGGGCCTTGAACAACCTGGTGTGGGAGTTGTCCTTTCCCATGGCAGAAGGATGGAAGTGGATGGGCTTTGATGTCCTTTCCCACCCAAACCTTTCTGTGGTTCTAAGACACCCCGCCTCATCTTTGCAGAAAAAGAGATCACTGGATGCTGATGTAGCTGATTGGTGTCGTTTTAAAACATATATAGTGAATATGGGTGAGAGAAGCAGTGAAGGCACATGTGTTATTACCAGCTATCGTGAGTGTATTTTGGTGTACTTTTCCTTACAAAGTTACATTGGGATAGTTTGGACGAAAATCAAACCATGACCACCCTTTGTATTTGGAAAGGAGAGTAACAAGAAACCCCACAAAGCTTTTAATAAAATGCTGGTATTTGTCTTTTTTATTGCAGGTATTATTTAGAATAAAAGCTCTGGATTTATTTTAATTTTTCAGTTAAAAAACTTTCACGTTGCCATTTCTGTATGGCAGGTGTGAGAATTAATAAGTTTTGCTGCAGCTGGTTTGTATATGTAATTATCTTGTAAAATGAATCTGTCTTGTATCAAGAGAGAATACGCAGACGATCTCCAGACGAATGAATAACCTGAAAGATGACGCACTCTCTTAGAGTTGCAAGAATTATTGATATGCTTAATTGTCTTATAAGGTGTATTGTCCTAGGTCTAGAGATAACCTGAAGGGGGGGGGACTCCAGGTGTGGTTGGGTAACCTAAAAAAATAAACATTCTACAGGGCTTGCATGGTTCTTTGTCTCAAACTGGTATACATACCCACTGCTTTTGTAAGATGGGATGCCTTTCTTAGAAGGGCATCTAAGTCAGCACTGAATTGTAAGACAAAATGTTATTGTCTTTGCTTCTAAGACTTTGCCCTTTACAGTATTTTACCAGTGAGTAAGTGTTTCTCACACAGGGAAAGAATTTTAAAATGGTTTTCATCACACTCAGTTCCAGCCCCCCTGCCATGACCCGGGACACCTCCCACCAGACCAGGCTGCTCAAGGTCTTATCAAACCTGGCCTTCAACACTTCCAGGGAGGGGACATCCACATCTTCCATGGGTAACCTATGTCAGTGCTTACCACACTCATCATGAAGAATTTCTTCCTAATGTCTAATCTAAATCTTCCCCCTTAAGTGTGTTTACAACGGTCTTGCCACTTCTAATTGCTGCATTTTTATTTCACCATTAATAAGGAGTAAAAGATGATAGGATGTCTTTTGTCCATGTTTGTAGATTTAGTTGTGATTCCTTTAGCTAGTTGTTTTTTAGATTTTTTTTTTCCTCCATCTAATTATATTTTTAATTTTATGTGTGAGATTTTGCAATTCTTTTTCTTTCTTCATTTAGTAAGTCTTAAGTGTATCAGGAGGTTTTCTGTTTCTACTAACTTCACTTACTGTTTAGCCAGACAGATCTCTCCCTCGCCCTTCTTCCTCAAGCCTTTCCTAGCTGGAACTAGTAGCCCAATGGTGCTCTGCTTCCTGTATGATAGTCTATAATCTTTTTTTTTTAAAGTCTTCTTTCATTTTACTGTAGTGGGTTTTATGGTGTTTGTTGCTACTGAAGACATACCGAGCATGGGTATAACGATCCATGTTATACAGTGACACCCGTGATAAGATTTTGGACTGAGCAAAGATCTTTCGTATTACTCAGGACTAAGTAAGTAGTCCGTCTTCTGTGATCGCCTAGCAAGCTGATTCACAAAGGAATCAGTGATAGCATTTAAAAAAATTTTCTCTCCCTAACATCATAAGGTAATTTTTGCTCGGTTTACTCCAGAATAATTTTAGTCATCCAGTGGAATTGCAGTTCTTGTCCTAATGCTATTGTAAATTTTTTTTGGCATAGCAGAGCAGGTGTTGGCCTCCTGGTGGGGAGAGTGTTGTCACAGTGCTGCATTGCTGCTGCTGGGCTTGGATCTGCCACTGTCACAGATTTTGTGTACGCAGTGGGACTGTTTATTACAAAGGCAGATACAAAGCACCATTTAATAGAGAATATTACCCCACCAGTGTCAAATCCTCCTGACTGTCCTTCTGTTGTACGTTGAATCCTGGTACTACCGTGTGTTGCTGATTGACTTTGTTCTGGTAGACTGATGTGTCATTGTTTCTTTCTAGGACAATGTTGGAAATCCACATAGATTAATTTTAGAATGGGCAAAAGCAGTAGATTTGATATCTTGACTTCCAGATGATCTAGACTGACTCCTATAGTGATAAAGTTGCAGGCTTTCGTTAGCAGTAGCAGCTTACTCCTTGAAGTGATGGTTTGTGGGTGTTTTCTGTGTAGACAGAAATAGAGATCTGTAGGTAGATATGATAGAGACTGGTAGAGCTTCAGGAGAAGGAGTTAACTGTTTCACAGCAGGTGAAGAAGAACATAAACTAGGAAATGAAGGAAGCTGGTCCTGGCGTTTGAGAAACCATGTAGGAGGAGTTTATAAAAACAGGCTTAGTTGCTTCGGGTTGGAATTTTGGCAAAGAAATGAAAAATAATATCTTCCAAATTATTAGAAATATAATGTACCATAATTATATTGAGGGTAATGAAGTAGCAGGACAGGTTATTATAGGAGATGGTAAGTACCACACTGGGTGACTTTGTAAAAAGACTCACACAGAAATTGTGGGCCTTACGAAAGGATATACTGGGTGAAATTGCCTGGCCTGTGTTACACAGAGGATCTGGACAGATTATTATAATGATAGTTTCTGCCTTTTAAATTTGTGAATCTTTAAATCTAGGCTTTTAATTCACATACAGCTTTTTATATCGAAAATTTTTGCTTCCATAAAAACCCCTGTTACTATAATTATTTAGATTGGCCAGGTGACCTTCTTTATCTTCAAGAATATATTATATGTTGCTGCTCGTGACTCTGAGTTGGTGATGAATTCTTTCAAGTACTACTTTCTAAGTGCTGTTCACTTTTCTCCACAAAAACCCCATTCCTCTTATTGAACTGGAAGGCAAAAATATAAATGAGAAAGTACCCAGGTAACTGAAGAAAATAATGCTTAATATCTGTCTTTTGGGATCTTGATGAAAGAAAGAAGCTTAGAAACCATAGTGGACATTTCATCAAAATATACAGGATAGAGGGCTATGTATTTCCAAGCTAATCATGCCAATCACTGGAATGCAATGACAGAACCAATATGCAAGTCATACTGACTTTTTCAATCCTGTTTTATACATGAAGGAAACAGCTGTTTTTAAATACTGATGCCATATGTGGTTAAGTTCAAATGTATTTGCGTCATGAAAACTTTGGAATAGCAAAAACTTCCTAAATTTTCAGTAGTGTCATGGACAGAGAACTTGAGAGAAAAAACAACTATCATATACCACACAAAAATACTGCTTTCCTGTGGAAGTTATCCTGTGTGTCTATTGGCAAGATAAATTATTTTGTTGAACTGTTAAAATCAGGAGTTAGCCTTCCCCTGGTTATAAGGTCACGTATTAAGCATAAGATTAAACAGTTATTAAATGCTACTTAATGAATGCAAAAGGCTGAATAAAAGTTTTAATGGGCATTCTATGATGGTTATTAGTTACATATTTTTAGCAAGACCATGCATTAACAGAAATCTCTCTAATAGAGTAATTTCTCAGTGTCTGACTCTTATTTCATAATTGTAGAAGTTTGTCTTTCATAAAAATAATTTAGCTTGCCTGATATATAACAGGTCTTTTCAGCAAAGAGTATTTTGAAATATAAGAATGTGTTACAAGTCTAACATAAACAATGAACAGCATTAAAAATTAAAAAACCTTGTAATGAAAGAGTACAGAGATAACAGAATATATATTTTAAGGAGATAGTTTCTATACTTCCAAGGAGCCCACGTAAGTCGCTGAAAAGTAAAATAGAGTAGTGAGAGGAACCATCCTGTGGGAACAGTTACAGCACTGTTGTAGACATGGATATTAAAAGGATGCTTGTGGCATAAGATAGTTAGGAAAAGTAGTATAATTTATTATTCTATTATGGATAGAGTTGTTAAAACCATCCAAGCTTCTAAATTGATGGTATTAGTTTCAAAAGTAAATACACACTAAAAGTAATTTTTCTAGGACATAGTTCAAAGGACACCTCCCCCACCCCCCCGCCCCAGGTGTTGTTTGAGTAGATTAATTCACAGATCCAGCTCACTGTATAGTTGCACAAGAACTACTGGTGGCCCCCAGAAAGGTGTGCGGCAGCTGTAGCAATAAAAATGTGGAAATGAAGGCATAGAATTAGTGCTTTTCTTGGCAACAACATCAGTTTACATTGTCAAAAAACTTGCCTGACTACAGCTTCAGTGCTGAATGCATATATATAATCTGGGATTAGAGCATAAATTATTCCCTGAGATAAATCAAATCCTTTCTCAAGTCCCAGCTTTCTAATGTTTAGTGTATTTATAAATTTTAGTTCCCATCATCCTTGATATTCAAGATAGGAAGTAGTGGTAGATGTTACAATATTTTGCAGTTTGATAGGCAGTTTTCAATCTATCATGATATTTTACAAACAAGATGATAAAATCACTGGAGATTTCTTTTTGACCTGTAATAACATTATTTCCAAAGGTCTTCCTGACTGTCCTCTGTGAGCTTTCATTTTGTCTTTTTGACAACTGCTGCTTCACAAACACAAATTACCTTTTCTTTAAGACTGTGTAATTAATGTTACTAACATTTTACGGTTAACATATTAAAAATTAACATATGCAGTTAAACATACTGTTTTCAACTTGAATTGGAATACTGTGATTTTTCTATCTGTTTGAAACCTGAAAGAGGACTTGTGTCCAAATTTGACCTGTTAGCTTTTGATTTTCTCTTAGGATTGTAAGGAGAAGTAACATAGTATCTGTTATGCATATTCTTACTTCATCATTGCTACGAAAGGGCTATAGGAGCTTCTTTGTAGCACTCCTGCTTATTATTCTGTCCAAGTGCAAGATCCTACACCTGGATCAGGGAAATCTGCAGTTTCGATACAGAATGGAGGACAACATGATGGAAAGCAGCCCCGTGAATCTGTGGGTTGATGGGAAGCTCAACGTGAGCCAGCAGTTTGCGCTCACAGCCCAGGAGGCCAACTGTATCCTGGGCTGCGTCAAAAGAAGTGTGGCCAGCAGGCTGAAGAAGGTGATTCTCCCACTCTGCTCCTCTCTTTTGAGATCCCACCTGGAGTACTTTGTCGAATTCTGGAATCCCTAACAAAAGAAGGATATGGAACTGTTGAAATGGGTCCAAAAGAGGGCCACAAAGATGATCAGAGGGCTGGAGCACCTTCCATATGAAGACAGGCTAGGAGAGTTGGGAGAAGAGAGGGCTCCGGCAACCACCAGGTACCTGTAGAGATTGTAGAGAAAAGCTGTGGATTGAGTTTGTATAAGGGCATGTGGGATAAGGTGAGAGGGAATGGCTTTAAATGGAAGGGGAAAGATGTAGATTAGACATTAGGAAGAAAGTCTTCATGATGAGAGTGGTGAGGCACTGGCACAGGTTGCTTAGGGAAGCTGTGGCTGTTCCATCCTTGGAGGTGTTGGGCAGCCTGGTCTGGTGGGAGGCGGCTCTGCCCATGGCAGAGCTGTTGAAACTGGATGGGCTTTATGGTCCCTTCCATCCCAAACCAGTCTGTGATTACACAAGGCAGTCACTTGTAAGTACTGGAGTGTCGAATTTTTTTTGAAAAGCACAGGTGATATAAAAATTTGGGAATATTTTTATAGAAGGAATGTTACCAATGAAAGCACATAGAGCATGGCTGTAGCTGAATGTGCATAGTGACAAAATTAGAAATTTGGAAATGTACCTGGATAAATTTATTTTCACCTTCTGTGGAATATTTCAAACATTGCTCCTTCATATAAATGATTCCTAATGGACGTACAGTCTCATTTATATGTACAAAACCATGTTTCACGAGCTGAAACGAGTATCTGACAATAATATTTTTCACTGACAGAATTTTCTTTCATTAATTTCAAAGCACTTTGCAGCATTAATTAAATCTCACAAAAGTCCATATAAAATAGGTAATGGATGGTTTATTATATGCGATATATTTTAGAAGCTTTATGAAAAAACAGCACTTGTATAGTCAGTAAGAGCTAATTTGCATTATTCATTTTGTCTTGATGTCTTTCTCTAAAATGGAGTATGTAAAGCTTCTTATTTATTATCGTAGACACCAAGACACATTTGGTTTATAATTACAGTGAGAAGCGTAATAATTACTTGCATTCTGAACTCTCTCATTTTAACAGTCATTGCTTCGTTGCTAAAACTTGTGTTTGAAGGACCTTTTTGTGTATTGGAATATCCATGAGCCCTAGAATCACTATATTTATCCTAAACTTACTTGCAGGTGCAATACTAAATTTACATAGGTAGTAGAAGCTGAAATTTAGCTGAAATTTAGCTGAAATTTTTCTGCTCCATTAGTGCTTATTTTCTACATGGACTGTCAATGGATTTTTTTTCATCAGAGGTGTTTGAAGTGTTCTTGTTGACTTCCCCAGAATCAGGGCAGTATGTGGTTGAAACTATGCAATGAATAAAAAAAAAACAAACTCAAAATTCAGTCGTTCTAATATACTTGTGACATACACAATTTACATACTTTTCAGATCCTCTTCTGCCAATCTCTTCCCTTGCAATTCTTTAGTTAAGTGCATAATCTTTAATATATTTGTATTTCTGATTATTTAATTAGGATAAATTGAGCTATTATGATCAACTTTCTCATTGTGGAAGGAGCTTTTTTTTTTAAATATATTGTGCAAGTGGGATTTTAGTCCTCTTACTGTGTCATTTTTTTCACAATTGTAACTTTTTGTGTTGATATTTATTTTCTAGGTGTCTAAGTTCAGAGCATTGACCATCACGCTGCGGAAAGTATGCAATAAAACACACATATGTTTGCGTAAAGGAAAAAAATAAGTGAGTTCCTTAATCTTGGAGAAAAATGATGTGATGTAGAACTAATTTTAATAAGATCAGTGTTGCCAACAGGGAAATAATTGTTTACACAACCATGATAGGTATTGTGATCATTTCCTAGAGAACTATATTTATTACAGTAGGCTAAAATTTGTGATATATTGAGCTAGCTGAAAAGCCTTTTGAGAGTCCGTAAATGCTCTTGCATTCTTGATGATTACCTGGGGTGTTTTTTTGACAAACAAACATTAGCCTTTCCAGGATATAAGGAGGAAATGCTTTTGGACTTGGCAGGGTGATCACTTTGAACCCTACAAGGAGAATGGATCTTACCAAAGCACAAAAGCAGTAGCTGAAGTAAGTAGGGTGTGAGAGTGTATATTGACAGATGTATGAAGAGTATCATCTAAGAGTGGACTGTTTGTCCTGAGATCTTTGCACTTTTTCACTTGATTTGGGTTTTACCCCCTTTTCTTTGTGGTTTTTTTTCTATTTTTATTTGGCCTAATAAAGAAAAAAATAGAAAAAAAAGAGAGGCTAAACTTTTGTAAGCTTGTGAAAATGTGTGTGGATTTCTTGTTGCTCAAAATCTTGCTGGCCACTGAATTTATTTCACACTATGTGATTTGAATAATCACTTGCAAAGCAGAATATGTTTGTTCAACTGACATGAAAGTAACGGGATTTAGAACAGTGTGAAGAAATGGAGAAGGTCATGAAAGATGTTACAGTATTCACCCTTGCTGTGAAAACCTTTGCACTGTGAAAGGATGTAAGCCTTATGGAAGGAGCATGGCCTGCTGAGAAGAAATGATATAATCCTTTTTACGTTACGCATCCAGTACCAATTTGCTCATATAGTGAGGGTGGTTCTGCATCAGGACTGCTCAAGAACAGAAGCAGATGATCAGAGGTGGAAGCTGTTAGGCAGGCAGCTGAGAGGACAGGGACTGCCTGGAAACTTGGCTAATACAAAGGCAACAGACAGTGATATCTAGGTTACTTAGGCATGGAAGGGGCAACTTGGCAGTTACACACCTTGTTGATGCTAATGACACTGGGAAGAACAGCACCTGGGAAGCTAAACTCAGGCTGCCAGGCAGGTGAGTGACCAGGATCTTCATGACAGAACTGTTCGAAATGCTCCTTGTGCTGTGTCTGGGCCCTAGGAGAAGGAGGAAGCTCTGGTGTTGTAATGTGTAGATGACATAACAATGTAGAGAGAAGGCATTAAGACCATTGGTTGTTATGCAGACATAACCTAGAGGTGGCATGTGTAGGGAGTGACATGCCAGCTGAAGTGCCATTTGCTTAAACCTCAGTTCACCTCTAAATCTGGACTGATATTGCTTTATAATCTTTCATGGAATAGGGAAAAAAGAAATGTAATTAATGTGAATGGGAAGTCTGAAAGCCTATATTACTCACAGGTGCATTGTCACTTGCTATTGATAAATCAGTTAATATTTTTGAAAGAAGACCACATTTGAGAAGAAATACAGCAGTTAAACGGAACTGAAGATGGAAAGGGAAGATTTTTTGGTACTTTTTAAATGAAAAATGTTATCTGTAACTGTTAAAGGTCAAAATGCATTTCTCTATAACTTACTGAATCAATGCAATTACACCTATATTTACTATTGTTTTAAGTACTTTCATGATACACTTTTTGCACTGACATTTTTGGAAACTTGTTAGTCATAAGCAATAAATCTGTAGCATAGCAGTAGATTGTTCAGGTATCAAACAAGTATTACTCTTGGTTTTCTTGTTTATGTGTTGTCAACCTATATATTCACTAGTGACAGTCAGTGCACAACAGCTTTTAACTGTATATTTTATAAGGATGCCTTTGAGTGGAATTACGTCTGAATGTGTCATCTACAATGATTGTTATGAAATATTAACTGTTCAGAATGTTGACTCTGAAATATGCTAATTGTCTCTAGTTTATATTCATTGTACATCAACATTATCACATTTGTTTATGAGGTCAACAAAGAGGTGCCAGAATAATCTGATCACCTTCTATGACTTGCCAGAGTAATCTGATCACCTTCTATGACCAAGTGACTAAACTCTTGGACGAGGGAAAGGCTGTGGATGTGGTCTTCATGGACTTTAGTAAAGCCTTTGATACAGTTTCTCCCAGCATTCTGCTTCAGAAACTGCCTCTGGCCTGGACAGGCGCACACTATCCTGGGTGAAAAACTGGTTGGATGGCCGGGCCCAGAGGGTGATGGTAAATGGAGTTAAATCCAGCTGGAGGCCAGTTACAAGTGGGGTTCCCCAGGGCTCAGTCCTGGGTCAAGTCCTGTTCAATGTCTTTATCAACGACCTGGATGAAGGCATTGAGTCCTCCCTTAGCAAGTTTGCAGATGACACCAAGCTGGGTGGAAGTGTTGATCTGCTGGAGGGTCGGGAGGCTCTGCAAAGGGACCTGAACAGGCTGGACCGCTGGGCTGAGACCAACGGCATGAGGTTTAACAAGGCCAAATGCCGGGTCCTGCACTTGGGGCACAACAACCCTAAGCAGAGCTACAGACTAGGAGAAGCCTGGCTGGAAAGCTGCCAGGAGGAGAAGGACCTGGGGGTGTTGGTTGACAACCGACTGAACATGATCCAGCAGTGTGCCCAGGTGGCCAAAAAGGCCAATGGCATCTTGGCTTGTATCAGGAACGGTGTGACCAGCAGGTCCAGGGAGGTTATTCTCCCCCTGTACTCGGCTCTGGTGAGACCGCACCTCGAGTACTGTGTTCAGTTCTGGGCCCCTCACCACAATAAGGATGAATCTGTTTCTGTGATGTATTCAAACACTTTCCTGGGAGGCAAGCTGTATTTTGATACTGTGCAGATAGGTGCTCTGATAGGTACTGTGCATGTTCTCCTCCTCCTCTGAAAAAAGATGTCTTTTTATTAAAAGACCGTTTCCCCTTTGATGACTCATAAGGCACAATGGGATAATTGCATGCTCTATTAGTTATTTGTGGCAAGGTTTTGGTAGTGGAGAGCTGTAAGGCAAGGTCCTGAAATAGCCAACGTATGTTAAGAAAAGGTAAATTTACTCTTTATACCTTGGAATACCTGGAATTGGCTCTCTGTGCACTCTGTTTTGTTCCTGTCGAGTCAGGTGACAGAGGCTCCAGGATTGTTCTCCAGAAGTGAAAAGACTGTTTACACCCCTGAGACTGTGGGTTTAGTAACAGAATGCTAAATCTGGCAGAGATGAGGCAGCTTGGCAATGATACAGAGTGCAAGACCTGCAGGAAAAGACAATGAGGACAGCGAGAGTGTTTTGTTTTTTGGCCTGCCTGCTGGTAGGCGCAGGGTCATGGTTCTATCAACCCTCCCTCTCCCCCTAACCTTTCCCAAATTGGAAGTCAATCAGTTCTCCTGGTCAAGCTTGTGAGCCAGCATGCAGACAAGGAATGAATTTGGGTGCAATTAGAAACTGAAGCCTGAGCTTTGGTTACTGTATTGAAATAACCAGTTTCAGAGTATCAGGTGCTAAGAATGTATCTAGCGCCTTGCATGAAGTCTACCTACAACCTGGAATTCCAAAATCCTTATTCAGAACTTTACTTGATTTTTTTTAATCTCTTCTTTATCAGCTTAATATTTGTTCCTGAGACTAAAAAAGTCCTCTTAGATGTCTGAAGAAATACACTGTGGAATTCTTCTTGGGTGTATTTACTGTAATTTTTAATCCTCTGTGCCTCCAAACTTTGTCAAATACTTGATGTGTTTATAAAATATCATAAATAATTTCTGTTGCTCAAAAGTTATCTTTTTTTTTTCATGTTTCATCTTTGTCTTATTCTGTCTTGAAGAAATGTGTATAAATCTCTGAAAAGTTTGTTAGCTTCAGCAGCTTGTCACTGGGGCCCAGCTCTCTGCTTTAAAACAGTTCATGTTGTAAATGGCAATTCATTACATTTTATATAAAGGTATCATTACCAACTAGATGTGGGGAATAGCAGTGGGATTTTTTTTTTCTACTGCACATACTCAATTGCTTCATGTAATTTCATTTCACAGTTGGGAACTTGACTCCTGACTAGAGCTGTATGATACAGCCAGTTTTTGCTTTGACTATTCAACTGTAAAAGTGGCTAACTTTACAAGTACCAGGGCATTTTTAATCCAGCTCAGCAGTGTCCTTTTACTCTAGAGCAAGTGATTCTTGTTTATGAAAATAACCAGACTGAAATATTGGAAATCTGAAACAGAAAACTAATTTTCCTACAGATATTGAGGTTGACCCAAAGATTTTTTATGGCCTGTCTTGATTAAAACGTATGGATATTGCTGTTAAGAATCTCACGTAAATATGGGTGGATATGTGCTTGAAGCTGCAATTCTGTGAGTAAGAATTCAAGGTCAGATATGTTTGCTTATATGAATGTGAGGCAGACATGTAGAGTTTCTATAAGAAGCTGTGTTTTCCCACAGCTTCTTTTTATTTATGTACATAAAAAATGTCATACATCAACTTAATTTCTTGCCCCAAATATTTTTGTCATGAGCGGCTCTCTCCTAGATTATGTCTGAAGTGTGACAATTGCCCATGTAGCACGAGAATGTAGTAACTTCTTGTCTAATGAGATTGAGAGTGTGTGCCACAACTTTGTTCTGGTTCTTGCCTCTGCTCCATATTTCTGGGATTTCTTTCCTGTGAAAACTACTTACATGTGACTGGAGTCAAAAGTTGTTTGTGTATTTATTCTTTTTCCCCAAATCTGAAGTCTCCTTCTAGCGCTATCTTGGCAGACCCTTTGGGGCCATTTAATCTTTTGGTGTTTTCCATGAGTGCCCTAAACTGCAGGACTCAGTTTCCTCTCTTGAGTGCTTGTTCCACAGACAGTAATTTTAGGGAGAAAGCAGGAAGGAAGCAGGGGGCTAGGGCAAGGAAGGATATTTGGAAAAAGATAGATGAGAAAGGGACTAGTGAAATAAATTATAGGGGATTGGATGGTGCATATCCATTAGATCAGCAGCATCAGCTTATGATCTCTGTTACCGTTCAAACTTGGATTCAGCAAAGCTCTTTCATGTACAAATACATGACACTGCATGTTATTCAGGTATATGCTAAAGTGCTTCCCAAACTGGAATGAGCCCTGCAAGTGAGCCTGATTGTATCTGATGCATCTGATTTGATGTCTAAATAAAAGGAAGACAATAATACATCGTTCTGGCCTCATAGTCTCCAAAGGAGGTATGAATGTTATAAGGAAATATCTATTAAATCTCCCGGAATTGGAAGTGACAATATAGTAAACGTTTTCAGTTTTTATTTACCATGCTTTTGCCTTCTACTAAGACTGATATATTTGTCCTTTTTCACACCTGTCACTCTCTTGTTTTAGTAAAGCATCTAAACAGTAGGCCAATGTCCTGAATGTTGTATGGAGGCATAATTGTGTTGGTGATACATACACATGATAATGATGAGGTATACTTATGATATTTTGTAGTTCTTAATTTTTTTTGACAGTTTTTTTTTTAACAAGTCTTTGTCCTGTTGAAATCTTGGTCTGCTAACTGTTCTTAACAATCCTACTGCTCTCTGCAATTATACCTTCCTCATGTTTCACGGCTTTAATTTATGGACTTCCTCATAGCATTTTGTAACAGTTTATTTTTTTTTTTCAGGTTTGTAATTGTTTTTCAGGTTTGTAATTGTTTCAGAATTAGGCCTGGGTTCAAATCATCTGATACCCGAATATTACATATCCCTGTACTTTAGGGGAGATTTGAAGTCCTTCACTCAGGAGTTCCATAGCAGTCTGAGCCTTAAGAGTCTTTTCTTGAGAGGCATCTTCATTCTACATTTAACAAAAATATGGGAGAGTTTTCAGTTTATGCCTGAATTTATAGCAAGCAAAGAAAGATGAGTTCATAAGACAAAGTCCAGGTCTGAGTTTATTCTGTGATTTAGATATGAAGGGGTCAGCAGCAGCTGTCTATATGAATTTATACTCTTTGATCAACAAGATAAATGAGCTTATTTTTTTATTAGTTTTGGCCTGTATTTGTGTGATCTTTGGAGTGAGTCTCAGACTGAGTGGCACAGAGATTATTCAGGTCTTTGCCAAAAGACTGCTGCAAAGAAAAAACAGTGGCAGAGGTTGTTTCGCTGATTAGTGCCTTACTATGTCATTCCATATTATTCCTTCCCCTGAGGAAAAATTGTCCTAAGCAATATATTCTAGTGATTCACTTTTTCAGATCAATTGTAAATAAATACTTTTTTTTTTTTTAAAAAAAGGCATGAGCCAGCAGTGTGTCCAGGTGGCCAAGAAGGCCAATGGCATCTTGGCCTGTATCAGAAATGGTGTGACCAACAGGTCCAGAGAGGTTCTTCTCCCTCTGTACTCGGCACTGGTGAGACCGCACCTCGAGTCCTGTGTACAGTTCTGGGCCCCTCACCACAAGAGGGATGTTGAGGCTCTGGAGCGAGTCCAGAGAAAAGCAACAAAGCTGGTGAAGGGGCTGGAGAACAGGCCTTATGAGGAGCGACTGAGAGAGCTGGGGTTGTTTAGCCTGGAGAAGAGGAGGCTGAGGGGAGACCTTATTACTCTCTACAACTACCTGAAGGGAGATTGTGGAGAGGAGGGTGCTGGCCTCTTCTCCCAAGTGACAGGGGACAGGACAAGAGCGAATGGCCTCAAGTTCAGCCAGGGGAGATTTAGGCTTGAGATTAGAAAAAAATTCTTCACGGAGAGGGTGGTTAGGCATTGGAACAGTCTGCCCAGGGAGGTGGTTGAGTCGCCTTCCCTGGAGGTATTTAAGGTGAGGGTGGATGAGGTACTTAGGGGCATGTTTTAGAGATTGGTGGGAATGGTTGGACTCAACGATCCGGTGGGTCTCTTCCAACCTGGTGATTCTGTGATTCTATGAAAATACCATGGCTTCTAGCTAGATTTCTGTTTGCCCGTGGACGTTTCCTGACCTTAATTTATCTGAGGAGACTTAAATGATTAGTGTATTATTCTTGTTTCTAGTTACTGGATCTGTTCTAGAGGAACAGGAAAAGTTAGTCCTTTGTGTGCATGTGAACAAACAGAGAACCTGTGTGTGCTATTTGTAACAGTGCAAGGGCTCTATTAACATTCTTTTGATGATGATGTAACTTACAGAAAAGCTATGTCCTTGTTATTTAGCATGTGCACTTTAACATCAGGGCTTCCAAAGGTGCAGATACTTCATGAAGGCTGTACATGATAGTGGTTGACATGAGACTGTAGTAACCACAAGTTCTGCTATGTAAGACACCGTTTGTCACTATAGAGGCACACTGAATGAATGAAACAATATGTAACAAATAAACAGCTTTTTTTCTTACCATAGAATATTTTGGTTTTTTAGTCTTGTTGTCTCAGAACTTTGTGCTACTGTAAAATGTGATGACTATTGGGAACTGTAAAATCTTTATGTAATGCTGTATAGAGAGCTAGAGCTCACAGAACTAATCTTAAAAATGACACAGACTTTCAAAAATAATAATATTGCATTGATTTCAGTAGTATCTGAATTGTTTGAAATGAGACTTGTCAGTTGGTCCAGGACTCTATAGATTCTCTTTGGCAATTAGGTGCAATCTCTTGAGACTCTACTTTCAGTTTTAACCTGGGAACTGACCGTCCTTTATTTAGAGACAAATGTATTGGAGTAAGACTAACCAGATGAGGAGTAAACTGTAAACTTTGTTCCCAAACATGCAGTTTGCGAGGAAGCTTTACTAGCTGGTCACTGCTTGGTGTACTGCTTGACTGTAACTACAGTTTTAAGTTTGTTATTGCTTTTTCTGTGAGTTTGTTCCAAGTTCTTCATTATGCATATGTCAGTAATCTGTGTCCCTGCTACTGAGTGCATTCTTCTCTTACCCTGTAGAAAAATGAATGATTTGATTTCCTGCTTCATTTGGCTTAGCCTCAGTTTTATGCTGATGGAATGGTTGTCCACATCTGTCTGGAATGGTTAGAAACATGTGAATGTTATGAACCAATCCAACATGTAACTCAGGCCGTATGAGTAAGTGAAAAGAAAACCTTATATTTGTAAGTGAGGGAATGATAAATGAAGTATGTTGATGGGTGAGTGTATAAATACTGTAAGATTTCATATAGCTATAAAAACCAGAACTAGGCAGGAAAGCAACTTGGATATTTCATTACAAAATACTTTATAAGAAGGTGTTCCTTTGCTCAAACTGATGCTCCAGAAATTTCCTGGGGAAATGTTGAAATATTTCACTAATACTTTCCTACTGGCAAAGATTTTTTAGTATTTGACATAAAATTATGCATCAATATTTTAAGCAGTATATACTTGGGAATCTCAAAATGAGGGGTTTGTGTCCTCTCTTTACCTTTCTAGGGAAGAAATAAAAATTAATGTTACATGACAAAAACTTGTTTAGTTTGGCATAGTTTCATTCTCATTCAAGATGACTTATTTTTAAGGTCTATAAAAGTGTCTCTGGTTTACAACTTTGTCAACCAGAAGGGAAAAGACTTCTGCCAGGACCTGTGGTGGCTGAAAAAATTTAGGCATTACAGGTCCTTGAGTGTATAATCTACACTGAGAATAGCAGTTTACAGGACAGCATTTTGATGGCTATACTAATCTGTGAAGTAGCATCTTTCAACTTTAAGATTCCTATGGTTTTGGCGTTTGTTATTTTTCTTTTTTGTTTATTTAAATCAAACACCAAAACTATAAGGATGGTGCTAATAGCTTAAAGAGAAACATCTTATACAATAGGTAGGAGGCTCAAAAGCAAGTATTGAAGGGTAGAAGTAAATAACTGTGAAATTGCAGATTCAGGGCTAAACTGTATGCTTTATTTTTTTGCGGTTTAAAAGCAGGGACAGCATCCTGTGTACTTCTCTGGAAAAATGAGAAATCCTAGGTAGCAGGAAGAGTTCTAAAAGTAAGACAGTACATTTCCCTCCTATTCCCATGGACATTAGTTAAAAGCAGAGGAAGTCGAATATCTAGAAAATATGTATATTAAAAGTTGGGGGAAAAGAATTTACTCTGGGCCTCAATTCAATAAAATAATTGTTTGAAGAAAGTTAAAATGCAGAACCCTAGTACAAAATACAGGTTAAAAATAGTGTAGAACATCGATCCGTGAAAGTTCATAGAATACTTGGTTGCAAACTCAAGAGAGAGAGTCTAAGGTTTCTGTCTTACTTTAACAGTTTTATTCAAGGAAAGCAGATAACTCCCACCCTGACCTGATCTTTCTGTAGGTATATACAGATGACTAATAAATGTGAGAGGCAGTGCATGTTTATTTGAAAGCTTCCATACCAATGAATTAATATTAATGTGGAAGAGGAATTCAGAAGGAATTTTCAGAGCCTTCTAATATTTCCATTTTCATCTTAATATTTGATTCAGAGTTAGGATAATCAGAAACAAATAGAGAGCATATGTTGTCCCTTAAAAAAATGTGTTTTTTTCCTTTCTCTCACAAAAGATGGGCTATATTGTGATTGTTTTTTCTCTGTGAAGTGCTTATGTCTTATCTTCTTACCACTACAAAAATGTGAAAGTTCATTTCACCTGTCTCTGGGGAAATTAATTTGAAACTCTACCCATACTAAAAATGAACAATTGTTACTTGAATTATCTTTAGTCAGCACTGTTTTCTGTGGATTTTGGTCCTAAATCAGTTTCAGATAGGAGCAGTGTAACAGCCACAGGTTAATATGTTAATGATTTTGTTTGTGCCAAGCCAAATTCTGTTAGATTCTTCCCTTTCATAGACTATATATGTATTTGGAAAATAAACAGAGAAGGTCAGGTCTGTATGTGCAGCTCTTATCTTAAGTCACTTTGTCACAGAGGAGGGAAAATCCAGTCTGTTATGTTGATTTTTGTATATTAATATCTTTCAATGCATGAAGGAATTAATATACAGTATCTTCTACAGAAAAACCTGTCAGAATATCCTGCATTGGGCTGAATTACTTAGGAGAGGAGTTTATAATAGAGAGCTGGTGTGATGGAATGGCTAATATTCAGAGCTGCTCTGGTTTGCTTATTCCCAGTGTTCACTCAGCCTGGGAAACTGTTGCATTGCCATGGTGCTGAGCCAGAGCTGATGCTGCAGTACAAGCTGAAAGCCTTGACACTTGTGACCATCAGCTGGAGCAGAGAATACAAATGAGCTTTAAGAGAAGCAAAAATGGAGATAGGATGTGACTGAGGTGAATGTTAAAAATTTTAAATTTAAATAAATAGATATCAGCTAACACACTATGTAGTAGGTGGTAATAATGAGAAAATGGGGAGGCAGTGTCTCCAGCTGCTACAGCAGCAGCCAAACCCCCCCCTAACTGAAGGACTTCTGAAGGTCACTAATCTGTCAAGAGCTAATGAGTTTATAAGTGGTGCTAACATTTCTTTTGCATGTGCAAATGCTGGAAATGCCAATTACTGCAATATGCAGTGCAATTTACTTGTACAAACTGGTAAAACGCAATAGGGAATTTCCAGTTAACCTAATGATTTCATTCAGCCATCTAATGAAAATAATTTTTTCCACCCAGGATCAGGAGTTGGATTAGATGCCCTCTTATGCAGTCACTAAACAGTAGTACTAAGTTCTGTTAAAAAGGCTCTCTTAGGTGAAATGTAATGTGAATTGTAGTAGTTGTAGGCTT
The DNA here is from genome assembly GCA_033459285.1 of Clamator glandarius. Classification (NCBI taxonomy): domain Eukaryota; kingdom Metazoa; phylum Chordata; class Aves; order Cuculiformes; family Cuculidae; genus Clamator; species Clamator glandarius. The sequence continues at coordinate 64,694 of JAUNZM010000023.1, forward strand.
CCTTTAAAATTTTAGTACCAAATAACTATTCCAACAGCAATGTAGATGAATTTTAACAGAGCATCTTGCTGGTACTACTCATGCTAATTTACAAGATTTACAGCAATTACCATTCCTGAAAGCAAAAAAAAAAATAGTGAATTATTTAATGAACACATAAAACAAGGCCTTTGAAAAGATTTAACAGGACTCTTAAAATGAATTATATGGCTCATATATAATTTGAGCTGGATACAAAATTAAAGTGCACTGTCATTCCTGACTTTCATAAAATAAATTATTGTGTATTGTTTCCCTCTCTTTATTTCTGAATACAGATCAGTTTGAAAGAAACTAAATACTTTTGTTATATCGTTTCTGGTTATACTGGGAGGTTGCTGTGTGCAAATCCAAATAACCCATTAACCCTGGACCAAAGAAGCCTGTCTCATAAGTTTATGTGTGGTAAAATAGAAAGATTAGTCTTTTAAGTGAGTGAAACTATTTGTAAAAACATATTCATAAATCTGATTTGATTTCTGATGGTATTTCCAAGTTTTCCTTAGAACATCTAGTCTGTAGACATATCAGCAGGTAACTTCAGAAGGGATTTTTTTCTTTTGAAGGGGAGGCAGAGAGATAACATATGAGAAAGGGTTCACAGTATTTTAGTTCAGAGGTGAAAATTTGATTGTAGTGAAATCAGTTAAAAAAAAAAAGCTATTGGTTAGTGAGGCAAGACTTATTTATCACTGACAGTTGGCTAAAAGTTACCATTGAGGGCTTAAGGGAAAGAATTTGTGTATGCTCTTCCATCCCACTGGTGTTTATTCTCCTGTTAAATTTTCAGATATATACATATAGATATGTGTATCATGTGGTGCTTAGTAAATGTTTTTCATCTCATTTATGGATCCTGTACTGATCGCTGTACAACTTGAATTCATAACATTTTTTTGTAATGAGGAGGAAGAAAAGCACTATAAATCTATGCTTTGTGATTTTGTATCAAGTCCTCAATAAATATTCTGTACTAGAATAAAAATTGTTTTCTCAAAATTATATGCTTTTACATAATACCATATATAAATGTCATAATGTGATATGTTAAGTTGTTGAAGTTCAGTGGGTAAAAAAAATTTGTGATAGTGGTTTATAAGCAAGCAGTTTCACATAAAATTAATTGCTGTCTTTAGAAGATACAGAGGTAAATTGTATAAGGTCCTCTCAATGCAAATCTATACATGTTAAGTTCTCTGCCAATGTTACAGTCTGGTGAAATTAAAAAACCAACCATGTTTTCCCTACACACATTCAAAAAGTTCTTTGATCGTGTTAAGCTCATGTAAAAAACTAAAAGTATAAAAGTACTAAACTTTGATTCCAAAGAAGGAAACAATTTTAAGATGACAGTGTGGGGAAAGCCAGCCAGGTGTATGTGCTAAGGAATGTTATATATAGCTGTAATTATGCAAGTGTATGCATGAAAGTGATAAAATTTCTCTCAGCCTCTGACTGTAAGCGAGAGAATAATTTAGTTGTATACTTTAGCCATTCTTAGGTGTTCAAAAAGAATGCTCTGTGTTGAAAAGCAGCTGTTCCACACCATGTTAGAAAATAAACTGGAAGTGTTTGCTACAAATAATGTCATTTTAATACTGACAATGTATACAAATTGTCTTAACATACACCCAAATAAAGATCCTGAAGTTAGTGATATCATTCAGAAATATGCTTTTACAACTAAGTGATAGTACACATCCACTGAAATGTAATAGATAATAACACAGTAGCATCTAGACACTTCTTCAGTTTCACTTGAAAAATAAGGTTATGTTTCCTAAGAAAAATGGAATTCTAGGGGCTGTTTCCATTGATATTCTTCTGCTTTGTTTGCAAACAATCTTGCATGTGAGCTGTTTTGAATATTGCCCCATGAACATGTACCACCAATATCACAGTGAACTCCTAAATTTGTGCTGCATGTGCCACAATGGGGACTTTGAGGTGGCTTTCATACAATTTATTTAAACTGATCTTTTCTTGATTAAAATGCATTTACACTGTGTGATGAAAAAGAGACTCATACTATTAACTTTTCAAGTGGTAGAAAGGCAGTTGAGTGGCAAGCTGGCTGTAAGCCATATTCATGCCTGCTTCCAGTCAAAGCATCAGTGCCTTCTGCTCATTCTTGACTGACCCTCATAACTGCAAAATTTCCCAGTCATATCAACAACTTAGCCAAATCACACCAGCTGCCTAGTGTTCACTTGCTTCAGCCATTAGCAGGAGCCTCTGTTTTGAAACTGGCATGAGGAGGCTTGAGATCAGGTAATTTCTTCTATGGCATGCTGAATAAGCAAACAGCTTCAGGGTTGGAAGCAGCATTCTTGCTTTTCTGGGGTAATGAGAATAACATTCTCCTTAACAGACTGTTTACATGGATTCCAGATGTGTAGGAGGGAGGAAACAGGCAGTATGTAGTAGTTTCATTCACAAAACCAGGTGCTGCTTACTGCCATGCTTCATGGAGATTTGCTCAGGCACTATGCAATCAGCTGCGGTATTTAAGGCTGTTTTCAGCCTAAATCTGTAAGTCTGCATCTTTAGCACAGTTGTCAAAATAAGGAAAACCTGAGACTATACCTAGTTGTGGAAGATGATTCTTTCTCAAAATTCTTGGTGCTGGAAAGATCAATATGTGTGGTTGCTCTTTTATGTACAAAGCAAGAGTGTCTCAGTCAGCATGAGATGCATTTTGCCATCTGGGTGGACAGCAGTTATTTTCTTTAATCAATGTGAACATACAGAGAAAGCAGCACTGTAAATAAAGTTGAGTGGAGTTTTGTATTTGGTATAGATTTATTCCCATTTTGTGTGAGTTAGACAGTGTAATTTGATCCAATTTTTTTCTTTCTTGACTACCGATTTATTTTTAGAAGTTTTGAAGTAAATGTGGTAAGTGATTCACAGGTTATCAGTATTTCTGAGAATGAGATTTTTTTTTAAAGTTTCTCACTTTGTGCAAATAATGGAGGGTGGGATAAGAAATAAAAGTTTTTTTTTTTAATTCAGCTTGAAATAGTGGGAGACTTCCCCCAATGATAAAAGAATATAAATTTATGTTTCCTCAATATAAAAGAGACATGTGCATGCTTAAGACAGTCCAATAAATGGCCATGATGATGATGATGGGACTGCAGTGTCTCTTCTATAAGGAGAGGCATTGCTTAGCCTAGAGAAGAGAAGGTTCAGCAGGAAATTCATTGATGTGTACAGATACATTAAGGGATTGTACCAGGTCCTTTTCAGTGATGCCCAGTGACAAGACAGATAAATTATATTAATATAATTAATTGTATAAGTATTCCAGAATGTGTGTTACTTAGATACCTTAATGAGTTTTTGATTCAGTCCTTCTCTAGTTTCTTTTCAGATTAGAATACCATGGGTTTATGACTGTAATATTTTTACTGTAAATTAACAAGTGTTCTCAGTGTTAGTTTGTTTGGGGATTAATCAAGATTTATAAACAGATATGAGTTTCCATAAGGCTAGGAAACAGATCAGATTGACCAAGTGAGAAACATACAGAAATTAATTTCTTGGGCAAAAAAACATTCTTTGGTTCTGAATGTTGCCCAGCCATGTACAAAGTGATCAGATAAATAGAAATAATATCTTGGTTCTTTTACCTTATTTTAATGATGTTGTGAATCTCAGCTTTTATGTTGGGGGGGGAAGAACTGGCAGGGTGTGAGAGCTAATGCAATTAAAATAGTTACAAGGGACAGGAAATTAATGTGAAAGACAGTGGAGAAGGTATTATCAACAGCTATCCTTAAATGCACAAATCCTTCTTGTAGCTTGTTTTTTTAAAATGTTTTGCATTTACATTTCACACTTCTCAACACAATTAAGTGTGATGGAATTGATAATTCTAACCAGATTTCCTTTAGCCAGAGGAAATTCAGTTAATATCAAGGACAGAGGAAAAAGATAACAAATAATGATTATCCTTGTTCTTCCTTTTTTTTTTTTTTTAACTTTAGCAAAACCAGATTTCAAAGAAAGATTCTGGACACTTAAGGACCTTTGTAAATTTTTGCTTTTACTAATTTCCTGTTAAACAAATCATGCTTTGCAAACTCAGAACTGTAATGTGTCCTTTTTGCTAATTTATTGCAATGATGCTCTGGTTTTGCTTTAGAAATTTTTAAAGATGTTATTTATGGTTTAAATATTTTCAACATCAGAGCTATATTTAAGTATATTTTTTATAGGCTAGCTTTGCATTCCACTGGCATTTTGCTTCTGGAAATGAAGCTTGAAAAATAAACAAAAGAAAAGAACATGAGATCAGGCACAGCATGAAAAAGGAGGAATCTTTCCTTGAAGGTGGCAAGATACAGAAAAATGAGAAAGTAACTAAAGCCAGACTCCTTGGGTTTAAAGGGAAAACTTCAAAACCATTTCTATGTAAGTGTAGTTGTCCCATGACATAAATAGTCTGATTCTATAGATGCGACAAAAGTTACTAGCATGAGGAAGTATTCTCTTGTTTCATCATTACCCTTTGGATGTTTTCTTTCTCAAGAGTGTATGCTACTGACATTCTTATATGTGGCTTTAAGTATGAAATTTGTCATTGTCATAAACACTGTAAAATAATGCTTGTGCTTAAGTTGAACTGAAGTAATGGAAGATCTATATAGTCTTCATTTTACAAAATAAAGACTGCAACCATATCCTTATTAGACTATGTGCTGGGAAGCAATGTGACTATTGTTTTGATTACCGTGGCTGTCGTATGAATCTTTACTGCTATAGATCAGTGAAACGGTAGTCAAGTAGTTTTCATTATGTTAGCTGAGACTCTTGCTCACAGTCTTGGTGCTGTGTTTTAAATTTACCTACAATATTTATTAATACACCTACTGACATTTTCCCAAGAAATGCCTACAAAGGAGATATGGACAAATTACTTGCTGTGATCAATAAATGAATCTGTATTGTACACACTAAAGGACAAGAAAAGGAGAAAATACACTTGTCATGCAGGAATACAGAGAACCCAATGTTTGCAGTTCTGGTCCCACTGGAAACATTGACTTGTTACAGCTATAGCTACTTGTGCTTTTTGAAGCTTCCCCTTAAGAGCGAAGCTTACTTGTTAACATTTGGGATGTGATCTGCATGTATGTTTTATACCTCTCCTCTTTCTTTCATTTCCCCATAGCTTGATTTCTATAGGAAAAGTCTGACTGCATGAGGTAGAATTGGCATGTGGGATAGCCTAGTATAGTGTTCCAAGTCCTCAGCCTCTTAGAGGGTATCTGCTTCACAACTGCTGCAAGGTTTTTGTTTGCTTATTTGGTGTTTTTTTTGTGGTTTTTTTTTTTTTTCCCCTCAGGCATTTGGGAGATAATTCTGAGGATTCCATAGTTCAGGATTATGAACATCCAAAAGAATTTATTAAAAGCAAAGGACTTTTGCCAGAGTAAGGGATGAAATATGACTGCAAATGAATGGCTTGTAAAGTAAATTTAGCAGCAGGTATAGGAGAAAAATAGAATGGAAAAAGATACAGGTCCTGGACCCTTTTGAATCGATGAGCGTTTTGCCAGTACTGGCAAGATCTTACCCAAAACATTAAATTTCTGGGGTGATTGCCAGCAAATAGAAGAAACATACATCTCTCAGCCTAACTTGTGTTTGCAGAATAGTGATAATTTATTTCATGATATACATTTTGATGGTAAGCATGATATAAGCGTACATCTTCTTTTTCTTTCAAAGGCATTGCAGTTTAAATTTTGTGTCATGTAAGGTCTACAAACATCATATGGTGGGTAGGACTTGATTTTAGAGATAGTTCCTTGGAATTCCAATATTAATTGCTGATCTCCATACTGCTAGTTGCCAAGAAATTAAGATCAGTAAACTAGCCTTAAAAAAGTAGTTCATATATGTCAAAGGGCTAAGATTTAAGGAGCTTGTTCCTCTGTGGAAGAGTCAACCAGTGAGTCAGGAGGAATTTTCATTGGCTTAGTTTCTTATCCTTTTAAAGGTCTGGTTTTGATGCATGCTTGTTTACCTAGATGCGTGAGGAAGTGACAATGATACTAAATATTTCAGGCAGTATCTGGAAAATCTGTTTCTTCAATGTGGCTGATGGTACCTTCTTGAGCGACATAACTTAGGTAAAGATTATCTATGTGCATGACATCTGCATTGTATTTTGTTTCATGATATGAGCAGGTTGGCTTTTTTATTTTATTTTTTTTTGCATTTTATTGAGTGAGACATGTCAAGGAATGATTATGTTGCTAGCTGCACATTAAAAAAAAAAAAGGAGGCTGGAAGAAAAGGCAATGGATTTATAAAGCAGTCTAAATATTTTATCTGTCTCCCTAAAAGGAAGAAATTAATGTACATTTTATGAAGACTAAATGTATTTGCTGGGAGATAAATGAATGTTTTTTTACAGAAGGCACTTTCTAGGCATAAATGTAAGTTATGCATTGAGTCACAGAAACTTGTCACTGTTATGGCAGTGGTTCTCAGAGATGGGAAATATCACAAGTAGGACAATTGCAATTATGTGGAGAAATTACCCCCAGCCTGCACTTTAATTTGTTCTCAAATAGGTGTTCTCTGCCTGAAACAGGGACAGCTCATCCTTGTCCTAAACGTAACCATCTATTTTCCCTCTTCTTCACTGATATGCACAGAACACCTACAGAGATTCAGTTCTTTGTAGGCATTTCTTTTCTTTCTCCTTCATTCTGTTGAAGATAGACATGCCTATGACCAAAAGCTGGGATTGATTCTACTCTGTGCTGCCACTGTATTGGGGATGATCTTCTGGATGAAAGAAGGTGAATGTGACAGATTTCTTGTTTGCAGCAATGGCAACTTTTAATTGGAGAATCTGAGTATAAAAAGCAGGCAATTTGCTTACAGGTAAAACTGCAACTCTAAAAACGTGGAGCTCCACATATAGTTGGTGGAAAGAGACAGAGAGAGTGATTTGGAGTGTTTAAGTAATGAGCTAACATTTTTATTCACTGTATAGATTTAAAATCCTAAAACATTTGATCAATGTCTAAATACAAGTCATCTGAATTTGCCTATTTTTTCCTTAGACATCCCAACTCAGGGCCTCCTAAAGAACAAATGTAAGAGAGAAATCAGGGCTGTGAAGTACTTAAAAAAATGAAAAAAATGAAACCAAGAAATGTAAAACTGAGCTGGTGTAATTTTGGAATTAACAGAATCTCTGAACAAAAATCATGTAGCATTCTATCTAGCATCTAGTATGGTCTGATAGGACTCCTGTCATGACAACTGTAGTAATATCGTAAAAACAGGTTAAATTTTGTAGGAGAATGCAGGCCATTTCCCCTGCTCTTGGACAAGGAGTGGGTTTAGGTGACCTGTGAAACTCTTTCCATCTGTCTTCTATGATTCTGTGATTTAAGGATTAGTTACTCATTTCTTTGTCCCTCCTGACTCAATATAAAGCTCGTGGTCCTTTTCAGTTTGCTTTGATTACTACAGCAAATGTGACTTTACCTAACCTTTTGAAGGTCTGTGTTCCCTCAAAAGTAGTGGTAGAGCTGGCCATTGAGTGTTAGGCTTTTGAAAAGCACAGTATTTATTTGAAAGAAAAGTAATTGGAAGAAAAACATAAACAATTTAAACACAAGTAACTTAATGGTACCTGTTGGATACTTGAGATGGTCATTATTAAAGACAAATTTTCATCAGTTTTTATTTTTGTAGTGGAATGTCTTTAGCTGTTTTTGAATGAGCTTCAACTAAGTTGTTGTGTCTACATGACACCAATCAGAACTGTGTCAAGTTACTAATTTGGTCTGAGAATCATCTCTGTAAGCCTGCTGTAGCTAAAAAGCCCTCCTGTCATTTGGAGTTAGCGTTTTTATTTCTACATAGTTACAGAGTTATACCAGATTGTGCTGTTCAACTCTGGATCTTATTCTGTCTTCATATTTTTGGGTTTTAGTCTTATTGATTCTAAAAATCAGTATATATCACTTTAAAGTGGTGCAAAAGGAAATCTACAGATGTATCTATTTGCCTTGCTGTGTCTGTCAACGTATATATTACTTTATGGTATTTCCAGACTTCCAAAGACTATTATGATTCATTAGCTTTAGGCAACACATCTATTTCAAAAGACCACAGCCTCAGACATACTCATATTTAAAGGTCATACTTCCAAGAGCTCGTATTCATCCCTGAGATGTAAATGGTTTTCAATCATAAAAGTTGTTTTGATAAGATCACAAGTTAACTTTGTGAATAAAATAAATGTATTTTTTTGAAGACACATCCCAGTTTTTAATTATTTTTTCTTTAAGAAAGGGTCAACTTTTGGTGTAGAACTATTTGTGTGTCACACTTGTATCAGGATAATATTTTTCTGGTTTAAGCAGATCAACATTTGAAAGTCTGATAGAATTTTATTTCTAAGTGAACAATTCTTGTCTTGTTTTTCCCCATAATAAATGTGCTACAACACAGTGGACTATTTTGTTGTTGTTGTGGGGTTTTTTAAAGTTACTAGTTTGGAATAATTGCCCATAACTCTCTCTATAAGGAAACCTGACCCAAATGATTAGGAAATGCTGTCTCCATAATTCTGAGAAGCGTTTCTAATTCCTAAATTCTGTATATAGCACAATCAGTCAATTTACAGAGAAACTGATCTTGTTCCACTGGAAAAAGAGATTTACATGTGAAAGATTACATTAGAGGAGTAGGATTTTAACAGTCCTCACACAAAAAGAAAGGGTCTTTACAGGTTCTATCAATGACTGTCTTGATGATTTTTTGAGATTTGTATTTGACTATTAACAGCAGACTGTTGCAATGATTTTTCTGCCAAAGCAAACACCTGTTGACATTTAGTTGCATGAAAATCATCGCTGTGAACTCTCTGTATATGAGACCTCTAGTTTCGTTACCGCTTTAATGTACAGCGCACTGAGTGTTCAGTGAAGGTAGGTTTGTACTTCAGTCCACACAAAGCTTATCCAGGTCTTTGACTTTAGCTTGCTGAGTTGGCTATGTTCCTGGTAACCTGGCCCATCTCCTCCAGTGGTTGCCAAAACTTAACCAAGAATTCGTAAATGGTTGGGCAGTTACTCAAACAGCATTTCATTCTAGCAAAAATTCTCGGCTAGCTGTACCAAAAGTAGATTGTTTAAAGATAACTTGGGGATGACTGTACCAGCATACCTTGAGCTGCATTGTAGGCTTGCATGGATTTCCTAATGTTGTTCTCTGGTTATGATTTTAAGATGATGGAGAGACTAACTGTTTGTACTGTTGCTAAGGGGTGAGTACAACACCTTGTCTAAGCAGGGGTCACCTCAGTGCTGGAAGTTTACACTGGCAAAACTAAAACAGTTCCTTTAAAGGCTGATTATGTTAATTTAAGGTCTATTGCAGATGCTTACAAATTTGGAGGTCAGTTCTTATACCACCAGTCAGTGGCTGTGGCCCAGCTCCATGTAGTCTGCATTTGGTGTGTAAATGAATTTGCTCTTCTTACTTATGATGTCAGAAATGCTAAATAGACCTTTTAGTTCTGCTTATTTTGGCTGCAGAGTACCTTTAAAAGCAGTCTGAAATCCTGCTGCTTTACATGCTACTGTCTATCCATTCTTTTGTGTTTCTAATATGACAGATGTCCAGAAATCCCTGAAAAGGCTCTGAGTAACTCTGCTTTTTATGGAATACAGAGGTGATCTGCTTGTACATAATCAAATATTTACAGCCATTTGATGAAGGCAATAGATCACATCCACGATCTGAGGTAAGCCTTGTAACCTTTAACCTTCCAGTGCTGAGACATTTGCATGTAAATTAAACAGGACTTGCATTTAACAGTAATCAGTTTGTATGTTGCTTAACATTTGTATGAGACATATCTGTTATTTACACTGTGCCTTTCAAACATGTCCCTTTTGGTGTCCTGCATCCCTTCTAAAATGGAGCATGGTGCTGACCAGTATTGTAATATGGAACTCTCTGAGAAGCAGTTTTTTTCAGCCATTGACTTACTTTTTCTCTCTATCTCTAGGCAAATCTGGTATAGCTGGTCTATTCACAAAATGCTCTCTTTATTTTACGTGTCTGCCAGGAACAATTTCCTGATGCAATGCTTAGCAGGTTTTCATATTATTTCTCTCTTGAACAAATGGCTGACTCTTCACTTTAATCTTTTCCTGTCTTCACACTTCTTATTTTTGTGAACACGGAGGTAAGTGTATGTCTGCTCTTATTTTTTTTTTTCCTGCTTACAGAAAGGGTCATTAGTTCTATGTATACTAGCAAGGCCAGTTCTGATGCTGACAGCAGGAGACAAGAAGGTAAATTGAAAGATACTTCTGGAGTTTGGGTGATCATTATGAGTTGATTCTCCAGTTGAAATTTCACAATGCTATTTTGAGTTAAATGTTTTTCTTCAGGTGCATGATATGGTCAGAATTCTGCAGACAGCATTGTTTAAGAGCTGCTGTTAACCTGTGCTGCTTCTGTCCAGTTTTCAGAAAGCATACAGGGACAAAAGTTACATTTAAGGATTGTCATGTCATTTAAAAAGAACCAAAATATTAATGCTGCTGAATCTATGACAAATACTTCCCTCTACCTCCTAAGTGCTTTCACCCTTGCTGTTAATGTTGCAGATTTTGATAGTTCACTGTTTAGTGCTTTTAAAATCTGGTATCATGGGTCAATCGGTGACTACTTAAAACAGTGGCATTTCTAACACTGCTTCTGGCTTTTCATAAACACATTCTCAGAGAGACCTGGTATGTGCACCGTAGTCTCAAGGAACAGAATAAATAGGAATTATACTGTCTTTGTTGTGATTTTGAAGGCAATATAGAATCAAAAGGAAAAATATGAGAAAAAAGATTACATAAGAAGGACTTTTTCCATATAGTATGTGTGTGTACATATCCTTAGCTCCAATCAATGAGGATAAGCTGTTGGCATTTCCAGTCATGACCATCTAGTTCTGTTGGTGTGGGAATACTTAACATATTTGTATGCACTTGTGATATAGGAAGAAACTTGATTTTCATTTCAATGTTACAAAACCAGTTGTTGATCACAGAGAGAGTGAGACTTTAGATAGTAATAAAAATCTATAATACTGAATGATAAAGACAGACCAAAAAGATACTTGTAAGTTAAAGGATGAGAATAGGCTTTCAAAAACAAATCTAGTATTTTTTCCTGCTAATTTCAATCTCTGTCTGGATATGTTTGATAATCCTCTTAGGCACACATTTGAATTGCTCATGCATCTAAGCACTTTGAAAATTGGGTCTGAAGCTAAAATCAAATAGGTTTGTTAAAAACAGAATGGCTTTGTAATTCTACTTTGCAATGATGACATGTCTACTACTAAGGAAATATTGCAAACAGCGAAAACTTCTAATAAGTCTCTGCCTTCATTTTTCTGCTAATTTTACCAAGGCTGGCTTTAGGAACAAGTGAAGAGGACATTGATATGAAGCTCCATTCTGAGAGGGGTGGAAAACTCATGATAAAAATGAAGCTGAGAAGAATCCTGTGGAAAGTAGCTGTGGTTTCTTTCTGGTACACAGGACAGCTTCTGTGACAGTCTGCCAATGCACAGAGCATCCTCCCTGCTATCCCTGGCCTTGCTCCTTATGTTGTCTATCCTGCTCTCTATCAAGCTCCTCCTGTGCTGTCCAGGAAAAAATCTCTGTAGCTATTAGGCAGTCCCAGCAGCTGGAGAGGAGAATTGCGAAGTCATGATGAAGATGGCTGTCAGCTCATATGAAGGAAGTGACAGAGAACCAAGTGTGGAAGCAAATGCAGAATGCAGTCAGATATACTGGCAATAATGCTATAGAGAGGGATCATTCCTCAGCACAGCAATGAGAGAACAAGAATGCTGTAAGATTAAATTTGCACCCTCAAGAACGAGGGCAAATAATTTTTCTAGTGTGAGGGCTGTGGATTTCTGTGGAGTGAAGTGGATTTCTGCAGGGGAGTGAATGCAGATTGTGATCTGGTCTCGTGTTGGCTCCCTAAAGGTTAGATGCTGGATTATCCATTGGTCTGACCCTCTCAGTTGTTTCCTGTGGTCTTATGCAACCCTGTGCATTGCCAAGTAAATTCCATCCATTTAGTTCCAGTGGAAAAAAAGAAACTGAACTAGAGAGAAGCTATTGTTTGAAATTCAAACTATATCAACTTTATTGATCTAGGTGAAATGTGGTGATTCGGAACATGATTCACTTACTCCTTTTTCATATTCTCAGTGAATGACTCAAAGCAGTTCTGACTTTATTGCTGCTTTCTAAAATGTTATTAGAGAGAATAATGTCAAAAAAACTTTTCTCATGTGTTCTTTTTTAAAGAAATGAATTATGGAATTATGAAGGTTCAAACATGTATAGTTTCAGGATGTAAAGTTGCTTTGAAAGTTTCTCTGGAAATGCATTTAAGTGTTTTTACTGCTGTCTATAGTGTTAGAGACCACAAAGACAACAACAAAAAAAAAGAGTACAGGTACTATTGCTGCCTTTTTAAAATTTTCATTCTAATTCCTTCTTCCTTTTCCTTTTTACAATGTTGTTTGTATCACACAAAAGCCCATCCAAACTTTACAGCCTATAAGTACCCAAAGTAGACAGAAGATTTGGTTTTAGGTGTATAAAGGTGTATATACAGGGCAGTGTGAATGTACATAATGACTTATTACAATTTAAAATAATATCTCTAGATACATAGGCTGGGTGTGCATTGTTTTCTGAATCTGTTGCTTTCTTCTGACCTATAAATCACAAATGGATGTTCATTTGAATAGTTAAAGAATAACATTTTCTTTTTTACCATCTTGTGTCAATGCTATGTTGGAATCATATCCTAATTGATCTTACCCATATTTTACTTATAAAAAATGATGGGAATGAGAGTAGAGAGACAAACAGTGAGTAGTCAAAACTGTGGAATAAATTATTGGAAAGAGGGGGAGAAAGGGTAATAAATGGACTAGAGAGAGATGCAATTTTAAAATCTATTAAATACAGATGCAGCTGTGATAAAACCAAAAGATAAAAGTATTTCTCTCACACGTGGATTATCTTAACATTAATTAACTACTTGCGTGTTGCCTAATCTTCCAGACAGACTGAAAAAATGAGCCTGCAGTACATCTTAATGAAGTAGGCATGTAAAAGGAAGCTGACAAAAAGATACTACACAGAAAAAAGAAAGGCACACAGGACTAAAAGGGTTAAAGGTTCACAGTAGACTTGTGTTTTGATTGTTTGCAGGAAGTTGTGACTGAACTTTTTGTGCATCTGACTACAAATGGAAAAGGTTGAGGAATGGTCATCTGTTCCCTTCATTGGCATTCATGCTTAAAGCAACAGCTTATTTTTGACCCTACCTGTCATAAATAATAACAGCATCTGCAATTTTGGAACCAGCCAGTCCATCTAATACTTGTTTCCCTTAGGGTCTGAATGATTTTTTGTTTGAAAGCATTGTGTCACATACATATTTAAGGTCAGCCAACTTGGGTTTGGTTTGTTCCCACAGTGTTGCACAAAGGCAAAAAAACCTCTCCAAAGCTGGGAAACGTCTGAAGGGCTTCCTTCAGGGGTAGCTGCGTTCTGTTAGACTGAGCTATGGATTGTGCTGCTGAACCTGAGCTGGATCTTGTCTGAAGAGTCATTTTACTGAGCTCCTGAAGCATGTGATCTTGTCATCTGCCATAAGGAAATTAGTAACACTTAAAGTTAGCAGAACACAAAATACATCTGCATTGCTTCATGGTCCAAGCCAACTTTTTTAGATAAGTAATTGAATTAAGAAAAATCTACTTTAGTATGAGGGCACCTGGACAACTTTAATCTTGCTTGACCTTTGTTTGCAAATCAGAGAAGCCATCCAAGGCCAGTGAAAATCTGATTGCATTTTTTTGGAAGGAGTGCAAGAACTCTCCAAAGTTGGCCAATAGGGGTCATAAGTTCCTATAACAGGCTGTGATGAGCTAAGTTGAAGTCTTTATTCTCCGATATGAAACTTCAAGCATATGAGGAAGAATATTGTGCATTCTAAAGCCTGGTGCAGTTAAATGTACTGTCTATGTAATTTTTGCACCTCTGAAATAGGAATGGCTAAAACGTATTGATTTTTGTGCCAGGCACAATGACATGTCTATCTGGATAGCTTACTGCAGAAGGAGATGTTGGGAATTAGATCTGCATATGAAGGAGTATTTTGTTGGATTTTGTGTTCTGCTTGTTCTTGGAGATAAGCTGCTGTGCAATTTTATTTTTGCTCTAATTATCTGTTTCAAGGTTTCTTCAAATCTTAGGTAGAAGTCCCTTCTTAGTATGACATACTTCCAGATAATAGCTGAATTTTCTCAGTTTCTGAAATTGGAGAGTTGCAAAATGAATGAAGAAATTATATGAAATAATACATGTTCCCATTTTATTAAAAGAAAAAAAAAAGAAAATAGAAGCTCAGAGAAATAAAGTGGTAAAATAAAGGTTTTTACCTAGTATTTCTTCTCATGCAGCCTTGTGTTGAAAGATTGACTGTATTTTAGATCAAGATTCAATTCTTGAGTGATATAAATAAGTAAAACTAGGACTGTATTAAGACATTCTGACATCCAGACCTCTATTTAGACTGTCTGTTTATTTAGTGCTGCCTTTTCATCCCAGTGGACCTGGAAACTCAGATGTGAGATTTTTCTTGCAAAGTGTGTATTTTCACCTTAAGAAAAAATTTCCAATGTTACTCATGCATTATTGTATATTAGGAAACGTCATGAAAGATCTGAATTGTTAAAAAATATTTTATAGATATAAGATTTTATCTTTTTTAACCAGTTGTGGTAAGTTTATTGAAGACTTGCTTTTTAAGGTGTGTGATTCTTTAGTAGCTCTATCAGATATGAAGTGAATAAAAACATAAGTCAATTGTTTTCTTCACTATGTAGTCTTTCCACTTAAGAAGACAATGTTTCTTAAATCTATATATAAATGAAAGCAAATAGCAGCTATGTAAAAAACTGTATGTTGCCTTCATAGTGTACATGCATATAAAGTATGTGTCAAATCAAACAACCTTATAAATAAAGGTAGTCTTTGTGTCTATTTTGGTGGGAAATTGTCAGGCAAAGTTCTCTAAACAGGGCTTGTGAAATAGATGTCTGCCTGACTGAAGAGGGCAGTGGTGCCTAATGTGACTGAATCTTCTCATTTTCAACCCAAGTACATTTTATTTCTCACTAGAATTCCTTTGATGGATAACCTGAAAGCCTTCTATTACTCTTCTGGAAATGCTTTATGCAATTACACTTTAGAAATTGGTACTTGTGTACATTAGCTTGTAGGAAATATCAGAGTTTGAACCACTGTTGCATCAGTGTTTCTGAGACTGACTGCAAAGTCTGCCTCAGGTGAACAGAAATAACTCTTTAAAACCTTGCTGATTTTTGTTTTAATTGTTAGTATTCTATATCAGGTTTAGACTTCTGATTTTACTTTGTTAATAACTTGTCTCAAAATTTCAGACTGTTTTATGTAGGTCATTATTTGTTTGGGAATAAGTCAAATAAATTTAAGTAGTTTTAGGAACACAACATGAAAGCTGCTGATTTTGTTCCTTTATGTTTCTTGAAGGCCCAAACATAATTGTCTTATCTTGTTCCTGTAATGTTTTTTTGAAGTAGACTATTAAAAAATGCAGGCATGCAGAATCATGAGGCAATTCTGCAAACCCTAACTGGAAGGAATGAAGTATGGAAGTGAAGGGTTTTTTTCTCCCTAGAAGACTACTTAAAATTAACAGCTCCCCTATTGTTAAGAAAAAAGTAATAAAAAGAATGAATCAGTAAGAGCAGGGAACAAAATTTCTCCTAGGATTGCTCTCTTGTGAGCATTTTGCTGCCTTGGCTATACCTCTGTGTAGCAGACAATTTGCTAGAACTCTTGATATTTGCTACATTAATTAAAATGTTTTTCTTTGGGTTTTTGTGGAAGTTTTTCAATAAAGTTGCTTCTTTTGACCAAAGTGATGCATTTTAACTGTGGTACTAGTGAGGTGATGGAATAATATTATATTTCAATTTGGAAAAGGATTTTGTCATATAAGCCAAGTTGGCAACTTGTTTGGAGTTCTTATAATTAAAGCATATATCTTAGCTGAAATTCTGTTTAGCCAGTTGATTATATTTTCAAACAGCTAGCCAAATTGGCAAAAAGACCCCTATGAAGAGATCAGGCTAAAACTATTGATGTCTCCATGAAACATTTTGAATTAGCTGACCTCATAATGAACTGAGGTTGATAAGTGCATGGATTTTGACAGTCATTGGTTTGACTTTTAAATTTGCTTTGCTCTTTTTTTTTTTTTTTCTTTCCTCCTGCTTTAAGTGAAATAACCAAAGCCGAAAGAGTGAAGTAATGCATGTCATTGTAGCACTGCATGCTGTTCATTTTACAGGTTTGCCTGATGATGGCAGGAGAGATCAAACTTAGCTTGTTCTTATGGAGGGTGAAAACAGAGATGTTTCCTGTAGCTGGCATATGGCAGTTTTTAATCTGAAGCTCTGAAGCTTCTGAAAGGTAATTTTCTAGCCTTTCGGCAGTTTTCTTGGCGAGTGCGTGGTTAAATTCCCAATTTTTGACAGAACAGATGTCTTTCCATGCAGCAAAAGGAACTGAAAAAGGACTGTTAAAATACACGCAACTTGGGGTTTTATTGTATACAAAATCTGAAACCTAAAATACCATTTCGAAGTCCTGATGTCAAATCATCTGAGTACCATGGGGTAATTTTAATAATTTCGTTTGAATCACCAAAGCACGTGATTAGGGTTTTAATAAGTCAGGATTTGAAAGCAGTACAGTACTTAGTCTACCATAAAATAGATTCAATCTTCTTTGTTGTATATGTGACTCTGGAGTTTGGAGTTTTGTTTGTGATGGACATTGTATGTGTTCAGTAAAAAAAGGAATGGTTATTAAAGAGTAAATTCAGCAAGAAAAATGGATGTGCATAGTTCGGAGACATCACATTCAGATCACCTGTGATGAGTATTCCTTTGAATTATGTTCTGTTTTGTTTAGGGTTTTTTTTGAAGAATATGTTAAAATTAATGAGTCAATGCTTAGAGGAAAGAATGCATAGCACTTTAAGCCTCTCCTCTGGTAAATATACTTCTGATTAATCACCATGCCTTTCAAGAAAGTTTTAACGTTAATTTAATAGGATTTCACAACACTATTTAGTAAGGGAGGCCACAGTAGTGACAACAACTTCATCAAAATGATGGCAGCGAGTGATAATTTGGGACTAGTAAACTGAAAATGTTCAGTTCTTTAGTCAAACTGAAAAATCATTTCCTTGAGCAAGAGAATACAAAATTCATAGGGGGAAAAAAAGAGGTAGACAAACTCTTTTTCCTCCAAATGCTCATATGCTAACTTGCAGCCCTGGCCTCCCCAACCCCTTGTTTGTGTGACCATTTTTGCAATGTGAAATTGTTATTTATATTCTTCCAGAGTCCATATATACTGTGCCTTCTCCTCATTATGTGAGACTATAAAATTTTTGTTCAGATTTTGGTAGCTCCTTTAAGGTTAACTGTGTGCTTAGGGCTCTGTCTTCATCCATTTCATTGCTAGAGCCATGTAGGGATCAGCCTCACTCCATCCTAGGTGCAGAATCCAGCACTTGGACTTGTTAAATTTCATCCCATTAATTGTTGCCCAATGCTCCAGTCTACCTAGAACCTTTTGCAAGGCCCCTTGTCCTTCAGAAGAATCAGTAGCGCCTCCCAGTTCAGTATCATCAGGAAACTTACTAGTGGTGCATTAAATTCTTGAATCCAGATCATTGATAAAGATACTGAACAAGACTATCCCTAGAACTGAACCCTGAGGGACGCTGGGGACTGTTTTGGGTTCATATTTCTCCAGGTCTGAAATAGGATGAGATGATTTCTTTGGTTTCTGAAGAAATCATACTGGCAGATCAAATATTGATAGTATTTGCCTTACCAGTTTAATAACAAATCCTTGAGCCTAAATTTTAGCACCTTCAGTGTTTTGCTTTGCCAAATTTAAGCCAAGAAGCATAAGCTCAGTCCCATGTAGAAATCATTTTCAATATCAAGTAGCAGGTAGGAAGGAGGATGTGTGAGAGGGTGCCTTTCTTTCTTTATTCCTCATATAAATTTTCAGAGTGACTGTAATGGTTCTGGCCTTTTGATAGACCATAGTAAAATGAAGGATGTCTTCATAATATGAAGATTACTGTCTGCTTTTACCACTGTGTTCAGGTGTCCTTGTCAACAGAGCGTAGGGGTGATTTGCCAGGACTTGTTCCTATCCATACACATGGCATGTGTGTATACACTGTGATTAGCAAATGAAAGTGAAAACTAGTTCTTAGGAAGTGACAAATTTTGCTATGGTGTATGAAATGCAAATTTTGTATAAACTCAAGTGCTCTGTAATTAGTTCTGCTGCTGCATTTTAGATATAATGTAAAGAAGCAAAATGTAGGTCTTTTAGGATGGAAACAAGAAGAAGAAGAACTTTGAAATTAATTGAATTTTCTTTTTTGTAAATATGCACACACCACAAGTAAATCCATATATATCCTGAAACTATGAGAAGTCTGTAATATGACTTCCTGTTTCTAGACACCTGAGCAGCAATTTTTTTCTTCACTGAACATAGATGTATTATGTATGGTCCGATATCTGTATTTATTATTATTATAGTGCATACATACATACATACATATGCTTATATAAATATAGTACCTTGTTAATATTTGAATAAATACAAATTACTCTTCCTAAGGATGAGGGTGAAATGTATTCAATTTATTGTAAATTATTGCCAGAATCTCACCCATCTTAATTTTTCCCTGAGTGTTTTCTGTCTCTGTGTGTTTCCCCTGGATTCCTTTCTTTAAGAGATATGAGGGTTTTTTTCCCAGTGCTACTGCCCCATAAACAAAATTTAATAATTGAAGAAAGGCAGCAGTGCTTGATTTATTATTAGCACAATCAGAATTTAACAGACAGGGAGTTGCCTGCTTAGATGGGAATTCAGTCTAATGCTATTTTTTTTATCTAACTCACCTGTCTGTCATTTGCTGATATTGAACTTTATCTTTCATTTAAACACTTCTCTTCACTCCACTCTTTTTATTTCTTTCTGTATTTCAGAAGATTATTACTGAAATGTCCTTACTGAATCCTGTTAGCAAATTGTCTTTGGCTTAGATCAGTTTCTCCCTGTCGTACCAAAGTCAGAAGTGCAGCATCTTCTGTGGTTTCTGACATCCCAAGGAGCAAGATCTTTCCACTACATAGGGCACCACATTAAGGTGCCAAAGAGGTAGGCCTTTAATTAATTTTATAATGAATCTTATACTCACTTTAGGGCACTAAGGTTCTTTTCTTGTCCGCAGCTCTTTAAATCTTCATTTTGGTTAATGCATATTATTTCTGCGTTATGAATTCCTTAAAGATTCTCTGTGGGACTTTGTAACATTATGCCTAGTGCTTCTTGCAGTTTAGAGGATTTATTAAGTTATTCCCTAAGAAATATCCAGATTCTCTCAACTGCTGTAACATCCTTTCTACTTGTCACCCCTGATGGTGGATTTGAGTTTTTATATTTGTATTTTGTTCACCACTATTTTGCTATGGAATCTCTAACATTTATTTAAATGTACTTCTTTTGATGAGGGTCAGTATAAACATGCTGGTGTTCCATCAAAAGTATCTATCAGAAACAGCAGAAATAAAAAAAAATGTTGAGAAATGCTGAATATTTTGCTCTTGTTTACCCTTATTAAACTTTTTCGTTTATAATCATGAGTTCATCAGCATTTCTATTTGTTTTTCTGGGCAGTCAATTCATACATTTTCTAAGACAGAACAGAAATAAGATGTACATGTTCTGTCATTTTCTATTTCAGTTTTAGTATTATTGAAAAACGAGGTAAAAGGAGAATTTTAAAAGGAAGGTTGAAAAGGATGATGAATCATGGCAGATGAGCCATTCAGTGAATAAACAAGTGGAGGAGTGGTTAGAAGGAAAACGAATATAATGGCAAATGAGGAAAATAGAGAGGATAAACTACAATGAGAGATACCTGTGTTATTGAAAGCCTTCACTTAGAGGCTTGACATATATACTTGCTGAACGTTTTTAATAGGTGGCAACTGCTCAGTTACAGAAGCTTAGGTTTAAACTGACAGCAGTGGTGACTAAATCCACAAAAGCACATAGGATGAGAATCACATAGCTACTATGGGAGAATTCATGGCTTAGGTTTAGCTAGTAGAGAGATCTGTGAAATAATTCAGTTCCTAAGAACTAGATGCTCAGCAGCTGAGGCTGATGAAGTAACTGTGCCAGCTGACCACTGGAAAATTGTGTCTTAGGTCTCACTTTTCTGACAAAGCCATTTTCCAACTTTTCTCAGCATCTTAATGCTAGAATGTGCTATTGGCTGATGGCTGGGGCGACTGGGAGATGGAACTACGTAGCTGTAAATTGCTTGAGGCAGAAGAGAACTTGTGTTTTCTTTCTGGCCCAGAGGCTACACTACTGAATGAAAAGGGAAAGGTCTTCCTCTGGCTGTTTTCTGCATGCTTTAAGTATTCATCAAGATTAAACTCCTTGGAGCCCTTGGATGAGGTATGTGGATGATTACAGACTTGTGTAGAACAGTTATTGAGATGCTTGTACTTAAAATGTAGAGTTTCTGAGTACAACTTACTTCAGAAATGTATTTGGAAAATGCAGATACTTTCAGATGCTTCCAGTTAGGTGAAAGATAAATATATTTAAAAGAGACATATGCAATGGAAATGCCATAATGGGGAATTTGCTGTGAATAAATCCCATACCTCTTTGATCTTTTGAGTCCATCATTGCTCCTGAATTTCTGTTCATTCAGGACTTATCCAAAACTCATCTGGAAACTTTGGGTATGTTGGTGGTATAGAACAAGAGGAATGATGTCTTCAGTTATTAAACTTTTTCGAAATACAGATTAATCACTTTTAATATTTGTTATATAGGAGCTCCCATAAACATTCAGACTCTTGTACTAGAGTTCTGTTCTGAGCATATACCTAATAGAAGATGCTTATAATTTTAAGAATATAACTTATTATCTTCATACAGTCTTTTACTTATCTAAAAGTTTATTTTTTTAATAGTACTGTTAGTACTTAGAAGCCATTTCTCCTGCAAAGGTATGCCATTTTTCTTAATTTTCTGAGGTCATATATTAGTGAATGGTGAGGCTAAATGGAAATAATATTTTGACAGTGTAGAAATCTGTATTATTTTACCCAATTAGAATTTTTCTGTCTTTTACAACCACCCAGACTCCTACTGCTCTACATGCCCTTATTACCCACTGAGTGAGAAATCAATACATCATAGCAACATTAATTGGTAGGTGTTTTTAAACCAAATAGCTACCAATTTTGATAAATGTGTTTTACTCAGCTTCCATGGTTTTGGAAATACATTTTAAGTAATGCAGGTGCAGTGCGCTTAATAGTAATTTTTGAAGAGAGGAAAGATTTGCAGTTCTGAAGCTGGATTTTCAGAAAATTCTGAGCAGTCACAGTCATACAGCAAAGCTTTTAAAAAGGTTTATCTCATCAGAAACATCCAGTATTAACTCTAAATTATGAAGCACTTCCCATAAATTGTAGTCTTAGTAAATTGCACTGTATAATAAATATGTACAGTAAGACCTTACATGTTTATGGCAAAACTTATGAAGTGTTTAAAAACTGCCTTTTTTGTTAGGGGCAGGATTTCTGTATGGAATGTGACACTCTTACTTTTTTTTTTGTTTCCTTTCTTCTTGTTTCTTTTTTTTTTCTCTGTGAGCTACAGCATATATATTTGTGTGGGTGTGAATAGATTATAATGAATTGCCACTATAATAATGGCTATTTTAGTAAATTTGACACAGGGATCTTAGTTGTACAGTGCATTAGTAGGTAATTATATCTAAGCAGAGATTTGTATTATCAACTGACTTCAGAAAAAAATAGTAAGTAATTTCTGAGGAAGTTTGTTGGACTCCTTAACTCACTTGAGTAAAGGAGTGGATAAGGCACCTGTGTATTTGCAAGATACCTGAGAACTTTTGTCTTGTCTCTTGCTGATAGACAATCACTTTTAAACTTCTTATCTGTCCTTGAAGGCTGAATCCCAAATGGGAAGATGTGCCTGCAAGCCACTTTCTGATTTTTATCAGAGCTCTGTGACTGAGTGCCCTAAAATAAATCCTTCCTCTCAGCCCTCAGTATAAGAATATGCTGTATGTTGCTTGAAAATAGTGAGGGGTAGATTCTATTAATTAATCTCTGCCAATATTGTATCTGAAGGCGTCATGAAATGCTGAGTTTGAGTTATCATAGAAAATGTTTTTGGATCTTATCAGATCACTGGTACTTTTAATCTCTACAGCATTTCCTGGAAGAAGAGTCACCAAAAGTCAGCATAGCATATATGAACTCAGGAGACCATAGTTAGTTGGGAGCACTTGCCCTAGTAATAATGGCCTTTTTCTTTTTTGCTTTCTAAACCAGCAATAAACATTGGAACAAAAAATCTACATCTTAATGGTTGACACATTAAGAATAAAGAACTATATAAAAGCCTTCTTTGTATGTTAAGAAGAATCAATCAGGCGGCTCTACTGGAAATTTGGTAATTTTTTATAAAAGGGTGAGTTATATGAACTTATCAAGACAACATCTGTTATTAGGGTTTCTCTTTAGAACAGAAGTCCTATAGGATTCAGGCCTAAAACGATCGACTTCTCTGAAGGTTTCATATGAAGATTCTTAAACAAAGACACAGCCTTTTGGCCTTTTTTTTTTTCATTTAAGTAACTGTCAGGGCATTTGTATAAAGTGTGTGCATAAAAAAGTGACACCTGAGATTTAAATGGATTCCTAAGTGTATTTCTTTTCTGGGGCAGAATAGGATTTCTTCTTTGTTATATTCTTAAACCAAATGCTACATCACTTCTGTGTGTTCTACAGCTTGGTGAAGAGACTGAGAATGTAAAACCTGAATATACCCTCTCCCTTCCTTCAGTCCTTTTGCAGGTTTACTGTGAACCAGTGAATGGAAAAACAGCTCCAGAGGTTGGTGTGCACTTTACTGTGTGCTTCATAGGCCTTGTCACAGCTTTGGTGTGATGTACTGTATATTAAATGTGTTGTGATGCTGTTCCCCCAAATATTAGTTAAATGGCTTAGTAATTCAGTATCTACTGTTTTGCAGTGATTGTAATGGTAATAAGGAAGAAATGAAAAATAAATATAACTTGTCAGGAACTTTGTATTCCATGTAATTATTTCCACTTAAAATTTATGTAGTAGGACTGTGCATGGCTCACGAATCTACATCTACAATCCTTCTTTTCCCTAACTGGCTATTCTTCCAAAGAGCAGTTTTGGTTTGGACCATTAGTAAAATTGATCCAGATGATGTCCAGATACATACTTGGAGACATTACTCATTTACCTAGCAAAAGGTAATCAGCATTTCTCGCTTTGGTTTGTGTATGAGGAATGAGTGGAGAGTGGGTGCAAAACCAACTGTTAATTTAGTTGTTGTGCTTTGATTACTGAATTGTTAAATATTACATTAAATGCACTGGAAGGAGTTTGAGAGTAGGCAGTCTTTAGTCACTTTCACAGGGATATATTGTCCTCTCTACGGAAGGAATTACCTGGTCTGTTATGGCAGAATGTGTGTTTCTCTGCCCAGAGAACTGGCATATGAAGGTAAACCCTGAAATTTTTACTGAGGACAGCACAGCCTGGTATCTGAACAATTCTGTCCTAGATATATTCCTGAATGTATAACAGTAAATAGTTCTTACCTAGAAACATTGGAAATACATATATCTGTCAAGTATATTCTCATAACTGTAATAATTCTTTGAAAAAAACCCAAAACCCAGCTATACATGAGCTATTTTTAATTATCACAAAGTATTCTTCCAATCAGAGCCATTTCACAATACACTAATAACTATAACATCAGAAGACTGATGATTTACAGTAGATACATTGAAGCAGATGCTTGTAACATTTTGCCTAAAGCTAGAGAATATACTATCTACAGAATTATGAATCAGTATATTTTTAATGGATTTTACTTCATCAAAAGTAAGTCTATTGCCCAAGAGTTGTATTCACTGTTCTTTTTAAAATAAACATCTAAAGGATTATGCTCCTTCAAAAGCCTGTACATTCATGTCTGCAAAAGACATATTTAAACAGAATAACATTGAAATCACTCCACTGAGATGCATTTGTATTGCCTGGATATTTTTTTTAAAATTTAACATCTCAACAGATTCCTCCAACCTGGGACTAGTGGTATTTACTTGCTGAAGGGCTTGCACTTTTAATCAGGCTGGTCTGGAGCGCTTATGAATGGGAACACAGCAGGACCATTCCCTTAGCTTCAAATAACATTATCAGTTATTTTGTAGATGCATTGTTACTGGTGTGTGGGAGAGATGCACTGGCCATTTCAATGAGGAGGTAAAATACGTAGTCAGGACATTTGTCACTATGCTATGTACCATGGCATCTTGGAAAATCAAGAAATCCACAAAGGAATACATTGTAATAGCTACTTGCTGTACAAGTAATACTTTAGTAGGTGATAGTATGATGAGGTTTATCGAAAGACATTACTGCAGTTTTAATTCGAGGATGTAGTTATTACAGGAATATTACATTAGCTTTTTAATGCTGTTCCACACAGATAGAACATAAATACCTTCAGACTGCTGGTACCTAAAAACGGAAAGAAGATGAAGTGCCACTAGTGGTAGCTTGTTCTTTATTTGGTTTTGGTTTTTTTTTGAAGTACCAGTATATAAACTTTAAAAAGCAAGGTTTACAAAACAGATTCTGTGCCTGATCATTGTTTTATCTGCCAAAGGAATATGCTCGTTACATGCTTTCTCTTTTAGCATGGTTTGTTTCCAGCCAAAAGTACCTACTATCTACTACTATAGTGACATAAGAAACATGGGAGTGTAAATTTATTCCAAATAGGAGCTTTTTTTTTCTCCCAGAAGGTGGTAGTTTAGGACTGGATAGATAGTTTTCCTATGGTTTTGCTGAAGAGTGTATAATATGATGTGATTTCTCCAAATCACCATGATTTGTAAAATGAAGGTTTGCCATACCTTCCACCATCCCAGCCTGTAAGACAAGAATACATTTTTTTTTTGTTTTATCAATTATATGGTTTTTTATATTTTTTAAAAAAATCAGAGGAAATTTATGTATAGGTTAATTTCAGCTAGGTATTGTTGAACTATTTGAAGGCTGAACAGGGAGAGGGAGCCTTCTTTTGTCTGGAAGATTTTTGGCCATTAAAACCAAAACCTGAATATTTAATTTTCT
The DNA here is from genome assembly GCA_033459285.1 of Clamator glandarius. Lineage (NCBI taxonomy): Eukaryota > Metazoa > Chordata > Aves > Cuculiformes > Cuculidae > Clamator > Clamator glandarius. The sequence continues at coordinate 90,213 of JAUNZM010000023.1, forward strand.
CTATAGCTTTCTGCTAAATGGCTTGGGACTTTTATTTACTTAAATTGTTTCCCCTAGGGAATTGAATATGTCACTTCTGATGGAAGGAGATGTTTTCTTTGCAAAAATGTCACTTGAGTAATAATTATATTTTAATTATAAGAAAATACCTTTTTGTGTACTGACACTAACTGAAGTTAGAATTACGAAATTATTTTGAAATTGGAGAAAAATTAGAAGCACATAGTAAGTTACTGTATGTCAAGTTCACTTGCTTGACTTTTTCAGATTATATATATTCTACTTGTTTAAAGATAGAAAAGTGATAAAACCAATAATCCTTAACTAAGGAAATAAATGTAAGAACTGCTAGAAGTTTTTCATTTCATAGCCGTTATTTTTCTATAATACAGATAAAAAAATCAGCCTTAGTCATACCTAATAACATTTTAGAGTGACTAGAAGAGGATTGTACTGAAAGGAACTAAAATAAAGTTTTAAGAGTAAGATGGTGAAAATATACTTCAGGTGTAATAAATAGTACACAAAGGCCTGCGGTCTAGGTCTGAAATGTGTTAATTTCCAGAGCAGTGAACAATATAGATAAGATTTTGTGGTTTCTGAAGAAAGTTATCTACTCCATGAATAAGCACATCTTCCAGAACAGTCTGTATTTGTGTCATCATTAAAATTCTTTCCCCACAGGATAGTGAGAATAGGGAAAAATGAAACTGCGAATTTATTGCAGTCAAGTGCTAGTAGATACTTGTCCTGCACAAGAGATCTTTGTGTGGATACAGAGCAAAGGAGAATCATGGCTCTTTCTTATGCATACCTGCTGAGTATTGGAGGAATTACTACTGAACTATTGAACTAAAATCTGCCAGCAACAGGTAAATATCACTAGTGTTACACGTATTTCTGACAATGCAAGGCTTGAGATTAGGAAAAAGTTCTTCACGGAGAGGGTGGTTAGGCATTGGAACGGTCTGCCAAGGGAGGTGGTTGAGTCACCGTCCCTGGAGCTGTTTAAGATTAGGGTAGATGAGGTGCTTAGGAGCATGATTTAGGGATTGGTGGGAATGGTTGGACTCGATGATCCAGTGGGTCTCTTCCAACCTGGTTATTCTGTGATTCTGTGATTCTGTGAGACAGCAAACCAACAATGTTTGTCTTACACTGCACAAAGGGAGAAAACATAAAGGTTTCATTATGTGGACCTCATTACCACCCCTGAATACTTTAGGGGTAAAGAATTATGTTCAAAATAGAGAGTTGTTAGCAACTCTCATTTTTGCCTTTCAACTTGAAGCAAAATATTTCATTTTAATTTCACGAATCTATATTGAAAGCAAAGCAGCTGAAACAAACTATGAGAAGAATTTGCAAAGTAAGACGGCTATAATATCAGTCAGTGTGTTTAAATTCTGTATTATAATGACTGGCACTCAAATAGGAATATTTGTTCAATACCCTATTCTGTTTGGGGTGATTGGAACCCTGATGCACATGTGCCTGAGGAAATTTCAGGTTAAATATATTTTAATGTGTAATTTTATCATTGAAAGCCAATTCACTTTTATATTCTTAGAAGTTACTACAATAAGAACCTAGATATCTCCTCTCAAACAAGCACCCTAATCACCCATCTCTAACACCATTCTACATTTTTGTTAACTTCTTTCTGATTTAAAACATAAGTCTTTTATGTAGTGGGGACTCATTCAAAGTGAAGGGATTGGGAGAAATTCTAAACTATAATTTCTCGTAGTGTATTTACCTGTGAATTTCTCTGTTAAGCAGGGTTCCTCTGTACAGGAACTGATCAAAAGTATCATTTCCCTGTATACATCCATCCATCTGTACAGAATCACAGAATCACTAGGTTGGAAAAGACCCACAGGGTCGTCAAGTCCAACCATTCCTATCAATTACTAAACCATGCCCCTCAGCATCTACCCGAACACTCACGCGTCTCACTCCCTGTTTAAAAAGCAAGAAGCACCAAGAGTATTCACAGCTCTGATAAGAATATCTTTTGCAATGTATTCAACAATTAATAAGTTTTTATAGAAGGAGAGGGTAACTGTCTCTTAGCTCCATGTCTTAAATGGGAATGTGTTAAACAATAGCGGGTTCTCTACTCAGATGATTTGGTTAAACAGTAAAACCCTTAGAAAACTGATCCTGCAGACGTAATACTCAAATTAAGCTTTCTAATGGCAACTATCCTCTTTCTTCCCTTCATAACTTAAGGCAGAAAATACAATCTATCCATCTTAATCTACCAGCAGTGAGTGGTTTTAGCCTTATAAGACCAGGCAGAAACATAAAGAGCAGCTGAAGTACAAGAAATAAATGAAAAATGAGAACATAATGCATTTGTGTTTCAAAGGCACTTCTGATGGAGGTCCAAAAGAAACTGGTGAAATTCATAGTAGTAAAAAATGACCTGTCAAACATATATTTTGTGTTGGTTTACCCAGTAATAGTGAAAACTTCCAGTTTGTCTGTGAATGACTCACTGCTTTTGAGGACATTTCTTGACAGCTGAAGACCTGACTATTTTCCAATGGCATCCTGGCTTGTATCAGAAATGGCATGACCAGCAGATCCAGGGAGGTTACTCTCCCTCTGTACTCGGCACTGGTGAGACCGCACCTCGAGTCCTGTGTTCAGTTCTGGGCCCCTCACCACAAGAAGGATGTTGAGGCTCTGGAGAGAGTCCAGAGAAGAGCAACAAAGCTGGTGAAGGGCCTGGAGAATAGGCCTTATGAGGAGCGGCTGAGAGAGCTGGGGGTGTTTAGCCTTGAGAAGAGGAGGCTGAGGGGAGACCTTATTACTCTCTACAACTACCTGAAAGGAGGTTATGGAGAGCGGGGTGGTGGCCTCTTCTCCCAAGTGACAGGGGAAGGGACAAGAAGGAATGGCCTCAAGGTTCTCCAGGGGAGGTTCAGGCTTGACATCGGAAAAGATTTTTCACAAAAAGGGTCATTGGGCACTGGCAGAGGCTGCCCAGGGAGGTGATTGAGTCACCTTCCCTGGAGGTGTTTAAGGCATGGGTGGATGAGGTGCTGAGGGGCATGGTTTAGTGTTTGATAGGAGTGGTTGTACTTGATGATTCAGTGGGTCTTTTCCAACGTAGTGATTTTGTGGTTCTGTTTTAGTTGTCAGAAGACAGAATTCTTATTAAACTAACTCTACAGGTACACAACATTTTAATGTGAGACAAGTCCCTAATGTTCTTCCTTACTTCTGCTCTAACAGTTTCATGGAGGTTAGAAACTTGCTAATACATTTAGTGCCTAGATTAGTACTCTATCTTGACATGTCTTTAGGCTGGTCTGTTCTCATTGACACATAGTGTAGGTCCTAGTCAAGTGTAATTTACTATAATTCACCAAATTCAGTAGAATTATGAAAAGACACCTACTTAGAGTGCCTTGTGGATTTCAGTAGAGTAACCCATGTGATCAGGTCAGTTTCAACCTTTCATCCTGTTAATACTAAAAAGTGTCCACAGTGTTGTAAGCAATCACAGAATTACTAGGTTGGAAAAGACCCACTGGATCATCAAGTCCAACCATTTATATCAATCACTAAACCACGCTCCAGCACCTCGTCCACCCATCTTTTAAACAACTCCAGGGAAGGTGACTCAATCACCTCCTTGGGCAGCCTCTGCCAGTGCCCAATGACCCTTTCCATGAAAACTCTTTTCCTCATATCAAGCCTGAACCTCTCTCGGAGAAGCTTGAGACCATTCCCTCTTGTCTTGTCCCCTGTCACTTGGGAGAAGAGGCCAGCTCCCTCCTCTGCACAATCAGATTATACCTTGTGAACTAATGCCCGGTGAAGTGTCACAGTAAGGATATTCACAGAGAGATAAGAATTAGTATACAACACCTACTTAACACCAACTTGTGATGCAAAAAGATATTCCATATTATTACAGAAACATCATCATCATCATCATCATCATCATCATTATTATTATTATTATTATTATTATTATTATTATTATTATTATTATTATTATTATTATTATTATTTTTATTATTTTTATTACTATTATTGAAATGCCATTATGATATAGTTTATTCAAGAATCCTTTCTGTCCAAAGGTTTTATGCTTTCACCTTTTGGTTCTTTATGATGATTAAATGTTTCTAGTAGCAAAATCTAGGTGATTGAATATGTTTAGACACACTAACCTTATTTAAGGATTAATTCTGCAGCAATGAAGAATAATAGACTTTTGCTCCCATGTAATCTTCATTGCTAAACAATTTAAACTGCCCAGGAGCTATTTTTATATTCCTGGTATACGAGATAAATTACTACAATCAGACTAGCAGGAGAGCAATTACATTATACATATGTGCGAAAGCAGTTGAAAATATCTAAATAAATGTTTAAACACTTTTTTTGCTTTTTTAGTTGAGATTTAGAAACTGGCAGAACAGAAGCTTTTTATTGTTCATTGTACAAGTAAAATGAGTTTTGGTGTATTTCTTTTTAAAATAATTATTATTTATTTCTCTAAATATGTAATTCTACATATTTAAAATATTCAACAAATTTATATAATCTCCGCAACAGAAGAATCTCTTCAAAATTTCTGAGACTATAAATCATGTAGTCCCCAGAATGTTAAAATGAGTCCAAGACTATTCTTTAAGTACTTGAAGAATACTTATAAATTCTCTGAACTATTCACTAATGTCGTACTGAGTGTCTGGGTAGCGTATAGCATCTCTACGAGGAAAAGAACAAGCAGTTTTGCATCTAGTGTTTTAAAATTTTTCTCAGCACCTGCTTCTAGGCACAAAAATGGTGGTTTTACTAACCTGTTTAAATTTCTGTTGATTTCCCATATGCTCATGTCACCTTGTTTTTTTGCCACTCATCATTTATATATAAATATACGAATATTTATAAAATACATCTGAATTTCTAAAATAATACAAACTCAAAGTCACTATCTGAAGACATCTTGTAATATTGCAGTGCTGAAATGCATAAAGAAAGGGGGACTGAATGAGTTTTGGCTTTGTCTCCCATGATAAAAGTTCCCAGCAATTCTAAAGAAATTAATGTTGTATCTCTGGAAACACTGTACAGAAGTTCAAAAAATGCTGTTTTGGATAGACTGTGAGTAGAAGAATCTGTTTAAAGGAATTGTGACTCTTCAAGCCCAATATTTGTGCTGTGAAACTCTTCAAAATCAGAGTAAAAAACACATTGTGAAAAGAAACCACAAACACTTTTTGCACACTAGACTTTTTATATATTATTCTTTTTGAAATGCTTGAAAATTGTGGGCTCCATATCTCATGACAGCAAGCTTGACATGATAATTTTGTGCTATATTAGGATAATAATATACACTATTCTTTTTAAATATAATATATTTTAACTTTATCCAAAGCGCTTATGTGTTATTATTGTTTATTAATCTGAGGCTAGGTTTGTTATAGAACTGAGAAATATTTAACTGAGCACTTTTTCAGGTGTCTTAAGAAAAATTATGGTTTCATGCTGAAAGTAATTGATAATTTTAATTGCAATAAAAAATACTACAGGGCTCTGGCAGTTTGGCAGTTATTCTAGGTAGATGAAACTGCACATCACCTGCTAGTGTTCTTAAGCTTTAAATTTTCTAATTTTTTTATCTTTTAAAGAATCTAAAAAAATGAGACAATCTGTGTATTTGCCAGAAGTATTTTTAAAAGAAGTGTGGTAAAGATCTGACCTTCCAGATGTTTATGGTAGAATGTGACATGCCTGCATGCTTAAGAAAGAGAAATTTAATTTGACTTCATTAAAGTCAGTGGCAAAATTATCTTTTTTTTTTTTTATACTTATTTTTTAGTTAAATCTGCATTCCTTCCCCTTCTGTAGGGGTTAGAAGTTTTTAAGTGTGTGCCAACCCTGTGCAAGTCCTTTCTATCTGACATCCTCGCTTGCAAAGGCTTTTGCCTTTCATATGTGTCTTGCTGATGTAAATACTTCTGGGTCAGAAGTAGTTGCATTCCTCGACTGCTAGTCCTAGATGTCTTCCCGTCACATTTTTCAGCTGTGAGACTGAGGAGCTGGTTCCACTGACTACTACTGAACTCCTATGTGGTCTTATGTGGAAAAGGGATGTTAGTGCTTTCCTTTTCCTAGAAGTTGCCTAGCTTGCTAGCTAACATTTTATTATCTTAAAAATGCATTTGCAGTATGTGCTAGCATCTCCAAATATTAAAGAATGTGGTCTGTTCAACTTTTCATCCATCCATCTATCTATCTATCTATCTATCTATCTATCTATCTATCTATCTATCTATCTATCTATCTATCTATCTATCTATCTATCTATCTATCTATCTATCTATCTATCTATCTATCTATCTATCTCCTTCTTTCTTGTTTCCTCTCATTTCGTAATCTGAACTGTGCCAATATTTTTCCAAGCTGCAACTGATAGTGCCTGGTACCCACGGGCTACAGAGGGCTTAGGGACAATCAGTCATTTCTAATAGGAGATGAATGAATGACTACAGTGAATAATAAGCTACTTATGGACCAAGGTGTTGGAAATGAAGTCAAGGTTAAGTTTTATTCCTTCCTAAATCTTGATTGCCTTAATCAGCTGAGTGGAAGTGTGCAATCCAGTAGCTGAACACAGAAGCTTTCTTTCATACATCTTTACAACAAAGGCAAGATATTTAATTTTCTTTGCATTTGTGGAGATGCTGGTGGTGCCACCCACTTTGATGCCCACTCCAGGCACAGAAGGGGAGTCCAGACATAAGTCCCTCCTTTGCAGAAGGCACACAGTTAAATACACTCTTTTCCCTAATAATGTGATGTGATTTACTTGCCTAAATACTTAGGTACTGAAACAAAGAAACTTACACTTAATAGCCAATATAGTTATTAAGTAGTTATTCTTTATTCAGTTCTGGAGAAGACTCAGGAGTTGTTCTCCTAGTTCTTCTGCCCAACAGTGATTTCAGAGAACTTTATATACACAGAGATGTCTTCATATTCACAATTTTTCCATGAAATGACAAGCACATCTTATTCCTGGAACCTCATTGCATATCCAGGGAGGTAAAATTAATCACATTCAGAGATGTTAAAGCTTGGCCATAACTGACCAGTTGATGATAATGACTCTGGGTAACAATAAGACATGAGTCATTATCATTATCTTAGTCATTAGTCTTGTTTTAACACATTTCAGCTGACATTCCATCTCACCATTTAGGAATGACCATTTCAGTGTGCCTGGATCCACTGCAGAGGGAGAGGTGAAGGCTGGCTCTTTAGGGCAACAAGTAAGTAATTCCTGAACGTACCTTGAGTTACAGTCAAGAATAATCTCAGGTAGGAATATCTGGTGAGCACTGGTGAACTTTCCTAGCCTGAAGAGAGAACACATAAGCATGGTTTCTTCTCTCTCTGTTCAACATATCTCTCTAACTAGAAGGAAGGATTGGAGTCTGTCAATGGATGCATTTGTGACATAAGCCATGTATCCAACACAATTTTAGTCTGGAGTGTTGGAAATAGGTAAAACTTATTCAACAGGACTTTTATGCCTGTTAGTGCCATATAAGCTGTCTTTTCAGCTGCTCCAGAACATCATCTATGGCACTGACTTCTCTCAGCTGTCATAGATCACATAGTCTTTATGTTGTTCAACCATCTCCTCCAGGGACACATTTTTTCTGTAAAGTTAAGGCTGCCTATGGAAATGCAGTTGTTTGGTTAAGCTCCTCTGCTTACTCATATCATGTTCTGAAAGTTTATTGACACTCTCTGGCCACTTGCTGTGCTTTTTTACAGTGAAATGAAAAGCACAGTCCTTTGTATCCTGTGTGTATAACCCAGTTTTGTTCACAAATGAGAGTGATAGATGCACTGTACATAAACTCAGAACATACAAAAAGAAAAGTAGAATATTTTTTAAAAAACAAACTAACTAAAACTGTTGTAACCCAGCCTTCTGAAAACTAGACTAGGAAAGAAGCTGGATGATGCCTAATGTCTGAAAACTGTTAAGGGAAATATTTAGTCCTCTGTGGAAGTTAATGTGAAGAGGCAGAGGTAAAACTCCTTCTTGCAGGGCTAAAATGATGAGAAAGACAAGGACTTTAGGTCTCTGTTGCACAATAGACTAGTTCCAATAGACAGGGCTCGTAGTAGCATAAAAACACGCTTAAAACAATCTAAGGAGGAGTTATAACATATAACACGTGCCTTTCCTTTGGTTAACTCCTGCTAAGCCTCCATCCAGTTTACCGTGTATCCTGTCAGGTCATGTATCAGTCTCAGTACACATCCTGATGGTCTGGGAGGTCCAGAGGCCACATCAGCCTAGAATTAATTTGACTGGGATTTCTTCCTATTTTACTTGTTCTTTGCTTGTTCCTGTACAGATAGGGTAATTTTCTTTATATGTAATGTGTTTCCCATACTCCATTTTTACTGACTTACAACAAGCAAGAAAGCATATGTTAACTTTTGCAAATGGAAAATAGAAAAGCCACATAATATTTTGCTCTGAATAAATGCTTTCAAGCCGTTGGTCTTGAGACTAAAGAGTCAAATGGAAGTCAAACTGTCACAGATATCTTTTAGGGAAACCTACAGTCAAGGGACTCTGCAAAGAATCAAGTCTCTGTGTGCAGGATTTTTTGCTGGTAAGGGAATCCTAAGTGGATTTCTGTTGAAATGGGCAGAAAAATGCAGAGGTAGATGATAGCTATAGCTAATATTCCTAGAAGTATACTCCATCAGAGCAGCAGGTTTACCTCATTGTCTCCTTCTGAAGTTCCCCTACAATCACATTAACCTCATGTTAAACTAGCCCTGGTTGCTTCTGGTCTTTAGAAACTTCAGTCTGGCACGGAATTTCTCAGCTGCATGTTTCCATGTTACAGTAAAACTGTTGCCTGTGAGAGTCTAGCTCCTCTTGTCTTTCCAAATCAAATAGGAATTTAATCCAATATCAATCTAATCCTGTTTCTCAAGCCCTACAAGAGGGCTTTTGGACTGAAAATGCCCAAGTTTTAGAACTGAAATTCTGTGTGATCCTTCCTCCAAACTTCATGGACTAATTCATAGGAAAGAAGGATTTTGTTGTTTTTTAAATATTAAGGGTTTATATTTTTGTCAAATGTATTATATTCTCCTTCCATGAAAGCCTATTTATCACTATTTTTAAAATTCAGAGATTTATAAGTCATGTAAATTAATCTTGCATATAAAGGACTGCCTCAGGCAGTGAAATCCACATTACTAAGTTATGCAGATTTTCCTTTGTTTCCCCACAAGGCAATGCCATGTGCTACCATTTGCATTTTCCCAACAGTGAAACTACTGCAATGTAAAATTAATAAGAGTGGGTTTAACAAATGCTGACACATACCCTGTGGTGACTTGGCATGCAACATTTTGCTTGGAATTTACAGAGGTGTACAGAACTTACTGAAAAAAAAAAATCACATAATAGCTGTAAATAAATGAACACATCACCACAGTCCAGTAGCCTTTGGACAGGTCTGGAGCTGTCATGCACTGCAAGACACTCAGAATAGTAGGTAAAGCATGTATCTGATACATATCTCCTGTGGCAGGACCAGCTAGTGAGTCCTTTTCGCTTGTGAACAACTTGAGGACTAATCAGTCCTTCTGAAATTCTCCATACTCTTTTATTCCATTCTCCATAGAGGTTCCCTTTGTTGTCATAGTTTTGGCACAGAGTAGGGCACACAGCTCTTGTTCAGTGGCTATATGCTGTCTAATTCACAAATCTGTAATCTCCCACAAGTATGTGCATTGTCATCTTGAAATTTTGGTGTCGTAAACCTCAAATATTCAGTGAGATATTTACTTAGATAGAGCATTAGCATAGTTAATTTTTGTATTTTTAGCTGTCCTAGTGTGCTGTTTTCAAGTCAGACTCCTTCTTGCATGGTGATTTTTTCTAGGTTATCCCAGAATACTGTGCACGGAACTCTATATTCCATGGTATTTAAGCAGTTGCTGGAATAAAGTAGAGAAACGTCCCTTACAGTTTGTAATGAATATTACCTGTTGTGGTAGAACTAATGCAGAAATAATATAACTTCCAACTGTTTCAGCACAGTTGAAAACCCTCCTTTTTACAAGGAGTACAGGGCTTTTTCATGGAATGCCTAACATATACAATCCTCCATGATAGTAGTATCTGTAGGAATCTGTTGAGCAAAGATCTGTGTGGCCAGTAGGAGCAGGGAAGTGATTGTCCCCCTGTACTCAGCACCTCAAATACTGTGTCCAGTCTTGGGACTTTCACTACAAAGAAGACATTGAGGGGCTGGAGTGTGTCCAGACAAGAGCGACGAAGCTAGTGAAGGGGCTGGAGAACAAGTCTTATGAGGAGCTGCTGAGGGAACTGGGGTTGTTCAGCCTGGAGAAGAGGAGGCTGAGGGGAGACCTTATTGCTCTTTACAATTTCCTGAAAGGAGATTGTAGCAAGGCAGATGTTGGTATCTCCTCTCAAGTAACAAGCAATAGGACAAGTACAAATGTCTTCAAGTTGTGCCACAGGAGGTTTAGGTTGAATATTATGAAAAATATCTTTAGTGAAAGTGTGGTGAAGCATTGGAATGGGCTGCTCAGGGAAGTGGTGGAATCACCACTCCTGGAGGTGTTAAAAAAGCAAGTAGAACTGGCACTTCGGGACATGGTTTAGTAGGTATGGGGGTGTTTGGCTGACTGCTGGACTTGATGATCTTAGAGATCTTTTCACAGAATCACAGAATCACAGAATAACCAGGTTGGAAGAGATCCACCGGATCGTCGAATCCAACCATTCCCACCAATCCCTAAATCATACCCCTAAGTACCTCAACCACCCTAACCTTAAACACCTCCAGGGACGGCGACTCAACCACCTACCTGGGCAGACTGTTCCAATGCCTAACCACCCTCTCCGTGAAGAATTTTTTTCTAATCTCAAGCCTAAATCTCCCCTGGCTGAACTTGAGGCCATTCCCTCTTGTCCTGTCCCCTGTCACTTGGGAGAAGAGGCCAGCACCCTCCTCTCCACAACCTCCCTTCAGGTAGTTGTAGAGAGTAATAAGGTCTCCCCTCAGCCTCCTCTTCTCCAGGCTAAACAACCCCAGCTCTCTCAGTCGCTCCTCATAAGATTTGTTCTCCAGCCCCTTCACCAGCTTTGTTGCTCTTCTCTGGACTCGCTCCAGAGCCTCAGCATCCTTCTTGTGGTGAGGGGCCCAGAACTGAACACAGTACTCGAGGTGCGGTCTCACCAGTGCCGAGTACAGGGGGAGAATAACCTCCCTGGACCTGCTGGTCATACCGTTTCTGATACAAGCCAAGATGCCATTGGCCTTTTTGGCCACCTGGGCACACTGCTGGCTCATGTTCAGTCGGTTGTCAACCAACACCCCCAGGTCCTTCTCCTCCTGGCAGCTTTCCAGCCAGGCTTCTCCTAGTCTGTAGCTCTGCTTAGGGTTGTTGTGCCCCAAGGGCAGGACCCGGCATTTGGCCATCTTAAACCTCATGCCGTTGGTCTCAGCCCAGCAGTCCAGCCTGTTCAGGTCCCTTTGCAGAGCCTCCCGACCCTCCAGCAGATCCACACTTCCACCCAGCTAGGTGTCATCTGCAAACTTGCTAAGGGAGGACTCAATGCCTTCATCCAGGTCTTTGATAAAGACATTAAACAGGACTGGACCCAGGACTGAGCCCTGGGGAACCCCACTTGTCACTGGCCTCCAGCTGGATTTAACTCCAACCTTAATAACAATATAGGGAATAGGACATGCAGATTTTCCAGGTCGCTTTGAATATGTACTTCTGAAGAGAGATGGAAGCTTCCAGAGTATTGGTAAATCTACATTGTTGGTCAGTAAATCCTGAAGACCATTACATAGAGTCAAGTTTCCTGTTAGACATCCATCTCAGTGCAGCATATCAATATTATTACTTAGGTGCTTATTTGTACACTCAGTCCTGTTCTTACTTTTTGGTGTAGCTGAAGGACTAGGGTTTTTTTCCTTTGTTTAGATAAAGTGTTCTTGCAGCTGAATTACTCATTAATGTGGCAGTTGATTAATCTGGCTGCCTCTCCTTCAGCTGCACAGTTGGCTGCTTCAATTAGCAGTTGTTACTTAAAAAGGTGTCATCTGTGGATTACAAGAGACAAGTCACTAGACTTTTGTAATAGAATGCATTCTTTTTTAGATATTTTACTCTATGCTGACAAGAGAATAATCCTTCAGAATAAAAACCATAAAATTTGGAGTGATAAGACAGTAGAAGAATTGAAATACACAGTTAAAATGGTAAAGAAATCTTTCTGAGGAAGACTCCTCTCCAACTAAACGAGGGAAATAACTTGTTCTGAAGTAAAAGGTGAGTAATTGTTGGGCTATGCTTACTAAGAAATGATTAAAGCAACTGCAATAAGGTCTCATACTTTGAGGTAAATCCCTCAGTTTGACAAGCTGTCAGTCAATACGTCACTTGAGTCATTAACAGTTTGAAAAATCCCTGTAATAATTAGAAAGCGGTATGTGATAAAGCTGAAAAGCATTGCATAAAAGCACAGGTCCTCTAAATCTATTATTTTTAGGAGGGAGAAAACAAATACCTGTATTGAGTATTTTGAAAACCACTAAAAATATTACAATAATACAATATTCAGAAATTATGTTTCTCCTTTGTTCTGATATAGTGCTTAATGAAACCCTTCACATTTTGACTGTCTAGTTATCCTAATTGATCACAAAATAAAAATCATTAACCTGTAACAGAGGAATAACGATAATAGAGGAACCAATGTGAGCCTTGTAGTTGGTGTATACTACAGACCACCAGATCAAGGAGAACCAACTGATGAAGTCCTCTTCCCCCAGCTACAGGAGGCTTCACACTTGCAAGCTCTCATCCTACTTGTGGACTTCAACCACCCTGTCGTATGCTAGAAAAGTGACACAACAAGCTCTAGGCAATTCAGGAGACTCCCGGAGTGCATTGAGAATAACTTGTTAGTCCCGCTGATAGAGACTCCCACCAGAGGGTGCAATACTTTACCTGATGGTCACCAATACAAGCAAACTCATCAGTGATATCGGGAACACAGGCAGCCTGGGCTCCAGTGGTCACGCACTGGTGGAATTCAAGGTCCAGAGGGATATGGGACAGGTGAGAAGTATAGTCAGGACACTAAATTTCAGGAAGCAGACTTCCAACTCTTCAAGGAGTTACTTGGTAGGATCCCCTGGAACATGCTTCTCCAAGAGAAGGGAGCAGAACAGAGTGGGAAAAATTCGAGGATGCTTTCCTTGAAGCACAAAAGCGCTCAGTCCCCATATGTAGAAAATCAGGCAGAGATGGGAAGATACCAGCGTGGCTGAGTCAAGATCTTCTGGTTAAACTGAAGAAGAAGTGGGAACTGCGCAGGCAGTGCAAGTAGGGACAGGGAATCCGGAAATTGTATAGGGAGGTTGTGTAGGGATGAGGTCAGGAAGGCCAAGGAACAGCTGGAGCTGAACTTGGCAAGGGGAGTAAAGATGAACAAGAAGGGCCTCTGCAGGTACGTCAATCAAAAGAAGAAGGTCAAAGAGAACATACCCCCACTGATTTGGGAATGGTGACCTTGTATCAACAGACAAGGAGAAGGCTGAGGTACTCAACAATATTTTTGCCTCAGTCTTCACTGATAACTGTTCTTCTCACTCCTCCTGGGTCATGGGACAGCAAAATGGTGACCAGGGGAATAACCCCCACCCTGTAGAGGAGGATCTGCTTTGTGATCAGCTGAGGAACCTGAATATATATAAGTCTATGGGACCTGATGAGATGCAACCCAGAGTCCTGAGGGAATTGGCAGATGTGGCTGCCAAGCCACTCTACATGATATTTGAAAAGTCCTGGCATTTGGGAGAAGATCCTGGTGACAGGAAGAAGGGTAACATTGTGCCCATTTTTAAAAAGGGCAGAAAAGACGACCCTGGGAACTACTGACCTGTCAGCCTCACCTCTGTGCCTGGGATATCATGGAACAGATCCTCCTAGAAGCTATGTTAAAGCACATGGAGGACATGGAGGTGATTAATGGCAGCCAGCACAGCTTCACCAGGGACAAATCCTGTATGACAAACTTAGTGGCTTTCTGTGATGGGGCGATCACATCAGTGGACATGGGTAAACCAACAGATTTGATCTATTTGGACTTCTGTTAAGACTTTGATGTAGTCCCCCAACAACATCCTTCTCTCTAAATTGGAGAGATACGGATTTGATGGTTGGATGGTATGGTGGATAATAAACTGGTTGGAGGGTCATATTCAGAGAGTAGTGGTCAATGGCTCAAAGTCCAGATGGAGATCTGTGACAAGTGGTGTCCCTCAGGAGTCCATACTGGGTGTAAACAGTGCTGTTTAATATCTTCTTCAATGATATTGACAGCAAGATCAAGTGCACTCTCACCCAGTTTGCAGATGACACCAAGCAGAGTGTTGTAGTTGCCATACCGGAAGGATGGGATGTCATCCAGAGGGATCTGGACAGGCTGGAGAAGTGGGCCTGTGAGAACCTCATGAGGTTGAACAAGGCCAAGTACATGGTCCTGCAGCTGGCTTGGGGCAATCCCCATTTTCAGTACATGATGGGGTGATGACATGATTGAGAGCTGCCCTGCAGAGAATGATTTGGGGGTGCTGGTTGATGAGAAGGTTGACATGAGCTGGCAGTTTGAGCTCACAGACCAGAAAGGCAACAATATCCTGGGCTGCATCAAAAGAAGCGTGGCCAGCAGGTCAAGGGAAGTGATTCTGCCCCTCTATTCCTCTCTTGTGAGACCTCATCTGGAGTATTGTGTCCAGTTCTGGAATCCTGAACATAAGGATATGGAGCTGTTGGAATGAATCCAGAGGAGGGCTACAAACATGATCTGAGGGCTGGAGAACCTTCCCTGTGAGTACAGGCTGTGTGAGTTGGGCTTGTTCAGCCTGGATAAGAGAAGGCTTAGAGGAGATCTTATAGCGCCCTTCCAGTAGCTGAAAGGAGCAACAAGAATGCTGGAGAGGGACTATTCATAAAGGCTTGTGATGATAGGATGAGGGGGAATGGCTATAAACTGGAGAAGGGCAGATTTAGTCTAGACGTTATGAAGAATTTCTTCACCGTGAGAATGGTGAGACACTGAAACTGGTTGTCAAGGGAAGTTGTGGCTACCCCCTCCCTGGAGGTGTTCAAGACCATGTTGGATGAGGCCTTGGGCAGCCTGATCTAGTGGGACGTGTCCCTGCCTGTGGCAGGGGGCTTGGAACAAGATGATCTTTAAGGTCCCTTCCAACCCAGACTGTTCTATGATTCTATGATGACAAAGTTCATAATGCAAACTGTTTAAAATCGAAAGATCTTTTTTAACATTTAAATATAATCTGTATCAGATTTTCTGTTTCTATGTTGCAGATAAGACCATTATAATGGGTCAGGCTTTGAAGAGTTAGTTTACCCAATAAGAATGTTTTAGAACTTTTATCTTAACTGCAGCAAAATCTTCCCAATTTATGATTCTAGTCATGTCTAAAAGAATCACTCACAAAACACATATAGAATCTTTGCACAACAGAAATATTTTTGAAGAAGTATCTGGAAAAGTGTATGTTATTTTCTGCATTGCAAAGACACATAGCTCTTACCTATGTCTGAAAGTCTCACAAGACTGTTCTTTATAATTGTCTTAATTTTTTTTGATTACCCAAAGCATACAGGATTAGAAGTTCAAATACAGTATTATGAAGAGCTATTCATATAAGCTGGACAAATCCTATGCCTTCCCTTCATCAGCACATACAATTTAAGATTTGAAGAGTGTATACAATGTTTGCTGCAAATTAATTCATGGTAGTTCCATGGATACATTTTGTCAATTTTTCATTGGAAAACTGTTTGTGCAGTCACTTGGCCTTTACAAAGTAAAAAATTAATAAATAGCTGTGGCAACCAGAGTTTCAGAGGTGAAGAAGAATGTACCTAAGTCATCTGCTTTCTTTTACTATTTCATCTCTTCATAAGAAATGATACTGTCAAATGAACATGAGGTGAACCTGTTGCAGTCTGAAGATCTTGATGGATCAAAGGCAGTGTCACACTTCTATAGTTCATCATTTATTTAGAAAACTTTTTGACTACTCGGTACCTGAGGCAGGTAAATTTCATAATGTTTACCTGAAAGATGGCAATCATAACTTTTGTTGGCTCTGCCTCTTTGCGTTTTTTCTTTTGATCAGGCCTTTAATGATTTTCCTCAGTTTGAATGCAATTTTTGTCCTTCCTGGCACCTTTTTGTTAGAATGGTATTTTGTTGGAAAAAACATTTTATATTGAAGTTTATAAATACGATGTTTATACTTTTCAAGTTGTTATTCCCCTTGTATTACAGTACAGCACAGTTCCCAGAGACACTTTAGCTGATGCACAGCAAGTGAATTGTGTCTGTTTTCCAATTGCTAAGTTCACAGCCACAATTTACTTTTCTTTTTCTTTTTTATCTTTTTCCTTCCTTAAAATGATTGTACTGCAATTATAGCTGAAGCCAGGTTAGCCATAATTCAACAACTTTTCAAAACAATGATCTCGGGCATTACTGCAAATGGCTGTAGGATCAGAGAGCTCATTGCACACTGGTTGATGCATGTTAACTCACCTTCTTAGGTGGACAGTGCAGTTCATGATTAAGCCTCTGCTGCTTGCAGAGGTGTCTAGTTCAAAGTCTGAATGGCTATGCCTTTAGCAGCAGCAGTTTCAGGAGTGACTGCAATGTACTCTCAGCAGTAGTAGCTGAGAGTATGACACAGGAGGCTATACTAATACTTGCATCTTCATTTCCAAATACTGATTTAGCTAGACAGCATTTCAGACTATTAACGTTGCTTGTCTCTACTGCTTTGGAAACATACAGGTAGAAATCTAACTGGAAGTAATTTACAATGATAGCAAGTCTGCCTCGATAGCTGGTGTGTTTATGAAAAGTGCTAGTTCTAGAATTTCTACTTGCTATGTGTTTCCTGTGGAAATTTCCTAAGTCTCTAAGTGACAACAAATTTTAGCAGAACACTTCTATACATAGCCATTAGAACATGTCAGGAAGCACAATGAGATTTCAAAGGAGTTTTTTTGTATGATTTCTATCTGAACTTTTTATTTATCATGTGCTTTGGAAATAGAGGTCAACATCCAACTGTGTGATGTCTATTGTATTTGCTTAATCACAGTCATTTATGTTTTTGTCTAGATCAGCAAGGACAAAAATCTCACATCAGTTATTTTTATTATTTCTGTAACTTTTCCTTCTTTACAGTGGTGAAGGGAGTAATTATGTTATCACTATTTCTTTTTTTTTAAAGCATACTTCTTCCCATTTTGCACAGGAGAATAAATGCAAAAAGAGGATTTCCCATGCATCTTCTCAGGTCATCTTCTCAGTCTTTGTATCAGGAGACCTGCAGAGAAAGTGCTAAGTGGATATGGTTTTGCTTTCCATGCCGCAAGCTCACCAGAGATGTTTGGGAATGGAAGATGACTTTCCCTCATTTACAGCCTTACAGCATTACAGTCATAAATGCTGGTAGCTGAGTCTTTAATTGTTCTCCAGAATATGCTGCTTAAATTTATAAGGTATGACCCTTTCCTACTGGACCAAAAGTTACTGAAATAGCTTGTTCTCTATGTAAATTCAGTTGTAAGCAAAACATTCTGTTGCTTTTTATACTTCTCCAGCAAGAAGCTGTAGCACCTTGTTAATGAAAGCTGAGTGAGTCCTTTCTTTTATATGTCTGTAACTTGGCAATAGTTGCATTTGAGTGAAGACTTGAGTTGTTAAAGTTTGAAATTTTGCCCATATTTTCCTTTGTGTTTTACCTCTTATTGCCTCATCCTTCAAACCTTCAAGTCTGTCTGTAATTAGAAAGCTAGGAAACCTAGCAGAACTTAAAAGAAAATTATACTTTTTAGGTGGTTTAGGACTTCATCCTGCAAAGATTCACACATATTTTGCTGCACTTGGGGTAATATGGCTGAAGGGGAATCAGTTGTTTACAGTATATGGAAAGTATGGATTCGCAAGTGTTAGGAACACAGTTTTTGAAAAGTCCCGTGGACTTTTGGACTCAGATCAACTTCCCAAGTGCACAAGAATTTTTTAACTTCAACATTATGGAATCACTTTTTTGTTTCTCTGGCATAGGAGAGGCTTTATTTTGGCTTTAGGTGATTACAAGTGATAAAATATAGTGCTATCAAATTAAAAAGCAGTGGTACAAGAAATAAGCAAGAAGAAATCTTACAAATATTGAGTTTATTATTGTTAAGTGCAAGTTTTATTATTTTTTTATAATAGAGCCAGTGGCTAATACATTACATATAGATCCAATCTTATACTAACCAACTTTTAAAATTACCTTAACAAATGTGCCTGCAAGGAGGAAATCAGCCACACAATTTTGTCTATGAGTTCTGTAGAGTGATTATTCTTTATCTTTTGTAAAACATTTATCTTTCATTATAATAATTTCTCTTAATTCCAAAGAGAATAAAAATGAGTCTTTAATCATATTTGATTTCTTAAAAGTGAGGGCAAGTGTAGTGAACGAGGGTGAATTTAGGACTGATTTTCACTCATCTAATCACACAGAGGATTATAATCATACTTCACCCCTCTGACAAAGGTCCTCTCATTATTTCAGACTAACAAATGTACTGTGCAAATCACACAGAAAAACAGCTGTTCTGGAATGGAATCTAGAGTGCTTGGGTCAGCCAGACATCAGTACAAGTGCCATTAGATTTCACAGCACTGCTTGACTTGACTCATTCATTCTAGGAGACACACAGAACCTTCTCTCTTACCCACAAAACACTACTCCATGCATTAGTAATGTTTATCATACCTTCAAGTAAAAGGAGTTAAACGTTGCTGCAGTTGCATGGTTATGTGATGTGACTCCAGACTATGCAGTTGGAGGTCTGAGTTTCCTCAACACTTTCCTTCTCACTTCCAAACCTTCTTTTCCCTCTCCTTCTACATTTCCAGGAAAAGTAACATGGTTTTCATTCAAGTCACCTATACTGAACTTTAGGAACAAAAATCTTTAAAGCCTGCCCTTGATATTTCTTTCCCTTTGTCAGATAAATCTTAGGCAAATATTGACTCAATGCCTTAGATGAAATTGTCAGAGAATTTTCCTGTAAATGAAATCTGGCAATTATGTACATAACATACATATGTCTCCAGTAGTTCTGCTAATCATTTCTTCACTTTTAAATGCCCAAATAAACTTGTTGTCTGTGTGAGGGATACGTATCATAAGCGTGAAGTGTGACTGGTTCTTCTGGCTTGAATATCAGAAGTTAGTGGTCCAGTGTTTTGAGGGAATGGTAAATATGTGTGTGTGCAAATTAAACAGAGGTGGTGTTGGGAAATGTTGAGATTTTTAACAGCTTTAAGTTACCTTTCCCTCGTCTTTTGTAACATGGCCAAAAAATTTAGCCAAAGTGCAACTGACATATTGGTGAGAGGGTATTTTTTCTATTTTGAGTCTGGAAAATAATGAACAACAATGCAGAGAAGTGTGGAAGGAAGAAAAACTTCTGTCACTGTGATGGTAAGGGAAGATGGATTTGGAGGTTTTATTGCTTATTAGTCATGGGCAATGTGGTAGCAATTTTAGATGCCCTATAGGGCATTGTACTTCATCCAGACATATATGATTATTTGCAAAACCCCAGCAGATGTGTTCTATCTCAAAAATGTCTTAACTTTGTTCTATGGATGTGTAAAGCATCTAAAAGACCAGTCTGCTTTTATAGTCTTTACACAGTATGTTATATGAGGCAGCAATATCTCAGAACCTTTTGCAATACAAGAAACCTTTCTGTATCTAGTAATTTCAGATCTTAAAATGTGGGAAAAACTGCCACTTAGAAAAAAAAGTTTTTCTTTGTTTGTTTGTTTTAGAGGTGTATTAGCACAAACTGAAAAGGTAGGTTTCATAAAAAAGAAGTCATCTCAATACTGTGAGACATTTTCATTGTTGAATATGGTAATTTAGCAAAATAGAAATCTTTCATGTGCATGTTCTTAGCAAATATTTTAGAAAAGATATTTTTATAGTATCACATGCTTGCCTTGTTGCAATGGAAGTTTGGGTTATGTTGTCTGAAAGAGAACTTAAAGGCACAATATTTACAAATTTAATGAAAAGTGAAAATTTAATACCCATAAAAATTCATTAAATTGAACATTATTATTCTGATTTCAGCTGAGCATCCTGAAAATGCACTTATTTTCTAAGCTCAGAAAATCTCACCTCAGTTGTTGGTCAAGAAAGGAAAAAGGCATTTTTTCCTTATGCCAACGTACAAGCTATTTCAGAAATGGTGGCCCTAGCACCACTGTCTTATTCAGAGAATGGAGCATTTCAGAATTTCCAGCTAAGAGATTTATCCTAATATTCCAGCAGAACTGGGAAAAATCAAAATACAAAAAGATCATGGGACTTCCGTTCTATTTCATTTTGCAAGCTGAGTTCTGGTTCTTTCATCCCTACTTTCTTTTTTTCTCTCAAGTGAGATAATTTTTTAAAGAGGCCAAAATTATTAATTCAAACTTGGCCTCAGGGCAGCTTCCTGGTTAGAACTTAGACATTCATATAATATTTTACTGCCAATTTATTCTATGTCATCTGTAGGTGATTGCTTTGATTCATCGTTTAAAAAAAATGATTCCACAGTATTGGTCTAGAATAATTTACAGCACTCTTTATCTGGATTACAGATGAGATAGTTGTGGAAAAGTGACTTATGATAACAAAGCCCATAAATTTGTAAACAACCTGTGTTTTCAAAGTTCTAGACAGTGTGTTGTCTGTTTATATTAGCTTGATGTAAATTCTTATGGGCAGAAATCATGATTACATTTGTCTATGTAAATGAAATAGTTATTATTTAAGATATGTATGATTTCCATTATATACCATATTGTTTATACAAGATTGAGCGGTATAATGGAAACATGGGTAATGACACAGAATAAATGAAAAAAAAGAAAGTGATATGTAATAACATCTTTCATTTTGAGAAGAATGCATAATTAATTGTTGCACATCTGTAGATGGTTAAGAGATACAACTAAATAATTACACATCATGTGCAGAGTAATTGTATCAAATGAGCTGCTACTTTTGCATTTGCCAGCATTCATTCTGCCTTTGTTAAAGACCAGGTATGTATACATCAGTATTAATAACAAATGAAGAATGTTTACTTTTTGATCTGGAGCATTTGCCTGGTTCAGATTGTAAGACCTTTATTTCACATAGATCTTTTGTAGCTTGTGAAAAAATAATTTTATGGTCAATATCTAACTCTTTTTAGACATATGTTCATCTGAAAAACAAAACAGAAATTGTCATCTCAGGTAGCACCTACAGCATCTTTTTCCAGCAACCAAAAAGTCTAATAATTCCATCTTGAAGATCAGTCTTTCAGTTGATATAATAGAAGTCTGATTTTTTAGTGCTGATATTTCTGGGTTTAATCTCCTGTCATATTTGTTTCTTGTATGACTACATGGATGACAGTTTTGGTCAAATAAAAATGCATTTATTTATAATTGTGCATATTGGTAGTGTTCTCTTTAGAAAGAATGTCTGAAGTTCTCCAGCTGGGGATAAAATTATTTAGCCCCTAATTTTATTTACTGAAAATGAAGCAGATGTGCTCATTATAGACTGTAGACAGTACTGCTAAGTGCTAGCCATTCTCCATAGTGAGTTTTTCCAGATTCCTAGGACGTTACTGACAGGTAAGGGTAATGAACAACTACAGGACTGTTCCCTTTGCTTTGCAGCAAATTAACTTCAGAGAGATCCAATATCCTTTTCTTCAAAGCTGGCTGCTGAGCTTTAGCCATATTGTTTGCTGCAAGGTAAATGAAAGTATGAGCTACAATATGCCTATCGTGTCTTCCAATTTATATAGAATAAAAAAATCAAAGAAAGCTAATACCTCTCAAAGCACCACCTGTACCATAGTCCAACTTATAATGAGCCTGATTAACTTACTTATCTGAATGCTATTAAATAATTAAGCATTTTCCTCATGTCTTTTTTTTCCACTTAAAATTTCTAAGAAAATTCTACAGAACACAGATAACGTACATATAATTTGTAGTTTCAGGAATGAATAGAGGGGAATGCAAAAAACTTGGAAATTGGCTGGATTGCTAAATAACACCTTACACTCATGAGTTAGCCTGTCTTTAATATGAATGAATTACATAATCACTGGTTCCGGAAAAGACCCACAGGATCACTGTGTCCAACCCTTACTATCTGCCACTAAACCATGCCCCTTAGCACCTCATCCACACGTCCTTTAAACACCTCCAGGGATAGTGACTCAACCACCTCCCTGGGCAGACCGTTTCAATGCCTAACCACCCTCTCCGTGAAAAACTTTTTCCTGATGTCAAGCCTGAACCTTCCCTGGTGGAGCTCGAGACTTTTCCCTATTGTCGTGTCCCCTGTCACTTGGGAGAAGAGGCCAGCACCCTCCTCTCTACAACCTCCTTGTGGGTAGTTGTAGACAGCAATAAGGTCTCCCCTCCACGTCCTCTTCTCCAAACTAAGCAACCTCAGACCCTTCATCAGCTTCGTTGCTCTTCTCTGGACTCGCTCCAGAGCCTCAACATCCATCTTGTGGTGAGGGGCCCAGAACTGAACACAGGATTCAAGGTGCAGTCTCACCAGTGCCGTGTACAGAGGGAGAATAACCTCCCTGGACCTGCTGATCACGCCGTTCCTGATACAAGCCAAGATGCCATTGGCCTTTTTGGCCACCTGGGCCACTGCTGGCTCATGTTCAGTTGGCTGTCAACCAACACCCCCAGGTCCCTCTCCTCCTGGCAGCTTTCCAGCCTGGCTTCTCCTAGTCTGTACCTCTGCTTAGGGTTGTTGTGCCCCAAGTGCAGGACCTTGTGTGCCAAGTGCAGGCAATGAGCATCCCTTCTGAAGGGGGAATATTAGCTTGAACAGCTTGAGCTTTAATAGCTTGAACAAGATTCAGAAGAAGATAAAGAAATCATTCTTGCTGTAACTGCACCAAGCACTATGTTGTCTCATGTAATTACTGTGTGATGGGCCTCAGTTCAGTATCTGCAGCCTGCTACACAACCAGTTTTCAAGCTGTATCACTGTAGAAAGGGAACCTAAGCGTCATCCGAGGATGTCTCATCTATGTTGCCAGTGTGGTCATTCTTACCAGTTATGGAATAACCTAAAATTTTTTTATCATTTTATTTTAAATAACATTTCTATAAGAACATATGGTACATCTCTGCCTGGGGTATAAAATATGGAGAATTTATGTGACCTGTCACAGAATGTCACTTATTATATATGAAAAATGATCTTGGGTTTCCTGGTCATCCTTAGGTCATCCTGAGGTCATCCTTAGTGGTATAGCCATTCCTTTGACAAATACTGAAACAAGAGAGCAAAATTTTAAAAAAAAATTAATATCTGCCACTTCCTGTCTCTGAAAAGCCTGATTTTTGGCACATGAATCTTGAACACCCACAATCAAGAACAGAAGGGAACATCTGTGACTGTCTTTGAGTAGTGCAGATCATGACTGGTCTACTTATAGGCATCATTCAAATTATGTCCTAAGACGGAGAAATCTTGCCTCCCCTGACTCAATTTTCTTTTGAGATAACCTCCTCCAGTTTTACAATCTTCTCATGTAATTGATCCTATTAAAATAAAAAAGAATCCATAGCAGTGGATATAGCAAATACAATAGATACAATTGCATATTTTTCAGAATGATACGTGTACCTCTGCAGGAGAATGTGGCAAACAGAAGGAAAAGCAAATGCCAGCAGATGAAGTAACTGAAATCTGTTTGTCAGGTTAGGTCTTCTGACTATTCTTAATCTAGTTGTTAACATTCACATTTGTATTTGTCTCATTATGAGGCAGTAAATATGAATGGAAAGAATCTGTACACAAAGGCTGTCATGCAGTGGTGGCATGCTTTATATATTTTTCTATTTCTAAATAAATGTGGTTTGCTGAAAACTATAGACACTATTTCTGTATTCATCAAGTTAGTATCAGTTATGCTTTAATAAAAAGCAAATTAGGAATTCTATGAAAATTGTTACATTGCTGACAATTACAGTTAAAATAAAAAATACCCCAACAACATCAAATTTTTTGCCTTTATTGAAATTAATTTAATCTTAATAATATAATTTGTTCTTGAATTTATGTGTGCAATTCTGATGTGAAATCAATTTTTTTTCCAACATAAGAACAGTACAAAAACCCCATAGTAATTTGTAAGGGGTATTTCTCACTGCCTAGAGTAGTGGATATGAATGTCTGTAAAACCAGTTAATAAAATTAATGCAAACCCAGTTAAAATGAGTCTTCATTAGCCTTTTCTATCATCAGTGTCTTTGAAGGCTGACTTTAAGTACTGCTTCTAAAAAGGACTAGACTGGGAGTGGAAATTTACAAATCTACAAAGCTCCCAATTGCTACCATACTTCCATAGCTTTAGTTACACTTCGAAACCACTTCTGCTGATGTGAATTAAGAAAATCCATAGGCATGGATCTATTGTCTTTGACTTCATATCAGGAAGCTAATCACTGCAGGAATACAGATAATTGATAATGTGAACATTTATTGTCCTCTTTTTGAAAAACTGCATTTTGAGTTTTGAGGGAACTGGTGGATGTGCTGGCCAAACCCCTTTCCGTCATCTTCCAACAGTCCTGGATGACTGGGGAGGTTCCGCTGGACTGGAGGCTGGGTGATGTCGTGCCCATCTATAAGAAGGGGCGCAGAGAGGATCCAGGGAACTACAGGCCTGTCAGTCTGACCTCGGCACCAGAGAAAGTCATGGAGCGGGTGATCTTGAGTGCGATCATGAAGCACTTGCAAGAGAACCGGGTGATCAGGGCCAGTCAACACGGGTTCATGAAAGGCAGGTCTTGCCAGAGTAATCTGATCACCTTCTATGACCGAGTAACTAAACTCTTGGATGAGGGAAAGGCTGTGGATGTATCTTCCTGGACTTTAGAAAAGCTTTTGATACAGTTTCTCACAGCATTCTGCTTCAGAAACTGTCGGCCTCTGGCCTGGACGGGCACACACTCTCCTGGGTGAAAAACTGGTTGAATGACCGGGCCCAGAGGGTGGTGGTAAATGGAGTTAAATCCAGCTGGAGGCCAGTGACAAGTAAGGTTCCCCAGGGCTCAGTCCTGGGTCCAGTCCTGTTTAATGTCTTTATCAAAGACCTGGATGAAGGCATTGAGTCCTCCCTTAGGAAGTTTGCAGATGACACCAAGCTGGGTGGAAGTGTGGATCTGCTGGAGGGTCAGGAGGCTCTGCAAAGGGACCTGAACAGGCTGGACTGCTGGGCTGAGACCAACGGCATGAGGTTTAACAAGGCCAAATGCCGGGTCCTGCACTTGGGGCACAACAACCCTGTGCAGCTACAGACTAGGAGAAGCCTGGCTGGAAAGCTGCCAGGAGGAGAAGGACCTGGGGGTGCTGGTTGACAGTGACTGAACATGAGCCAGCAGTGTGCCCAGGTGGCCAAGAAGGCAAATGGCATCTTGGTTTGTATCAGAAACGGCGTGACCAGCAGGTCCAATGACGTTATTCTCCCTCTGTACTCGGCACTGGTGAGACCGCACCTCGAGTACTGTGTTCAGTTCTGGGTCCCTCACCACAAGAGGGATGTTGTGGCTCTGGAGCGAGTCCAGAGAAGAGCAACAAAGCTGGTGAAGGGGCTGGAGAACAAATCTTATGAGGAGCGGCTGAGAGAGCTGGGGTTGTTTAGCCTGGAGAAGAGGAGGCTGAGGGGAGACCTCATTGCTCTCTACAACTACCTGAAGGGAGCTTGTGGAGAGGAGGGTGCTGGCCTCTTCTCCCAAGTGACAGGGGCCAGGATGAGAGGGAATGGCCTCAAGCTCTGCCAGGGGAGATTTAGGCTTGAGATTAGAAAAAAATTCTTCACGGAGAGGGTGGTTAGGCATTGGAACAGTCTGCCCAGGTAGGTGGTTGAGTCACTGTCCCTGGTGGTGTTTAAGGTGAGGGTGGATGAGGTGCTTAGGAGCATGATTTAGGGATTGGTGGGAATGGTTGGACTCGACGATCCGGTGGGTCTCTTCCAACCTGGTTATTCTGTGATTCTGTGATTTTAAGAAACTTCCACTTTCTAATTAGTGCCTCTTGTCCAATCTATTATGACAGGGAAAAGAAGCAGGTCAAACACAAAAGCACGAAAGGTCACTTTACCAAAAAATAAAAGTCATAGAACAGTTTGAGTTGGAAGAGACTTTTAAGTAAATTACCTAGTCAAACCATCCTGCTGTGGGCAGGGACAATCAGTTTGCTCAACGTAGAAAATCAGTGTTTTATATACAGAATATATAACTAGTGTTATATACCTTGGCTGCCAGGGCTGCTTATAAGTATACTTGTGTATCTCAAAGTGGGAAAAAACCACTGGGGTACTTCAAGACTGCATAGTGAAAACTGTTACTACTGGCTAGCTTCAAGGCTTTTATGTCTTAGAGATATTTTCTTTCTCAAGGCTTCAAAAGGATGCTTTCATTTACCTTACAGTTGTGGCTGTTCTCCTGGAAACAGAGACATATCATCCTCATTTTGAGAGCAAATGAAGCATGTCTAAAATCTAGCAGAAGGTTTCTACTTGCTTCTTATATGTCTTCTGAGAAAAGCACTCCTGCATTTCTAGCCAGCTGGGACACATCTCTGCCTAGCAGCAAGGGAAGGAAAGGACCAACTTACTAATTTTGAGTTTCTCCAATAGTCTGTGTTGTACTGGACTCCAGGAAACATTAATTGACTAGAAAGATAAAGTACACATGAACTATAAAGTTTGTGAAAGATAATTGTGTTTCAGGGATTACTTTTCATTCTGTGGTTACCACCAGGTATGTATTCTAATGGCTGAGTTTGTGAAAAAGCAACAAGCTTTCCCGTCCTCTGGCTGTACTTGAAATAAAAAAGATGTCTGCTTCTGTTTCATGAATCCTTCAGGTTTGCTATAAGTGTTAGATTTAGTCTCAGAACACTTATTGGATTTAGTTCCTTAGGAGTCTTATGCAGGAGATGATATTATTTCTGAAATCCAGTAGGAATCAGGTATAGGAGAAACTCAGTCATATCAAGAAAGAAGAACCAGAAATTAGCAGTAACAAAACTGCTGGGAATATACAGGTCAAAAGTTGACCTGAATAACAGTTTTCCATTGTTAATTACTGCTTAAGCAGAGATTTTCAAGGTTCCAGTTTGGGTGACAGCTGAGGTCCCTTTTTTACCTTTTCTCTTTGCATCTTTTCTCCACCTCTGAGTGGACAGCCTAGCAATACCATTAGCTTCCTCGTGGACTCTTCTTAGGGCCACTGTTGCTTTCACAGTAGACTTTGAGACTATTCCCAGTGAGTAGCTGATCATGTTTTCTAGCCAAACTTCTTTTTCTACTTTTTAGAACACACATGCACAGGTGGAAACAGCCTATTTTTGACAGTAATTTATTCTGCTCAGGTGCTACTTCAAATTCCCTACAACCAGGTTTATGTTTTGTTTATAGCTTTAGCAATGTTTCTGGCAGCAAGAAACAGAGACTTGCTGATGGAAAGAAAATAATTATTTACTCTTCCTTTCACCAGGAATCCTGTTTCACCATTCAAAGAGAGCACAGAGTGGGTCACAGCAAGTCTGGTATAGTTTAGGGATAAACAGAGTGAGTTACTAATCCACATCCAAAGCTCATCCTAACTGTAGAGATATATTTCTTACAGGGCAAGTGAGAGGTTGAAAAGCAGCAAAGCCATTCACTTTGCCCATGCTTGTGTACCAGAAGAATTAAGAAATACCTTTAGAAATGTTGCTTCCTGCTTAAGGCAGGATTGTGTTTCTAACTGTGCTCCCATGTTACTATTATCAGTTTTCTGACTCAGTTTTTGTATAAGGGAACACTTTAAAATTTATCACAATATTAAGCATTTTGGGAGGGAGAGGGGGAAGAGGGAAGTTATAGTTTAGTTTGTATTTTTGTATAATGTATTGTCAAACTGAGATAAGAAGCTTGTACTAGCTATGTACTAGAGGCCTTTCACTGAGTTGCAGTTTAAAAACAAGTAACATCGTAGCATTTATCAAGTCATTGCACTTTTGAGGTTTTCTGGCCAGCTAATGGCAGGCTAATTGGATTTGTTGCTGGGCTAGATATTAGCCTTCACCTGAGTGTCTGAGCACATTCTGTGCCATACTACTGTGTAAATTTGTTTATATTTTGAGAAGATAAAATTCTGTCATTGGGAGCAAGTTCAACAACCATATCTTGGCCAGCTTAAGTTCTCCTAAGTGATCAATGGCTTACATTTGGTGTAACACTTCTGTGGACCTGGGTAATTATGAGGTATTTGGCAGTCCAGGAGGCAAATTACAGTCCCAACCCCACCATCTGCCCCTTGACTCTGTGCTGTTTTGTTTCATGCTGGGCAATTAGTATCATTATAGTAGCTGAAGTTGAAAGACCAAGGTACAAGAGCATGTGGATGTGTCTTAAGTACATCTCACCACACAGGGAAAGTAAGAAGAGCTGAGAAGTCGACAAGGATGACTGGAAAGCTTGAGGTGATTCCTTTTGTCAAGGAAGAGTCCATTCCTTTGGATCTACTGCAAATGGGCTGCCAGTACTACCTGTTTGACTAATGGTTACAATACACTTGCATTTCTGGAACAACTCAGTCAGAGAGAAGCTGATGTGAGCCGTGCACTGGTCTCAAACGCATTGATAGGCAAAGCAGAAGTGGGGGCTATGAAGTCACACCTTTGCACACCTGAGGTCCTGGAAGAGCCTGAAGAACTGTATTTTTCCACAGTGCTGTCAAGGGGAGCACTAGTCAGACAGTATTTTTGAAGACTAAATCTTTCAGGAATGTTTTCAGAGCAAGTTTAAAATCACCACCGAGGACTCTGGACAGACTGTAAGAGACAGGGTAAGAAAGGGAGTTCAATCTTTTGTATTTTCTCAGACTGCCTTTAATCTGCAACAGGCAGTCTGCACGTAGCTTTTAGCTTTCCAAACCTTTTGATATAGCATTCCATTTCATGAGTATTCCTACTTACATTTTCTGTCATTTTAAAACTTTTCTGTATTTGATTTGTTTTGTGAATATTACAATTTGCATATGGCTGTGAAGAGAGGCATTTTTCACTTGGAGATTAAGAACAAAATACATCTAGGATCTCTCTAATCAATTTACTGTACTTTTTCCTAGAAGTTCAGGAATCTCCCAAGACAATCTTTGAGCTGATCTGGACCTTGCTAAAATGATTTGGAAGTTTTCCATTGACTTTAAAGAGCTTTGAATCATGATATATTCATGCAAGAAATGTATGTGACTTAAAGAAGTCCGGGAATATACAGCTTTATAGATTTATACTTTAGAAATATTACATTAAAAACAAACAAACAATATGCCACCACTTTGATGTTTGGAAGAGTGAAATTTAGCTGCTTAGGGAACTGAAAATTATATAGTTAAAGTGGTTCGCTTTATAGTAGACAAAAGGGGATTACTGCACATCACCTCAACAGGACAATTTTAAAAATAGTTAAACGTTAGGTTCCAAAGAAATTTCATTTTCTTATTGCAGTGAACAAATCTAACACTTGAATGTGCCCTAGAAATAGTCATCCCAAGGCAATTTTGTGTTCTTTTTGTTGTGAATTTTTGATGTGTGAATCTGTCCTAGAAATAGTAGTGTTTGGAACAGAATACACAACATTTAAATTAAAAATAAAGTAGTTAATCCCATGCCAGCCACAAGACTCTTGAAATGTAAATTGGAATCTGGAGGAGACAGAAATGGATAATTCAGGATAGAAATAGTCATCTAGAAGTGCTTATTTTTATAGATTTCCTTGGGTACTTGAAGATTTAAAATTTCAGGGAAAAAGGAAAGCATTACAAAACATTATGGAAAATAAATACTACATACCAGTTTTGATAAAAATGAGAAGACTTCAGATATTTTAAATAAAAGCAAACTAAATATATTCAAAGAAAGTGGATTGCTTAAATATTACTTGCCCTCTTTAGATACATAAACTATATTTTCATAGTGTATCTACATCAGGTATATGATCTGTATTAGGTGATTTAGGTAAGCAGAACATCTCTTTTACAACATACTTTCTTCTTGGCTAAGAAATGGGGTTTTTTCTGTTTCACAATGGAATTTTATCATACTGAAAGGGAGTCTAAGTAGAGAAAAAGAAATAAAAGGAAATAAAAAGTTCCTTACTATTACTGAATAAATACCAAAATTCACCTATTCTGCTTCACTTTACCCTGAAAGGAGAAGTGTTGCAAGGCTTTGTAGATAAGACCTGTAAAAGCACAGTGTAAAGACAGCTCTGTGCTTTACATGGGGTAAGCTCCAGTCATATATTTGACTTTTATAATTTTTTCTTACTTCCTTTTAACTAGGATAGTGGGACAGTTCCAAATTGAGGTTTGCCTTTTTTTTATTATTACCCATTATATCCTGGCCTGTAGGATGGTGTTGGAGAGACAATTTACTGTGTATTACAGTCTTATGAATATAAATATTCCAACAAGATGGTCTTTCTTGAAAGTTTAAAGAAGAACACAAAACCTTTTGTTTCTCTCTAGAGGTATTTCCCATTAAAAATAATTCTGGTTTGTCATGTTAGGCTATAGCTGATATAAATACCTGTTTGGTTTACAGTTAGAATTGTTCTATTAAACTAGTTATTGAGTGCTCAGGAAAAGAAAAATAAAATCTAAACCCCTCACAGAGTGTGCATACCCTCTGGCATTAGAAGTTGGCAGTGCAGATGTCTATGTCAGATTAGCCACCTGAGACTGTCTGTGTAGTCATAGGAGTATGAAGGGCACCTGACCTATGCCTAGATAGTCTGCTTAAAATGAAATATCTGCATGCTAGAAGAGCTTTTCTTTTGAATACTGGATGTCAGGATGACTAGCCTAGATTTAAGTACCAAACACAAAGTAAGACACATAACACTGCGTGTTATACAAGGAACTTGCACCACAGCACTTTAAAATCTCCTCTGAGTCATATTTAGAGCTGACTGGATTGATTATCAAGAACAATTTCTCTCAGGCATTTTGCTTTTCTTCTTTAAAATAATTAGCAAAAAATCATAGTATTTAACTAGCTTTGGAAAAATTCCAAAGTGCACAGTGAATACTTAACATAAAAGGCATTTTTTTCTTTTAATCATACCTGAAATTGTTTTCAAGGAATTTTTCCCACTGTTTGACTTGTTTAAATTTGTTTTCTTGTCACTGGATTAATGAGTTGGTTTTGGGCAGCCTTAGAAACTAGTCTGTTTGAGGAAAGTCAAGAGATGTCTTTCATATTTAAAAGGCTTATTTGTTTCGCTAATATAAACCAATGTGTGTTATTACTCAGAGTCTATAGCTTCCATGGCATACTTCTTAGATATTTGGTAGAACATCTGCTATGCTGTGGTCTGTGATGATCTCAGTGATTATGCTTGAATGTTTTTGGCAGTTTTTATTGTATCACCTTTAATATGTCATAGCACTTTTATTATGGTAATCAAAGATATATTTTATCAAAGCTCTATAATCACTTTGATATAATAAAAGATCTTTCAGTGTTGAAATCCCTAAGTAGAAGTGCAAAACTCTGTCCATCATTACTAATTATATAATTACAAATTCACTACAAAAACGAGACCACAAGACAAATCAATCTGTGAGCATCTGCATATTTGGAAACTGCTACAGGTATGAGGTGCTCTTTCTGCTGTGATAAATGGATATATTCGGCTTTTCAGACTGCATTGGTTATGGCTGAGCTAGAGGTAATGCTCTCCAGAGCAGCCCCTATCTGTGTTTTGCAGTTGTGACTATAACAATGCTGGTAACACCAGTGTTTTGGCTGTTGCCAGAGAGCCAAGGACTTCTCCATTTCCCACTCTACCTGCTCCAGGTAGGTAGCTGGGGTGTGCAAGATGCTGGGAGGGGACACAGCTGTGACAGCAGATCCTAGGTGACAAAGGAATATCCTGTACCATATAATGTCGTGCTCAGCAATAAAAAAAAATATGAGTAAAGGGGGGGGAAAAGATACATTTATGATCATGACATTTATATTCCAAAACAACCACTTATGTGTACTGATGTCCCACTTCTGAGAAGTGCTTGGACACCTGCCTCGTGTTACGGTATAATAAATAAATATCTTCTTTGCTCTCCTTCCATGCAAGGTTTTTGCTTCACCTATTAAACTATGATTATCTCAACCCACAATTACCTTCCATTTTCTGCCTGTCCTGCAGGAGACAGCAGCAAGTGAGAAGCTCTGTGGGTGGCTGAGTCTTGGCTGTGGTCAATCCACCACAGAGGCATATTAACCTGAGTTGAAATTTCTCTTTTAGGGCCCATCCATCTTATAAAAACAAAGATCAGTTTGAAAAATACATTAAATCTCTTTTTTTCTTTTTGTATTTTTCTCAGTTTTGTATTCCTTCAGGATCAGTAATGCCAGTGATGTAGAAATTTTGGAAAGCTGCTTCTGGAAGATCATGCTTATACTGGTCATCAGTGAGAGGCAGGAGTACCTGCAGGAATGTATAGTTGTGGAGACACTCTTCAGTGTGTAAGACGATTCCATTTTATCTAGCTAGCAGATAAAAATGTTTTCATGATTCTTTTCTGTGTGCCTGAACAAAATACTTTTGCTCAGACCACTGATACTAAAGGAGCCAAGGATACCTTGTAAAATACATTATTTTTTACTGTCTTTGTTCCCATTCTCCTGAAGATCTTCTGCAAACATTATGACTGATCTGGATGTGATAGATGACTCTTACCTTTCTTGTGCTGGTAAAATTTAAAATTAAGGCATTTTATATCAATTTGCTCTTTCTAGGATATCTGCTTTTCTTTATCTCATCAGTTTCAGATTGTAATTTTGAGCATTGTGATACTGATGCGTTTATTTGATGTATATTTATCTCAAATAGATAGATAGATAGATATTGAGAAAAATACATAGTATATAGGAAGGATCTATGAGACTTCATCTCCTTGAGAGCAAACATAGAGACACAAAACTCTACAAAGACTTTTGAACTATTAGTGGAAAGTTTACTTGCTGCTTGAGTCTAATTGTAAGTGTGACTAAGAGCTGAATGCATCTCATGCTGTTATTAATCACAGGAGTAAATCTTATCATTTGTGCCTTAGTGTGTAAAAAAGACTCCAGTCTTTCAACATTAATTGCTTAAAGTGCCATGAGCACTTTTGATAAACTGAGGAAAATTTTTTGCTCAGATAATTAAAATATTTTTTGCTTCTCTGTATGCTTACTATCTGCATATCTACATCTGAGCTAGATGTCCAGAATTTCTGTAGTGAGGAAAACCATAATTCTTGAAGTGCAAATCCTCTATTTTGTCGTTATGTATTTTCCTTCATACCTCCAACTTCCCCCAGTTCCCCCTGTCCTCTTTTATCTTATCTATCCCACAGAGATATGTCCAAGCCATTCTATGAGTTTCCAAATTCATACAATCAAAATATTTTATCCAGATATTTAATTTTGATGTCTCTGCTAAGAAGTCATGGCTAACATTCTTAGAGATTGTCAGTGATAACTCTGAAGCTACCCTTCCTTTCTATTGTCTCTCTAGCCAACCTATCTCCACCCTCAACCTTTCCTTCCTCATGTTCTTCACCAGATTTTGCAGGGTCAGGCTGCTTAAGGTCAGAGAGATGTCACTTAAGTTTAAGGCCAACTTACCTTGCTGTCAGATATACTCTTGTTTCTTGCACAGGACAAATGAGAATTAAAGCAATATTTCATGGATAAAGCATTTCCCACAGATTAGGTAAATGTTAAGAAGAGCAATTTATACAGCAAGCTATTTGTTTTGCCATCACAAACTACATTAACTGCATAGTCTAAGAGCATGACTCCTTTGATGGGCAATGGGAACAGCATCATGCTATAGTGATATGCAGAAGGTTAGAGCTCTTAGGATCAAATGACTGCTAAGTTCTTCGGCTTAGTTTTGGTTTTAACCTACCAATTTTTAATTTTTTTTACAAACTTTTGTATGCCTTTTTCTGTAACATAAAATTCACTTAATTTTTCAAAGAATCTTCAAGACACTGTAATGTAAAAGGCTGAAGAATAAGAAGGAATTGAATAGTACTGCTGATTTCCCTTGTCACACTGAGCAAGCTGGTATGTGTAATAAGAGAAGTGGCTGCAAAAGAAAGTAAGCTAGCTAGGGGTAACATGGCCCAATTTTGTCATGTTTCTAGAGAGTATGGAGAGTGTGAACTCTTGTCCCTCAATAAGTGTTTCCCATATTACTCTTTATAATTGTACTTCGTGCTGTAAGTGACAGTATTTGGAAACTACAAATAGACAATTAAGAAATGGAAAAAAATATTGATTTTTCTTTCTAGGAATTTTGCATATAACATGACGTTGTTAATTTTAATGTGAAAATGTCATTAGCTATATTTCCCCTCATTTCTAACTGCAATCTAGTTATCCAATGAAATTCTCTTATTAAAAATTAGATATGATATTTAAATATTCTTAACTTCTGTTAACACAGAATATTCATGTTTAAGAAGTACACACTGAATTTCTTAGAAAGATGCACAGTTTCGCTCCAGTAACATTACTGTTGTGTATTAGGATCATCATGTATGATAAGTTGGGGAAACTAGTTAAAACCTGAAGAAAAAAGTCTACACAGTGTAGTATCTAGCAGTAGGTAAGCATGGGAAATTTTGTCACCGTGCTATTTCTGGTCCTGTGGCTGTTTGCTGCTTGGCTCTGTATTCATAATTGTTAGTGTCTTCATTTTCATTACAAATAAGCCGTTCTAGAGCAAATCTGAAACTTATTGCAGTAATACTGTTACTTCAGCAGACATTGTATCAGGCATAAAATGTAAACTTCAAAAAAAAAAGAAAAAAAAGAAAGCCAGTGGTAAGGAAATAATGGCACAGTCTCCATGATGTATTTATTTTTCTAAGACAACATTTTAAACCAAAGTTTTTGTGTTATTTTTTCTTTCATGAAAACTGAATCTGAAAGACTGTGAATATTTTGTTTGTGAGTCATGCTAATATCAAAACTGAGCATAAAATTAAAACATATTTATTTGAGAATTACAATGCAAGGCTGATGAAAGTGAAAAGTATGAGCAGTACACCATCTATCATCTTGTTCTGGATCACATACATTGAATTAAATGCCCTATTTCACTGTTTCAGGAGCTAGCATTTACACGTTTAATAATCCAAGTTCATGTTATCTTTTTGTTAACAAAGTACTTATAAAAGGTATTTTGACAAACAATTTTCTGGTAACAGTTGCCAAAAATAACACCTTCCTAGACAGGATACATGAAAAAGAGAGAGATTTTTAAGTTTAATATATTCACTTTACTAAAATGGTTGTGTACTAGCTGTTGAAATCTTGATATGGAAATGAAAAGACTGTCATTTCACTCATAATCCAAAGGGCACAACACTGTGCTAAAATATTGAACCATTTCTTATTTATTTTAATTGTGAAGAAATTATTTGAAACATGTTCAGAGAAATGGTGATGGATTGACCTTGTAGGTAATTTTATTTCCTTTCTGTCAATATCTCAGTTATATTTCCTTATATTTTCTGGAGAGCATGAAGTCCTAAATACTATGTTAATACTTCTCTGAAGTAAGATAGTTGATCATCATCATCATCATCTGCTTCCTGTGACAAGCCCATGTGTAAGAATCTGCAAGCAATGAGAAATGGCAATTTGAAGGTGTTCTAGAATTTTTTTTTTTCAGAAGTTGAGAATTGTTTTTAAAAAAGTCACAAGAAACCTGGGTGTCAAGGCCATCTGACAGGCTGCTGCTGATTTGAGAACCACAGTTATTTCCCCTCTGGCAGGTACTTATGAACAGAGTCTGTATAAAAATTAACAGTACAGCTGTCTAAATCTTATTCTGAAGCCTATCTCTATCTGTGCCATAATTTGGCAACAAACACAGGTGTGCTTTTGTGCCTGCCTGGTCAGTGATTTCTACATTTTCCAGTCAGCAATGAGAGGATGTTTTGGCCTCTGCTTACTGGCTCTGCTCAGAGATCAAAGGAGACTTGCACAGTGTACAGGTGAGTTAAATATACTGCACAAATTTAATATAGTGAAAGTACCCAAAGCTGGGTAGTAGCTATTCTTCATGTTTAAGACTGAGGAGTGAACTCAGTCTGACCCTGTGATCCTGTATATGAAATACCATCTAGTGGTACAGTTCATTAACTGAATTTCTGAACAGGGTTACAATTTGAATGCACAACACATTTTTTAGCTTCTTAAAATAGATCATGCTTTCTTGCACTGCTTCCTTTGCTATAACAGTGACTTTGCACCATACTAAGATTTTTACTACTTTATTTGTAGATTATTCTTGACTTAAAAGATTGTGTTTAGTAGGATAGCTGAGGTAAAGTGTGTTGCTGTGGCTTCAGTTTTACCTCAAGTTTTGGCTTCATAATACCTAGAATTCTTATGAGAAATACAGAACTAATGCAGAATTGTTCCAAATGCCTAGTTGTACCATAATATTTACTTCATCTGTTTATGGTAATAATGCTATCTGCCTTTTGTGCTGTTTCCAAGATGTTAGGTGTAATAATTCAGAACTACTGAATGGAAAAATCAATTGGCATCTTCTGGTACTGTAAGTTACAGCAAAATAAGATATAAGATGAGGAGAAACCCAAACTGATATATGAAGATTTTACATGTAACACTTCAGGAAATGGCTGCTTCAGGTGAAAAAGCGAATAAATTTCTATAAGTCAAACAAGCAGGAGAACTCTTTCAGGGTGACACCACTGTTTTTCTGTTTAAACGGTCACAGAGGTCAGACCAAGCTTATCCTGTCATACAACTTAAATGGAAATCCTTTAAAAATAATAATAAATTTATGGAACATTCTATTGATATTTTTGTGATACCTTTATCATCAGAGACATATACGGTTATTTGGAGCACAGAGATATTTTCAATTTTTTTGTGATAGTGAAAAAAATAAGAAGACTCCATAGAGACCTCTGACGTAATATATTTATGGCTTCCATATCTGAGAAGTCAGGTACTGTATTTATTGTAGGTAGTCGGAATAATTTTTCAATAAAACTCTATGGCATACCCAAAGACCAGAGATACAAGTGAAAAAAAAATCTTCATTTGTATTTAATTCAGGTGCGGGCAGTATATTCTGTTCATATGGAGAAGACGTGAAATCAGAATCATCTTTCAGAAAGACAAGAGTGAAATATACAATTCCTTTCCTTCCATAACTCTAGTTTTTTCAGAGATGAGAGACTGAATGCAAAAGGAGTGTTCAAATGTCATAGGGACATAGATCCTTGATTGTCATAGGGCCAAGAAAACGAAGGAAAAACATGACTGGCAATGGAGCATATTGAAAAATCAGACTGCAAGAAACCAAGTTTTTTTTCCTCATGTTTAACTTCTCTGGGCTGAAGATAATTCGCAAAAAGAAAGAATTAGAAATCAACATAGATACATTTTAACCACGGTATTCAGTCTTTATGTTTAGCATTTGTTATGCAGGTAGCAACAGGTACAATGAAAAATGTTTTCATTTAGAATAGTATTTTAACTGGATGGAAGAGGGATACTTGATGTGTCTGGGAAGCAGAAGGAGATGCCTCAGAGAAGTGGTTTTAGTGCCCATGGATCCTGAGTTAAAAAGACGCAGAATTATGGGCTGAGACCCTGAATCAAACTCTCAAGGAGGAATAGAGGCAAAACCAGCCGTCAACATTTAGTGCTTACTTCCCTGAGATGATGTCATTCCTAACTCACTTTGATATAGGTGAAGTTAGAGAGTACTCTGTCTAGTATGTTACAAAATCAATAATCAGTTAGAAACTCCTTATGGATGCTTGAATGGTTTTCCACAAGCAAAGGTGAGTTGTCAAGAAGGCAAAACATGCCCTGCCATTTAACAGGAACTGGACAGAGATTAAGAGGTAGCCAGTGGTGGGTCATACTTGATTTTCCATTTAATCAGCTCAGACTGAAAGAGAAAAGACAAAAAGAAATTCTGAAGCCATAAGCAATTAAAGAAAGGGCTTGCAGCCTCTACAAGGAACCCTGTTCATTCTTCCTCTTCTCAAAGAATGATTTTCACCCTAAATATACACATATTTTTCATCTTCCCTGTACTTCATACTACTTCTGACTCTCAAGAAAAGTGTTGTATTCCTTTATGTGTATTGTACCACCCTGTATGAGCTAAGCTGTTTGATGTCAGCAGTTATCAGGGCTTCATACTACACTGAAAAGGAAGCTGAGTTATTTTCCTGGGTTCTCTCTAATACCTATTGTGCTTTATAAAAGGAAAATGCCCTTTAGGTCTTGCTTTCACTGTTTGTCCTCTCAAGTAATCTCAGATTCAGTAATCTCAGACTTCAAGACTTGTTGCTTAAAGAATTTTGTTGGTGCTTTACCAAACAAATTTGTATGGAATATGGAGTTCCTATGTTACTGGTTATGTATCTCAAAGAACCTCCGGTTTTAATCAATTTGTCAATTCTGAATTAAAGTGAAAGATATCAGCAGCAAAATTGCTAAAAAGTACTAAGTACATGCTATTGCTTCTTAAAAATTCAGGCATTTTATTTTTATGAATATTCAATTATTTGTTATGAATGCTTGTTCAGAAATAGAAGAACAGCAATTGTCACTGTAAATACAAATAAGTGACTAGTGAAAGAAGTTTTTAAACATTTTAACATTATCCACAGAGATCTTAAATTCTGAATATTATGGAGACGTCTCTCTCTTTTCTTTTAAAAAAGGTTCAGGTCTTCCAACAAGGTGACAAAACCAATATTCTACTTCAACGTGTGGCAAAATGTAAGGAAGGAGAAATTCAAGCCTACAGTTTAAATCCAAGTTTATGCTGGAGTAAGTGCAGTACTTTGAGGATGAGGTTCATTTGAAGGCAGACTGTGAGTGTGATGGGTTTTAGAGAGCTGATTGTACCCAGATGGTGAAGGGATTAGGAGCAGCCTCAGTATAAAATATATTTCTTACTGGTTTGGATATAGCCATATCATCTAGACTATTTTATAAGTGGCATAAGTCAAATCCAGTCAAAATAGTTGAGATCTGGCCAAGAATTAGGAAGTGCTCTGGAAGAATGTTGGGGAATTTGGATGACTGCAGAATGTTTGTGGTACCAGTGTGGACAACACAAGGCTTCAAATCTTAGATTCATGCCTAATGGGGCAAAAAAAACCCCAAACAACAAAGCCCTCTGCTTTAATTTCTTATGTGCTTAGGATATTATAAGATTAGATAGAATTGATTAGAGAATTCTAATTAGAAGGTTAATTTGTAATGATGCTTTCCTGACTATTATAAGTCTATTTAAGAGATTTAAATATAGCATATGCTAATTATTAATGAGAGTTGAGCATGTCAGTTAACAATGCAACTGACTGAAATAGTGGGTACTTCAAAACTCTGTGCTATAAAGAGAGATGGAGGTAGCATTTCCTTGCGATTTGTACATGTTAAATCTAGGGCAACAGACATTTTTTTCCAGATAGGTTTATTTTTTAATTTCTTCATGTCATTAATCACTGCTATTCATTTATATTTTGCTGCTCAGCTTTGCAAGTCTGCAAATATTCTCTCTATTTCAGAACATAGAAGGGGAGCCACCTAGAAGAGGGAAACTCATGTTATTCTTCAAGCTTTGTAAATTCAATGTATTTTTCCTCCTGATTAAAGCTTAGTCCAAAGAACGCACTTGTTAAGAGGAGTACTAAAGAAAGCTTTTGTCATTGGCATTATGGTATTTCTCTGTGAATATTCCTCATGTCAGGAGAACCATGACTCTAAAGTAGTGCTATTCTAGATACTTGGGTTCAGCTAATAATTTCAGCTGATGAAGTTAGTTAATTCCTTCCTGAGGGCCCGTACTTTTACACTAAGGAGCAATTACGCTTTGCTGAGAAGTACAGCAGTGAGTTTGGACTATAGTGTTTGCTTGCTTCTCCCGTGTGCTGCATCTGGATTGTAATTGCCTAAATCCTGTCTTTGTTCAGGCTTTACTTTACTCAGAATATCTTGTTTACTTTGTTACAACTCTTTTAGGGGACTTCCTAATTTGGGGATGCATTCGCCAATGCAGTGAATGTTGCTGACATTTTAAAAAGGTGTTCAGCACAGATTTGTGTTATCTCTGCTTGCTTAGATAGTTTATCTCTTAATTCAGTTAAACACCAAAATAAGAAGATATTAGATCAAGGCAGGCATGAGGGTGTCTGATTTACTGACAAGTCATTCTTCACAATTAGAAGTCTTACAATTAGTCGTACTCTGTTTGTGTAAGAACAGGAATCTTACAGTATTTGGAGGATAATGTGATGACAAATTTGTAACTAGAAAACACAAATATATATTGGGGTGAGGTGCTTGAGCCAACCTGAGATTTATAATTTGTTAACTACTTCTTTCCAAAGGAATGCCTTAACAATCGATCCAAAACTGGAAGTGAACTACTAACGTGAAATAGGATACAAATTTTTCACAATATTCATGTCACACTGTTCAAAGGATTGGTATAAGTATTGCAATACCAGTAAAACTTTAGGGGAAAGTAATCCATGGGTTTTCAGTAGGCTGTGAATAAACACATGGAAATATTTATTCTGAACTTACCATTGCACTGCTGAGTTTTTTCAGCTTTATTCACTATCATTCAGTTTCGTGTAGATATTTATGTTTAATTAATTATCTGGTCCTGTGGTGTTACTTGTGTTCCTGAAAGTGTTCTTGTGCTTCCAATTCACTTTAATTTTGGATAAAAGAGGTATGGTTATTTTCATAGTCTTGGAATATTATTTTGTACATTGAGGAGCAGAACTCACATGGAGAACATCACAAATATGACCTTTTTTTCTCTCTTTAGACAAAATCCAGAGTAAACCAAAGAATTTCCTAGGCACCTTGCATTCTTTTCTAATTAGGTTTGTCAATTATCCAGTAGTATAATGTGATACTAACAATAACAGAGGCTTAGGACCTAAAAAGGAGTGGAACTAGAGGGAAAACAGTTTCCTATCCTGAAGAACATAACCACATAATTAACAGCATACCAGTTTTTCTTTGGCTGTTTCTCTTCTATAATTCAAACGTGTCCTTTCAGCTGAGCTACTTCTTCTGCTCCTTCCACTTTATGCCACCTTCCTTCATTTCCAATCATTTTCCCCTGCAGAACCTGAGTGAACTTATAAAACTAGCATATCTCTTATTGCCTTCCTGCTCTCGTGTTTCAGCAACACACAGAGAGTAACAAAGCCTTTGTCTACCAGATCAAGAAGTATAATTCACTTAACTGATTTTTCCATACTTATACTGCTGCTGGTATAAGCTCCAAGTATGGATGGGGCTGAGTTCGAAGATCTGGCCGTGAGAACGATAGGGCTAGCTGGCCCTCTCAAGTGACTCTGCTCTTTCCTGGTTAAAACTTTGTTGTCGTTAATAATCAGGTCACTGTCTTTGGAATAGACTAAAAGCAATCTAAACAATAAACTGAAAACAGTAGCATTAACTTCTGAAAGCCTGTGAATGCAGAACAGCTTTTCATTGTTAAACATCTCCAGTCCCTAGTAAATGCAGAGGAAACAACAGTTACAGGGGACGAAGACAAGGCTGAAGTGCTCAATGCCTACTTTGCCTCAGTCTTTAACAGTAAGGAAAATTGTCCCCTCTGTGCACAACCCCAGGGGTTGGAAGAGAAGTATGAGATTCCCAAGGTCCAAGAGGAGGTGGTTAGAGACTTGCTTGCCCAGCTAGATGCTCACAAGTCTATGGGGCCGGATGGAGTCCACCCAAGAGTTTTGAGGGAACTGGTGGATGTGCTGGCCAAACCCCTTTCCATCATTTTCCAAGTCCTGGTTGACTGGGGAGGTTCTGCTGGACTGGAGGCTGGCTGATGTCGTACCCATCTATAAGAAGGGGCGCAGGGAGGATCTGGGGAACTACAGGCCTGTCAGTCTGACCTCAGTACCGGGGAAAGTCATGGAGCAGGTGATCCTGAGTGCTATCAAGAAGCACTTGCAAGAGAACCGGGTGATCAGGCCCAGTCAACACGGGTTCGTGAAAGGCAGGTCTTGCCAGAGTAATCTGATCACCTTCTATGACCGAGTGACTAGACTCTTGGACGAGGGAAAGGCTGTGGATGTGGTCTTCCCGGACCTTAGTAAAGCCTTTGATACAGTTTCTCATAGCATTCTGCTTCGGAAACTGTCGGCCTCTGGCCTGGACGGAGTTAAATTCAGCTGGAGGCCAGTGACAAGTTCCCCAGGACTCAGTGCTGGGTCCAGTCCTGTTTAATGTCTTTATCAATGACCTGGATGAAGGCATTGAGTGCTCCCTTAGCAAGTTTGCAGATGACACCAAGCTGGGAGGAAGTGTGGATCTGCTGGGGGGTAGGGAGGCTCTGCAAAGGGACCTGAACAGGCTGGACTGCTGGGCTGAGACCAACGGCATGAGGTTTAACAAGGCCAAATGCCGGGTCCTGCACTTGGGGCACAACAAGTCTGTCTAGAAAGCTGCCAGGAGGAGAAGGACCTGGGGGTGTTGGTCGACAGCCGACTGAACATGAGCCAGCAGTGTGCCCAGGTGGCCAAGAAGGCCAATGGCATCTTGGCTTGGATCAGGAACGGAGTGACCAGCAGGGCCAGGGAGGTTATTCTCCCTCTGTACTTGGCACTAGTGAGACCGCACCTCGAGTACTGTGTTCAGTTCTGGGTCCCTCACCACAAGAAGGATGTTGAGGCTCTGGAGCGAGTCCAGAGAAGAGCAACGAAGCTGGTGAAGGGGCTGGAGAACAAATCTTACGAGGAGCGGCTGAGAGAGCTGGGGTTGTTTAGCCTGGAGAAGAGGAGGCTGAGGGGAGACCTTATTACTCTCTACAACTACCTGAAGGGAGGTTGTGGAGAGGAGGGTGCTGGCCTCTTCTCCCAAGTGACAGGGGCCAGGATGAGAGGGAATGGCCTCAAGCTCTGCCAGGGGAGATTTAGGCTTGAGATAAGGAAAAAGTTATGGAGAGGGTGGTTAGGCATTGGAACGGTCTGCCCAGGGAGGTGGTTGAGTCACTGTCCCTGGAGGTGTTTAAGGTGAGGGTGGATGAGGTACTTAGGGGTATGATTTAGGGATTGGTGGGAACGGTTGGACTCGACGATCTGGTGGGTCTCTTCCAGCCTGGTTATTCTGTGTTTCTGTGATTCTGTGATTCTGTGATCTATAGGGATGTTATTTTTTCATGTTTCTTCTCATTTTCTTTCCATCTGCAGGTTAAATACCTGCCAACTCCTATTTAAATAACATGAGTGAAATCCAAACTGTTGAAAGCAAAATTCCCATTAAGTAGCATAGAACCAGAGAAGCTGTCTCTCTATAAGCACTTCTTGTTCTGTGCACTCCCCTTTCTACTACAACACATTCTTTATTCTATTTTCACTTCCTTTCAGACTGTTAATCTCCTCCCTCCCTTCAACTTGCTGATATACTTCAATCAACATGAATTGTATTTGGTTCACAAACTCAGGTTTGCTCCTTATGTACATTTTTCACATTCTCAATGTTACCACTGTTCTGTGTATGGGGAGGGGGAAGGTGGGTTAAAGGAACGGCTGTGGAAAGGAAGAGGGAAGGACATGGGAAGGATGTTTCCTGCTATTTGAACCATTCTGTCAGCTGGCTTATAAGGCTGTGTTTGGTTTGGAAAATAAAGGGAGTATTGTCACTCAGTACAAGGCCTTTTTCAT
The DNA here is from genome assembly GCA_033459285.1 of Clamator glandarius. Lineage (NCBI taxonomy): Eukaryota > Metazoa > Chordata > Aves > Cuculiformes > Cuculidae > Clamator > Clamator glandarius. Next base: position 134,242 of record JAUNZM010000023.1, read on the forward strand.
AAAAAGGCAATGTATGTAACATTGCAAGCACACATGGAAAGAAGAACATTCGGAAGCAAATAGTCGTTTCAATACAATCTGTCAAAGATAGCTAGAGATCAGCTTCTATAAGTGGTGAACTCTTAAGTAATAGTGGCTTGATTTTATATTTGATTAGCTTACATCAGTGGAAGTATATATTCTTAGACTGAGAGTGTGATCCTGCAGAATGCTTCAGCAAAAGGGAAAATGCAGTTTAGCACAGGTATTTGGAAACATTCCAGTCATTTAACTTCTGAAAACTAAGCTGACACGATATGTGTATTTCTGAGGGACTACGTAGATTGATCATAGAAAGATCAGTATTTCCAAATGGATGTTTCAGAAATGTGTGTGATAGAATACCACTGTGATTAAAGCATCCAGGGATACGATCACCTAACCAGCTTTGAGAAATTTATTGCAGATGGTTCCAGATTAAGAGAGATTCCTCTCTTTTCTCTTTCTATGCATATCTCATTCAGACATCTCTCAGAAATGTTAGGATATTTTAGCAAAAATCATTGTGTGATTAAAAAAAATGTTTGTTTTTTTCTTTGTTTTTTTTTTCTTTTTTAAATATGAAAGTTAATTAAGTTTTCAGTAGGCTTGCAGCATGCTACCGTATCATGTGAGATTCTGGTTTGCTTTTTTAAAAAGAAGAGGAAGCTCATTTTAGGTTATGAACTGGTGAGTGCTTCTCAGTGTAAGATTTTTGCATCAAGTGTGAAAGCAGAGTTAGGTGAGTTCTGTCTCTTTTTCTTAGGCAATTATTGGACATACTTACAGAAATCCTGAATTTCCAGAATCCTGAAAAGCATACACAGCTTCCCATTCTATAAGATCTTGTATGTCTAAAATGTTACCTTCCTTATACAGGGTGCCTCCCTTGTAAGATGTCCTAGGAAGGTTGCAGCAAATTTTGCACACCCAGTAGCAGGGAGGAATAGAAGAGGAATTCCTTGCTGCTTGCAAGGAGACAACTTCAGTTTCTCTATTGTTTAATAAAAGGGATCAAACTGGCATAGAAATCCAACTTTAGTGTGTATTAAAACTACCAGTAGTCTGTGTGCTATGTGATGTACAGTGCCAAGTGTCAAGTGAATCTGATAAAGTGATATAGCTCATACTACAGTTTTTAGAGGAGAAAATGGAGTCTTTCCATATATTAACTGAAGATTTCATAAATATATGAAGCAACCTGAATTATGCATTCAAGTTGATTCAGAGAACGTGTAAAAGGGTTAGGAAGTCTGGACACCGGCAAAATATTTGAACTCTAAAAAAAAAAAAATCATATCCTTTTTATTCAAGAAGATGGAAAGGCTTTGATGATAAAATTGATCCCTTATCTTCCCTCCATCTTCCTGCCTCTCTTTGCAACACACACAAAAAGATACTTGGTTTTCTAATATAGTTCAGTATGTATTAGTATCTAAAAATCACGAGTGGGTTAACATTTTGCCATACATTCAAAAATATTAAGAGATTTAGACATTATCTCCTATAAGTTCTGGTAACAGTTGTATAAAAAGGGGAGAAACAGGAGATGAATCCCTAAGCTGCTTTGCAAAGTCTTGTGCAAAGACAACTGAGTAGAAGTGGTTCAAAATCTGGGACAGAGCAAAGGCTTATTAGAGAGGTGACCTGGTATTTGAAAGGGCCGAGATAAGGGATCAATCTGATAAACCAGATAACTGTTCAATGCATGGTGCCTCATCTACACCCCATTTGCTGTGTAAACTACATACATATCTTATTCTGAGGATGGATTCTGCAACCCTCCCCACCCCCAAGTTTCTTTGGCATTAGTGATTCTTCCACTAGCAGGAGTTCTCCCATCTGAACCTTCTAAAATGTAAAACTAAATTAAATCCATGAGTGACAGGTGACAGGCTGAGTTGGGGAAGGGTGAAGCAGTATGGAGCAGAAGAGATGTTCGTAGAGATTTTGCAATGGTTGCTAAGGAAACTGTTCCTTTTCTGTATGTTCAAAGTGTCATTTCTAGCTAGACTGGCATCTAGACATTTGATGGCAGACACACTGTAATTTTCATCTTATATCCCTCTGTGTGACGCATGTTTGCTTTCTTCAGAAATAAATGAAGAAAAAAAGATGGTAAAGAAAATACACAGCAAAACCTACTTGGTTTTCTTAGACATGTGTGTTTTTTGAGTGAGTTGTCATCTCAGTATAGGGGAGGATCTTTGCTGCTGCTTTACTAGGACTTGTCAACAGTTGCCAGACTATTTCTTTGGCCTTTATTTAACCCATCTTCTACAATATATTGCATCTTATTGAGAGATAAATTACTTGCAAATTATGACTTTGGACACTAAAGTCACATAAAATTGAGTGTTAAGCATGATTGCCTCTATATTTAATGTACATATGCAAGTATGCAAGCTCTCTCTGAAAGCAATAAGCTATATAGCAACTGAAAGTAAAATGTGTACACACCAAGGTACACTGGAAATCTTTTTGGGTGCTCAGGCTATGAAAACTAAAAGTTTTTGATGGGATTACTGACGTCGGAACGTTTGTGGCTCAGTAGTTTGTGACAGCCAAGAAGGCCACCACCACTGAGAAACTGAAGACTGATGACTGCTCAAACTGATGTCTTTCTCATGATTTGTTTACTCTTTTCAGGTCATCTCATATTTTTAATGGTGGACTGTTAGGTGAGATTCCTTTTCCTCTTTGAACTTATTGTTAAGAAGTCTGTTTGTCTTAATACTTGAAATGGGCATACTAGAATATCTAGGATTATATATTTTGAACTTCATAATGAATATGTATATTCTTAATGTAGTGATTGTCAGGGGCTAGTGGTTTACTGTGGACTGTGGGCATGCTACTGAATAGTCTGAGGTAAATGGCAAATCTACAATGTACAGCGTTTGTCATTCAATTTCATTCAATTACTGTTGGATGTTTGTACATTTGGCTGAGATTTGCTTAGGGAGAAACTTCTTTAGGTCTCTCTGAAAATCTCAGCCTTTATTAATATTATTCAATATTTCTTTCAGTATTCAAAGCAGCCAGTAACACTGACTTTCTAACAGATATTTGAACCTTATCCAAGATCTCTTGATCCCTGGTTTCACCTAGAATAACTGACAGAACTGTGTCTGTGGTTTTAAACAACTCTAAACTGAATTTCTTTGCACATGCTTGTATAGTATACAGTCATGTCCCTGTGAATGTGTACTTAGTGTCCTGAATGCATCCATACATGTTTTTAAAGTGTGTTGCTTACACAGAGGTTTTGGACCCAGTCAGGAATTTTTTGAGTATGTGCTACTGGCAAGAAACAGTGAATTGTGAAGCCAAATATTTTCTGAAAATGTAAATGCCTTCGATGAAGCTTGCTGGGAAGGTCTTTCAGGACTAGAAAGACAGAAAATGGAAATGTTCATTACAGAAATATGTGCTGCCCATAGCCTAGTGATTTGGGCTGTTTGCCGAGAGGTAAGAAGCTTGCATTCGTTGTACTGCCCTGTTCAATATTCAGCAAGAACTGAATAATAGCGTTCAGAAACTCAGTTGCCTTACTGCTGAGCTGAAGACTCAGGCTTTGTCTCCTGATGGAGCTCTTCAACCGTCAAAGTTTCTGAACCACCATTAAAATGATGGGGTTTATTGTCCTGATGATAATATTAATACTAATAACTCTGAGCCAGATTTAACATTAATTTAGCCCTGAACACCACCTGTGACTCAGTAGCATCAGTTTTCTGCTGCTGAGGACACTTACTAGTTTCTGTGAAAGGCAAAGTCTGGATCATACTGAATACTGTTTAACCCATTAACCACTTCAATGGAGTGTTTTGAAGAACTGCTACCAGTACAGCTCATATGAGACCATGCAAATTTGAGAGCATATGATTTCTTTTTCTAATTCAGTGAAAGTGGTGGCTTGAAAACACATGTTCTACCTTGCTGATTCCTGCCATCGTATAGTCTGTTTTGTGCTAACTGAGGTATGCCCATTTTCTTGTGGGATTTATCCACAGAAAAAAATCATAAATGGAAACAGATAGGAACTAAAATTTTGTGGTGACTAGAATTCTCCTTTGCATTTCGAATTTGACAGTTCAGTCAGTCATCTGCATGGCTGACAGTATGTAGTCAGATGTGGAAGCTTTTCTTGTCTCCTAGGTCTAGCTATATGGAGAGTTCTCTGTATCCTGAATATGAGCTTCTTGGACATTTAGTGCTTACCATCAGTCTTCTTCCATTCTTTCAATGTAAGGAGATCTAAATAGTTGCATAGAGAGAGACAGAGTGTACGGAAGCCATGACACACTCAAACTGTTCATTATCAATGATCTGAGGACCAGATCTAGCTACTAGCTAGGCCAGTATTAGAATCATAGAATCATAGAATAACCAGGTTGGAAGAGACCCACAGGATCATTGAGTCCAACCATTCCCATCAATCACTAAACCATGTCCCTCAGCACCTCGTCCACCTATCCCTTAACCCCCTCCAGGGAAGATGAATCAACCCCCTCCCTGATTCACCTTTAGCTTGAGGGGGACTTTGTTGAATGCTACCTGTTGTTTGTTTGTTTGTTTTAAATCTCAGGATTTGAAAACTGATCTTACCAGCTCATAGCAGTATGTTTGTTAATGTACAACTGGGGTCACATTAAAAGATACAGAACCATCATTCTTTGTCAAGTCCTACACATTTAAAAAAAAAAAAGTATATTCTCTGAAAAACTAAACTCTAGTAATATTATTTAATTTCTTACTTGATGGCAGCAGAGATTACTATCCATAAATTAATGTTTTGTAATTTATAGACATAAATACTTGAAACCAACAGTCAAGAAGTGTATTTTTGTTTTCATTTCATTGCCTCCTTATGACATAGAAAATTTCTAGGTGCTATTGGAAAAATTTATTTGACTGACTGTCTAATGGTTCATGTCAGTGATCAGACATGGGATGCTGGATAAAAAGGAGATGCAATAGTAAAACAATCTGCAAAATAAATTATGCAGTAAGATGTCTGTGTGACTGATTATATATTTACATTATTAAAAATTAATGATTTAGCTGTCTCGTTGTTTTTTCAGTACCTGAGTATTTCATTGCTGTTAATAATAAAAGAAATAATATACTGTAAATATGCAGAATTGTAGCATTTGTGCTTAATAGGACTAGTGAATTGCCAAACCAAACATGCAATTGATGAAACAGTAAGCAATTATTTTATACATTGCCTGTTGAAAATGTCTAATATGTAGAAGCTGATTCTATAAACACTTAAAACTTTATTTGCATGTTCACATTGGTTAGTTAGATATGAAAGTAAGCACTGTTAATTGCTAATTCAAATCTATTAGTTTCTTGAATGTTTGCTCTCCCTTTTCATTGTGACCTGTTTAGCCATTTACTTTGGTTTATTTAAAAAATAGATTTTTGAGTTCCCGGAGGGAGAGACTGTTGTTTGTAAGTGCATAATAAAAGGAGACTCTCTGATCACCTCAGCTGCTTTGCTATTACTCTGTTGTGTAATACTCATGGTGTAAATGAAGCAAAGAATTGGCTGAGATAAAAGCAGAGATGGAGGAGTCTACTTTGTTTCAGTGGCATTTCTTTTTGTTTGTAACAATAACTTTAAAACTGATCAATTTTGTAACTTCAGTGAAAGTTAAAGGAGATGGAGAATGCAAATGAATTGATTTTTTTCCCCATTATTGAAAGCAGAATACTTCAACAATGTGTTCAAAAGGAAAATCAGCAGGAATAGAGCAAAGCTTCTTGGCTTTAGGGTTGAGAATCCTTTCTGTCTTCTGCTGCTTACCCATGAGAGACAGCAGCTTCACTGTGTCTTGAACCCCAACTGGAATGAAACAGGTTTTACAGGAAGGGCTCATAGAAAGACTATAGAATGGAGAAAGGAAAGAATGTTTTGTGTGAAGAAGAATACAGGGACTTGTCTGGAGGAGGTTCTAGGGAACAGTAGTGAACTGAGAAGCATCATTGTGTGTGTTGGCCAAGAACATCCCACTGCAGATCCAGAGGAGTCATGCTGTGGGAGAAACACAGGTGCCAAAAAGTGCAGACGAATTGGAGAGTGAAAAGTAGCAGATGTAACTCAGAAAGTGACCATATACCCTAGTGTCCATGGACATGTACTTTTTCTTGCCTTACCCTTGGATATGTACGCATTTGTCTCAAATCTGGATTTGTTTGATAAAATCTAGGATTTGCGGGAATACGGCCACCTGCTTGGTATCATCCATGCCCTGGATTCCTGAGCACTGATATTTTGCAGAACAACCCTACTGTTCTTGAATAAGCCCTGACCAGCACCACATCTGACATACTGTGCAGACAGGTGCATGGACAATAAATCTGAATAAATCTTGAAGGATTTACTCTACTGCATGTGTTCATACCTACTTATCCAGAAAATCATGTCTAGAAATACAGTAACTCATGGACTCAGAATAGTTCATGAGGATGAATGAGAGGTTCAAAGGCAGAGAAGAGCATTAGCAATGGATTTGATAGCTGGAACTTGAAGGAGGGGGTCAATGTACAAAGAAAAATAGCCTGAAGATGTATGGGAGGGAGTACAAGTATATTGGTAGGAAGGAGACCACAGAGCTTTCACAGAAACGTGCTGCAAGGGATGAGTATGTCAGAAATTGAGCTACAGGTATATTGCTTGTCAGACAGCTGTTACTAGAAGACATTTTCTGCTATCAGTTTTCAGTTTTTTTAAGCCTGAAAATAAATACACGAGGCTGCAGTGATTTTACCAGAAAAATCAAAATCAAAACAAACAAAAAAACCCCAAAACCCCAAACCAAATGAAATCAAGAAGCAAAAAAAGTTATAAATAATAATAATAATAAAAATCCTTAAATCTAGCTCTACAAAGTAATGAATTCCAGGAGGAGTGTTTCCAAATTTGACTTTAACTATTAAAAATGTTTTATTCTTGAAATATTTTTTATACTATGAGGGTGTTGAGATACTGGCATGGGTTTTGAATGCCTGGAGGTGTTTAAAGCTGCAATCTGAGCAACCTGATATAGCTGAAAGTGTCCCTGCCCATGACGGGGAAATTGGAACTGGGTGATCTTTAAGATATCTTCCAACCCAAACCATTCTATGGTTCTATAATTCCATGATTGTATGACTTTGCAAAATTTTTCAAGTATCTTGCAGAGAAAAGCTTCAGCTAAAGTGAAGGAAATGGAATGTAAAATCAGTGGAAAGCCACAAGTGGTTTTCTCCAAGGCTTAGTGTTGGGGCCAGTTCTCTTTGATATCTTTATTAATGATTGGATGAGTGGACTCACAGTAAGTTTGCAGATGACACTAAGTTGGGTAGGAATATTGATCTGCTTGAGAGAAGAAAGTCTCTACAGAAGGATCTGGACAGGCTAGATTGAAAAGCCAAGACCAATTGGATGAAGTCCAACAAGGACATGATGTCATCCAGATGGACCTGGATGGGCTAGATAAGTGGGCCTGTGAGAACCTCATGAGGTTCAACAAGGCCAAGTGCAAGGTCCTGCACCGGTGTTGGCTTAATCCCCAATTCCAGTACGCGATGGAGGATGATGTGATTGAGAGCTGCCCTGCAGAGAAGGACTTGGAGGTGCTGGTAGATGAGAAGCTGAACATGAGCGGGCAACGAGCACTCAGAGCCCAGAAAGGCAACTGTATCCTTGGCTTCATGAAAAAAAGCATGGACAGCAGGTTGAGGGAGGTGGTTCTGCCCTTCTATTCCTCTCTTGTGAGACCTCATCTGCAGTACTGTGTCCAGTTCTGTAATCCTCAGCATAAGAAGTATATGGAACTCTTGGAATGGGTCCAAATGGAGGGCTACAAAGGTGATCATCAGAGTGCTGGAGCACCTTCTCTGTGAGGACAGGCTGAGAGAGCTGGGGTTGTTCAGCCTGGAGAAGTGAAGGCTCCGAGGAGGTCTGATAGCGACCTTCCAGTCTGTGAAAGGGGCCTACAAGAAAGCTGGAGAGGGACTGTTCATAAAGGCTTGTGCTAATAGGATGGGAGGGGGACTATGAGCCAGCAGTGTGTCCAGGTGGCCAAGAAGGCCAACAACATCCTGGCTTGTAACAGAAATTGTGTGGCCAACAGGACTAGGGAAGTGACCATCTGCCTGTAGTTAGCACTGATGATGCCACAAATCAAATCCTTCATTCAGTTTTGGGCCTCTTACTACAAGAAAGACATTGAGGGGCTGGAGTGTATCCAGAGAAGGGCAAAGAACCTTGTGAAGGGCCTAGACCATAAGGATTATGGGTAGTGCCTGAGGCAACAGAAACTGCTTAGTCTGGAGAAGACTGAGCTGAGACCTTATATTTACAACTACCTGAAAAGAGGTTCTAATGAGATGGATGTTGGTTTCATTTCCCTAGTAACAAGTGGTAGGATGAGAGAAAGTTATCTCAAGTTGCGTCAGTGGAATTTTAGATTGAGTATTAGGAAAAATTTCTTCACAGAAAGGGTTATCAAGCCCTTTAACAGGCTACTCAGGGAAGTAGTTGACTCATCATCCGTATTTAGAAGGCGCACAGATGTGGAGCTTAAGGACATAATTTAGTTGTCAACTTGACAGTGCTAGGCTTACACTTGGACTCAGTGATCTTAAAGATCTTCTCCAACCTATATTGTTCTATGATTCTGTGAAAATATTATGTAAGGAAACTGTGATTTCTCTTTTGATCCCATGCCAGTAGAAAGCACCAAAAAACCGAGCACTATAGCTTTCAAATCTATAATCACATAGCCCTGTAAAGCAATATTGCCTTTGCTGGTAGCAGACCATTGCCTTTCCATTGCACTAGCAAGGCCCCAGTTGTTAAGCTTTGTCTGAGATTTGCAGTTTTGTTTTCCTTTACATACTTTACTTAACTGTGATATCAATTTCTCTATTTCACCAGGTATCTGTGGCTAATTTCTTTGGGATTTTTTTGCTTATTTGTTTCCAGTTTTGATTTTTGTTTGCTTTCTTTTTTCTTTTTATTTTTTTCTTCATACAACAGTAGCTTTTTATAGGTTTGAGACCAAATAATTGAGAAGAGGAGAAACAAGGCCTAGAGGAGTATAGGGATGGTTTTATGAGGTACAAGGGATGAGATATAGGCTTGACACTGGAGTCCTCACTGTGACAAGAAACTCCCTGATGGTCAGTTAAAGAAATGTAGACCTGATGGTTGACAAAACAAAGGAGTAGTTGCTGACATACTTTACAGGCATTATTTGTAGTACATTGAGAAGTAGCATGGTACTGAAGACCAATGGAGAAAGCTAAAGATGTATAAGCACTCTGGAAATGTATGAGAGACACATCCTAGAGTGAAGAATAAACCACCAAGACAAACATATTTTTTCTGGCATCTGACAACGGAATTCATATTCTGGTAGCTTGCTCTAATTCCCTCCAACAAAATGAAACTCCTGGACTTAGGACCCAGAAGAGCAGTGGAAACATGAAAAGAGGAGAAATCAAGAAGTCAGTGTAATAATTTAAACTACATAACTGTGTGATTCTTCCTTTTTCTGAAACACTTAGACCTGAACTAATAATTACCAGACCCTTAAGGGTTCAGTTATTATTAGAATACTTTCTTGGCTCTATACTTATATATGTATATATGTATATGCATATATACACATATATATATAATACATACAGATATCTACCACAGAATCATAGAATCACCAGGTTCAAAAAGACCTCTTGGATCATCGAGGTCAACCATGAGTGTATTAACTCCTTTTCTGTGGTCAGCTTTACAAAATGCAACTTTTCCTCATATGAGGTATGCATTTAATTGTGTGATGGCATATATAAACAAACAATCTCTATTAATACCAGCTTGTAGTACACACTTTCATCAAAACCATGCATGTTTCCATCACATTAGCAAGAATGCTGCTGTCTTTCAGATATTTTCCCTTTGGTAGGAGAAGACTAGTGCTGTTTTTGAGATTTTCTGTGAGATGCTGTGTGACCTCTTCTACTCAACTTTAAACTCACATCAGAAAAGATTTTTTTTTTCAGAAATACTGATTATTTAAGCAGTTTTGGTCACATTTTATTGCATTAAGGTTCATTATAGCTTTCTTCTTATGCAGGGATGTGAAAATTAAGCTTTGCTTTGCATCCTTTTTGAAACTTGTTTAAAAAGTAAGTATTATAAAATGGAAAATCAAAACTGTTGCAAGGACCCTTGTATATCTTGATGCTACTGCAATTGCAAAATGGTGTGTTCTGGACATAATACTACCTTGCATCACACTACAATAATGCAATGCATGGCTCCTGGATCAAATGCAGACAGGTGCATACCAGATGTGCCCATGCTACAAGCTAGTGTGGTGCATGACAGTGCTTTCCAAAGGTGCTTAGAGATGTTACTGTAAAGCTAAATTGATCCTGCTGGAGAGAAAACTAGGTGTATTTTAGTAAGAAGGCTGTCCAGAGCACCAAGCAAAATATAGGGAGCAGAATAGGAACTTTCTGTCACAGGAATGTTGTGTATCTCCCTCCTTAGGTTATATCAGGTGTAAGTCATTTCTTTGCTTGGCTTAAATCCATTTAAGAAAAAAAAATCTAGGTCATTCAAAATCTTGTAGTTACCAGAATCAGATTTTCCCATCAGTTACTCACTGCTTTCTCTGTCATACGCTGTATCATGAGAAAAAAGTTATCTAGCAGTGAAACTGTTTGTAATTAAACAAATTAGCATATATAAATTATTTTACATTTTTATTATATATATTGTCTAGAAGGACTGTCCTTGAGGAGATATATTTCAATCCTCTGGTCTGATTTCAATCAGTCTTCAGTGATGTTATGTCTAATACTATCACATTTGAAGCATCCAGTGATGGAGTAGCATATTCTCATTTATTCCATAGCTTTTCTGTTCCTACAGCTTTCCACTATTTTTCAGAAACTTCTATGCTACAGCAGAGGGACAATGCTTTTTGGTCCATCTGCTGCAGACATGGAGGAAGCAGTGGTTTCTTTTTTTGATCAGGTTATTAATAACTTGAAGATTTTTGTCATATCTTTACACCTCTCTCAGTCTTGGGTATTCTCATTAGTTGAATAGCACCTTGGCAGCCTTATTCTGAAAGCAATATTTTCTAGAAGTGCTACATGCAGAAGAATGACTTTGTTTTTTCCTGGAGTTGGAATTGCACCTCCCTAAACTGCCACAGCTACTGATAATAGTGTGGTAGCATAATGTTTAACAGAGCCTAGTTGCATTTATCTAAGATCCATTGCAGGTCTTCAGAGTTCTGTACTTCTACAACTACAATGTTGGATTTGATTTAGAGAACGAAAACTAGTTCAGATATAAAGTACGCATAACTACAGCTTAGACTTTGTATCACAGAATCACCAGGTTGGAAAGGACCCATTTGATCATCAAGTCCAACCATTCCTGTCACTCACTAAACCATATCCCTCAGCACCTCATCTACCTGACTTTTAAACACCTCCAGGGAAGGTGACTCAGCCACCTCCCTGAGCAGCCTGTTCCAGTGCCCAATGACCATTTCCATGAAAACTTTTTCCTGATGCCAAGTCTGAACCTCCCCTGGTGAAGCTTGAGGCCATTCCCTCTTGTCCTGTTCCCTGTCACTTTGGAGAAGAGGCCAGCTCCCTGCTCTCCACAATCTCCTTTCATTTCTGATGGTCTCACCTGATGGGGTGAAACAGGTGAGATGAATAAGCACATCTTTCACTATCACTTGCCAGAAAGCATACTGTCCTCAGTTAAATAAAGAATTTTGTTATCAAAGGCCGTCAGCTTAATAGTTTTGACAATTCAAAAACTTTTTAAAATATAAACCCATAGATCAACATTTTTTTTCTCACTGTGAACGAAATTCTATTTGGATAATGACAAAGATCTAGTGGGTCTGTAGAGAATGTTCAGAAGGCATGAGGTACAAAGAGGGTTTAAAGATCAGACAAACTCAAGGTGTACGTTTAATCTTAGTCTAAAACTGTTTTGAATAATTTATTTCAGTGAGCATTAAGTACTTGTGTTATAAAGTGTTTCCAAGAACTATAAAGTATTAATTAGTCAATAGGAGTTCTTGGAATTGAATGAACTCAAAGTTCAAATCAGTGAGGAAATTTTATCCTTTTGTCCTTTTCTACTATTGAATTTAATTGTATATTTAATTATTTTTTCATATTTATTGTTCTAGGGCAAGGAAGATGATACATAGTTGCATTTAATATTAGGAAGAGATGAATAATAACAATAGAGAGGAAAAAAACTGAGTGAGATTTTCTTTCAGTTTCTACTTTTGTGAATGTATTTCTTGTGCTCTGTTTTCTTGGATTCCTCAGCATGCTGTGTTCGAAACCTAATACTTACCAGAAATGTAATAGAAGTTATAAACATCTGAATCTGACCTTTTCAGTTCTTCTTTTAGGCCTTCACATCTGTGATTACACATTAGGACAGACATCTTGTGTGGGTGTTAATGAAGTCTGTGACAGATCTTGAGCTTGACTCCTGAATGAAGATTTTCTTCACATTTCATTAGATATCCTATAGAAATAGTATCCTTTAGAAACACTTTGCTACTTCAGTCTACCATGAAGTGGCAAAAGACTCACTAAACCAGGGTGCTTAATACTATGACCTTATTAGGATTTAGGAAGTGAACTGGAATATTTGTTCCACTGAATGGTCAGGGTTCAAAAGAACAGGTACAATGACATTGCAGATAAAAAGAATTCAGACAGAGGCACATACTGCTGTAGAGTGTGATATTTTGCATAGGATGAGGAGCTAACTCTTGAAGTGCTGGCATTCTTCAGTTTAACAGCTGAATTTACCAGTGGGTGAATACAGTTCAGCAAGAATATGCAATTAAATCTTGCCAAATGATACAATAAACAGAGTACAAGAGATTAATGAAAAGAAAGAAATGTTTGCACAAATTTTTTCATTAATGGGTGTTACTTAATTAGACTTTCACGTGCTACAATGCTGTAATACTGAAAAGGCTGAGACTCAAAATTATTACATTCCTTTAAAATGGCTCCTTCCACAGACATTGCAACTGGAATTGTTCCTAGATCACATACAGCACAGAGTCACTGTGGAAAGAATTCTACCCTGGTGTTTAGTTTTTTTCCCTTTGTCTCTCTCTGGTGTATCTGAGGGGAATCTGTCAAGCAGGCAGAACTGCCTTCCCAGTCGTAGTCTCAAGGTCCACTGTAAATGATGAAGCACTCCTGTTGGTGTATGTCCCAACTCCTAGGGCACCAAAGTATAATTCTGAACTCTTATTTCTTTAGTAAATGGCAAATCTGCTTTCTTTTTCCTTGTGTTCTCACACCCAGTGCTATGGCCTTTTTGTGCTTCTGCACTGCTTCTCTACTCACTTGTCAGTGCTGTGAAACAAAGATTTCTGTTTTATGCTGCACCTTTGGCTATAGAGACTGTTTTATATACCTTGCTCATGTTGATTTCCATCAGTTACCATTGGAAAGGAGGCAGAAAAGGAGCCTCAAAAGAAGATTGTCTCTTTTTACATATGCTTTGACAGCAACAAGAGTGGTTAGCAAGGAAGAGCTGACATTATTCCAGCATTATTTCCTTGCAAGATCACTTTTGAAAGTAATTAATTGAAAATTAAATTAAAATTCAAGAAAATCTCTAGGCATATGAATCAAGGTCAAGACCACTGTTTGTTTATTTCTCAGTGCTTTTCTTTTAGTTATTTGTTGTCTGGAAATCAATGAAAAGGAGCACATCAAATGAGAGGACACATTTCATATAAGGACAAATCAGTCTGATGAAGACCAAGAAAAGCCATATGCCACTTCACCTTTCAGAAATGAGATTTCTGTCAGTCATCATGTAAGAGTAAAGTACTCTCCCATGCTTTAAAATATATTTTTTTGTTTGTTTAGACATACAATGGATGTACTGATAACAGACAAGTTTGATTTCATCTTAATTGAAATGGTAAGAAACAGTCCAAAACAGGTTGTTCTCCATCATAGTTTTCAATGTTTATATATGAAAGTGGTATTGATATTTCTTCTTTAACCTATGCAGAGAGGGATGGAAACATTTCCTGAAGTATTGGTGCAGCTATACGACTATATATACTGTCAAAACTGTTATTGAGATCATGCAGTAATGGTTGTGGGGACATCCTCTTAAAAAAAAGAGAATAATACATCATGTCTGGGTTAGAGTCAAAAGTTGTATTTAGTTCCTATGCTCAAATGCTAAAGATATGTAAAAGTATTTTGTCCCCTTTATGCAGTACATTTTTCTCTGGTACATAGCATTATGTGAGCTTCAAAAAGTAGAAAAATACAGTTTCAGAGAATTCACATAAAATTGTCATTTTCTTGATTTTTTTTTTCATGTTCTCCTGAGGAAAAATAGCACTAACATATTTTACTTAACGATGAAACACACTACTGCCAAAGTAATTAACTCTTGTATTTAATCGCTCATTTCTCCCACCTTCCACATTCACAAAGTCAGAAACAAAATCTTGGTTTCTGATGTAAAAAATAAAATGAACACTTCTCAGTTTCGCACATACATAAACTCATAAAATATATGAAATATTATATATTTTATCATGATCTCATCATGATCATTTTTACAGGTAAATAAAAATGCATGAAAGTCTTAGCTTAAAATTGTCATTCAATATTCAGCAATTTTTAAAATTTTCATTGAAAACCATAATGGTTCTTACAGTTGTGTGAAACTATTTTGTTTTCTATGTCTATTGCACAGTTTCAAGGAAGATGGGGAATATCAGTTAAAGACTGTTTTTCAGGAAAGCAATGTTGAAAATGTGTTAAAAAGAAAAAAATAATCTAGTCTTAGGTGAGCTTCCAGTTCTGGAATTAAAGCTCGGCCACTGGGAAAGCCCAAAGTGTAAGAAGACCTGGTAGCCCTCTGCAATGAGGTAACTGGCTTAGTGGATGAGAGAAGATTGGTGGATGCTGCTTATCTCAACTCAAGTAAGGCTCTGGTGCTGTCTCTAACATCCTCGTAGACAAACTGATGAAGTGCAGTGAAGGTAAATAGATGGTCAGGTGGATTGAAAACTGGCTGAACTGCTGGACTGAGAGAACTGTGATCAGCAGCAAAAAGCTGGAGGCCAGTCACTAGAATATTGAGGGCCAGTATTAGAGCATCTGGAGCGCTGTGTCCAGGTCTGTACTAGCCAGACATGGAGCTACTGGAGTTAGTTCAGCTCAGGGACACTGAGATGATGAAGGAACAGAAATATCTCTCCTGTTAGGAAATGCTGAGACACCTGGGACTGCTTAGCCTGGAGAAGAGAAGGGTCTTACTGGTGGAGCAAGACTGTATCCAATGTTCCCAGTGACAGGGTAAGAAACAATGGACACAAGCTGAAATAAAAGGTATTCCACTTAAATATAAGAATACTTTGTTATTTTGAGAGCAATTGAACACTGCAACAGTTTGCTCAGAGTAGCTGTAAGGTCCTCATCCTTGGAGATGTTCAGAATCTGTGTGGGAAGGTCCTAGAAAAGGTACCCTAATTGGTTTGATCAGGAAACTTGGGCTAGACAATCTCCAGAGTCTCTTCCGTGGAGTTCTGTGATGCTGTGAAAAAATTATCTTTTAAAATAATCTTACTCTCTAAATGAATTTGCCCTTTATCTGAAGGAAGATTTGTCATTTGTTTATCATTACTTCTTTAGTTTATGGACATTGAAAGCAAAGAAAGCAATTTCAGTCCTAAGAAGTTTGCTAGCAAAAGTTCTAGTTGCTTGATTCTCTGTTCTGAGGTATCCATGTTGTGCCCATGCTGTGCTTCATGAGCCTTTCTTCAGACAAGGTCCAGCCTTGACTCTTGGACTGGATGCCCATTAACAGTTAAAGCAACCTTAGCACATTTCTGAATGTCATATTTTGTTTTCCTTTCATCACATAGGGAGATAGCTTTAATATGATACTAATGTACCACAAAAAGCAAAGTATGGGAAATGGGGCTAAATGGTAGATTGGCTTCACAATTGCACTGCTGGTCTCTCAGAACTAAAATGCTAATGTGGACACACCATTATTTGCTCTTTCCCTAACCATTCCAAGAGTGGCTGACTTTTCAGTGCTGTTCTGTTTTATGGTCTGATTGTTATCATTTCCCTCTAACACATAACCATAGTCAGCAAATTTGCATTGCCCACATTCAGAGTAAAGGTATAAACCTTTAATTTTGTGAAAGTTAAGAAGACTGGAGTCCTGAAAGCCCCTAAACAGATTTATCCAACTATCTCCTATCACATCAGCATTGTGTGGAATAGGAAGTTTTATTACCATCAGCATCCTATCTGTCTCAGTAGGGCAGTGAAAAAATAGTTTCCATGAGAAGAAACTTAAGATACCTTGCATATGTATATATGCCTATTCAAGAAAGAGTTATGGAAGAGGTGCTCAGTGGAAGGACAGATAGGGACACAAGTTTCAAGAGAAACCTGAAAGTAAAGCATGAAGAATGCTATGTCCATGCAATTAATTTAAATGTATCCTGGAAAAGTTCTGATTCTGAGGGCAAAAGTAGTGGAATTGTTCATGTCATTGTTAGCAAATTGTTTTAGTTTCTAAAAGAAGATCACCTTATATAAATTGTCTCCTGAGCAGATTGACCTGACCTGTAGAATATTTCTGAGTTGTGTGGGAATGTATCTCATGTTGTCAGCTGCGCTACAGCACTTAGTATAAATACTTCCATGCATTGTTTGATTTCCTAATACTGGGAGGAAAGGAAAAGCACAGATACGTACTTTGTAAATTGGAGAAACCATCAGTATATGCTTCCTTCTTGACTTGATAGTGCATTCTTTATTTGTTGTCTTATTATAGAATCATACAATGGTTAAAGTTGGAAAAGACCTCTAAGATCATTGAGTCCAAACATCAACACACCACCACCATGCATACTAAACCACATTCTGAAGTGCAATGTGTTTTTTGAGCACCCCCAGGGATGGAGACTCCTCCATTTCCCTGGGCAGCCTCTTCCAATGCTTCACCACTCTTTCAGTAAAGAATTTTTTCCTAATATCTGATCTAAACCTCCCCTGACACAGCTTGAGGCCTTTTCCTCTTATTGTATCCCTTGTTACTCATTGAAAACCAGCACCCACCTTGCTAGAATGAGGTTTGTAAAGTGGGTCAAGAATTAAATGGAAAAATTGCACAAGGCTGGCAAGTGATTTATTTACATATTTATTTCTTTATTTCCAATAAACATGATTGATTCTATCCCTGTGATTATGCAGGTCTGAAACATGGTTGCAATTTTAGGAAGGTGTAAAAGATGGCTTAATTAGTAAGCAACACAGAATTACTTGATTTGGAAGGGACAGTGAAGGTCACCTAGCCCATGCTTCCTGCAGTGAGCAGAGATATCTTCAAGCAGATGAGGCTGTTCAGAGCCCCATCCAATGTGACCTTGAATGTTTCCAGGGATGGAGCATCCACCATCTCTCTGGGCAACTTATGCCAGTGAAAAATATTTCTTCCCAATATCTAGCATAAAACTCTCCTCTTTCATTTTAAAACCATTCTCCATTGTCCTATTCCTACAGCCCCTGCAAAAAAGTTCTTCCCTGTTTTTGTTATAAGCCTCATTTAATTACTAAAAGGCCACAATAAGGTCTCCTTGGAGTTTTCTGTGAGCTGAAAAACACCAGCTCTTTCAGCCTTTCTTCATAGAGGAGGTGTTCCAGGCCTTTGATCATCTTTGTGGCCTCCTCTGGACCAACTCCAATAGATCTATATCTTTCCTGTGCTGAGGGCTCCAGAGCTGGACGCAGTATACCAGGTATGGCCTCAGAGTTTTCAGCCCTAACCGGATCCTATTATTATATTTACTTGATTTTTTTGTTTGTTTTCCAATAGCTGTAGAAAGAAATAGAGGGAAAAAATGAATGTTTGCAAGCATTGTTTACATGACAGTTTAATAAATGTCAATTAACTTGGTTGAAACTGAACATACCATATATTTGTTTGAATATCATTGAGTTAGGTGATCTTACAAGGAGAAGATGTGGCATTATCTCACAGATCTCAATGCACTGATTTTTATTGTCAAATTTGAATGATCTATTTCAGTAATGTAATAACTCTAAAAGATCTGCTTTAATAATTGCTTAAGTGTTGCAAATCATGCAGTATTGTTCTGAGTAACTATATGTAAATAGCTAATTAATCATCTCACTTGTTTAGCTCTCCGTCTTCTTGTATGTTTACAGGCTCAGAGATACTCAAATGCAGAAGGAATAAATTCCTCCTTTTATAGCTTTATCCTGACTTTTAGAGAGGAGTTAACAGTTTAAAAGAATTTTTTGTTTCTGGAAAAGTATCCTTGAACTCACATACATTATTCTAATATTATGTTTTATATAAGCATAGAAATAACGTCAGGTATAGACCAAATTCCTTTCTTCCTTAATGAAAAGAAACACCTTTTCATTGCTACTTTAAATTAAAGGAAAGGGGGAAACACAGAATAATTTCTTCTTTCATTTGAAGTTAATTATCACAATTTTCTGATAGATTGATTAAAAATGTGTTTTTCTGAATTCATGACTTAGAAAATAAACCACATCAAATTGGTTTCTTAATGATCTGGTGGCACCGGGTTATTCATAATCTGGTAGAGTCTCAGACAGATGTTTATCACACCATTCTTAAGACTTTGAATTCACTGAATAAAGAGTTTTCAATTGTCACTCCTAAATAATAACACAGAATCACAGAATCACAGAATCACAGAATGACCAGGTTGGAAGAGACCCACTGGATCGTCGAGTCCAACCATTCTCACCATTCCCTAAATCATGCTCCTAAGCACCTCATCTACCCTAACCTTAAACACCTCCAGGGACGGTGACTCAACCACCTGCCTTGGCAGACTGTTCCAATCCCTAACCACCCTCTCCGTGAAGAATTTCTTCCTAATCTCAAGCCTAAATCTCCCCTGGCGGAGCTTGAGGCCATTCCCTCTCGTCCTGTCCCCTGTCACTTGGGAGAAGAGGCCAGCTCCCTCCTCTCCACAACCTCCCTTCAGGTAGTTGTAGAGAGTAATAAGGTCTCCCCTCAGCCTCCTCTTCTCCAGGCTAAACAACCCCAGCTCTCTCAGCCGCTCCTCATAAGATTTGTTCTCCAGCCCCTTCACCAGCTTTGTTGCTCTTCTCTGGACTCGCTCCAGAGCCACAACATCCTTCTTGTGGTGAGGGGCCCAGAACTGAACACAGTACTCGAGGTGCGGTCTCACCAGTGCTGAGTACAGAGGGAGAATAACCTCCCTGGACCTGCTGGTCACACCGTTCCTGATACAAGCCAGGATTTCATTTGCCTTCTTGGCCACCTGGGCCACTGCTGGCTCATGTTCAGTCGGTTGTCAACCAACACCCCCAGGTCCTTCTCCTCCTGGCAGCTTTCCAGCCAGGCTTCTCCTAGTCTGTAGCACTGCTTAGGGTTGTTGTGCCCCAAGTGCAGGACCCGGCATCTGGCCTTGTTAAACCTCATGCCGTTGGTCTCAGCCCAGCAGTCCAGCCTGTTCAGATCCCTTTGCAGAGCCTCCCGACCCTCCAGCAGATCGACACTTCCTCCCAGCTTGGTGTCATCTGCAAACTTGCTAAGGGAGGAATAAAGAACATAAACATGGTAAATAATACAAATTATGGTGGCCACACCCCCCTTGCCTCCCCATTTCCACTTTATAAATTGCAAAGAAGTCAGTCATTTCATCTCTTGTTGACTGAAAGCAATAGAAATATTTCTTATTTAATTTGATGAATTTTGGTTGGTGATTTTTATAAATACATGTAAAAGTAAGATCATTTCCACAGAAAAATTGCATATTTTGTGTGTCTCTTAGTTCTGAACGTGAAACAAATTGAAATTTGGAGTAGCCTACTTGAAATATCCATGCTTATGTCTTAATTTTTTCTAAACTGAGAAGAATTTAAAAATATTATATTATTTTTATATATTATATTGTCTTAGTTATCTATAAGCAGTTATGATTTCTCTTATTTGATTATTTTATATTACATACCATAAAATAGTTACAAAGTACCATTGGTCTTGTGAATATCTATACATTCTTAGCACTTCTTTATAAAAACTGAATGTGTTGGCAGTTTTTTATTAAAGAGTGTATGAGAACTTGCACGTGGTTGAAATTAATTTCAGTATGTAATTTTAGATCTAGATCAGGATTCAACCCTTTAGAGTATCCCTCTCACAGCAGAGATCATTTAGTTTCATTAACTGAGTAGATGAATATAACTGTTTCAATCAAATTTCTATTGATATCATGATATGCATAGAATTTAGAATATAATCTGTTTGGAGTATAATCTGGTTAAAATTATCTATCTGACATTTTTGTCTCTACACGGTTGAACAGGATATGCATATGTTAGAATATTTACAAAAAATGAACAAACATATCTAAGAAAACAACTGAAATGGTTATTAATTTAAAGGTTGCAGAACTTGTAAGATCTTTTCCTAACTTTTCCTCTGTCCTGTATATTAATCATACTTACTCCTTCCTTTTTAAGTCAAACATCCCATGTGCTCTAGGTAATGCTGTATCTTAAAATTTATTAGATTCACAAGGGCTGAGGCCAGAAGAGATCATTACCTGCCTCCAACTTCCCCCTCTGCCCCAGCAAAGACCCTATAAAATAAACTCTCAACAAAGCTTGTTTCCTATGTATGGTACTCCTATCTTGTTCTGAGCAGTGAAATATAAAGGAATGTAATCATACAGAACTTCATTGCACTTGTGCCTAATTTGTGACTCACAAACATAATCTTAAACTATCAGCAGGGCATCTGAGACATGGCTTGAAAGTTATTCATGTTATAATTTCCTGTGCTAGAAAATTAGATATGTTACCTCTATGTGGCTATTCAAAGACTTTAATGGGTTTACCAAGATGTTATTTGTAGTCTGAAGATATTCTTACCTTATCTCTATATGAAGCTCATCATCTTTTAGGAATTTATCTCTTGTACGATATATTGCAATATCCAAATTCTGGTATATTTATCAGAAGAACGCTTCGCCTTCCTCTCTTTTTTTCAACACAGCAAGTAGCTACAGAGTCAAAAGAAATTAACTCCCTTAGAGCTTTTAAGTTGAATTATTCCTTTTTCATGCAAAGCACATGCACATTTTAGTGTACTTTTAAAAATTCTAAGTTCAACTATAAGCAAGTTTGATATAAAATTTCTAAATTGCCTTTGCCTTCTAGAACTTTTTTTTATATTCTCTCTGTTTGGCCACATTCTTCTGTGTGTTCTTTGGTTGCAGAGTTCAGTCACTGAATATTAAGTAAATAGTCAATATCACTAAGAAATAAGCATTTCCATGTAATTCAGCAAATTCCATGGGGCTATGTCGATTTACAGGGCCCTGGGACAATTTTAACTTGTGGATTTCTTTTGTGAGATCTAGAGACTGATTGATTTCATGTTCTTCATAGAGAATAAACTTGTAGTTGTTTAAAACCACATTTACTTTATCAGATTTGTACTGCCAAATTCTACCCAATAATTAAAGCCTGCTGTAAAGCTTCTCTGTTTCAGTGAATATCACTCTACACCTTTCTCAAACATGCTGGTGAATATACAGGAAATAAATTATACCAGAAACCATTGGAAATGAGCTTGAAGGAGTGACTACACAAAAAGCTAATGATACTTCCTTATAGTCATTTAGCAATAAAAAACAGGAGTTCTTTTTGTGGGCTATTGATCTATCTATTTTCTTAGAAAACCACCACATTGAGGTGGATGCACTTCTTAAAATTTACATTAGTTTATCAAAACATAGTGCAGGCAAATCATAGTAGTATCTGAGATGACTAATTGCCATATTAAATACAGAGTTTTGCTTGTAGTATGATATTTGGATCAAGTCACTTTTCTCATTTGGCAAACTCCAGTCTATTATTTTTGCACATCTTTAATGCTCAACGTGTACTTAATGTCATAGTGTCTAAGTGCCTCAGTCTTTAAATGTAAAGAAAGTTGTTCCCTTTCTCTAAGAACCCAGGAGCTAGCCCGACTAGACACCCACAAGTCTATGGGGCTGGATGGGATTTACCCGAGGGTATTGAAGGAGCTGGCAGATGTGCTGGCCAAACCTCTTTCCATCATCTTCCAACAGTCCTGGAAGACTGGGGAAGTTCCACGGGACTGGAGGCTGGGGGATGTTGTGCCCATCTACAAGAAGGGTCGCAGCGAGGATCCAGGGAACTACAGGCCTGTCAGTCTGACCTCAGTGCCAGGGAAAGTCTTGGAACAGGTGATCTTGAGTGCTATCATGAAGCACATGCAAGAGAACCGGGTGATCAGGTCCAGTCAACACGGGTTCACAAGACAGGTCTTGCCAAACTAACCCGATCGCCTTCTATGACAAAGTGACTCGGATGCTGGACAAGGGAAAGGCTGTGGATGTATCGTTCTGGACCTCAGTGAAGCCTTTGACACAGTTTCTCACAGCATTCTGCTTCAGAAACTGTCAGCCTCTGGCCTGGGCAGCCTCTGGCCTGGGTGGAAAACTGGTTGGATGGTGGAGCCCAGAGAGTGATGGGAAAGCTGCCAGGAGGAAAAGGACCTGGGAGTGTTGGTTGACAGCAGACTGAACATGAGCCAGCAGTGTGCCCAGGTGGCCAAGAAGGCCAATAGCATCTTGGCTTGTATCAGAAACAGTGTGACCAGCAGGTCCAGGGAGGTTGTTCTCCCTCTGTACTCGGCACTGGTGAGACTGCACCTCGAGTCCTGTGTTCAGTTCTGGGCCCCTCACCACAAGAGGGATGTTGAGGCTCTGGAGCGAGTCCAGAGAAGAGCAAGGAAGCTGGTGAAGGGGCTGGAGAACAGGCCTTATGAGGAGCGGCTGAGAGAGCTGGGGGTGTTTAGCCTGGAGAAGAGGAGGCTGAGAGGAGACCTCATTGCTCTCTATAACTACCTGAAAGGAGGTTGTACAGAGGAGGGTAATGGCCTCTTCTCCCAAGTGACAGGGGACAGGACGAGAGGGAATGGCCTCAAGCTCCGCCAGGGGAGATTTAGGCTGGACATCAGGAAAATATTTTTCACAGAAAGGGTCATTGGGCACTGGAACAGGCTGCTCAGGGAGGGGGTTGATTCACCTTCCCTGGAGGTGTTTAAGGCACGGGTGGATGAGGTGCTGAGGGGCATGGTTTAGAGATTGGTGGGAATGGTTGGACTCGATGATCCGGTTGGTCTCTTCCAACCTGTTTGTTCTATGATTCTATGATTCTATGAATGAGAAGCTCATTAGCTTCTAGTTAAGGCTAAGTTTATATTTTTAGCTGCAGGCTTTTTGAATTATAAGAAAAGAAAAAAATGGGCTACTGCAGGAAGCAATAATGCAAACCCTCACCAAAAATACCCTCAACACACCAGAGATGTAATACAGTGATAATATTAGTCAATAAACTTTTGCCCCAAGTATTCCTTCATGACTTATACAACCACAGAAAAGTTATTAACCTTTGCTGATTTTTCAAGAAATGTCCATTGTGCTAATTAAACCAGTATTTTGGTTTTCAAATTCTTATCAAGAGAAGACACAGCTCACTACAATTATTGGACTGAATTAGCTTCAGAGTGATTTCTGCACTGAGCAATAGTAACCCTTAAATAATTTTTACTTTTTATTCCTTTCTTTGTATGATGCTTTCAAAACTGAAAAAAGAAACAAAGACTGATTCCCTGTGCAAATCATGTTGAGCAGAAAATTCTCTTTGTCCAGCTGTATGAACAAAGTGTTTTCTTTTTATTATTGTTTTTTTCCTATTTTTTTTATTGGGGTCTAAGTCTTCAAAAGCAAATTTTTAGATTATTTTAATATAATATGTTCTCCACTTGCCAAACACAAGGGCAAAGCACTTTAGAGGTAATTTGAGAAAACAATCTTTTACTAGAATGTTATTTAGTCATCATGACAGAAACAACTCTTTGTTAGTATCTAGTAGTTCACAAATCAAATTCAGCACTGAAAATTTGTTTTGGAATTATTTACTAATCCAGATTAAGTCTAAAAGAATGAAAAAGATCCCATTGTTGTCACACACCTGTTCTTACTGTATTGCTAAGAGCTGTTTTACTTGTCATAAGCCTAATACAGCTGATTTAAATACGTTATGATATGACGCTTACTCCATTGCAATGGTGCTCTTTCCAGAACCGATGAAACCCTTTTAGCAAATTAGATCTGTATGCTGCTGGGAAACTAGGAATTACATGAAAGAGTTACCTAAAATATGGCAGCTTCCATTAAAACGAAGGCAAACATATAAATCTTTTTTCCAAAATTTTTTAAGTTTTATAAAATACAGCCATGTAAGATTTTGGTATGAAATGAGCATATGAAGGCCTAATTGGACATTGTACTAATTTCACTCTTTTCTCAGCTCTTTGGTCTTTTTGTTTGAATAGCCTTGGCCTATTTTTTTTTCTCTTCGCTGGACTAAATGTGCATACTTGTTGTTAATTTAGTAAAATTATACTATTCCACAGAAGTCCTGATTTGTGTTTTATACAGGAGATTGCTTTTGTTGGGTGATATTATTGACTAAATAACAAATTCTTTCCTCTCTAAGGAAGAATCCTGGTAAACAGTGATATTCAGCATACACTGTGCAGCTAAATCTCTAGCTATTTCAGCGAAGAGATTGTGAAAGAGAAAGTTGTTCAAAACTGGGTGACACCATACACAGAGCTTCCTCGGAGTAAGTCAAGAGCAAGCACAGGAACAGTGGTGCAATGAAGGCTCAAGTGAAATTTGAGTAGAATTTCATTACCCTTAAACCTAGGCTTTCTCTGTTACAGATTTTTTGAGGTTTTGACAGTTGAATAACTTTTTTTTTTTTTCTGAAAGAAAAGTTTTAAGCTTTCAGTCAGCAAAATCTCCCTTTGATTGTTTATATTTGAAGAAAGCTCTCTGAATCTTAAAAATTGCCTGATGATAGTTAAGTCTGAAAAAATACCTGAGTAGGAGGCACAGAAGTGCAATATCTTACATGTCTAATGTTATGCTGTCAAATGTATATTATCAAGAACAACCCTTTAGCCATATACAAGGGAAGGAAATTCTTCAAAGACAGCGTAATGGCAGGCAGACTCTATGCAATATTAGTGAGAATATGAAATCACAGCAGTAATAATGGTATTACTTACTAGCATGTGAGCACAGTAACTTTCCTCAATAAGCTAGAAAATTAATTATATTCCTTTTCTATCTCATTTTCCCACCCCCTAGGTCCAATAGATGTCAATGTGTGTGAACACAAAAACTGCTTTCTTGAAAGCATTTTGTGTTAAAAATTAATTCTCTGTGCTAGAGTCTGACAAGAGAACATGGATTCTATAGCACATATTTATTACAAGTTGAATTTTGTTTTGTGTTTCTCGTTTTATTTCTTCTTCCCTGCCTCCCCCAGATGAACAATTGTACCTGTGCCAGTGCAGCTACCAGACAGGGCTCCACAATCTGTAAGATTGATTAGCTGTATGATAGAGAAGCACATCTATTAAATTCTTTTAATTTCAGGTGACATGAACAAGAAAAGCACTTTAATTCTAGCAATAATTTAGTTTTAATTGAAAGTGTTTAACTTGTCACAAAGTTTGTTTTTTCCTTTCTAGCATTCTTCCTCATCTTGTGTTCTCACACATGAAGATTTATAAGAAGCTTTGGTAACTGCCTCAGTCTAACATGGACCATTAACTGTTGTGCAGCAGGAGAAAGTAGCATTGTCTGATAGGTCATGATATATGTTTGTATTGAAAACCAAGCAGCTGTATGCAGATAGATAAAAAGCAAGGTGAAGTGAAGAGAAGAGAGAGTTTTAGCTAAGAATCAATATAGAAAATGCAGCAAAAATTTCTTATTACTACTCTTGTGTCCCTAATAGTTCTCTTGCTTCATCCTTCCCTTAAATCTTGAGAAGCCTTTGTGTCAAGGGTTTGCAATGATACATGGCCCTTATTTTATTGACCCTGTAAGATCCTTGAATATTGCACTTCTTTGTTTACCTAAGGCTTTTGGGGGAGCTTCTTTGTTTACCTAAGGCTTTTGGGGGAGCTTTTTGGAAGGAGATATTTTTTTCCACTAGCGGTTGATTTTCTGAACTGTAGTGTAGAGGTAATAAGGAGTTTGATTTCCTAACAGTAGGTTACCTTTCCTGCTGGTTAGCTATGGTTCTGAGGTGGGAAGATTTATGACAAATACATGAAAAATACACCATAGTTACAATTAAACCTCAGTTATCTACTAGCAGATTGTCTGATGCATTGTCTGATGGATGTAGGAATGCTTGAGTAAACGTTAGTAGGTTCTATGAGCTCAGGAGCCATGCCAAAGGCAGCTGCAGTAGCTCCAGGACTGCCTTAATCTGTACTGATTATATTACATTTCCTTTGCTCTTGCAGGAGCCAAACAGAGTAAGTGGTCAGGGTGTGTCTGCCAAGAGGCAGAAAAAGTGACCATCTGAGTCCCTCCTGAGCCTTACTACCCAGTTTTGAGAGTGCTGCTGCTATTAATAGATATTAATACTATTTCCTTATTTTTGTGGACCTAGGTATGGATCGGAAGCTCACAATGTTCTAAATATCTGTAAAGAAATGGTACTAGGAAGTGTTAACAGAATTGCAGGCCATTCAAGTACACAAACTGGCAAATAGCTATAAACAGGTGGAAAACCAGAAAAAGTCAGTGAGACATCATTGCTGAGAATTAAAGGTGACAGTCTTAGCAACAGCCTCACCACTGGAAGTGTTTTACCACCCACAGAAAAGGAGAGTTTTAGTTTAGGGGAGCTTGTTGTTTCCTAGAGTATGCAGAAGAAACATTAAGGAGGAATGCTAAGAGGAGATTTTAAATTTAACAATCTCACTCTGGCATAGAAGTCTGTTATCAAGAGTAGGCAATAATCAATGTTTCAGGAGAAAATAAGTAGTACAGAGCCTTGAATATAAGAATAGGTACAAATTTATTAGTTTATACGTGGGTAGCAATTTCACTGGTCGAAAAAATTGAAAACTAAGACTGAAATTCTAAACAGTGGTAGAGCCTATTCAATCAACTTAAAAGCAAAAGTAATGGAACAATAATTGAAATGGCACTGGAATTATCTGGTTGATACAGTCTATTTGGGTTCCCAAAAGATTTTATACAAAGACTTTAGGGATAGTAAGCAGTCTCAGTGTTGGAAAGAAAGTCCCTGAATAGACAGATGAATGTTAAAAAATGTATGAAACAAAATGTAGGATGAAAGAGTTCTTTCAGAAGAGAGACACCATTCTGCATTTGGCAGAGCTCTGCAGCAGGAGGTTCATTTCTTAAATTACCTGTGAAAGGAGATAAGTAGTGAAGAAAGAAAGTTTTGTGATGATACTAAGTTATTCAGAACAGTAAAGACAAAGGTAGAGTGTGAAACATTCTAGGAACACAAAACAGTGTAACTGGTAGCAGAGTGTCTAGTAATTCAAAGTAGGTAAATATGAAGTAATGTGAATGATGAAAAGACACCTAATTTCACATATAAAAGGATGGTTGTTATCATTCTGTAGCAATATATTAGTATTACAACAGATAGCTCCAGGAAAACTACAAAAAGAGTAAGCAACAAGCGAAAAAAACAAATCTAGTGCTAGATATAAGAGGACTTGAGAACAAACCAGAATCACTATGCATTATAGAAATCTGTGGTTGGCTACAAGTGGTATACACAGTAATTTTTTGTCTTCCCTCTCAAAAAGGATATAGAAAAATAGGAAAAGCTTTAAAAAACACTAAGAAAAATGACTAATTTTTTTTTTCATGTCATGACTGAGTAGTCCAGGACTCTCCAGTTGAAAAAGAAACAAATGCAGTGTGGTGTGTTGTTTTATTTATAAAAGTTTTAAGTGCTACTGAAGCAGTTGTATATGATTGGACTGTGCCTGTCCACCCAAAGTGCTGTCTAACCCACTTTGTTCTTGACAGGAGCCAACTGGTAAGGGAAGATCATAAAAATAAGCCAGATGTAATATAATTATTCCTCAGTGAGTTCCTGCACAGAGGCCTATGGCTGCACATCTGGAGCCAGAGGTGACGTGTGCAGTGCAAAACACTGTTGGAGTGGAGAGAGGACAGAAGGAGGTGAGGAAGAAAAACTGTCTTTTTAAAAATATATGTATTGGGAAAGCTGGAAACTTAAATGTAAAGAGAAAGTTAACATGAATAGGTAGAAGAGGTGGAACAAATTCTAAGGGGGTAAATCAAACAAGAAGAAAAGAAAGGCACTACAAGTTAGAAAATATTGGGAGAGATGTTTTAGGTAGCCTGGACAGGTGGATAGGACTGCAATTAACGAGGCTTTGAGTATGGATGAGAATCAGAATCATAGAATCACTAGGCTGGAAAAGACCTTTGAGATAGTTGAGTCCAACCACACCTGTCCACTATTAGACAGTATAATTGAGCGCTTCATCTACCCATCTTTTAAACACATCCAATAACGATGACCCCTGTGGCCAGCCTGTTCCAATGCATGATAACCCTTTCAATGAAGAAATTTTTCCTAATGTCCAATCTGAACTTCCCCTGGTACAACTTGAAGCTGTTTGCTCTTGTCCTTTCCCCTGTCACTTGGAAGAAGAGACCAACACCCACCTCTCTTCAACCTCCTTTCAGATAGTTGTGTACACTGATATGGTCCCACCTCACCCTTCTCTTCTCTAGCCTGAACTACCCCAGTTTCTTCAGCTGCTCCTCATAAGACTTGTTCTCCAGCCCCTTCACCAGATTTGATGCTCTTCTCTGGACATACTCCAGGAGCTCGGTGTCTTTCTTGTAGTGAGGGGCCGAAAACTAAACACAGCATTTGAGGTGTGGTCTCACCAATGCTGGGTACGGAAGGAGGATCCCTTCCCTGGTTGTTTAGCCTGGAGAAGAGGAGGCTAAGAGGAGACCTTATTGCTCTCTATAACTACCTGAAAGGAGGTTGTACAGAGGAAGATAATGGCCTCTTCTCCCAAGTGGACAGGGGGCAGGACAAGAGGGAATGGCCTCATGCTCCGCCAGGGGAGATTTAGGCTGGACATTAGGAAAAAATTTCTCACAGAAAGGGTCATTGGGCACTGGAACAGGCTGCCCAGTGAGGGGGTTGATTCACCTTCCCTGGAGGTGTTTAAGGCACGGGTGGATGAGGTGCTGAGGTGCATGGTTTAGTGTTTGATAGGAATGGTTAGACTCGATGATCCGGTGGGTCTCTTCCAACCTGGTTATTCTGTAATTCTGTGATTCTATGGTCCTGCTGGTCACGCTGTTGCTGATACAAGCCAAGATGTCATTGGCCTTCTTGGCCACCTGGACACACTGCTGGCTTATGTTCAGCCTGCTGTCAAACAATGCTCCCAGTGCAGGATTGGGCACTTGGCCTTGCTAGACGTCATACTCTTGGCCTCAGCCCAATGAACCAGCCTGTTCAGATCTCTCTGTAGTGCCTTCCTACCCTAGAGTAGATTGACACTTTCTCCTAGCTTAGTGTCATTCACGAACTTACTAAAGGTGCACTCGATCTCCTCATCCAGGTCGTGGATAAAGATACTGTACAGGACTGGACCCAGCACAAAGCCCTGGAGAACACCACTTGTGACCGCCCTTCAACTGGATTTAGCCACCACACTTTGAGTCTGGCCTTCTAGCCAGTTTTTCACCCAGCCAAGGATGTGCCTGTCCAGGCCAGTAGCAGCCAGTTTCTCAAGCAAAAACCTGTGAGAAACAGTATCAAAGGCCTTACTAAAGGCCAGGTACACTACATCCACGGCCATTTCCTCATCCATCAACTGGGTCACCTTGTCACAGAAGGATATCAGGTTAGTCTGGCAGGATCTGCCTTTCATAAACCCATGCTGAGTGGGCCTGATCACCTGGTTGCCCTGTGTGTGCTGTGTGATATCACTAAAGATGTCCTGCTCCATGACCTTCCCTGGCACTAAGGTCAGACTGACAGGCCTGGAGTTTCCTGGATCCACCCTCTGGCCCTTCTTGTAAATGAGTGTAATGTCTGCCAGCATACAGTCAAGGGGAACTTCCCAGGTCAGTGAGGACTGCTGTAGATGGAAAGGAGTTTGGCAAGCAATTCTGCCACCTCCCTTAATACCCTCAGGTGGATCCCATCCAGCCCCATAGACTTGTGAATGTCTAATTGGCTGAGCAGGTCTCTAACAATTTCTGCATGGATCATGGGAGCTTTCTTCTGCTCTCCCTCCCTGTCTTCTGGCTCATAAAGCTGAGTACTCAGGGAACATCTGACCTTACTATTAAAGACTGAAACAAAGATGGCATTAAATACCTCAGCCTTATCCTTTGCCACCATTTATTCCCCTTGTGTCTCCTTTTGATGCTGATATATTTGGTTTTTGTTATCTCTCAAAGAATTATCCAATCTAAGTTCTAGATGGACTTTATCCCTTTTGATTTTTCTCTTTACATGATCTCGTTTCATCCTTGTAGTCCTCCTGAGATGCTGCCCCTTCTTCCAAAGCTCTTAAACTTTTCTGTTTTTCCTGAGATCCACCCACACCTGACTGCTCAGCCAAGCTGGATTTTTTTACCTGCTGGCTCATTATCCAGTATTTGGGGATGGCCTGATTTCCTTCCTGAGGAGCATCCAGACCTCTTGGGCTCATTTTCCCTTTGTCTCACCTGGAACTTTATATCAACCAGCCTTCTGAACAGTCCAAAGCCTGCTCTTCAGAAGTCCAAGGTGGCTGTTCTGCTGTCCCCTTTCCTTACTTCTCCTAGAACTGAGAATTCTATCATCTCATGATCACTATGCCCCAGGTGTCCTCCAGATGTCACATCTCCCACAGACCTTCTCTGCTCACAAACAGGTCCAGCAGGGCACCCTCCTTAGTTGGCTCACTCATCAGTTGTCTCAGAAAATTGTCTTCCATGCATTCCAGGAACCTTCTAGACTGCTTCCTGTATTATACTTCCAGCAGATATCAGGTGAGCTGAAGTTTCCCACAATGACAAGGACTAGCGATTGTGAGACTACTTCTGGTTACTGTGTAGGTAAAGTAAGATCCTGCTATGTAAGTAAAAGGTCCTGTTTAATAAAAGGAACTAGTAAAATAGAAAGTGAAAAGTACAAATAATGCCTTTGCTATTGTATGAGAAAGGCCTCTTCATTAAAAGAACATGTTTGTGTGCCAGGGCACTCAAGAAATATACAGATATTAATTAAAATTTCTCTTGGAAGAATACTTGCTGTGAACATGGTTGGTTAAATATATTGCTTTGATCATGTCCTCTTACCTCTGATTTCTCATTTAGACAGAAGTATTCTGATGAATTTTACTGAAAGGAGGGTTTGTCTTCAAATCTTGTGGTTCGTCACAGCCAGGTAACAGCCAGGTAACAACCAGGTAACACTGAGAGACAGAAGCACTCTTACCTTAGGTGCAAAATTATCAGAGATGTCACCCTTCATGGCCTGGTCAAGGAGGAACTCTAGTGAATACAAATCTCAGATCTAGCACTGAACACTTAGATTTATGTGCATTGGGAAACTTACAAAGAGCTGACATCTTGGATGATGAAAGAACGAAGCAGGAAATATTTTCTGAGAAGGTGTTCACTTTAGACAATGCACGAAAGGAATAAAAAGAGGAAGAAGTGACTAGCTAAGTACATGGCAATAGAAGACACTTTCTCACTTGAATTACATTAAAGAATAAGATGGGCAAAACTATGTTTCAAAAGATTCCATGTGGTTTTCATTTTTCTGGGGAAACGTGCATAATGTGGTAAAATAAAAATACCAAACCTGCAGCATATATAACTTGGTTTGGAGTTATGAGAACCATTTTATAGACTGAGGAAGTGCTCATTGCATGACTTGAACCTGAAGGAAGAAAAGGTGCTTTACAACTCTGACTGAATTTGGAAATATCCTTCAGAGCCTTCAAATGATTTGGCTTTTTCAGGGCAAATATGAAGGTTGCTTTAAATTAGAACAAATTTTCTTGTAAATGCTAGCTGATTTTGTTTTCATGGAACATATTTTGGTGGCCAACTCAATAGATCTTTCCTCCTTTCTGGCCCTCACTCTGACTTAGACATAATGTAGACACAGTCAGTGAATACTGGTATACTTTAGTCAACAAACAAAATAAATGCAAAAATACCAATAAACTGGAGGGGTGAAAGAATTTATGTGGTAATGACCTTATGAATGATATTATGAAGAAATTAGTATTCTAAATTTTCTATAAACAGGCAAAATCTGTGTAGGATCGTCTATGTTTAGGGTCTGATATTCAGAAAAAAACCCCCCAAGTCTCTGTGGCATTTTCCACAGTTACCTTACTGGTATTATTGAATTCTGTGAATGAGGAATTGGTTGGATGGTTGCACTCAGAGGGTAGTGGTCAGCGGCTCAATGTCCTAGTGGAGACTGGTGACAATTGGTGTCCATCAGGGGTCTGAATGTGGTCCAGTACTGTTTAGTATCTTCATCACTGACACAGATAGCAGGATTGAGTGCATCCCAGCAGTTTTGCTTATGACACTAAGCTGAGGGGTGTTTTTGATATGCCTGAGTGATGGTATGCCAAACAAAGGAACCTGGATGAGCCTGAAAGGTGAACTTACATGAAACTCACAAGGTTCAATGAGGACAAATGCAAGGTCCTGCACCTGAGGGATGGGATTGAGAGTAGCCTTACTGAGAAGGACTTAGTGGGTACTGGTGAATGAAAAATTGGACATGAACCAGCAATGTGCACTGGCGGTCAAGGTGGCAAACATTACCCTGGGCCACATCAAAAGAAGTGTAACCAGCAGGTCAGAGCAGGTCTTTCTGCTTCTCAGCTCTTCTCTGGTGAGATATCACCTGATGTGCTATGTCCAGCCATGGAGTTCTTAGCACACAGAAGGCATGGATGTGTTAGAGAGGGTCCAGAGGAGGGCCACAAAAAGTATTAGAAAGATGCAAGACCTCTGCCATGAAGAAACACTGAGAGAGTTGGGGTTGTTAAGCCTGGAGAAGAGAAGGCTTCATGGAAACCTTACTGTGGCAATTCAGGACTAATTAGAGGCTTGTGTGAAAGATGAAAACAGACACTTTAGCCAGGGCTGTTGTGATACTTCAAGGGGTAATGGTTTTAAAATAAAAGAGGGTAGATTTAGACTAGATATAAAGAAGAAATATTTTATGATGAGAGTAGTGAAATACTAGAATTGGTTGCCCTCAGTAAAGAGATAATACTCCTGAAAAATGATTCATGGGGAAAGCTAGTGATGAGACATAGTCAAAAGGAGGAGAAATAAATGGCTTGTATTTCATGACTCTAGTGAGTAAGACAAGAACTAATAAGATTGAAATGGAGAAGGTTGGTTTAATTCAGAAAATCTGTGAGAACCTGTAGCAGACTGACTAGGAAGGTTGTTCAGGTTTAAGCAACAAAGATCACCAAGAACACAATAGGGTTTCTGTCAAGAAAGAGTAACATACGCTGGGAAGTGGATGGTCTACACAACCTCCCTAAGACTCTTTCAATCTGTTTGTCTATGCTGCTCTCATACAATGCTAGATTATTTACTTCTATTCACCTTTCATTACAGTCTAGAATTTCTATAGTCCTTTCTCAAATTGCCTGACGCTCCATATGGCAAATATACATTGAAATAGTTAAGCTTTGGTTCTATTTTTATATTTGTATTCCAGACCTCTTTCAGACCCTTTTAGCAGTTACTTTTTTTTTTTCCTAAGAGAAGAGATTTCAGACTAATTAGATAAAGTCCTTCAGGGATGTTTCCATTGAGTTTTTCAGCTTTATAAGTGGAAAAGGTCTGTACTCCTTATGATTTTTCTATCAGAAGTTTGTTAATTTTTGCAAGAACTAAATCAGACACACTGAGAGACAAATATGGGATTGCAAAACCTGGCTAGTGCTTTTGTACTTCAAGCACACTTAATTTCCATTTCTAGGTGATTTAGCCTTGCATCAGATTCTTCAAAGGAATATGATTTGGTTTTCAGCTTAGAAATAGAGATAATATGTCACCTTTATTCCATTTTTAGCCATTTTAAGTACAAAATAGAGAAAGCCCTGCTGATATGATTTCAGTTAAATGAGATTTAAAAAAGCCTATCTAATTTATGACTTCTGATCTTTGAACAATTTTTAGATATTATGCATAGAAGCAAGTAACTTAATAAAATCAGCCCAGAAAGGCAAAGCTTATTTTTAGTAACAGTACTCCAGAAGCTGTGTCATTAAAAAATGAAAATAAACTTAAAAATTTGTTCCTGCCAATACTTGTCTAAGTCTCTGTGTTCTTAGGTGATCTAGGTTCAACTTAATGCTGATATGTGTACTTTAATAAGAACAGTAAAATTTTACTTCTAGAGGGATGTTTTTATTTCTTGGCTTCTCAGTTTCCTTCAAAAAATGAGGTTCAAGATTTATTGGTTACATTCCTTCAACCTGAAAGCAATTTAACAGCCTGTTCCTGAAAAACTGATTGTGTCAAGGAATCCCTGACACACTGGTCATGTAGAAATGAGAGACTTCCTTTTGCATAGCTGTCCTCCTGCTCCCTTCAAATTCAGTCATTGATTCTTGTTTCTTTAACATGTGAGAATACAGGAAAACATGCAGTGAGTTATGTTCAGGTAGTCGTTGTGTTACAATCTGAGCACAGAAGTTACAGAAGAAGTTAAACCCTGAAAACATTAAATTTTCTCCATGACATTACCTCCAATCTAAAGCTCTGAAATAGTTGCAGTAAATAGTCTTTTTTCCTTATATTCTTCAGGTACTGAAAGTTCATTGGGAAACATGATGTAGAAATCCTTATAAACTTAATTTAAAGTTGTCATTATTTAGCCCTCTGAAAATTATAATAGAAATGTTTCTTTCCAGTGTACAGATTATTCTATCTGAATGGCTATTTATTAAGACCATAGTAAGAATCTCACAAAATAGTGTGGAACCACTTGCTTATTCATACAGGATACTTTACAGACTGTTTCAAAAAATGATGTCACCTGCTGTATTTACTTCTAAAAATGTTTCTCTCTTAAGATAACATCCTCTGAAAGAGCATTGATGGTAAGTAGAATAAAATTTACTCAAAACCTTCAATTTGGCTTCAGTAAGAAGTAAATTAAGAGTAAATAACTTACACAAACAGAACTAACAAAACTAGCAACAGAGAAACGAAAGCACTCTGCTATCATTTCCTAAAGAATTTAAATATCTTGTGAAGTAGTATCACCTAGAAGTAGCTGGAAAATTCTCATATGTAAAAGTTGCTGTAATAAAATTTAAATTTTGCTGTGAAGTTGAAATCCTCCATTACAAAATATTAAGTAATTTGCTTAAGGAGAATGGGAAATATTTTTCTCAATATTGAATTTTTCTATGACCTTATAGTACTTAGTATGGCTGTAGTTTATGTTTAAATTCACCTAATTTCTATGGATTTATTTGCTGGAGTAGTAACAGAATATTTTCAACCCTTCAGTTAACAGATACAGTGTTTAATAGAAAATGTAGTATGTTTGCAAAGTTGAGACCTTTCAGAGTAAGAGAGCTGAGATTTTCAATTGCAATCTCAATAAAGCTTGATATCTGTATACAGAATGCAAATATACTTTAAGAAAACCAACAGCAAAATTGTCTTAGTTCAAGAACTCTGATCTCCAGAATATGGAAATATTATAACAATTTTGAACTTCTGTTAATATGGCAAGCCTTACTTCAAGGTCAAAACAGCTGCCAAAATATTAGTATCTTTTCTGGGAAGGAATTTCCATTGTGTGACTAGTTCTTTTTCCATGACTAATAGGAAAAAAAGCTACACAAACTTTTATTTCTCAGAAAAGGGTGATAGTTTGTGAGAAAGTGACAAAGTAGCCCCCCTTTTATTAAAAACTTTTAAATCAAGCTTTAAATTCCATTCATTCTCAAGAGATGTTGCCAGGCTGCCTGCCTGTCCTAAGACCACGGGTTGCAGCACTTCATCAGGTGTGGGAGAGATGGAAGAGGAGTATTGCTATGCTTCCTACATCTTTAATTGCTTCTCTGTGACTACTTCTATTTACTGCTTAACAGATTTACCTTCCCCACCTGTTTGTATAAAAAAGGCTAGACCTATTCTAAGAAGATTATTATATAGTTAGAGAAGCCACATACTAAACTAAACAGTGTTCATTTCAGGGAAACACTCCCTTTCCCCATTCTTTCTGTGCTCTGTATTCCAGACTGTCTTATTTCTTTAGTTTCTCTCTGTGAACCGGGAATCTAATGCAATGTATTTTCCAAAAGAATATATTCCTTAGTAAGAGGAGCCCTCGCTGACTTGAGGGAGGTGAATTTAATGAAAATGTTATAAACTTGGTAAGATTGAAACAAAGGCAATATAAAAGGCAGAAACTGAATGTCAGTATTAATTTCCACATGTGCTTCAAAATATCTAAATGCAACTCGTGTAAACAAACTTATTTTCCTAGTCATAACTGTCTTCTCCTCCATTACTCTCTCCTTTTGAATTTTTGTTCCTTCATTATATAAACATAATGCTAATACAGTTGGTGACAGCAATGTATTGTACAGCAGTCATCACACCCAGGAAAGCGGGTTCCCTTAATTAAGTGGCATAACCAACTGAAAAAAGATTTGAAGAAGCTTTGTTGTTATTTAATCCCATAGCTAGAGCATTATATTTCCTTCATAGAACAGAGGAAAAACGAGAAGCTTCTTATACATGCTTACTTTCTTAAAGTTTTTTTCCAGGATACTCTTTCTATCATTCACCACTGACTCCCACCTTGCTTGTAGGATTGTGTGCACCTGCATGAAATGGATATTTTCCCCTTTATTCTCCACAATGGTTATTTTTAGAACTAATTAAACCTCTTAGATAAGGCATAGTGTGGTTTTGCAGAGAGATTCCTTGCACAAGTGCAATTTAGGAAAAATTTGGAAGCAATGATCAAGGTCTTTTAAATCACAGTTATCGTGCTATGAAATGCACTTGGGATGATTCTGTATTTCTGATGCTAATGTTATTTACATTGCAGTGCCCTGCAGTCTGTGGTCCATTTGCTGCTGCTGGCCTAAAAAAATGGAGAAAAAATTTTGTGAGCTGGATACTTGTGATAAACCATCATCCATGAGTATTCAGTGACCATGATTTTTGGCACAGAACCCAAATCAACTTATTGCTACACTGTCTGTAATAAATAACACTACCAGAAGAAAATTCTGTAGAGAGGAGGAAGAGGAAAGTCTGCCTTGTCTCCTAGCTGGTTTTTTTTGCCATCAATACACACAATATTCACTGAAATTACAGGAAGCCAGTTATAGATAGTTCTTACCTAATAACATATTTTTTAGCAAAACCAGGGACTGCTAAGGTGTTAATAACAGGCTTTCCCCTCAGATTTATGGAATTGTTCTTGCTTTTCAAGGACAAAGTAAATTTACTCTCCAGAAGTTATACACGTTTGGTTGTCTTTCAGCTAGAGTGAATTGCCACCTACTCTTTCTCCACTTCTTGTACTTCTTGCCAGCTGTCCTTTGAAACTCTTTTAGAAGCAAAAGAAACAAACCCACAAAATCTGACATAAAATTAAACCAGTGGTTTTGCTTCCTGGGGAACAGAAATTAGTAGGAATATATAGGACAAAATTCAACAATCATTGTAATAAAAAATTACAGTTAAAAGTACAGTATGAACATGAGCCAGTACATTTTAATGTTTGGTAATGCAAAGAAATAGTTATAGTCACTTTATGAAACATGAAAGAAAAATCCTTCAGTTTTACCAGTATCAGAGATATTTTGCTTCTTCAGTATCAGAGGATACCTCAAATCAATTCAAATTAGTTGCAAAAAAAGTCCTCAGCCACTAATTTTTTTCCTTTTTTTAATGCATGTTGTAATTCCAGCATTTTACTACTGACAAACGTAATTTTCATTATGAGCAAGAATGATAGTGGACTGTTAGTGGGAAGGCTCAAGAGTGAAGGAGAAAGATTATACCAAAAATAAAATCTTGGCAAGACTAATACAAAGCAAATGTGAAGATGGTGCCTTCAAAGATCAGGTTGTAGTCACAGGACAAGGAAAGGACTTATATAGGAGAGGCTACTATGCATTTTCCTTCTGATGCTTCAGCTGGCAGCTGAACTACTACCTGTCAATTAAATATTGCTACCATTAACCTCTTCAGTCCATCTCTGCCTTTTACTACATATTTATGCAAAGTCTGTACTTATTGTTACTGAAAATAGTTTACATGTTGGAGGCAAGATGACTTACTTTGATAACGTGAATCTTTTTGGTATGTTTTAGCTGTAAATGGAAGTTCCTTCTCAAATACAATCTCATGTTTCTAGATCAGGGTCAAATAATTGGGTAATAAATATCTGTTAGTAATTCTTTAGCATTATGGTATCTCTGGGAGCCTACTGATGCTAGTGTGCAAAGTAAATACTTGAATGGAAACTTAATCATTATGTTTGCAAGTTTACCTTTCTTCAGATCCACCATCACGCTGAAACAAGCATTAATGATGGTCTGAATGATGAAGGATTTTTATCCCTATCTATTAACTCTTAAGTAGAATGTAGGGCTACAAAGGAAAGGAAAAATGAATTGAAATTTGATGTAAAGTGCTATTTTGGTATATAAGAAAAATATTTCCAAATAGAAAGAACATTGATGTTGTTGCTGCATGTCATTTGGAGGATTTTTTTAAAAAAAGAAAGGCTTCCTGCAGCATTTAATCTTAAAGATAAGTGCATATTTATTAACCAGGGAACATATATACTAGGAAACATATAGACATCAAGCAATATAATTAATACAGAAATATCAGAAATAGTAAAATAAAGAACAAGAACTAAGAGTATTACACAGAATGAATGCTGTGCCACAATCAGTGTCATGGAAACACAAACCTCTAACCACAGTTTAGAAATAGAAAAGAGAAAATAAAATTAAACAATATCTCTTCATGGACAGTTCTATTCTAACACTTATTTTGGATCAAGAGCCTAATTGTGAAGTAATTTCATTGATCACCCATGTTTAACATACTGTATATGTTGTGTTCACGAGAAAAACATAGATGAAATCACGCCAGAAGACAGACTTCAACAACGTCTAATGCATCCTATCTACTAATGGGATTTCAGATTATGAAATCAGATTAGAGCTAGTCCAAAAAGTAAAATTTTGAAGTGTGAATAGTATAAATGCTAAATCCCGAAATCAGCTGTTTTGTACTTTAGATACACACCTGCTCCACGGTATTGCTTGCTGACTGAGTCATAATTTGTATTTAGCCTTCATGAGATGAGACAGAAGTTTGTTAAATCCCTTTCAGTGAAGGAGATAATAGAAAAGAGAAAATGTGATACAGAGGTAACATGGGAATTAAAGAATATATATAAGCTACTTCAGCAACCACTGGAAATGTCTAAGAACAAGATTAGTATTATTGGTTGTATCCTGGAAATTATCAGCTATATATTGGAACACAAAGCATCCTCCCAAAATTTTAGGCATAATGCCTAGATGGAAATGTATTTGTATTTCAGATGGCAGTAGAATGTAATTAAGGAGCAGATACATAGCAGAATGCAGCTGATTGAGAATGTAAAAGACTGAAGGTAATTTGAATGAAAGTGTTCAATGAAAGGTAAGCACTCATTCATTAGCAGGAAAGGTGTTTGTGATTACAGCAGAACACAGTTTATAGGGTTTGGAAAAAGAGAATTGATGTAACCAAAGACTTAGGAGGATAAACTTAACAAGCAAATAGTGAAAACAGCATATTTCAGATGAGCTGAAAGTTACTGAGAGTACGCAGAACTGCAAGATTTCCTTATACGATCACAAATGAAGATGTATAGTGAATAGCCATGCTGGCTGCACAGAAATGCAAAGGTCAGAAAAGCATGATTCAGAATAGCCACACTTTGTCTAAGGCAAACTACGACACACTTATTACATAAGGGATATAATAAAAACCAGATAAGATGCAGAACAAAGTTTAAGTAAAAAGGAGACAAATATATTCATAAATATATTCACAGTAGAACTATATTGGCACTTTTTTATACCCTCTCTAACACTTAGCATTTGCCTACATTGTGAGGTATAATCCAAAGTTTAAC
Organism: Clamator glandarius; assembly: GCA_033459285.1. Classification (NCBI taxonomy): domain Eukaryota; kingdom Metazoa; phylum Chordata; class Aves; order Cuculiformes; family Cuculidae; genus Clamator; species Clamator glandarius. The sequence continues at coordinate 174,541 of JAUNZM010000023.1, forward strand.
TGGTAACATTTACAGCAAATTTTTTGAATAAGACTTTTTTTCATTTAAACTAGCTGTGCTTTCAGGTGTTTTATTTAAAAAATAATCTTTGTTCTTAAATCTCATGTAAGACTCCAAAAAAAATTCAAATGACATTACAGTTCACGCATTCCTCTTGTGATAGATTAAATGACCTTTTCAAGGAGAAAAATATAATTAGTTTGATACCATGTGCTATGGACAAATCTGTGTTCTAATTACCAAGTAGTTTACATGTTGATTGTTTAGTAATTTGTTCAGACATTTCCCTGGATATTAAAGTTAGGACAATTTGTCCTCTTTTTAGCCACATTTTGAAGACGAATTGCATCTATGCACAGTGTCAATCCTCTAGGCTCTCATTCATTCCCCATTACTTCTCAAATATAATAATTGACAATTCAGAAAGTGTATCAAAATAAATATCACCAGATACTCTGACCAGAATGCAAGGGATAGCATCTATCTATTTTTCTTCCTTTTTCTTCTTTTTAATTTTTTAAAAAAGATCTTAGCAATAACTGTTCTTGTGGTGACAGCGGCTAGAAAGGTCCTGAATATACTCAGCTGTTTTCAGTGTCCTGGTCTCTTTGTCCTCCTTCTCTGTCCAGTGCACTCCAGTTTCCTCTACCTTTCTTGACTGTGTTGTTTCCCAATATTTTTCCTCTGTTTTCTAGTCTTTCTGCTAGTTGTGCCATGGTCATTCCAATTAAACCTAATGTGCTGTAATCATGGTCTGAACCCTTCTTCATCTTTTTAAGATCCCTTTTAGAATTTAGAGCTATTAATGTGTACACTGGATTGCCCAGTCTTTGTCTTACTACATCTCTTTATCATCATTGCCTGACTTCAATGATATCATCTCTCTCAGTTATTATATTCCAGGCTAAAAAGTGTCCAAATTTTTTTTCATGGAATAGTACTTAAAAGATTTTTGACAGTTTTTTTTTTCTGATAATGGAACCACTCTTTCGCTCTCACTGGATTTCATGGCAGCCATTTACTTCTGAATATTATTCCTTCCTTTCTCTTTACTCCCTGGTTGCATATCCTGAGCCACTCTGCCACTCAGTGTAATCATGCTCATCCCTTATTTCACCTTTAGCAGTCATTATTCCCCAGGGAGGAAAACTATAATACTTTTCTGTCTGTCTACAGATATGCTTTTCCTTGTATTTATCCCCACTTGAATTCTCACCTTCATGCAGTAAGCCTGATAGGAATGCTGCTCATGCTTCAGAATCCTTCAACTTGTTACCAGCAAAAAAAAGTAAAGATTCTAAAATTCTATGTTTTCTTCTAAATGTTCTTCTAAGATGATTTAGAAGATTTAATTACTATATAAGCTTGCACAGCCTAAGCAGAATATAATGTATATCAGGGCTATGCAACATCAACATGACAGATCACAGTGTTAGATAGGTGGTTCTCTCCCTTTTGGAGAAGAATTTCGTGTTAGATAAATAAGTGTTATCCACTCTCAACCAATAACTATGAACCTTAGACGATATCTGAATGTCTACTGGGTCATATATATCGATCTGGTACTTAGATTTATTTTATTCTTCCTTTTTTATCATAAACCTCTCTTGCAGTAGCTGAGATGTAGTTTCCTCTGAACTGTTAGCCTAACTATGCTTTGTAGCTAGCCTAGAAGTGGAAATGGAAATTTCAATTAGTGCAGTGAATTCTGGAATTAGTGTCCTTTTTGTGTTTTTAGGATAACTAGAAAGAAGCCTGTTGTGGATGAAGTTAGAGGGATGCAAGTTAATGTTAAGAGTGAAGGAACAATAGGCTTTATTCATACAAAGCAGTGAGTTAACAACTTTTAATGAGAAATGTCAGGGTGGTTTAAAAAGATTTGATAGCAAGTCACACTTCATTATTTACTTGGCCACCTGGGCACACTGTTGGCTCACATTCAGTCCCTGTCAACCAGCACCCCCAGGTCTTTCTCCTCCAGGCAGCTTTCCAGTCAGACTTCTCCTCGTCTGTAGCACTGCACAAGATTGTTGTGCTCCAAGTGCAGGACCCGGCATTTGGCCATGTTAAACCTCATCCCATTGGTCTCAACCTAGCCCAGTAGTTAAAATTCTTGACAAGAGTCGTGTTGAGAAAAGTTTATGTAAACTACAAGCTACATGATGACTTTTGGCCTCTGTATGCTTATGGTAGAATACAGTAAAAAAAGGTAACAGTTTGTCTTCCAGGAGAAACACAGCAGTTGCAACAGTTAGGTCCAACTTCTATTATATTTCCCTGGAAACTGAATGTTACTACTGAAATAATGAATGCAAATTACACCCCCAAACCACAGTGTCTGCTTCCTTCTCTTCTGCAATAAAAAATTTCTCAAAAAAGACTGACTTTAAATCTGGTTTGGTAAAACAGGCAATTGCATTCAAGTTACATTAGGAATTGAATGTGTAGGAGTATGATAAGAAGACTTAATGACCTACAGCATATAATTAAAAGGAGTAAAATAAAGGAGCATCTCTACGTGCTATCTCTTTATTCTCAAAAGTTGTTATCCAACAATGCTTAATTCCATCCCATGCCACTTACCAAGATAAATGTTTGTTATCTTCCTATTCAAATCAACTAGCTTAATAAGTCATGCAGAGAATAGCTCTTCTTTTATTCCCAGGGTCTTTGCCTAAAAAATTCAGCAGAAGCCTGCAGCTTCATTTGAGAGGAAAACCTGATTTCATACTTCACTACTTGTCAAAGGGATTTTTAGGGCCTTACTGTCTCTGTAGCAGTGTTAACTATGATGTTTGCTTTTTTTTTTTTTATTTTTCAAGAAATTCAATGGAGACACCCAAGCATCTAGATATTTCACTTACTAGTTACCTTGCACGGGAAGGATCAGATGGAGAGCCTATGCAAAACCTGTGCCACTGAAGAAAAAAATGTGGAGTTCAAGCAAGATGCACTACGGAATTCGAAATAAAACTGAATCTCCATTCCCTCTGGGAAATAATTAAAAAACCAGAAAGAATTCTGAAAGGGAGGAGGAGAGTGAGATCAGCCTTCATGGAAGACCAAGGTGAATCTCTAGAAAATGCCCAGGTGTATGTTCATTCCCAGCCTCCTCAGTTAATTTGGCACAAAACTAGCCCATAGAAAGTGAGGCAATATCAAACTGACCCCTCAGCTTTTGTGGAGTAAAACTTCAGGTGGCCTTATCTGGAAAGCAACCTCCTCCAGGTCAAGTACTACTACTTTAATGCCTCTCTGATGCAGTTCAATGCAGCCTCCAAAGTACCCTGAAAAATAGTTTGGAAAAGAGATTATTTTCAGGAGGAGTTTAAACGGCCATTTCCTTATTTTAGTCTTTTTCTTTAGTATCTGTGTTTGCAGTCTTTCAACAAGATCCCAGTTTTTATGCAATGAACTTAAGCTCCTGTGACTTTCACACACATAATGCAAATGCTTTTACTAAAGAAGACCATTGAAGAAGCAGGGGAACCTTTTTGTGGCAAATGCAAGATAAAAGACACCTTCCATGAAAACATTAAAGGTCAGCTGATATAAAATAGCAGGTAAGGCAGCATATTATTTTCTGTCCTTTATTTTAGAAATGACTGAATTATTTGGATTAGTTTTCTCTAGAAAAAAGATATTCCTTAAATGTCAGGCTAAAGATCTCTGTGTGAACTGGAGGAAATAAAAGTCCTATAACCCAGAATCTGTATGGAGGAGCTTGCATGTCTGGAAACCTTTAAGTTGAAACTGTTTACACTTAAATTAAAAAATGAGTAAATATTTGAATTGAGCTCTTTTCTGGTCTCAACTAATGTTCTTTTTTGTTTTTTTTTTTTTTCCATTTTCATGTGAACCAGTGGCATGTATATATTTTACCTTATATGACTTGGTAAGTAAAAATCTTCTCTGAGTTAAGTGAAAACTTCAGAATCCCATGATGTTTATGTAATTATGTTAAGGGACTTGGCTTTGAGAAGAAGCTTTTTATATAAAAAAAATATTTAAAAAATTTTATAGCGGGTGCAGTAACATCAGAATGTTGATGATATTAATGTACGTCAAAATTACTACACTATTAAGAAAATCATCATAAGAATCTGAAGGATTGTGTGTTTTCCTGATTTTGATTGCAGCTAAGAGTCTTGCATCTTTTTACTATCTGCAGTTTTGATAAAAATTCAGAGGGATGACTTCTTATAGAGCTACTGTAGGAAAGGGAGAAAACCACAAATTTGTTTAGTCTCAATAATCCCTTCCTCAGTTTTCTTAAAGAAAATTCCATTTTGAGTTTGTTTTCATTTCTGTCTGGAAAAAAATAATATCTTTTAAACATTTTGATGAAATTACAGTTGTCAAAGTGTCTTCAAACAGATGATCACATAGCTTTAAAGTATACATTGTTTGCAAAATTAAAGTAACTGTACTAATTAAGACTGATTTACGGAAGTGTTACAGTAGCAGCTAATATTCTCATTTTGAAGACTGGTATCTACTTCAAACTCTTGTCTCTCCAAAACTTAGTTCTGTTGTGGTTCTTTTCTGGTTTGTTTTTTGGTTTCATCTGCCCCTCCTCTTTTTTTTCTCACAATATGCATACTATACATAAGCTGATATGTTCATGGCCTTGTTTGTTGCTGTTGTTTGTGTAAGCATGTGATGGTATACAGGCACCAGAATTACTGATCTGTATTGCATAACAGGGATTTGTCTTTTATTATGATTTATTGCAATCTCTTAGGCTACGTAGTCTTCTTGGACATTCTTTGAATCAGCCTCCAATATCTTCGTCAACTCTATTTCTTCTGTTCTCATCCTGGTATTTTCAGCTACATAGCACTCCATTATATTCTTTATATTCTTTTTGTTTTGATCTAGGCCATACCAGGCACAGATGATAAGGACAATTTTCCTTTGAATTCGAGAACTGGGCATTGAGCAGTGGATTGCCACCTTTCTGCATGTTCTCATTGTCATCTGAGCCCTGCCCTCAGTTTCATAGCCATTACTGTCCTGGATCTGCCTTCTTTTAATGATAAAATATGGGTTAATAAAAAAATCCCTAAAAATGCTTTGTTTTAAAACAGCATAGTCCTAATCTGTCATCTGCATATTTATGTTCTTAAATGATGCAGGTATAATTTTCTCACTCTTGTGCCACTTAACCTGAACATTTGGTAACAGGACTTGTAAGTTTTTCATATTTATTTGCTTTATACTCTTCCAACATATGTGATTTCACCGTATTTCCCAGTGTTTGATTGTAATATCAGACTTGTCTGCACATAAATATTCCACTAGAGATCTTGTTTAAGATACTAGGTGTATTTTTCAGTCTACAAATAAGTATATATTATTTCATGTGTCTTACCTCCTCTGCTAGCCTTGGCTTGTTTGAAAAAGTAATTGTTTTTATCCTGGATATAACTAACTCAGAATGCTTTGAAGTATCACTATAAATTCATGATATCATTCCTCTGTCAGGCTATATATCTCCTGTGAATTTTAGCAAATATACCAGATACTGGAAAGAGAGAATGACCATCTTCCATACCATCAAGTAATTGAAAAAATTGATACATTTAATTAAGTCTTTAAGTCTTTGATGTACACTGTCAAGTAGTTTAATGGGAGAAGGTTTGTTATTCAATTTCATGATTCTGTTGTTATTCAAATTTGATTTGATTTTTAGACAAGATACACCAAAGAGTAGTCAGGCAAAAATAAGAAAAATAATTAATCCTGCATGATTTCTTGCAGGAAATCTCCTTCTCTCCATTATTACTTGAAACTCTTCTCCATTTTGTGTTCAATCACCTTTCATTCTATTTAATATAATATTGTACAGAAATAGATGTTTTGTAGAAAAATATTCAGACAATTTTCTTTGATTTTTAAGTGTTTTTCTCTGATTGAATTATGTGGGACTTTTACTGTGGATACTCTGAACAGGTTTTGTGGTCTAAACTCTAGTGGAAAAAAAGTATATTTTAACTGAACAGTGGGAAACATTTGTAGACAGAAAATTATGAACTCATTTCTCATGTGTAGTCAAGCTAAATTTCAATTTAGGGATTAGGGGAACTCAGACACATAAAGCAATATACTGTGGGTGAATTTCTGCTTTTACTGGCAAAATTTCATAATACTCTGAATTTACTGGACAGCCCACAAGATTTCCCCACACATTTTTTTCATCCTCTTTCTTTGTACTGTCATCATACAATTCTCATTACATTACTGCTCAGCTTTTTTTTTTTTTTTTTTTGCACTAGTCTTGGGTCTTATTTATTCTTTCAAGGTTTCCACTCTGCCCTTCTATCTGTGACTAACTTCTCATAACAATACTCTCCATACCTAAGCTTATGCTTAACTAGTGTCTGATTCAGTCATCCATTTCCAAGGACAAGATTATTCAGATGCCATCACAAATTTTGGATAACTTTTGTAGGTCCAAGTTACTGATAACTACTTAGCCTATATTGCCCAAATCCCTATGGAAATTCCCATGGGAACTACCCATCATAATTTTCCCCAGATTCCACAGGGAAAAAAAAAAAAAGGAAAAGAAGGGTGGATGAGGTGCTCAGAGGCATGGCTTAGTGGTTGATGGGAATGGTTGGACTTGATGATCCTGGAGGTCTTTTCCAACCTAGTGATTCTGTGGTTCTGTGAAACGATTTGGAATTCCTTAAAGTCCCAGTTTAGCTAGTTAAGGACTCTACTCTTGTAGACTTGTATCTCAATTATATTGAATTCTTATAGTAGGAGCTATAAAGAGATGGAAGAAATACAGAGTTAACTGGACTAGTCAGTTATTTAAGTCCACCGAGAATGTGAAAGTAGTTTGGAAGGTAGTAGATGTTGCCAACCAGGACTAATTTTGTAAAACTGATGAAAATTTATGTCCCTTTTTCCAGTCTTACAGTACCCTATACTTCAAAATTATTATCATGGGCTCAAGGCACAAGAATGGCAGTTAAAATGAGACCGAAACTACCAGAACCAGTTGATGTGGTATAGAAAATTGCTCTTAATTTTTCATATTGCTTTATATGAAACAAGCCTTCTAAGGAATCAGAGACTTAAAGAGCTAATGTATTTTTGATAGTAAAAAAGACAATAGAGTCACTGAAATTAAATTCCACAGTATTAGCTGGTCATGGCTTTCAGTAGTGCTCATGTTACTGACTTCAAAGCAAGAATATTCCCCTCTGCTTTGCATCATGTGCATAGTGCAATGAGGAAGAATTGTGGTATCTGTGAATGAAACGTAAATTAAATGCTTGTTTTCCTTAAGATCGGTATAGTTTTGGACACTGCCCAATTGCATACAAATGGAATATCTAAGTCTGCTTTAGGAAGCAATAAAATGAAAGTCTACTAATTTTACTGAAGTCACATATCATCTGGCAGCTTTATTTCAAAAAGCTAATTTTTACCTTATAGACTCAATAGATATGGCTACTATGTAAAACTGCTTTTCTAACAACAGGTTCTAATGCATGATGTTCATCTCAGGAAAGAAATAGAGTTCTTATTCACCTAGTGTTTCTATACTTTGTTCTTACTATCAGTAAATGAATGCTTGAGGTAAATAGCATCATTCTTTTTCTAGACTACTGTGATTCCCTCTAAGACTACATAGTTTTTTATAGTGTGAAAGTGAAGGAAAACATGGACATCAAATATCTGAACTTAATAAAAACATCTCTTAAAAAGTACTATAACAAAATACACTAATGGTATCCAGTCTTGTCATACTCAGCTTTCTAATTAAGGTGGGAAAATACAGCATTTCCAGAAGCTGTGTTTTCTTCTTGTACCAGATTTTTGTCTCCAACATGTTTTTGTATTTAATCAGATTGTTATATATCCTAAACGATTACTATGTTATTGTTTGTGAGGTATTTCTGTGTTTATACATTGAAAACATGGAATTAACTGAAGTTACTTTTGTGATTCTATATGTTGAAATACAGTCTACTCTTGTTTATAGCTGAGTCAGAGGAAATTACATAGGTTTATGAAAGTTGTGCCAAATATTGAGTGCATCACTTTTTCCTCTTCTGAAATGCAGAAGTTTAGTGACAAGTAGTAGGATCTGATTTTGTTTGTTTTACTGCATACTGTTACTGGATAGAACAGTGAGAACCAGAAACACTACTCAGGCTGAAATTTATGTGCAGTAAAGCCAATACATTGTTTAGTTCACTAAGGACTCCAAATCATAACTTAAATGAAATAAAAGTAAAACCACTTTCTTTGTAAAGTACAGATTTGAAGCTACTTCAACTTTCAGGACTGTTTATTTAAGACACAGGAACCAGAAATGGCTAGAGATTGCTCATGATCTGGAGAATCCTGTATAGCTTGTACATTTTGACAGACAGACAGCTTTGCCTGTTAAGGATGCTGAAAATAAGATGGGACAGGAAAGGACTGGTCAGGAACTAAGAAAGGTATCGATATGGCATTGATTCTAAATGCAAAATCTGAAATATGCTTTAGTTTCAATCTTGCATTGGGACAGAGCAAAGCTGAATCTAATTAATTGAATTTTGTCTCAAATTTCCCCAGCTAAGTGGAACAGGGAAGAGTATGACTTGCAGCTATCCATACTAGAAATATTTGTTACTAACTGGATGAAAGTTGTAGCTATACATGTGTGCATACGAGTAGATAATTACTTGAAGAGCTACTGCTTAATTTAGTAATTTCTAAGAACAAAGCTGTTGATACCTTGATGAAGAACAAAAGAATCTAGCTTTTTGAACTGATGGTGTTAGAATTTGTCAGCTAACAGAAAACAAAAGATTTGGTTTACTGTTGCACAGAGTTAAAAGCATGCTCGAACATAATATATGAAGTATACACTGGTTCTTCTATAAACACATGCAAGATTGCTAGAATAGATATCTCCATTTCCCTCCAAAGCCTCAGAGAAATTGCATAAAAACATAGGGCTTTTTTTTGAATTTTGTAAAATATGAAGATGGATTTAAATACAGGAACTCTTCTAAAAAAGAAAAACATTGTAATGGGAAAAGAAGTTGCATATCTAAACCAGAGAATTCCAGTGTTCACAAAATCACTTTAATAAACTCGACTATAAAATGTGAATTTTCATTGCCTCCACAATAAAGGAGATTCTCTGCAGGTTTTAAAAAATAGATAAGACTAGTTTTCCTCTTGAGTTATTATGGCTTTAAGTGAATATGATAGCAGCAATCAGCATCATTTGTGCCTAGGAACACTGGGAAAACAATGCAGGTTTATCTTCTGATTACTGGGGATCCAAAAATTTTTCAGAAATAGCAGCAGAAGTTATGGACATGTTTGGGATTTTTTTTTTGTTTATTCCCTTTTTAAAAATATACCCTGGAAATATTGAAGGTCATATTGGATGGGGCTCTGAGCAACCTAAATGAGTTGAAGATGTCCCTGCTCACTGCAAGAAGATTGGACTACCTGACCTGTAAAGATCCCTTCTAACCCAAACTATTCTATGATTCCATGATTCTATTAGCACCAGTGAAGAAGATACCAAAGCTGATTTTCCCAAGTTAAGACTGCAGCACAACTTCTATGAAATCTGCCCTATCTGTAGTAATGTAGGTGATAAAAATCCTGAAATATAAGTCTCAATCTCCAAATTGCCTAAACTTTGCAGCATGGTTCGCTTTCATGATTCCTCATGCTTCTGTGATATAGAATTCCAGGCAAGTAGTTTATTTGCTTTGGTTGTGGGAGTGCCTGATTCATTTCCTTAAAGGTTGACCTTGAGATATGAGAGAAAATGTTTGCAGACATGCCCCGTCTGCACCTGCAGTAGCCAGCTCTCTGCTGTGTCTGTCTGAAGGCCCAGAGAGATGGTACCTTTGTACTGTACACTGGATTTGGACATTTTAACTTGATCTGTGCTGTGCTTTGCCTTGCACAATAAAGCAAACCTGGCTCTAAGGCATCTAGACCATTACCTCAAAATGAATAATAAAATGTAATAATAGCTCTAACTGTACTTCAGCATGAAAAAGAAAAAAAATACGCCATGATTACTTTGTCAAGCAGTTTCTTGACTTATGGTAAAACCTACATTTTACTTTAAGCAAGTCTGTTTTTCACCAGGCTTTCCACTTGCAATGTGAAGAAGTTGCTCTGGAAAGCAAAGTGATATTAGAAAGAAGGTATGTCTACTTTGTTCAGGTTAAATTTGTTTCCTAGCTGCTGCTACCCCTGAGCAGCTCTGAAAAATGGATGAAGATGATGTAACTCCCTGTAAGAAGGAGGGTAACTTTAAATTCAACCAAAGCTGAGAAATACTGTTAACTCACTCTAATGGTTAAGTGCAAAAAGATGAAATCCAGTTTTGGAAAAAGTATTTGTCGTTTTGTTGCGATACTGGAAAGATGAGGTTACAGAGATAGAATGAAAATGTGTAATTTCATTCATATGAGGTTCTGGTAGTTCATTCAAGGAGTTGGGAGTCAGGGTGTGAGAGCAATGAATGCTTAACAGGAATGTGAAGTACATAGGGTTAGAGAAGAGAGAGCAAAGAATATTTCTGAAAGAAACATTACCACTATGTGGGGTGCTCCAAACTGGTAAAGGACACCAGGTGGTGCGTGTAGCAGAGTCCTTGGAGAAGATCAGTTCTGGAAGTGATGAAAGGGAGAATAAGACTGAGAAATGGAATGAAAGATCACTTACTTACATCTTGGTCCCCTTGTTAACAAATAAGTAATCTAAAACACATGGTCTGCCTGGGAAGGTGGGCAGAGCCCTAAGGGACTAGATGAGACTGTGTAGAGTAAACTCCTCTGAACTAGAAGGGAACATGAAAATTCATTAAAAATACAGAGCTAGAGAGCTTTATTAAAAGATGCAATGTGTTGTGAACTAGGTTGTGATAATTTTGTTACTGATGAAGGCTGCTCAATTAACTTAAAGGATGTCAGCTAAGTAGTAGATACTTGTAATAAGTATTACAAGTATTATTTGTGGGCATTTTTTAAAAAAATACATATATTTTCAAAAATAATGTTCATCTCATGAATGTCTGTGAACTTCAGAGCTGAGTAAAAGTGGAACAGCTCTAAAGATAGTACTACAGTTAGTTGTGTGTTGTGTTCACATATACATATATATTTAGCAGAACAGAGATAAAAAAAATTGTTCAACAGAGTAAACAGAGCAGCAAAAAAATGCACAAATGTGGGTGTTAAATTTCTGCAACACAAGAAGCTGCAGGCTTTTCTCAACTATTATTTACTGACAAAAATCCATAGTTAGGATTATTTTTTATCCATTAGACATACAGTCTGCTCCTTTATGATTGTAACATCTTAGATGCTTCATGTAAGGCACCATCACGCTGGTCATAAAAATAGAGTACTTTGATGTCTATCAAGGCAGAAACCATATTTTGTTGCAGAGAACTGTGATATCTAAGAAGAATTCTATAGATATTTTTCATGCTATAACAATTGTTGAATACATTACTGTTCTAAAGGAGCTCAAGGTGCTCAAGGCTACAACATTTAATACCATTTTATGTAATAATAGCACAGTGCCTCAATCTGCAGTTGGCACTCTGTTATGTCCTCTGTCAGTTGCAGATAGCAATCAGAAAATGGCTTCAGACCTCAGCCCTTCTCTGCCAAATTCTGTCTGGAGTGCTCCACTGAAGTATACTCTACATTTTTGCATTTATAATTTTCTGTATCCTTCTGTATATTTGTTTCAAATATGGATTATCTTAATGTCTTTATCAACGACCTGGATGAAGGCATTGAGTGCTCCCCTAGAAAGTTTGCAGATGACACCAAGCTGGGTGGAAGTGTGGATCTGCTGGAGGTTCGGGAGCCTCTGCAAAGGGATCTGAACAGGCTGGACTGCTGGGCTGAGACCAACAGCATGAGGTTTAACAAGGCCAAATGCCGGGTCCTGCACTTGGGGCACAACAACCCTAAGCAGAGGTACAAACTAGGAGAAGCCTGGCTGGAAAGCTGCCAGGAGGAGAAGGACCTGGAGGTGCTGGTTGACAGTGACTGAACGTGAGCCAGCAGTGGCCCAGGTGGCCAAGAAGGCCAATGGCATCTTGGCTTGGATCAGAAACAGTGTGACCAGCAGGTCCAGGGAGGTTATTCTCCCTCTGTACTCGGCACTGGTGAGACCGCACCTCGAATCCTGTGTTCAGTTCTGGGCCCCTCACCACAAGAAGGATGTTGTGGCTCTGGAGCGAGTCCAGAGAAGAGCAACGAAGCTGGTGAAGGGGCTGGAGAACAAATCTTATGAGGAGCAACTGAGAGAGCTGGGGTTGTTTAGCCTGGAGAAGAGGAGGCTGAGGGGAGACCTTATTACTCTCTACAACTACCTGAAGGGAGGTTGTGGAAAGGAGGGTGCTGGTCTCTTCTCCCAAGTGACAGGGGACAGGATGAGAGGGAATGGCCTCAAGCTCCGCCAGGGGAGATTTAGGCTTGAGATAAGGAAAAAATTCTTCACGGAGAGGGTGGTTAGGCATTGGAACGGTCTGCCCAGGGAGGTGGTTGAGTCACCGTCCCTGGAGGTGTTTAAGGTGAGGGTGGATGAGGTGCTTAGGAGCATGATTTAGGGATTGGTGGGAATGGTTGGACTCGACGATCCGGTGGGTCTCTTCCAACCTGGTTATTCTGTGATTCTGTGATTCTATCTTTCTCGCAATATATCAAGCTACTCTCTTGCATATTTAATTTCCATCTTAAAACCTACTTCTTCATGCAATAAAAAAAAATTAAAGTTACTTAAAACATTTAAAAAGCCAAATAGTTTGATCAACCTCTCATTTACTGATCAAATGAAAATAATAAGTGAAAAAACATCAGTATAAAACTGATTTCAGAGCCAATTTTAGCTCTACTGAAATCACCAGTAGTTTTCACCAACTTCAGTCGTAACTGCAGAAAAGACTCAGCTGCTCCTTACTGCTTTCTGGTTTGTTTCATCAGCCATTCAATAACTAATAACTTTAGGTCAGGGACAACATTTTTTGTGACCTGTGCTTTGACACACAGAGAAAAACACCATCTTCATAACATTAGAAAGTAATAGCTAGTAAAAGCCAATTTTTCCCATTAAGAACTGTGAATGAGTGAAGATAAATGAGGTGTAATGTATAGCTTTGAAGCATGAAAAATTGTTGTAATGCTCACATTTAATTATAAATTATCTCTAGTCATTTCTCTTTAGATACCTGACAAGCCACTGTTTCATTTTTCTAACAGTAGCTACAATATTTAGCTTTTTATTTCCTGCAATAATTTCATCACTTCACTTCAAAAACACATCTATTCCTTGTGGACTTAAGACAAATGTGTTTGTTGACTTTCAAGCTGTTAAAATTAGCCTTCGTAGTGAATTAATATTCATTTGGAGTTATAACTCCATTCCATCTATCTGCTTCTAAGCATACACAGTCTAATGTATCATCTGACTTTCATGTAAATAAATATGCCTCCTGCCTGCAGAGTTTGATGGTAGCTGTGGAACTTCTTGAACTTTGTGGAGTTTTTTTCTAATACAAGAGCACAACTAAAAATCCCAAAGTAAGTATTTTTTCTTTTTTTTTGTTTTTTTTTTTTTCCCTAGATTCTTCTCTCTTAGTATATAGAAAGTAATTTTAAAAATACTTATCATACTCTTTCTTCAACACAGACTGGATTAACCTCATCTTCATAGCCCTAACACTTTCATCATTCATATGAGAGTAAAAAGGAATTAGTAGGAAAGTACTATTACTCAGACTTTTTCCTGTAGCTATGGTAAGAGTCGCATAGGTAATGTAATGCTTGTTTGAAACTTTTGAGATCTACTGGGAGTATGAATCTTCTGCCCGTAGAGACAAAATCACTACATAACCACACTCAAAAGCAACATGGAATTGTGTTGGATCCTACTTTTATCATTGCTCTTTTCTCAAGACCTGATATTTTAATTTGAATACCAGTGTGGGTTTCTTCAGTAATGATATGCCTTTGATTTTATGTATTTAGAATGTGTGTTTCAAGGCTGCATCTTCTTGCCCTATTAGTCTTTTAACTACAAAAGATATATCCCAACACGACGTTGTTTTGCTGTTTATTTGCTTTAGCTCTGGATCTGCAACTGATAATGCTTTCCTGATATTTGTTCAGAAATAGTATGCTTATCTAATCTTCCAGTCCAATACTGTTGATTCAAAGAGTAAAATACTTAGAAATGCTTTCAACATCACAAAGCTGTTTTAGGACAGTGCAGTTGCCTATCAGGTGGTAATCTGGCCTGTAATATTTTGCCCCTACCCCTCTAACTATGCCCCGATTATCCATTGTATTTTTGCAAATCAGATATTTCTTCATTTTAGTACAATTACTTTTCTGCCTTTATGGATTTGCTACGGCTTATTGGTAGCACCCAGCATTTCACCCATTAAATTCAGTGAAAAAGCTCTGACTGAATCATAGTTAATGCCTAATCCAGTGTTTTATTTTGGTCAATTTATGGGAAACCCAAAATTCTATAGACTTCACTAGCAGATTTCAATAAGATACTGAAAATTGATTTTGTATTAATCAACATGGAATTATCTGGCGAAACTGATGAGGAGCAGACAGATTAGTGTTTCAAAATATCCTGGTAATTAGGAAAAATAATTCTGACTCTAATAAAAAATCCCTTCATGATGGGTCAATGAGCTTTTCAAATAAAGCTGGATTTCTCAGACTTTCTGAAACAGGAGTGGTGTTTCACAGTAGCAATATCACAAGATTTGTACTAGCAGTAATTCCATGCAAAAGATCTGATAGTATTTTTTTCTGTCCTTCCATTCCAAACACCGCCCCCAAACAGCTCCTTGTCAACCTCATGATAAGCCAAAATTATTGCTGGCTATCAGGGTAATAACTTGGGAATCCATTGTCAGTACACAGGTTAATCATAGCAAGATCTGACTTCAGTGCTTCAAATCTGTTGCTCTCTGACAAGTATAATTTGTGTAAAGAGACAAAACTCCTAATTCAGGCAGCTGAAATAATGGATATGTTTAGGTTTTGTGATTGCCTCTAGGCTATTTGGATCTTAGTTTATGTAACAGTAATATTTATTATTGTAACTATTTGGGAAATAAGTGTTAGCTTAACACTGTTTTACATGATAGACAAGTTTTACCAATATTTTGCAAGATGTAAAAAGGAATGATTAAATTATGGCAAGACTGATTCTGTGAAGGCAATCTGTCATAAGCAAAGTCAAGTATGGTCAGGATGAAAATTCTTCAGTTCCCTTCTCCATTCAGGGCAGACCATGAAATGGGATCTGCTTAGTCTAATGTTCCCCATAAAAGAGTGTAATTTAAAACTGTAGGCAAAATTTACTGTGAGCATATGAAGATATTCTCCAGAAGCAGTCATTTACAATCAAGAACATAGTTGGGTTTTTCTTTATCGACCAGGAAGAATGAAGTTTAGAGGATTGGTAACTGACAGATAAAACCAAAGACTATTAAAGTCTTGTAATAGAAAAAGCAAGGAACAGAATAAGCTACAGAAAAATAGAGATAATCAAACAGAATCACATAGAATCACTAGGTTGGAAAAGACCCACAGGATCATCAAGTTCAACCATTCCTATCAACCCTTAAACCGTGCCCTTGAGCACCTAACCCACTCATTTTTTAAATACCTCCAGGAATGGTGACTCAACCACCTCCCTGGACAGCCTGTTCCTTTGCCCAATGGCCCTTCTGGTGAAAATTTTTTTCTGATGTCCAGACTGAACCTCTCCTGGCAGAGCTTGAGGCCATTCCCCCTTGTCCTGTCCCCTGTCACTTGGGAGAAAAAGCCAGCACCCTCCTCTCTATGACTTCCTTTCAGGTAGTTGTAGAGAACAATTAGGTTTCCCCTCAGCCTCCTCTTTTCTAGGCTAAGCAACCTCAGTTCTATCAGCTGCTCCTCGTAAGACTTGTTCTCCAGCCCCTTCACTAGCTTCATTGCTATTCTCTGGACACACTCCAGAGCCTCAACATCCTTCTTGTGGTGAGGGGGCCAGAAGTTAACACAGTATTCGAGATGCGATCTCACCAGTGCCAAAAGAGAATAACCTCCCTGGGCCTCCTGGCCCCGCAGTTTCTAATAAAAGCCAAGATGCCTTTGGCTTTTTTGGCCACGTGGGCACACTGCTGGCTCATATTCAGTCACTGTCAACCAACACCCCCCAGGTCTTTCTCCTCCTAGTAGCTTTCCAGCCAGGCTTCTCCTAGTCTGTAGCTGCATATGGTTGTTGTGCTCCATGTGCAAGACTCAACATCTGGCCTTGTTAAACCTCATGCCGTTGGTCTCAGCCCAGCAGTCCAGCCTGTTCAGATCCCTTTGCAGAGCCTCCCGACCCTCCAGCAGATCCACACTTCCACCCAACTTAGTGTCATCTGCAAACTAGCTAAGGGTGCACTCAATGCCTTCATCCAGGTCATTAATAAAGACATAGAACAGGGCTGGACCCAGGACTGAGCCCTGGGGACACAACACTTGTAACTGGCCTCTAGCTGGAGTTAACTCCATTTCCTACCACTCTCTGGGCCTGACCATTCAACCAGTTTTCCACCCAGGAGAGTGTGCGCCTGTCCAGGCCAGAGGCTGACAGTTTCCGTAGCAGAATGCTGTGAGAAACTGTGTCAAAGACTTTACTGAAGTCCCAAGAAGATATATCCGCAGCCTTTCCCTCATCCAGTAGGCAGGTCACTTTGTCATAGAAGACGATCAGGTTAGTTTGGCAAGACCTGCCTTTCATGAACCTTTGTTGACTGGGCCTAATCACCCGGTTCTCTTGCATATGCTTCATGATAGCACTCAAGACCATCTGTTCCAAGACTTTCCCCTGCACTGAAGTCAGACTGGCATGCTTGTAGTTCCCTGGATCCTTCCTGCAACCCTTCCTGTAAATGGGCACAACACCAGCCAGCCTCCAGTCCCGTGGTACTTCCCCAGTCTTCCAGGACTGTTGGAAGATGATGTAAAGGGGTTTGGCAAGCATACCTGCCAGCTCCCTTGATACTCTTGGATGGATCCCATCCAGCTCCATAGACTTGTGGGTGTCTCGTTGGCCAAGCAAGTCTCTAATCACTTCCTCTTGGATCAGAAGAGCTTTGTTATGCTCCTCTGAACTCCTGGGTGTGTGCACACAGGGAACAACTTTCCTTACTATTAAAGACTGAGGCAAAGAAGACATTAAGAACCTTAGACTTGTCCTCATCCTTTGTCACAGTTGTTCCATTTGCATCTAATAGGGACTGAATATTCTCCCTGATCCTCCTTTTACTGTTAATGTATTTATAGAAAGATTTTTTTTGTTACCTTTCACTGACTTGGCAAACCTGATCTCTAGTCAGGCTTTAGCCCTCTTGATGTTTCCTCTGCACAGTCTCACCTCCTCCCTGTAGTCCACTCAAGATGCCTGCCCCTTCTTCCAAAGTTCATGGATCTTCCTCTTCTTTTTGATGTCCCTCAAGATCTCCCTGCTCAACCAAGCTGGGTTTTTTCCCCTCTGGCTCCTTTCCTAGAACATGGGGACAGCTTGCTCCTGAGCTGCTAGGATTTCCTTTTTGAAGAGCTCTCATGGGCTCCTTGCCCTTAAGGACTGTCTGCCATGGGACTTTGCCAACCAGCCATCTGAACAGTTCAAAGTCTGTCTGCCCTCTGGAAGTTTAAGGTGGCCGTTTTGCTAATCCCCTTCCTCACCTCACCCAGAACTGAAAATTTTACCATTTCATGATCGTTTTGTCCCAGGCATCCTCCAGCCATCAAATCCCCCAGAAGGTCTTCTAGGTTCATGAACAACAGGTCCAGGAGGGGCAACCTTCCCTTGTTGGCTCACTCACCCGTTGTGTGAGGATGCTGTCTTCCACAAACTCTAGGAACCTCCTAGACTGCTTCCTTTCTGTTGTACTGTTCTTCCAGCAGACATTCGGAATACTGAAGTCTCCCACAAGGGCAAAAGCTAGCAATCTGGAGAGTACTCCCAGTTGTCTATAGAAGAGCTCATCAGCTGCTTCTTATTGACTGGGTGGTCTGTAACAGACTCCCATCACAATATCTGCCTTATTGTGGTCTCCTCTGATTTTAACCCACAGGCACTTGATGCCTTCATCACCATAATCTAGCTCAAGCGTATCAAAGCACTCTCTAGCACAGAGGGCTACCCCACCACCTCTCCTACCTTTCCTGTCCCACCTGAAGAGTTTATACCCCACCACAGTAACACTCTAGTTATATAAGTTGTCCCATCACGTTTCTGTGATGGCAGTGACATCGTAATCTCCTTGGTCTACAATAACTCCCAGTTCCTCCCGATTATTGTCCGTGCTGCATGCATTGGTTTAAATGCACTTCATCTGGGCTGATGAACCCTCAGTCCTCATAAAGGGAATAGCGTTCATTCCCAATTGACTGGTTCTTGGAATATCTAACACATGAGTGCCAGTTTCATCCTTACTGTCACGAGATGTTCTCACCCCCACTCGCTCAGTGGTAACATACTGGCAGTCCTTGCAAGCACATCATCTCTCAGGCACTGGAGTTCCACTTCCAGGCTCACTCCTGACTAGCCTGGCTTAGTCCCCCTCCTCCTTCACATCTAGTTTAAACTCTGTTTATGAACCCTGCCAGATTTTTAGTGAGGCTAAATTTTTTGACAATTTTTTTGCCTCCTGTTTTAAATTACACTCTGTTATCGGGAACATTTATAGTGATATGGAAGAGGCAACCTTCTCTTCCACTTCCCAAAATACTTGTGTATTTCTGTGCATTGGCATTTCTATTCTTTTCCAGAGACAGCCTTTTCAGCTATCAAAATCCACGAGGTAGAGGTTCCTTTTACTGTCAGTTATCTTTCTATCACTGGACCTTTGAAATTGTATATCTTATTTTTAGGATACTGCAAAACATCAGTCTGTGAGGGTATGCTATCACACGCTGAGGTCTGGGATGCAATAAGAGGAAAACCAAAACTGAAAGTCTATTTCTTATTTGGTAGCAAAAGGCAAAGAGGCACTGGAGGATGCCAGAGCTTGTGGGATGGATGTTAGGGTACTCTGTTGGAAAAGGACCCTTCAAGATTCAGTTTCAAGGCATGATTATGTATTTTCTTGGATTACTCTTATGTTTAAACACTAATATAAACATAGCCCTGGAGCAAAAGAAATAAATGTACTTGCTTCTTTAGGCATGAAACCATTCTACTCCTTGAAAAAGAATTCTGAGAAGTAGATCTAAAGAGAGAGATGAGTTTCCTTGCAGAGCTTTAAAAATTACCTAAAAATCCTTAAAGCAGTGAAGAATATTCATCCTGAGTGTTTCTGCACATGATCGAGGCATGACATCGTCAGTATTATTCCAGGATATCCAAGTGCTGTACTCTGAGCTACATAAAAAGCTGAATTCTGTTTTAGACACTGCCATTATATATTTCCTCCAAACAAAGTCTGCACAGCTGTTTTAGAAGAATTGAGAAGCCTTTCAAGTTTAAGGTTTCTTCCAGTACCCTCTCACACTTTAATTCTGATCTTACTATATAGCTCTACCATAACATCATTCTGACCCACTGTCACAGCTGATAGACCAAACCCAAATTCCCATTGGTACTTGGCCTCTGAGTATAAGAGGTGCTGGGCCACACAAGTGGTATGTTATGCAGGGAGAGAAGTCCTAGCTAGTCCTGGCAGTTGTTTATATATGCAGTGTTCAGTGACAACTTAAAGAGAAACTGGTTTCTTAGAGTTTCTTCAGGTGAAAATCTCATCTCCCATAATAGTAGTAATGTAAAAAAATGTTACTTACCTTGTTTCCCATTATCTGTATGTGAAAATAGGTTTTAAATCCCCATAAATATTAGCTTTTTTATTTGTATATAGACACATTCATGTAGCAGTAGTGCCTAGTTATCTCTCTGCTGTGCCATGGAAAACAGGCATTTATATGGCAAAATGTGGTATTTGTCAACAATGTATCTCAGTCCTGCTTCTCCTCTTATCTTCTTTAATAGATACTGTACTTTCTTCTATTGCTTATAAGCATTAGAGGCCTCATTTCTGGTGTTGAGCATATGCATCCTTCTGCTTAGTTACAAAAGATTATTGCAGTTCTTTTTGTGTCAGAAGAATCAAAGGTTTTGCAGCATTCTTTTCACAGATTATGTTCTTCTCCTAGAATTAATTTGAACAATCAAAAAACAGGATAATGTTGTCTCCCCTGGTCTTAGGAGAACTTGAACTTATAAGATATGCACAGACTACTGCATGTGGGAACTGTACTTGCATATGTTAGACATAGGTATAAAAAATGGCCCTATGTAAATTCTTTGCCAGGATATTGTGCTGGAACTGCTGTGGAGGATTAGTATTTTAGTAGTGGATTCTTGCCTTGACAAGAGACTAACATGCTTTGTAAGAGGATCCCTGTTTGCATGTGGATGGACCACGATAATATACTAGTTTCATTGCTGTAAAATCTGAGGACTCAAGCACAAAAGTGACTTTCTAAGGCAAGCTGGAAATGCATCTTGGGATCTTAATGAAAAGACTTTCCAATGAAAAAAGCTATTCTGTAAAAAAGAAATGGCACCTAGTTGCCGCATACAGTCACAGTGAAAATTAGCATGATGTAGTTATCCAATGTCCCAGCCTGCTGGTGTTTGTATATGTCAGGTGTAAAATGGCTCATTCAGACTTTTGTGAGGATTTTTTTCATGAATATCTCTGCTTTCAGTCATCAGCATCCTGTTTAACCTCTAGGAGATTTCACCATCTTTGACTAGTCCTATACAGACAGTTTAGAATGACTGCTGCTTGGTCTTGATGAATTAAGTAAAGAAAGTGTTAATTTTGGTAATTTATAGCTGTTACTCTCCATCTGCCAGGAATGCCAATGCACTGAAAGATCTCTTTGTTTTGGGTACAATAAAGCGAGAACACCTACTTTCCTGTATGTAGACCAGTGTGTGGAGTAATTGCATTTCTATAAGCTGTGTAGGAACTCACTTTGACATGTTTTACATATGATTAGCCAGATTAATATGTGAAGAAGTCCTTTTCTATTACAGTCTTTTTAAATTTTTTTTAACCTCTGTCTCTTTATTTAAAGTATAATTAGTAATGAATTTCAGGGCAAATAGCTATCACACACACCTGACAGTTCCTGTAGGATTAATTATATTGAGGTACTTCTTTAACTCATTCACAGTATCTCTGCTGCCTGCAGGATTGAAGGTGTCTGATTCTCCTGTTTCAGTAATGCACGTCATGCACTTCAAGCTCTGAAGACAGACAGAGCCAGCAGGTGTAGAAATTTAACTCTTAAATCTCTTTCTGATACCTAGGCATCAAGTTTGAAGATACAGTAATTTGTCTTTTTCCATATTGTAGTTTCATTCTGTTTTTTTTCTTGAAACCTCTTTTCTTACTGGTTACTTGTTTGTCTGGTGATCTCCAGCACCTCATTTCTTATGTTTTTCTGTAGTGACTTTTCCTTATCTCTCTGGGTTTTTTGTCATATTTTACTTTGGTCAGGTTGCTGCATCCTTATCTTCAGCAAACAATTTTCCTTTTAATCTCTCTGAATCTTTCTCTTCTGTATATTGCACTGTCATTTTCTGAGCCTTTTCCTTTCTGTTTGTGTATATGTTTGTGTGTTGGTAGCTAGCTTATGATATTTTTTGATTCATATGAAGAATTTTCCTTTCTGTTCTAACTTTTTTTAAATGTTTCTCTGGTTTCTGTTTTTTGCAGTGTATACCATTTTATGTTTTTCTTTTCAGACCTGAGCACTTCTTTTCTTCTGGGTTATCTCATTACATTTTCTGTTTTTCTTTCCTATTTGCTTTTGTGTTGGCTTCTGCATTTGTGTTTTCTATCAGACTAACTTAGCTTCTGATCCTGCTGTTAAAAAATGATGCATGTAAAAAAAGATACGTGTAGACCTTTTCCTTACTTTCACTGCATGCCTTATTTTTCCTGCATGAATAGCAGGAAAGAATGAAAATGCCTTTTTGGGCTCAATTCTGCATTTTTCATTTTAGGCTTGACTTTGTTTTGGGATATAATTTCATGAACGTATGTAATACAGACAAAAAAGCAAAATATATTTATTTTCCTGATAACTCACCTGATGCTAAGACACCTTTCTGCTGGTTTTGGCAGAAAGCAAGATGCTCTTGTAAATGAGATACTCCTAAGTAATCCAGGCTTGGGGGGATATAGATTTGATGAGCAGACTGTTCAGTGGATAAGGAATTAGTTGGATGGTTGCCTTCAGAGGGCAGTGGTCAGTGGCTTGATGCCCAGATGGAGATCCTTTACAAGTGGTGTCCCTCAGGGATCTGTGCTGGGACCAGTGCTGTTCAATATTTACATCAATTATATAGACAGCAAGATTGACTGCACCCTCAGTAAGTTTGCAGATGACACAAAGACGAGTGGTGCAGTTGTCAAAGCAGAAGGACAGGGTGTCATCCGGAGGAACCTCAACAAGCTGGAGAAGTAGGCCTGTGAGAACCTCATGAGCTTCAACAAGGCCAAGATCAATTTCCTATGCCTGGGTTGGGGCAATCCACAGTTTCACTACAGGATGGGGGACAACGTGATTGAAAGCTGTC
This sequence comes from Clamator glandarius, assembly GCA_033459285.1. NCBI lineage: Eukaryota > Metazoa > Chordata > Aves > Cuculiformes > Cuculidae > Clamator > Clamator glandarius. The sequence continues at coordinate 197,200 of JAUNZM010000023.1, forward strand.
CTGCAGAGAAGGATCTGGGGTTGCTCATTGATGAAAAGCTCAACCTGAGCTGGCAATGTGCTCTTGCAGCCCAGGCCAACCATATCATGGGCTTTATCACAAGAGGCATGGCCAGCAGGTTGATTGAGATGATTCTGCTCCTCTATTCCTCTCTCGTGAGACCCCACCTGGAGTTTTGTGTTCAGTTCTGGAATTGCCAACATAAGAAGGATATGGAACTTTTGGAACATGGAGGAGAGCTATGAAGATGATCATAGGGCTGAAGCACCTCTGCTGTGAGGACAGGCTGAATGAGTGGATGCCCCCTTCACGAAAATGTTCAAGGCCAGGTTGGATGGGGCCTTGGGCAGCCTGATCCAGGGGAAGGTGTCCCTGCCCATGGTGGAGGGGTTGGGACTAGTTAATTTTTAAGGTCCCTTCCAGCCCAAACTATTCTATGATTCTAAATGGTCACTAGATAAATGAAAACCATGTTTGGTATGGCACCGCCTCGATCTAAACAGCTTAGCAGCAGTACATGATGAAGTAGATAGTACTGCCATACTTTCGCTCTTCTGTTTAGATCACCAGTAAGAAAGAGGGATGATGGTGACTTTTGTGATGGAGTGCCAGGCTGTGTGTGCTTCTGGGAAATTCAGTCTTTCTACAAAGTAATTTCTTCATCAAGGCCTTATGTCTTATAAATGTAACTTGTCTATTAAATGTAACTTTTTTTCCATGAGAATAATGATTTTCAAATATAAAATGAAATGTAGAACACATTCAAATTTTCTTGGAATTTTTGTTCAAGAGAATCAGATGCAAAAGGTACTGTAGATGTTAGTTAGGTTTTATTTTATTTACAAGTGAATTTATGTTGACTTGCCACAGTGTTCTGATCAAATGTTTGTCCCATTTCTTCGGTTGGCAACATTTTCATAACAGAAACAGTATGATAAGAAAAATTTAAAAAGTTTCCCGATTTAGTTTTAAAGTTGCTACAGTATGATGTTATGATATTTATGCTATTGAAAAAAATTGTTTTTATTGCAGCTTTATAAGACAATCTCTATATTTTTAAGATCATATTTATGTTTCATATTTTCTTATGAAGAACAACAACGTGTACATTTCTAGCTGTAGAACTACATCTAGAAGACTTTGAGAGCCATAAACATTGCAGAAATACTTTTTAAATTCTTATTTGTGTGTTTGTTTATGTCTGTTTCCTTGTAGATATTCTGGCATCTTCTCTTGAATTCTAGAGGGGAAATTGTGCCTTAGCTTCATGGTTGTCTGGGCACAGCCAGGCTCTTACAGAAGGTAATAGAAGTCTTTCACTTGTCTTCACCTCAGTTCAGTATAATCACGAAGAATCCGCCATGAAGATTAAAAAAATTCATGTAGAAACTACGTAAGTATGTAAATTTAAAGCTATCTAATCACAGTCAAAAATAGGTTATCTCAGCCTAAAGCATCTGGTGCTTAGCTCTTCCTTTCTCTCTCACTTCTCCTTTCGACTACAGATTATACTGAATATGTGAATGCTTGGCAAAGAATAATATTTACAGCTTTCTATTGCTTTGCAACTGTGACATACTTTTTAATTAAACAGTAACAACTGTAGCCCATGGCATTTTCTGAGATTAATGAGAGTCTGGGAAACGTTATGGCCTAAAAGGAAATCAGCTCATAATTAATTAATCATAAAAGACTTGCTCTGGGCTTTGGTTATAATGTTTGGACTCAGAATCAAATGAAAAATATTAGCTTTCTTTTTCTGTGGTGTTGCCTTTCTTACCCAAACTGATGGAAGCTTCAATTAACTCTACTGTTCAGTATTGATGGAATGTACTATCAGCATCACTGACTCTATACGCGGTACACATTTTTCAGAAAACACAACACTGCTGAATCCTTTCCCACTGTAGAAGGTACATTCTCATTAAAGTGGATGAATTTTTTTGTGGCAACAAGAGTAAATCAGGGGATTTTTCTATATTTTCTCTTCCTCTATGCTTTCATCAAAGATTTTTCCAATTTGCCTATTCCTATTTCAAAAATATTCCCCAAATTTTTGACTTTGTTAAACTATTTTAAGGATTTCTAAACAAAACAAAATTATTTTACCCTTACCTCCCAAATTTATGGTATTTTAAGAAAAGTCTAAGTATATTTGACAAGATTAGAAATATGAGTTCCCTGTTACATGTGACATTCTTGTCACTAAATTGGGGAGACATGGATTTGACAAATGAACCACTAAATGGATAAGGAATTGGCTGGATGGTCACACTCAAAGAGTTGTGGTCACTGGCTCAATGTTCAGGTGGGGGCTGGTAATGATTTGCACTCCTCAGGGATCTGTATTGGGACTGTCTTTGTCACAGACATGAACAACGGGGTCGAGTGCACCCTCAACAACTCTGCCAATGACACCAGGCTGTGTGGCATGGTTGAGGTACTGGAGAATAGAGATGTCATCAAGAGGAACCTGGACAGGCTTGAGAGGTGCGCTTGTGCTAACGTCATGAAATTCAACAAAGCCAGATACACAGTTCTGCACCTGGACTGGGGCAATCCCAAGTGCAATCACACATTGAGTGGAGAATGATTGAGAGCAGCCCTGGTGAGAAGGACATGCAATTTGTGCTTGCAGTCCAGAAAGCCAACTGTATTCTGGGCTGCATCTAAGAAGATTGACCAGCAGGTCAAGGGAGGTGACTCTTCCCCTCTACTCTGCTCTTGTGAGACCTCGCCTGGAGCATTGTGTTCACTCTGGAGTTCTCAGTGCAGGAAGGACATGGATCTGTTAAAGCAAGTCCAGAAGAGGCCACAAAGATGATCAGATAGCTGGAGCACCTCCTGTACAAGAACAGGCTGAGAGAGTTTGGGTTGTACAGAAGAAAAGAGTCCAAAGATACTTTGTATCAGCCCTGGAGTACTTCAATGGGGCCTACAGAAAAGCTTGGAGGAGCTCTTTGTCAGAGAGTGCAGTGAGAGGATGAAGGGTAAGAGTTTTATGGTGAAAGAGAGTGGATTTGAATTGGAGAGTAGGAAGAATTTTTTTCCTATGAGGCACTGGAACAGGTTGCCCAGTGAAGTTTTGAATGCCCCATCCCTGAACGTGCTCATGACCAGCCTGTATGAAGCTTTGAGCAACTTGATCTAGTGGAAGGTGTCCCTGCCCATGGCAGGGGTATTGGAACTGAATGATCTTTAAGGTCCTTTCAGGCCAAGTTCATTCTTTAATTCTATGATTCTATGATTCTGTGGCTTTTGATCAAACATAAACATTATGGGTTTTTCCATTTGTGATTTTGTCTTTACCTTGTGCTGTGAGATAAGAATGAAATTGTTGAAGTATCTCAGAATGTATGTGAAATCTGACCGGGGTGGTCCTTGTGTAAAGCAGCACAGATGCAGAACACTAAATCACAGAACAGCCCAGGTTAGGAAGGACCTTGAAAGACTACCTGGTCTGACATTTCATGGGAGAGTTAGTATAGATGAAATTTTCTAGTCCAATCTCATTTTAAGAACTCCCAAGGATGTACCACATCACCTGGGTTGTTGTTCCAGTGAATAACTGTTCTCACTGTAAAAAAATTCTTACTTTCATTGAGATGAAGCCACTCCTGGTAGAAATTGTATCTATAGTTCCTTGTCCTCTACATGTGTCTCCTTGTGAAGAAAGAACTTCCATTTACTTTGTGGTAGTCCTTTAGCTATTGGAATATTGTGATGAGATCCTGCTGAGCCTTCTCTTTGCCAGACAGAAGAGTCCTCAGTCTTTCCTTGAAGGGCAGGTCCTTGACCATCTCATGGCCCTCCTTTTGATCCTCTCCAATATCTCTCTATCTTTCTTGAATTGTGGGAACCGGAATTTGATACAGAACTCCATGTGTGGCCCAACAACTGGGTAGAGTGGGTTCAGTATGTTTCTGCCCCTGCTAGAAATGCCCCTGTGGAAATGTCCCAGGATCTGATCTGCCTTTGCAGCTGTAGTGACACACTGCTGATTCAGGTTCAGCAGACTCTTCACCAAGACCCTCAGAAAGGCTGCTCCCCACTACACAGATCCCAGAAAATACCGAGTTCTTTGATTAAGTCATCTCAGGTGCACAAACTTACATTTGTTTTTGTTAAACTTCATAATGTTCTTGCTGGTCCAATCTTCCATCATGTCTAGGTCTCTCTATACGATCAATCACCCATCTGACATGTCCATCTCACTGTCCATGGTGGTCAGATCATCAGTGTCATCAGTGCAATCTCAGAAGGCCGGAAGAAAACAGACATATACATGAATGATCCAATTGTGTAAAAGAAAGATGTTGATATGATTGCAAAAGATGAGGTTTACCAAGCTTAATATTTTGTAAGCTCAAGTGATTCTGAAGATAGTCAAAACAAATCTGCAATCAGCAGAAGATTAGTATCCAAAAGCTGTATTTCTAACTTTTTGAACAAGCATTTGGCACTATGCAAATTCTCTACCAGAATATGAATATACTTACTACCTTTGTAAAAACCTAAATAAAATGAATTTGTGTCTGAATATAAATAGCTAAGGACAAATGAAGAGAAATAAGAAAAGTGAAATGCTCATGGAAATGCAGCAAATGAACTCACAGAGGCAACAGCATACTGAGAAAATTTAGGTTCCAAAGCAAGTATAGCAAGAGAAGATCAGATTTCCTTGGTCTATAATTTGGTCCGTGATTCTCCATTTCCTAGATTCACTGCATCAGATTGTACCCAGATGGTGTGTGAAAGGCTGGAAATGAGGGAAGGGTATGAACTAGTGTTACTAAAACAGAAGCTTGCCTTGATCCAGATAACTGTGAGGCCAAGTAGAGTCCAGGGTAAAAGAAAATCTCATAGTATCATTTATCTGCACACCAATCAACTTTTCACACCAGCAGGCTTATAGTGCTTTGTATATGATAACTCCTAGAATTAACGACAAGGCATTTAATTTCTTTGTAATGAATCTTGCCTTTTTATTCAGCCTGCAGAAAAAGAATTGATTGGCTTCAGCTCAGAAAATACTAATCAATATTTTCTCTTTATCTTTAGAACCCTTGAGGAGGCTTGATGAAACTCTATGATTACTAACAATGAGTAAAGCAAAATATATTTTCAAGTTTTGGGGGAACACAGATCTTGAATTAGTTGATTTCTCCATGGCAGCTACATATATGATAAAAATTGTAAAAGAGCTTCCATGACTGCAGTGATTAAGCAGATTAGGACTCTTCAGTTTAAAAAATAAAAGACTCAAAGGTCTAGTCTATGAAAAGGGGAGTGACGTGGAGAAAGTGTCAGTTGTTCACTTTTCTGATAGGAGAACTGAAGTGCATTGGGGCTATCAGGAGGCAGCTTCAAACACATGATGTGTTTGTAGTTAATCAACAATACTTGCTGAGAGATAGAATGAGCAGTAGTGGTTTATTTGTGTTTAAGGTAAGAACAGAAAAATGCATAGATAAAAAGTCTGTGAAAGATTATTAAATACATGAAAAGCACCTCAGTCTCGGGAAGACCTTGGGGTGCAAATTTTGAGGGGTAGGATGGCTTTGGCAAAAACCATGACGGTATGTTAGATCCATCTTTATACTCTCTACTAGTCATTTAAACACATTGGAATAGACAGACGTTTACATGCCTCATATGTCACTACTGCATTTTTCTTCTTACAGTAATATATTTCCATGTTGTTCTTTGTCATTGGTTGTAGTCTAATTTTCCTATGATCACACCGTTATTCCATACACTGTCTATATAACTGGAATTTTACACATGAGATAAAATGTTTTTGTAAATACTTGCAAATGCTGACATCCAACATTCCATATATATACTAACATATTGCTGATGGTATGAAATGTATGACTGTAATTGTGTAAACAGAATCTTTTATAAATTCTTAACTATATAAAGAAATAGACAGCAGTTCAGTGAAGATCAAAATCAAAAAGTAGTTCAGAATTTATATGCCACAAATGCCTTCACAGTGGAACTGCCTCTTTGGTAACTCCTTTTTTCTCCCTAATTTAAGATTCAGAACTATTATCTTCATCCACTGTAAAACAAAATAGCATCTAAGGATGTTCTATAACTATCTGAAAAACCATCTGATATTTTAATTTTATAAGCACTTGCTACTTCTGTCTAAAAGAAGCACTCAACGATCATGCAATATAATACATGAAATCTGGACTTCATTTGTCAAAATAGTTATCAAGAAATTATATTATTTTCATAAGAATAAGTGAGTCCAGCCTCTGCCACTGTGTACTGCAGAGATTCTACCTACTTTCTTCAAGTATCCAGATCTTGAAGGTGCATTTATCAAACTCTGTAGTGATACCTTTACATTTCCTCCCAAATCTCCCTGCAGTTCTCAATGTTTGCATACAGTTGCTCAAAGACATTTTTAGGTTTCCATTTACAATAGACCTTTGTAATTGTGCCTACCAAGCATTTGGTAATTAGCAGGTATACTGTGACTGATGCATAAGCAGTATGACGCATTTATAGCCTAATTTCCCTCTTCTGCTTTTGTATCTGACAGCTTTTAGGATTTTTTTGGGGGGATGGGAGGTGTGACTTTTTCCGCTTGTAGTAAGGACTCTTGTTATAAGTAGATTAGGGCTGGAATTAGGAGTTATTACTTTTTAATTATTTTTTAATCTCAGCACATGTTAGCACAAGACAGGTGAATGTTATGTTTCTCAGCACTGGAACCATCCACATGTAGCGATTGCCCTCTGCTCTAGACTGGGAAAGCAGTTCATCATGAATTTGCACAAAGAATCATGGGAATCCTGTATTTAATTTCCTGAATGCTTGTTAAACTTAATCTGTCTAGAGCAAAATACATATAATTCAATAGAATTATATTTTGAAGAAAGACCTCTAACTTCTTTCTTCCCAGAAGCATGCCTGTTAAAGTGTATTGAAAAAAACATCCTCAGGACATTGACTTTTAAAATGCAGCTGAATGCCCTGTGGGAACGTGAAACAGTTTCTGCCTAAGGGTCTTCAATTACCCAGATGGGATAAAGAAGAAATAACAGCAGCATAGATTTACTTCTGAAAGGCATGTCATTCATTATTTATGGAACAATACTTTCTGATTGCTGTGCCTCTGGAATCTAAATGTACAATAGCATTATTCATCATTTCCACCAAAAGATTTATCTTGACTGTACTACAGGGAGACTAACTGCTTACCTTTGACATCGGCTAAGGAAAAAGTATTTTGGGGCTTATCACAGAGCATGTTTCAAAACAAGATCCTTCCAGTGGAAAGACAAGAAAAGGTCTAATTGGATCAGGAGAGATTAGAAAGGTCTAATTGTTTTTCTTCTTTTGCACTGCTAATTTTCAAACAATTTGAATTTGGAGTACCTTCATTTGTGAAATATATTATAAGCATTTTTGGATGATTGTTGACTGCAACAACACTGAGATATATGCAATTGGACTATTTGTGATACAAAAAAACCCAGAAAGTTCTATGCAAATCAGAATATATATGTATTATTTCATTTCTGGAGATTTTCTATGTGCAAAAATATTTCATAACAAAGTGTCCCTACGATTACATTAACAGCCTGATTTCCTAAAATTCTTTAGTGTCCAGAATCTCCGACAGATTTATGTTGCAAGGATATAAATTAAATCCATTGATTACTGTGTCATAAAACCATATTTAAGTATCTCATCTTTGACAGTCAGGGTCAGATGTTCAGCTGGTCACAGATCATGACTTCATGGTTGCTATGACAACTCACCTCATCAGAAAATCCATCCCTTCTTTTGGTAACCCTGTGAAAAATATGGAGCATATGATTTACAAAGTGACATACATCATATTTTACAAAACTAATATTCTAACATCTTCATGTTACTTTGTATTTTAATATGGTGGTAAAATGAATGGATAAAAATAATGATACTTAATATCAAAATTATTAGTTGATGGTAAGCATATAGGTTTGGTTCATTTTTTGCAATGCTACCATGATGATAAGAATCAAGCACGCATCAAGTACTGTTTTAAAAAATACAAAGAATATTTAAAACTGGCATTAGGAAATATTAACTCTAATTGTAATGAATAATGAATACTGTACTAATTATAGAATCTATATACCTAATTTTTAAAGGAGCTATGACTGCACAGGGAAAGGAGGAAAAAATATTTAGCTATTCTAAATGAGCTCAATATTTCTATTGTTCTAAAAGTATTCTACCCAGGGTCTAATTTTCTTCACTTACAAGCTTCTTATAGCCCTTTGTAAAGAATTAAAAATGCTTGACAAAGCGTGTGGGTAAAAATAACGTAAATATGTAGATACTGTTAGTAACACATTTTTATTTAGAAAATTAATGTTCTGAGAGTCAGTACTAATTTTTTCATTAGTTGTATAAAAGTATCAACAGATCCACAAATCTAAGGTGACTGTTAGTGCAGAATAGTATGGTTTATTGTTTCTGTGCATTTCTTTGCTTTTAAGCATTCTGATTTGAGATAAAGTTAAATCAGTTTTCTAACTTCACATCTAAGCTTCATCTAAGTAACTTCATTTTAGCTGTATGTGTTCAGACAGTGTCTGTCTCTAAAAATGCATTGGTATTCAGAAAGGCCATTGCTTACATCTGTCCCTGTGGAGATGAAGGTCGTCCTCAAGGGAATGGACTGCTATAAATTGAAAGGGGTGAAAAAGTGTTGCACCATAGGGAGGGGTGGACAAAACAGGTGACCCAAAATTGATCAACAGAGGATTCCATCTCATATACATCACTGAGAGATCGTAAGAGTCAAGTCCTCTTCTGTGATGGCTGATGCTCAATAAGAAATCCATCTTTTTGCCCTAGATCCATACGTTCCTGAATCCTATTCCTGAGTTCAGTTCCCTTCTGACACTAAGTCCAGCCCACAACCTGTCCTCAAGTCTCCTCTACAGTGTCAGTGGTGATGAAATCATCAGGGTGGAGCAAGGAGGGGAGGAGATGATTTCATATATTTGCATAAATTTTTATTGTATTCTTATTAATAGTACTATTATCATAGTTGTTTAATTAAGACTCTTCTGGTTTCCAAACTGTAAGTCTTTTTCTCTCATTTCTCTTTCCTTGGGATGTGGGGTCTAGAATTTGGGTCTTAAAATTGCTCACACTTAGCTGTTGATCAAAAAAGCTGACGCTAAACAGTGACATTGAGGTTTTGCATTTTTCTGGAAAAAATATCTTAATCCCTTTCCTTGGGCATCATGTGTGACACATATTTTGGGCCAAATTTTGTTTTCACATGAGAAAAACTAAAGGATTGGTGGAATGTCAAATGGACCTTTGAAAAGAGAGGCCATAAATACGGGAAATGTGAAAAATCATTGTTTAAACACTCTACCAAAACTGCAAGCATTGTTTCATAGAGTGCTGAGCAGTTTCAGATACTGTACATCTTATCAGACAAGGTTTACTGAGTGTCACTAATCACATAATAAACATCCTGATTCTGATTTCCTACAGTGTTGTTCCAGATTCGTGATATCCATTTTATCCTTGTCTGCTAAATCAGTGAGATAACATAAACATAAACTGGATCAGTCTAGTAATAAATTACGATGTCAAAGATAACCAGAGGTATTCCGTGTAAGGGAACTGTACTACCTGTCCTTGCTTGCTCTTTCTACCAAGTAAAAATACACATGCTTTCAAGTATACACGGCACACATGACACTAATAAACTATTCTGATCAATCAGTGACAATTTCTGAAAAGTGTCAGATTTTTGCATAGTTTGATTGCATCTATATGAATCAAAATTCACTACAGTATATGAGAGTTATACTTTCTTGCAACAACGGATTTATTTTTTGAGTTATGGAGATGTTATTTTCTTAAACAAATTAGCAGAAATTCATTGAATTTATTGTTAAATATAATATTTCATGCCCTGTTTTATCTTCAGGATAGTAGTTTTTTTGCATTATTCTGAATGATTTAGTGAACAGCGGTAAGTAATGTCACTTTCTCTGCAGTGCTAATGCTAATAACAACTTTCTCCTTTGTGTCTCATATACGAGAGCATTTGTCTGAAGCAGAGCAACTTTTTTGCACCACCACAGCCCTGACTATTGCCATAGATATTCCTGAGCTGTTGCTTCTTGGTGGTCAAGCACGAGGTTAGCAGGAGGCACTGGGCGGATGCAATTGAATGTATTTGACTGGTATTAGTTCAACTACAGAATTTAATTTTGACTATAATGATTATGACTTTTAAGATTCATGGAGGTGATAGTTTACTTGAAAATACCAAAAAAAAGTGGTTTCTCTGTTTTAGTAATGCTTCCCATGGTGCATTCCACACATAATTCTCCTTTATCCATTTGCTTACTAGGCTACTGTCACTTCCAATTTCCTTCTTTCTGTACAATAAATCATTGTCCTATCCAGCCTATCTAAGAGTCTTTTTGTTGATTACTTCTAAGGAACTATTCACTCAAACCAAGTTTGGACTCAGCTGAAAGCTTACAGATTGGTGATTAGGTATACATGCTGTATTTAAAGTCAGTGTTATGTAGCAACCTATTCTGATATGCAAGTGTGGTACATAATGCTTACTTTGATATATGAGCAATTTAAATTTTTCTTACTTTCTCAGTTGTTAAGCTATACAGAAAAATAGCAAAGCATTTTTCTGGGTACATCTCTGCATTCTTAAATGAGGCTGATGACTTTCTTCAGCATCATATCTATGGTTTTGAAATGGATTTTTTATGAGCTTTTCAGATAAAGAAACACAAACCAGTGGAAATTGCTGTTCTTTGAAAAACAGTTGAATTTCCATTTGAAATGGATATTAAGGCTCTAGGCCATTTGTTTTAACATGAATATACGGTTTTTACAGATGAAGCTTTGTAGAATTAATGTATTAAAATATGAGTTTCTTCTAGCAAATGGAATCCAGAAAATGAATCTATGTGTGATACTATGAAATGAATAAAAACTTGGAAAATGAAAATATTTTCTGACTTAAATATAAATGAAGAATGTCTTGCAAATGATATGGTGAAATTTATCATGTACTTGCATCACCCTTGCTTGATAGACTCTGACCTTGAGGTTAAACTGCGAAAGTGTTTTGCTGAAGAAAGTTCAAAATAAGACCCAAATAATTCTAAAAGCTGTATTATGCTCCTCGTGTAATGCTCCTATTGTAGTAGAAATTATTAAAGCGATTTACATTTATATAGGTTCTACACTGAAGAAGTGCCTCCAGAGCTTTAGAAACTGAATGCAGAGATCAGTGAAGCCAAAATGGGAAGTATTTGCCTCCAAAATATGCTATTTTAATACTTCATAGTAGCATTATGTGATATATCGGGCAGAGTGTGGTGATCACTTCATCAATACTTCAGGGAGAAGTGAATTAAGCTAAAACATGAACTGTTAAGAAACAGTGCCATGGAAAAATTAAAAAGTCAAGAAATTGACGGTATATATATTTGTAAAGATTAAACCATGTGCACCTTGAACAACAGGTTTAAGACAGACACTTGGGGAGTAAGGCTACTTCTAAATGAAGGCAGTGTTTCTCCTTGCTTTGTTTCTCTTTTTGAAAATCTGTGTATTCCTTTGGACTCTTCATCTGTATGACAAGGCATTTTGACTCTACCAAGTAGAAGTAGCCTTAGTATCAAATTTGAAGTTTTCCTGACTCTACTTATGCTTCAAAACCAGACATCCACGATCGAAATTCTCCATTATGGCCAAGGAAAGATCAATGATTCTATGAAAGGAAAAGAGAAGAGGGCTGTTTACTTATTTCTGTTTGCCTAATTCTGTTACACAACTGCAGATAGTTGCCAGGACAGGAGGTGGGTCTCATTTCCTTCTGTTGATGTGAAAAAAACACCCTGTTTGATAGACTAAAAAGGAGAGCAAAGGAGAGAGACTCTTTCCTTTTTGCTGGAGAATTTTTGGATTCTGTCAGTATCATCTCTTTTAATTACCTCAGCGTTGGTTACTCTGTTTACTGCCTAATAGAATTATGCTGATTTAACACATCTTTGTTTTTAATTATAACAGCAACCATATAGCAATTGCTAACTATGTGTAACAGTTTTTTAGCAAAAGGTGTGTCCAGAGCTTTGCTGAAGTTTAAGTAAACCTGTTAATATCACTGCTGTCATCTTTCATGATTCTTCAATGTTTTTATCAAGCTCATTGAGCATAGTTTCCCTTTCTAAAGTCATATAATTTTTCTAGTCTGTATCTGTTTTGTTCACTTTCCATATCATAGACACTTTAACTACAGAAACACCACTCAAATTCTTGAACTTGTGTTTCTTTGAGCATGGGTATCATATTAGATTCTCTACAGTTTGAAGTCCAGTTTTACTAACACTGGGTCAGTAAAAATCATGACTTTTCTAGAGTTGTTGTTCAGATCAGCTGTGTATATTTCTGGTCTTAGGATTGTTATGAAAACACTACGCAGATTCTCTGTAACAGTAATGATTACTGAAATAGATGAAAAACATATTATTTATATGAATGGAAACTGATCATTATATACCTTGTAATGCATCAGATGACATCCGGATGTTTGAGGCTTCCCGGAAAGAAAACGAGGGAACTACGGTGTATTCCCACAAATTTTGTGATCTAAGGGACCAGATTGTGGAGTCTCTCTACTGCAGGGAACTGTTCCTAGAATGACTAATAATGAAAACTTTGTAACATTTTAAAACTAAAAATGTAAATCCTCTCTGATTTTAGTTTTGGCATATGTTGAAGTCTTGTACATTAAAGCAACAGTCTCTCCTTTCAGATAGTAGCTATTCTTAAAGTGATCCCCATAACACAATAGCTATCCTGAAGAACCTTTTAGACAAGCAATTACTTTTGAGACCTGAAAGGGCAGGGAAAAAGTAAATTTTAATTACTTTATCAAGTACCTCTGTCAGTTGACTTTTACAAGTTTATTAGTAATTATTTTTAAATTTGTAGTACTTTTTGTATTTCTAAATGCAGGACACAGGTAGTTAATGTTTGGAATTTACACTCCCCAGAGAAGATTTAAACTCAGTATACAAGGAAGTGTTCATCAGCTTCTCACAGCCTAGTACAAAATCTCAATGTGGACTCACTAGATAAATATAAAGGATGTTCTCAGGATTATAGATCCATAAATATGGCTTCAGTTCTCCACCAGATTTTCTGTTTGATTTAGACAAGCGATTAATTTCTCTGCTAGTCAATCTTCCTTTTCTAACATCAGTATAGTATTCCCTAGGTATATAGGCAAAAAGTCTTCATTGGTTGATGGATGAAGCTACTCACATAACTATGCTAGGGTTTGTATAAATGATGCAGAGGGAAAAATCATAGATTCAGAGAATCACTACATTGGAAAAGACCCCTGAGATCATCAAGCCCAACTGTATCTGCCCACTGCTAAATTATATCCCTAAGCACTTCATCTATCCATTTTTTAAATACCTCCAGGGATGGTGATTCTACCTCTCTCTGGGCAGCTTGTTCCAGTGCCTGATGACAAGAATGTTAAGTTGATTCAATTATAAATTGCATGTAGTACTTAGGTAGGCAGTGTAGGTGTAGCAGATGCATTGATGATGTGGAAAAATACAATATACTAATCAATTCTTTCTATAAAAGGGCTTGGACTTCCCTGTTATGCTTCACAAAGCAATTATTTTCTAAGCTCAGCCTGTCCTGCTCTAATATGAAGATTCTGAAAGTTCAGCTCAGGATGATTGCACTTTCTTTCAGTTAGGAAAACTAAAACCCTCCAAAGTTGATTGTTCTATGGATACAACTTGGCCTTGAGCAGGAAAGAAAAAGTAAGAGTAATGAAATGCTACCAGGTATGGTATAAATTATTGAACATATGCTATATTCTGCTGTTGATAAAATAGATTCATAGATGTTATAGTCCTATTGTTATTAAGTGCCTGACTTTTAGAACTCATATACCTATTACAGAAATTCAGCTGAAACCTCAGGACATATCTGTGCTGTCCAATGAAACCCTGGGCTGACACATTCAATCTAATGTAGTCCACATAGTGCTATCATATCAATCATTAAAGCAAAGTTATGTAGCTGAGGCAGCAGGGTTATTCCTAACATATACTGTGGCCTTGAGGGTTAAAGTCTTTTCTGAATAGTAGAAAATGTGGTTACTGTTATACTGCAGCAGGATTAGAATAAAGTTTATAATGCAGAGAAGAATTCTGTTCATGAGGCTGTTATACGGTCACCACTGCAGTCATTTTTTGACAACAGAGCTCATGAATATTGCATTTTTGGCTAAATTCAGCACTGGTATGTGTATTAATCTTTGTAGGTTAAGTCTTCTATCAACCAGGTGCTGTCTGCTTTCTGGATTAAAGTAGGGCATAGTTCAAAAGGTGGTATATTTCTAAGTACACTTACTTGAAGAATTACCTCTCAATAGTAAAGATGTCTGGACTTAAGCCGAACAAAGCATTAGAAAGTTGTGACTCGAGCCTTAAGGATCCAAAATCCACCTTTTAAATTGTAGTTCAGGTACTGAAATTCTTTTCACATTTTTCTTCTTCTCTTAGAATCAAAAGAGCAAATGACTACATTAAGATTTAGGCTTTGAGTATGTTTGATACTATATGAGCAGAGTATTTTGATCTGGCTTACTGGCAAGAGAAAATGAAGAAAATTTCTCATTTGCATGACAGCTGGGTAATTGATTCTGCAAGTCAGATTGATATTTTCATTTGTTGTGGCAGTCTTAAATGAATATTTTCATTATTTATGTCTGGAATCACCTGATACACTGTTACTGAGATTAAGTGAAGTTTTGATTATACTTAGGTTTTGTGAGTTACTGTACTTTTTTATCCAGACTACATGTCTTGATCCATCCAGGATTTAGAGAAGTAGGAAAGAAGAGAAAAGAGAATTGAAGGAAACAGAAATGTAAGCTAGGTAAATCATTCTATTGGTCTGATTTTTTAGAGATGGTGAAGATGTTGGACTTGAGTAGTTAAAAGGCAGGCTTGTATTTATTTTTTTTTTATGAAGCGTGTTACTGCTTCCTCTTTCCTGTATTTACTTTCCATTCTAAATGGAAATGGGATTCTTACAAACATTTTCAGCTTTTTAGTAATTCTTCTACAAAGTTTCTAAGTATTAGGCTAACAATATTTTGTTTGACGCATCTAGTTCTGCTGTGATTGAGTTACAGACAACAATGGTGACTTAGAAAAACCCTCAGACCATTTACTCTGAATTCAGCCCATATGGTGTTTATGTTATGCATTTTTAATGCAACAGCCAAAAGACATTCTAAGACAGCAAAGAAGTAGAAGAGCGGTATTAGTTTGTCATCTGATCTGGTATTACTGATCTAATTTTCAATATCACTGTGAATTCTATGGGCTATTATGACATCAAAGGACAGCAGGACCAATATATATAACTGAAGTTCTTTCTGAGAGCCACACCTTAAGTAAGGATTGCAATAACAATTTCATGGCATCTGAGGAAGCCATTCTGACGACGGAGAACATAGATTTTGTGCAGAAAGTAGGCTTGAAAACCTAGTCAGATTGCCATAACATATTAAAGTTACAATTTTATTTCTTCTAGCTCTCTGTTTTCATCAGTTTTTCCTCTATATGCTATACTGCTTATTTTGAAGCTTTTTTTTTTCAAAATTGTGTGATTGAATTCAAGTTTCTGTACATAAATCTTCCCAGAGATACTACTGTATGTTAGGGCAATTGAGTTCTAGTAAAAGTTCTGACATATAGCAGACCGAAACTCTTAAAGATAATATAGCCCTGCAGGACCAAAAGGATTCACAAACTAACCTACCTATATGGATACTGAAACTTTCCTTTGCATGCTGTAGGTGCTTGGTACTTCAACAATGGCAGGGCTCCTACCGCCTTGATGAAGAGTAAAAGACAGATTAAAGCATTTCCAGGTGGGCTTTAGTTTCAGTCAGTAACATATAGTTAAAAACAGTGCATAGTGTCTATGGGAAGGGTTGTGGGGAGCTAGGAGAGGAAGATGCTCCATAACTTACCAGAAGATTGCAGGAGGAGCCTGTGATAATATTCTAAAGATACCTACAGCATGAAAATGCACGGTGTGTAATTGTCTTTGCCAGCTTCACTGTGCTGGTTGCCTAGTGTCATTGTGTTTGGCAGTTGTAATGGATCCATTGCAAATTATGAAATGTACTTGTGTCTTGTTTTCTCCACAATCGATCCTGTAAACACACTGTCAGAGTGATTTGTAGGCAGTATAATAGATTTCAGTGTTACGTGGAGATATTTGTCAGGTGTCTTTCAAAAGCACGATATTATAGAAAGTTAGTTAAAGATACAAAATTCACCTCAAAGTAGGATCTGAGTGTGAGGCCTTTTTTTAGTTAGAACTACTGTGTAAGAATGATGCTAAAAATAGCTGCACTAAAATAAAAATTTACACTTTCCTTAAAATATTACATTCTTGTAATGTAAGCACTTAAGAACTTCATCTGTAAAGGTAAATTAATGCAGACTATCTACAGGATTTTAATTTCTTTTCTGAACTTGCAGTGTGGTGCTATTTTAAGAAAAAAGCTAAAACAAAAATAACCCAGGTTCTGTTCTTTCTTCCTAAATATAGTCAGATGCTCAGCAAAAACCAAGCTTTCTAATTCTTCACCAAGTTCTGTGAGAGAGCTCATGAAAGATCTTAGGAAATCTCTGGCTAAGTTTGACCCACAGCATGAGGGAAAACCCAGGTAGTATTCAGAAAATAAAACATAAAGTGTGGGCTTGAATGCGTGTTTATTGTTCTTAGCAGGTCAAGCAACAGCAAAATTAACATTTACCTTTCCTTTAAATAAGAGAAGTCAGTATCCTTGCTAGCTTGGTAAGCTAGAAACTGAGCTTGAACTCCTTGATTTCAAAAGATAAATTTAGACCTAAGACCCTGCAACTGCTAAGAAACTAAGCAAGGTTTTTCTCTGCTGTGCTCATGTTTTGCCTAACTTTCTGGACTTAATTACCCTAGAATTTAAAGGAACATTAAGCTCTGTGAGCAAAGGAATACCTCATTTTATTCAAAATATTATGAAAAATGAGACTTCTGGAACACTAATAAATCCTTCTCTGCTCAGTGTACAATGAAGTAAGTTCAAAAAACCCAATTATTTTTATTTTAAATGTACAGATAGTTTATTTGAACATTCAGTTTCAGAATTTAAGATTATTTCTTATATAAAAGACAACATTTTATATGAAAAAGGCAAAAGACCTGTTTGTAATCTCATTTATACAAGTAAAAACAATGAGTTGTGGCACTGTTATTTCTGGAAGCACACTAATTTGGGAGCATAAGCTACCTATTTAGTGAGGCTTGATTACCTCATATTTGCCTGCAGTCACTCTAATGTGCACCGTAGATGGATAGATGAAGCAGAGGAGCTGCTATAATTCGTGAAAATTTGACCGGAGGCTCAGGAATCCTGATCCTGCCTGTGGCTCTGCTACTGGCTTTTTTTGACAAATATCCCACTTTCCCTTTCTATGATTTATCTTGTCATCCTTTCTGTTTTATTCAGAATGAAAGTACTTATGCATCTCTGTTGTATGGAAGATGAACAGAATCTTAGACTGTTTTGACTACAGTGTCAGAATATGTTTAATTATCAATGAGTAACAAGAGATTTTATGATTTTTTGTAAGCTTTTTGCATTTTCATGATTTTCTGTCCTGTGTTTCTTACAGCACTGAATTTAGAATCTGGGCAGAAAAATAGTTTCTTTTGGTTTGATTTTCTTTTATTTATTTTAGAGAATTGTTCTGCCTCAAAATTTTTTTCAGATTGTCATCTGACTTAACTAAAAGACCAACATAGTTTATTCTGCCCAAAAATGTACAAAATTTCAGAGCAAAAGCTGTAAAAACAGTTTAGAGGACAGAATACAAAAACATAATTAGAAAGAACTCTTTTTATTCATAATGCAAAATCCTCCACTCCCATCACTCCTTTAAAAAGGTGGCATGTATTTCTTAAAGATGAGAGGAAGGAAAAAAGTCTTTTAGGTTTTCAGTCTTTGTTTTCAATAAGTAACTTGGCAGAGGAGGATACTGCAACTAAATGGGTAATTGTACGAAGCAGATTTGGAAATAAACCATAGAGTAGGGGTTATTAATTCATTTCAACAGTGAAGTTCATATTTAGGCACAAGATGTAGATGAATTACCCCATATAGTCCTCTGTTATGCCACTAGACTGCTCCAAGTCAGGAAGTATATATCTTCCAAGACAATGCACTGCTTCCCTGTTCCACAGAACATCTGAGTGATATTCGGTTAAAGTCATTCCTTCATGTTATGTACAATGAAATGGAACTGGAAACAGAAGAAATAAATATTCAGCACTGGTGAGCTAAAATGATGAAAGAAGTAACTCCATGAATTTGAACATTTATGTTGCTCTTCTCTGTAATTTTTCGATTCTGCTCTTTGAGATCAGATGACAATATGCAAAGGAATGGCTTAGGGATTCATGTAGTGGTATCCTGACATATTTTGTTCTGTCCCTTAATTCTTAATATTATTTTTTTATATATCTAGTGATTATTGAGATGACGTTTTGATAGAATTATCTACTTCAGCTTCATGATCTATTTTGCTAGTAGTATAAGATCATTCAGATCCCTTCACCATGTATGAGAAATTTGGAATTTGCCTGTTTCATTTTTTATTATCAACACTGTATTTAATTCTCTGTCACCTAGTCAGAATCTGAAAATCCCTCTGCAATTATTTGTAGGTAGCTTTTATGTTGCTGATGGTGTCAACTAACAATGTCTTTTCCACATCAGTTTTTCCTAAGACTTTTCAGATAACAATAAAGATCAATTTTCAGAAGAATGATGTGAGGCAGAAATATTTGATTGTGAGAAATGGGATCTTCTTTCTACTGTTTCAGAAGTTTTCATTCTTTTCATTTTTGAAGAATTGTCTGATAATAGAACTGTACTTTCTGCACTACAGTTGTCAGCACTTCGCAAGGCCTAATTGTTGAAAATAACTTTAAATTTTATAGTAAAACATTTCTTGTTTGTGCTATACAGTAACAGATTAGAAACTTCTTCTAAAATGCCCAAGAAATAAACAGTCAGAGCAGAATAATCAAAAGGAGACTGTTAGAGTGATCAGAGCCCTCACAGGAAAACACTAACAGGACCCAGTCTAGCTAAACAAGAATTAGCAGAAGATTTGGTCTGTTTTCCTTAAATTTGACATGAAATAAGAACAGACTTTACAATACGGAGCCTGATATTTTCAGAACAATTATGTTATGCATTGCTTGCACTAGAAGGGAATGAAACTCAGAGGCAGCAATCCTCTTTTAGTCTGTCCCCTATGCTCGCAAAAGTATTTAAATGCATTTTTTTTTAGTAAAGATTTTTGCTGGAAAATCTATGAGTCTCTGTGTTGTAAAGCAGATTAGACTGAATTACAAGAGCTTTACATCTATAATTTTTTGAAGCAACATAGAGGAAATACAGACACTTTATGTTATGTCCATTTGGATCAAAATCAAACCCTGTACAATAAACTTGAGTGTGGAGAGGGACTGATTTGTATTTCAGCCAGAGTATGTGGTGAATGCTATGCTTCATTGTTGTGCCTCTAGTCTTTCTATTCTAGCCTTCCATGACTCACTTTTGTATGTACTAATTTCTAAACTGGAATGCAAGAATGGTGGCAATGTTCACCTATTGCACAGGCTGCAGTATGAGCAAGTTTAAATCTGTTTATAAGGTGGGTATTCCCTGCTTCTGGTTCAAGAAGCTTATGAAAATATAAAGCATTATCCCTGAAGAGTTTGGTACCTGAACATGCAATGTGTATAACAACTTTCCTGTGCAGAGATTTGCTATGGTTTTCAATGAACAAAGGAGGTAGCTCAAACATGGCACCTATTTGTGCAGTCTCAGATTAAGAAATATTTCTTTTTACCCATTTATTTTGAAAATAAAGGTTGAGGCTTTTTAAGGCATCTCCTGCCCAACATTCCCACAAAGGGTACTATAGCAAATAATTTCTTATAGCAGTTTTGATTTTCAGAAGTGAAGAACCTAGTTCCTGAAAATGAAGCCATTTCATTGATGTAGAAAATTATGTTGCAATGTTAGTGAATATGAGACAGGAAATTTAAATATGAAAGCTTACCTTAAAAAAGAAATTGTATTGGAGGAAGTGTTTTCTCTATGTACGAATTTATTCTACTATAAAAGCAGCATATGTGAACAGAATACTCTTTCTCTGCTCTAAGTCATGCTCTGGTAAGATGCCTTCTTCTATTGAACATGTAGCTGCCTTTTAGATTTAAATACGGTATTAAGGATTGGTTAGGAAGGAAGGCATTTCTTGCTCTGTGGCTCATAACATGTTCTATGACATGACAAGACAGTGATGGTGGAAAAGTGCAATTACCTGTGAGAATGGATGCAGATTTTGTGAAAGCTTAGAGGAAATCAAGGATGATCTGATGAAAAATTGTTTCAAGGAGCAGAATTATGTAGAAGATAGTTCAGAGAAATTATAAAACTTGGAAGCTATGAATGACAGATGGTAGAAAAGAAATTGTAATAATCTATGCTTCTGCGACCCTGCCTTCAGCTGCTACTTAGGTTATGCTGAAATCAACAGAAATAGTCTTTCTTATGGCAAAGGGACAGGTAGTTCATGGGAATTTCCTAACTGATAATACCTGCAAAAAAGCTAACTATGTGAGAAGAACTAGTAGAAAGTACAAAGAGGCAATACAACAAGCAGGCTTTTTTCAAAGAAGAACAAGCTTTTTAGAAACTCGTGTCAAGTATTGCAGAAAATTGTCAAGGCTATCAAAATTGCAGATGAATGTCTATGGAAATACAACTTTTATGCAGACTTAGAGAAAAATGCTAATAAGAATCTATATATGGTGCATTTATATAAAAACCATAACTTTGAAAATATCTGTTTTGCAACTTCATCATCTTTTTACCATGTTATTATTGCATAATTCAAATGTCCTCCATAGTTATAATTTGGGTTGTTTGTTTCTTTTTTTTTCTTTTTACTTAACACCTTGGAGACCACTTCTCTGTCAAATATTATTCCTGTTAAAGAAAAGTAGTTTAAGCATTGTTTAGATAAGACTACAGAGTAAACCAAGACAGTCTCTAAAGACAAATCAATTTATCTTAGTGTTTCTCAAAGTATTGTTGCTATTTTAGGAAAGAGAGGAAGAGAAAGACTTTAAATGGAAGATGTACTTAGAACAAGCATATTATGCTGCGTTTAGAAACAGTATCTTCCTATGAACTTGCATAAACTCCAGGCCTTTAACTGACCAGCTTTGATTATGCTGTATAATCCCAGATCATATTTTTAGAATGCAAATATATGATTATTCAAATGTATTTTTTCATCTTCAAAACATATTTTGGTATAAAAAAGAAAAACGGCATTGAACTGTAGCAAATTTTTTTTTGGGGTTTTACAGAAACACAAGCATTAGATAAATATATAAAGATAAATAGTTTATTTTTGTGAATTTTTTTCAGTTTTTTTCTTCAGTTTATGACTAGGAAGGAGTTAAAACACTGTAAAATTTACAAGAGGATATGTTGAATATGTTTTTGGTTTTGATTAGTAAATCCTTCAGGTATTACATTAAAATCTGGATAATTGTTTTTAATGAAAGATCTCATTTTTAACTATTCACAGTCTCTTCTAATTTTATAACCTAAAACTGACAGCTGATTAAGTGTCTCTGAGCTACAGCAGATCTGTGCTGCCCAGGCTGCTAGCTTTGCTGTGAGGACAGTAACCTCTGGTAGGGTGTTGCAGTTATGAACTTATGCATTGACCTGGCTTGTCTGTGTTTATAAGAATTTCAACTATTTCTTCTTGATTTCAGTACAAATGAGACTCTCGGAACTCAGTACAAAGGAATTCTATGGGATTTAATGTTTGGGAATATGGTATCCAGAGTCTACAACGAGGAGAGCTGGGATCCCCATGCAACATATACTGAATGCTGAGCAGCCTGAAGGAGATCCACAGAAACAAGAATGATGTCCTCAATCAATTGGAAGAAGATGCTTAAAGAGACCTGATATAGAAAGTCAGAAGGTAGAGGATAATTTCTGTGAAGATAATATTAATGAGGTTCCTTTCAGTATCAGAAGATACCTGCGTGTTTGGTAAAAATGCTAACCATTTCCTTCAATGAGTAGTTTCCAAATATACAGATAATAAAAGGGTATGAAAAAAACAGTATTTATACCCAAGCAAGTAGATTAATAACTGGTTACAGGATAAAAAAAATCTATTAGCAGATGAACTGTTTGCAGTCCCTGCTTGGTCTTTTCAGCACTTGCCTATCTTTCCAAAGACACTTTTGTTCCCTCTTTTTCCTACTTATTCATAACAGAAAAGGAAAAAAAAAAATAAAGTTTTTCCTGCACATTCATACACTACTGAGCAGAAAAAACAGCTTAGCTGTTTTGGAGTTGAGATTTAACACATACTAATTCGTTGTGGTATAATCATGTAAAATATACTTACTACTGAGAATGAGTTTTAAATGACTTATAAACAAACTGTAATAATTTAGATTCCTTAAGAATAACTGCATCTGGGAAAGCCTTACTGTAGTATCTTTGCCACAGGATTTCTGATGAAGTCCACTCTTTCTGACTAAAATATTCTTTTTTTTTTTAGTGTGAAACATCAGATATTGGATTATGATTGCAATTGAATATATATTAAAACTAAAACATCATATGAGGTTGTTTAAAGCGGAGGAAGGCATGACGTGTAATATAATCAGTAGTTCAAAAAAATCTCTGCTAAGAAGAATAATCAAATAGTTGCGTCATAAGTGCTGAAGTGTCAGGAAACTTCATTCACTGGAAGTATTCCATACTTTTTAGGCAGATTTTACAGTCTGAGATAAAGTAATGCTCTGGGTTTTTTTTTTTTTGCATAATTAGATCTGAGAATATATCAGTATCAGCTCCTCCTAGTACTTGGACCAATGCTACTACAGTGAATGCCTCTGAAGTTCATTCTAGCTATAAGGGCATGGGATAACTTTCTGTGCTTTAAGAGAAAGAAAACTCACTGAAACATCATTAACTACAAGCACATTGCTCACTAGATAAAGCACTTCTGCACCATGATACATTGTCATCTTTTTTAAGATCCTGTTGTTTGCATAACCCTTGTATTGATTGAGAAGTTTACTCTTTTCATATGCCCAATCAATTTATACTCCAACCTTTTAACAATGTATTTAAAAACTGCAAACAGATTATTTTTTTATCCATTGTGCATGCATTCTAACAATCAGATAGCTCTGGTGCAACAGAAGCATTTTGCTTTACCTTCTTCTTCACTGTCTTCTTGAGGTATGTACGGGTTTGCACTATGGCATGATTTGTCATGTCTTACTGCTTAATTAACCTTTAGTGTGGTGGCACTTCCCAGATTGCCTGCAGAATTATTTCAGAAGAATGTGTCTGTGTAGATAGGCAATGTCAAATATAGCCACTTTCTGCTTAAAATATTGTTATTTGCCAGCACTAAGGATATTATTCTTTTGAATAGAGGCTGTTGAAAATCTCAGATCCAAATTTTGCTCTTAGCTTACTTCAAACCCCAGCTTTGAACATACTAAATCAACACAAGCCTTGTTTTTCTTTATGTGCAGAAGTTTTTTAAATATTAAATGAGATGTACTGTTGAGAAACAGAAAAACTTCTTTCAGTGCTTACTTATTTATTTTGTACTCACTAAGTGCTTGCTTACTTATTTGACTTCTAATGTTCTGCACCATGCAGTAATGAAGCTGCCTCAGTGAGGGATAATTTAAAATTTCCTTTCTCCTTCTTACAGTTATGACTAGAAAAGATTTCTAAAAAGAAAAAGGCAATTTTTAAACGTGTACAGGTTTCTTAATTCTCCCCTGTGAGAAAAGATTATGTTACTTATTAAAATAGAATGAATTGAAATCATATTAACTAAGATGTTACTATCATATCCCAATTTTTTTAAAAAGGAACAGAAACCCCAGAAGTTAGCAAGATTTTCACAAGTGTGGTTATTATTGCTGACTATTTAAGATGGCTGTTCAGTTGCTTTGTCTTTAAAAATATTAAGTTCCTGTTTAACTAAGTATTTCTTTTTCAGTGGTGGCTCCACTGTTCTAGAATTTGCATTTCTAATCTGGAATGTAATCTTCAGCAAGAAAGGAATAACATTTTAATTTACTTCTTCTCAATCTAAAACTTAGGTAAATATCGAGGGCGAAAATTCATGGGGATTATAAAAAGGGAGACAATGGATAAATACAGGTGAAGTTGGACATCAGAAAAAAATAATTCACAGAAAGAGTCATTGGGCACTGGCAGAGGCTGCTTATGAAGGTGGTTGAGTCATCTTCCCTGGAGGTGTTTAATGCACAGGTGGACGAGGTGCTGAGGGACATGGTTTAGTGTTTGATAGGAATGGTTGGACTCAATGATCCTGTGGGTCTCTTCCAACCTGGTTTTTCTGTGATTCTATTCTATGAACTCCTTCATGCACAAAGCATTAGACTTCTTCAGCACATTCTATTATTAAGCACTTATTCATTATCAGATAATACAATGTGCTGTGGAACTAAATCATCTAATAATTTTGTGCAAAATTCTAAACACAGAAATCAGAGGTTTTGATCATATTCTTTCCAGTGATTTTAGAAAGGGAAGAGGTTGCACTTGTGCTACTTTTGATACTGATTGCATGCTACTTACGAATATACTGCCTCTAGATAAATCTCAATATTCAGTGAAAACTGGGAAGAAACTTGAAATAAAATAAAATAACTTTTTAAAATCCTTTTTAAAATACCAGTTTCGCTAGGGTAAAAAAAAGCTCACATATATGTTAGGGAAAGCAAACTGTCAGGATATGATACTCTATTACAAACTCTCTATGTATCTCTAAGCATTTGAGAGTCAACAGCTGCAAGATGCAAGAGATAAACCCATATAATCCACGTATCAGCACACAGCAGCAACAATATTGTAAAAAGTGAATAAACAAGACTCTGGGGCCTGTTTAAAATTACAAAGCAGCAACTTAAACACATGGATAGCCTAAATAGTTCTTTTATTTTCATACAATAGAGAAATAATGGGATGATATATAAAGTACTGAACTGAGACAAGATTTAATTGCAAAAATAACTTTTAACACAATTAGAGTAAACACAAACCGACGTATCATGAGAGATAAATAAAAGAATAGTAATATTAAAATAAGCTTTAAAATCTTATTTATTTTTTGTAGCTAAAGTTTATTAAATAGACTTTCAGACTTTCTCGAGTAAACTATACAGATACGTTAATACACCAGTGAGATTCTTTAAAGATTGGTGAATACACTGAAATTCACATGTGGGATCACATTTACATTCAAGTTTCTAAAATTAAGACACCGAAAAACCTCATCCTCCTGTACTGGAATGTCTTCACTACAGCCAATACTAATTCCTAATCTGTTTAATGATTTACATAGTCCTTCACAATTCCTGATGTGATGGAAGATAAGGACACAAAAACTTCCACTAAGTGAAAGTTTTCCAAAAGATTTAGTTGTACAGCAGAAAAAGTAAAAGGGACATGGTAAAGATGCAATGAAAAGATGCAATGAGAATTTTGATGCAAAAAATCCCTCTTGTATGGAAAATTCCTGGCTTTGAAAAGCATTAACAGATCTTAGGTCAAGATCTAAATCTGCTTGTATTCAGAGGAAAGGTAGGAAAATTTTTGCAGATAACCATCCTGGAAATACTTGACTTTGACTTCAAGTGGTGTATGCTAAAAGAAATGAAGATGTAAGGCTTAATTTGGGAAGAGGACATTCCTAGTAGGTCAGCAAGAATGTAAAGTATGTCTCTGTGGCCATCCAAGAGAGGAAGTCCTCAGATGAGGACAATTACAAGCTATGAGTTCCAAACACACCTGTCCATTAAGGAGGGAGGGAAAAGGTTTACATTGGTTGCTCAACCACAGGTAGCAGGGGCATATGTTCCTAAAAGGAAAATAGGACCATCTTGCAGGAGCTCTGGACAGCATGGCACAATCTACATGATCACTCATAGATGTGAAAGCTACCCCAGCATCATCTACAGCTGCCAGTGATGTGGGAAGTATAAATGCAGGTGACAACAATGTTAGTCCTCCCACCATAGGGCTGAAATTTCGCAATTCTATTTTAAAGAGAGGGCAATTCCCTCTGAGCACCTGGAGACCATTCAGCAGTAGGAGCTTATCTGTGCTGTTCACTGATGCCAAAGACCCTCAGCAAATGCATAAGCAGAGTCCCTCAGGCAAGCAGGAAAAATGCAAATTTGGGAATGAATTTCCCCTGTTTTTCCTTTTATCTTCATTCTTATCTTTTTTTTATCCTTTTACTTTCCACTCTTGTATTGTCTAATTATTTTCAGCACATCATTTTCATATACAAATCCTAAACAAATGTGCATGAAGTTATAGCTTTGAATATCCAATTCGAAATATTAAAATGTTTGTTGGTAATAAGACACTACGGCCATCTTACTGGAAATTTATTTGTTTTAGTGAGTCTCAGACCAATGTAATCCTGCTGCAAGAAGATAAACATCCATCTAAATGTCACCCCTGAATGATTTGAAATTATCATCATCCATCATTTTTTGCATACTTGCAGAAATTTCAAGTAAGCATTTTCATAGTAAACTATTTTTTCTATCTGTGTGCTATACAGTATTTTAAAATAAAGCTTACTGATAAGTTCTGGAATACTTTAAAAATTCTTTCTCTTGTCATCTTCAAAAAAATACTTTTAAAGAACATTTTTTTATAACTTTATCTCTATACTTCCATACTGATTGTTACTAGGTCACAAATTTAAAATGCGGAGAACAAACAACATGAGTTGTTTGATTCATATACTCTGTGGCTGTTTTCATGCAATGGACCACAGTGAGGTTAAGTCTGACTGTTAAACAACAATGTTATTCTCTATTGCACTCAAAGTACAAGGGAAGACAGAGATCACAGGGTCTTCAGAGAATACTATTTTTGTTCTTTGGCTTATGCATATCTTTAGCATTAACTGATCAGAAACTGAATATGTAGTGGTTTTTCTTTCTGTAGCAAAACAATTATTTAATTATTTGACTTTTGCATTTGTTCACCATCTATAACCCACTATTATCCTTATCATACACAGGTCCCTTAAATAGTATACGCCAGTCATGTTACATAAGTGAAGATGCCCTTCTATGCTGTGCAGATCATATCTGTGTTATAGGATGGATATATAGGCCATTGCAAATGACTTTAAACAGGAAGAGTCAAGAAAAAAACCAAGGAATCTATCATAGAATCATAGAACCACCAGGTTGGAAAAGACCCATGGGATCATCAAGTCCAACCATTCCTATCAAACACTAAACCATGCCCCTTAGCACCTTGTCTACTTGTCTTTTAAACACCTCCAGGGAAGGTGAATCAACCACCTCCCTGGGTAGCCTGTTTCAGTGCCCAATGACCCCTTTCGTGAAAATTTTTTTCCTAATGTTCAGCCTAAATCTCCCCTGGCAGAGCTTGAGGCCGTTCCCTCTCATCCTGTCCCCTGTCACTTGGGAGAAGAAGCCAGCACCCTCCTCTCTACAACCTCCTTTCAGGTAGTTATAGAGAGTAATGAGGTCTCCTCGCAGCCTCCTCTTCTCCAGGCTCCAGGTTCCATAATATATATAGGCAAATAAGAAAACATTGGTCTTTATTGTGAACAGAAGGTTATTTTTCAGAATACTCTTTCATTAGTTATCCTGATGTCTTGCTGGTGCAACCTACGCCTGACTTTTCAGAGTTGAATCATTATGCTTGCACTTAATTGGCAGTAAAAAAAAATCTGATTCAAGCTAAACACAAGTTCTACAGCAAAGTTTGCATAAATTAGAACCATGTCTTACACAAACAGACATATCTATTTTTTTTTTCAACAATATCCTACAAGTCAGTGAAGACTTACAGTATGACTCCCAGAAAAAGTTTTCTGACTTCCTGGATAAAACTATTGGGTCACTTTAATCTGACAGGTTATACAATGGTCATCTAAATGGTTGTTAAGTCATGTCTTTCTAAACAAGATTATAAATTGTTATCGTCTATTCATACAGGAGATGACCCATGAGATGAATTTTTTAAGAGAAAGCAAGAGGACTATGAAGAACATGAAGAACTTCAGGTGTTCCTAAACAATCCTGTTGACAGGAAAACCCCAATTTAATATCTTCTGTGTATGTTAGTTAGTTAGTTTCATTCAGTGGGTAACAGTAGGTGGAGTTTCCATGCATCTTGTCAGTCTCCATTCTTAGAGCCAACATATCACAAATTAAAATTTCTCTAAATTTCATTGTGTGATTGAGGACATTAGAAAAGAAGCACCAATGAAGTATTCAACTCGTTCTCCTGTCTGGCCAAACTTGACCGATATATTAACACAGACAACAGAAAAGTGTCATAGTCATTTATATTAAGTATTAAAGAGCTTTGAGTTTGGGTAAGAAAATGATATTACAAGATTTGAACAATTCTGTTATTTGATCTACAGATTATTACAGAGTTTTATGTCTGAATGCTTAAAGTTACAAATAGAGAGCCATGAAGTAGTAATATTTTGAAAAAATGCTTGTGAAAATTTTTTCACAAGCATAACAGGTTATGTACTTCTAAAATTTCAGTTGTTTCCTCTTGATCTCATCTGCCCTGTTATATTTTCCTTTATGTTTCTTTGAAGTAAATCAGAACTGTGGCACAAAATTCATTCATATATTCAAATTAGAACCTATAGCCTCCTCTATTATTACCACATGCGGCCTGTCCACCTGGTGGAGATGTCGTGCTTGTTGGTGTGCTGTGAAGTTACACCCAGCCAGGCACTTCCTTCTGATTCATAAGCTTAGCTAATGTGCACTAATGGTGAGCTTCATCTCCTGGCACTTAGGTGTTAACCCTAGAGATGACTGTCTCAGAGATACTGCATCGCATTTCTGCAGAATGAAGTCTACTGTTTGTTGAAGATGTCTGAAGGTGTTTGGGTCTCTCAGACCTTTCAGGCATCAGGCTGGGCAGCCAGAAGTGGATAGTTGGAAGCATTTGAGTTCCTAATGATCAGTAACCATGACATTAAATTAAATGTCTCCTGAGCTATATTGCGAGTACTGACCTACCATTTAGGCTACTTTGTTTAGTTAATATGGCACAGTGTTTTACAAACTGTGGCACAGAGTCACGCATAGTCCACCCCCCTGCTTTTGGACTTGCGAGACCTGTCCCTGGGGACCTAGCTTCACCTCCTACTGGTGAAGGATATCAACCTCACAGACAGGTCACAGTCCTCCAGCACTGGATACTATGGGTAGAGCCTGGTGTGAGTCATAAGATCCACCAACAGTCCCAGGTAAGGCAAGGTGGTGAACCAGGTCCAGAGTCCACATGAGGAATTTGGTCAGGAGAAAAGTGAGATGGGAGCAGAGACAAAACTGGAAACATGGTCAAAACATGAGTCTAAATCTTACCTGTGACACAGGGAAAGTCAGTGATACTCTGTTGAAGGGTGTTTCAGGGATCACCCACATGGTGCTCTGCTACTGTGACCTATGGAAGTTAGAGGACCTGCGATGTAATGACCACGGCAAAAAAAAAAAAAAAAAATTGTGCAACTGTGCTATCATCTGGTGAAAGTGTTACTTTGTTCTCTAATGTCAACAAGAAACTCTGCAATGAAACATAAACTTAATGACTGTATTTAGAGACAAGATTTATGATTAGCTGTATAAAGAAATGTAAAAATGACCAGCTCCTGGGAATACAGAAAATCCTGATAACTTACAAACTAGTAGAGGTGCTGGCAAACTGAAAATCTGTAGACATCTTGCATATTCATTTCACTGCTGCTTAGATCAGCACCGCAGAATTATATTTGACAACAACAAAATAAATCAAAAGAACTCTTAAAGCATTTGTTTAGAACATATACCTAAAGGACTGCTGAAAGCAGAAAATAACCTAAGACATAGCCAACTCTCCAGTAAACTTTATGCACAGTTCAGTTTTTTGAAATACATTTGGAAGATTTATGAGACTTGTATATGTGCTTGAGAAATGACACAAGGATATTCCTGGTTTGCAAAAACCTCCTTCCTTCTGATTGCTAATTAGTTATATAACACCAAAGATGATTCATTAGTTCATAACTGCCTAAAATGCTGGAAAATATATGTAAAACCTGATTATATTCTCACAATATGGCTGAACATAGCTTCCTCTCAAATTTAAACCTTCTGACAAATCAGCATATTTAAACCATTTAGCCTGAATAAGTGTACTAGTCTATCAGCTAAAGAAGATATATTAAGCTTATTTTTCTTTTGAGCTTGCCCATCAAATATGCTTGCACACCCTTTAATCTGTGTTGAAGGAATGTGTACAGTTAGTCTGTTTATATCAGCAACAGGGTACAGAGCTGTCCTATTTTCATACTCCCCAAAGCTGAAAATTACTGAGCTGTGTATGAAAAATTTCTGCTGTGGATATTAAAGATGCACTGAAAGAGGGAGGTAAAATCTGTTGCAGAATTATTTTTTTCTACTCAAGAGTGAAGGTGAAAAAGAAAAGAATATAGGAGACCTACACATTTTCCATCTTATGGCAGAAGAAGTGATATTTGAGAAAATTTGCAGGCACAAGTTAGTAAGCATTTTTTACATTCTAATAATAAAACCCCCAACCCAAACAACTGCTGCAGTTGTTGCTACATGAAAGAGGTATCAAAGATGATTTTAGTCAATTTTTGTGCCTTATAATAAAATTATTCCCCTCAAGCCTAGAAGCTTATTGTGTGTTTTGCTTGCTGGCCCTGAAATAGCAATAATGCTCCTAACATTCAGAAATTAACTTCTACCCTTGCATATTGTATGCTGTGAACATACGTACATATTTATACCTCAGTCTTACTGGTAAGTATTGTATCAAGGAATTTGTTCACACTGAGGTCATAAAGCCATTTTAAGATTGAGGGATGTCATAGACATTTAAGAAGACTTTACAAACGAGGGGCAAAAGGCAGGATAAAAAGTTCATTTTTTATCTGAGTCACAGGGCTGGAGTGGAGCTTGCTTTTCTTTGATTCCCTCATGTCTCCATATTACTTGGGTTATTGGCCTTGAGGTGGCTTTGCTCCAACAGGTAGTAGGTAGGATGTGGTTGGATAATTAGAGGTATATAATGTGGTATGAGCATCATTGAGTTCAGAAGGATATCAAACTTGTCTGCCACTTTGGCTGGTGTGCATTTTGTTTTATTCCATTAGAATGTATTCTTGATGACTCCATGAAAGGAAATACCTCTTCACAATACTTTCTATCCTCCATTTAATGACATAAAAGTTAGGACAGCCATATTCTTGCTATGATTTTACTACTCTCGTGATAAAATTTATGTGACTCTTGATCCTGTCACTGATAATGTAATTATGGGGTCTTTATTCCCAAATCACGCTTCCTATTTCCAACACAAATAATTCAGTGGTTATAATATTCCAGTCACATATACCTCATAGAAAAGAGAGAGTGGCAGAAAGCTAAAAATAGCCTTTGGCAAAGATTGAACAGATTTGTATGTTGATATTCAAATCATGACTATGTAAAGCATTAACAGATGGGAATGAACACTAATATAGAGCAAGAGATGTTTGTCCTTTTGTTACAGGACAATACTTGTACAGCCAAGTAATCAAATGAACATAACAGATGTGGGATTTGTCAGGGCAGTGTAATAATCAGACCTAAATCTAAATCAATGTGATGGTGAGTCCATTGGCCCACAACATAAACAAATAATGTAATAACTCCAGCTCTCATATTTGCTGTTTTAGATATCAGTGCTCTGGTGAATGAACTACGAACACTTTGTGGGCACAGATGCAACAAAGGAGAAGCTAGCTTTCAGACATTCCATTTATTCTCTTCAACAAAAATAACCTAAACCAGAGAACTGAAATAAGTAGATGAAACTATCCAGCTTGTCTGAAGGTCAAGGAGCCTTGATTGTATCCAAGTAGGTCTGAATCACATAGTCTTTTACTACTGATCTCTTAAAACTGTAACAAGAGAGTGGATACTGTTCTTTCAGGAAGAAAAGCAAAACATAAAAGATATAGTTGTCTGATTAAGACTTATTAAACATAGAGCCAAACGCTTCTTGTGTTCCAGTCACTAAGAATTTAAACATATAGGTTTGTGAACTGAATGAAATATGTGAAGAAATATTGTTATTTTGTCAAAGTACTGGCCCAGTCAATGTTGGCTTTACATTCAACATTTCTAGCATTTGCATCAGTTGAGAGAATAAGGAAGCAGAATAATCACAGAAAACAGGTCCCAAGTCACTGCTTCATTGAAATCAGTGTAAGTCAAAACTGGTAATGTGTAATGTCACTTGGCATACCAAAATTCATGAAGCAATCATGCTTTACATGAAGGTTCTTTGTTTTCTTTTACTTATCATTGTTCAATTAGCAGTTAGAGGAAGAAACTAACAAACATGCCTGCTTTAATATTTCATTAAATCCTTGTGTGAATTTGAGGCATTGCTGAGTATTTTTGACTGGCTAATTTTTTATAATTATAGATAAATTATCTGGTAAGAAAGTAAGTTGTAGTTTTAATTACAAACCTATATTTCCAGACATAAAACTTGAAATTATCTGGATAAAAATTTGCTAACAAATCACTTTGGTATATACTAGGAAGTCTAAAAAATATCCTTCTCTGATTTTTGTATCATTGTATGTATCAAAGATTTATTGTGGTCTAGTCCTTGTATCCTAAAAGGGCATTGCCTATGCATGATATTTTTTCCATCTTGTTTCTCTTGTGAGAGAGAAATGTTTTTGTTTGCAAAATAACCTTTTATTAGCTATACCATCAATTTAAGATTCTTATAGTAGATGAAATTGTCCTTATTATCTTTTATAAGCAGCTCTTGACTTAGAATAGATTTGGATATTACTTCTTATGTTCTTCTTTACCAATACATTATTACATTTTTGTCAGGGAAAAGAAATTCTATTGACATATGTTGTTGACATTATACTTGATGTAACAAATATACTAAAATATTGACATGGTGTAGAATGTTGAATAATATGTTGTTATCAGTAAAGTTGTCTTTCAAAAGATAGAATAGCCTCATGACATATGCAGGTCCTAATAATGATAAGCCTTTAAATATTTCCCAATTTTCTTTAAAAGGCAAATGAATAATTGGACATTCAAAATACATAGTTAACTGGAAAAATGCAAGTTATAAGATGTAAGCTCCAATCCAATGCAAGAACGTACATCAAAATCATATGCATGTGTTGAAATCTGTATGCCCACAAGGTGACAGAAGCTATTAGCAATTGATTTGCTTCGTAAGTTATAATAATAATAATTGTCAATAAAACATTCAAGCCCATCATGTTTCAGAATTCTAAGTCTATTATCACAAACATGTAAATTAAATACAATTTGACTTGTGAAACACATTCAATAACTACAAACAGGATTGAACAGTCATTCAACTTGCATCAGGTAAAGGTCTGTAAATAATGGGAAAGTTTGTTACAGCTTCATGTTGAAACCAGGTTTTAAATTTCCAAGTAATTGAATAGAATATACAAAATCTGATAAAGTAATAATCATATTTTATATATAAAACAAAGAATACAAACATGATCTAACAATTGAACTGTTTATGAATATTCAACCTGTATAAAAATGTATATTTTTAATGAAGAACATAAGCAGAATGCTTTAAAATATTCTGAGTGAGACTGGACTTTCCAAAATGGAGTCCGTTAACTAGTCTATCAAGGAATGACTCATACATTGTAGAAAATATTAAAAATCATAGAATGGGAAATGCTGCTCCTGTGCATCTTCAGCCTTTCTAAGCAAATAAAAATCTGACGTTTTTCCATACTGATGTGTGTTGAATGGAATTAATGTCATATTAATATGAAAGTTTAAAACAAGAAAGTTATGCAAAATTTGGTAACATTTCATTTTTTGAGGACGACTTTTACCTGGACACAACCAAGGCAAGAAGTAAAAGGTCTACCAACTGAGCTATAGAAACGAGGTTTAAGCTAAAATTCAGTATTCAGAATATGAAATCAATTTTAGGACTAGTAGGTTGTAATGGCAACAACTTCAAATAACAATCTCAGAAGATTTAAGTCTTAGATTTGAAAAAAGATGTAGATTTCTAGTTTGCCTTCTGTTGGAAAAATTCTACACATAAAACCAATGCCAACAAACACAAGGCTATTTTAATTTGTAGACCAGTTTCTTAGGAGACATGGCCAAATTTTACTGTTATTTTTCACATATTTTGCCTGATAATGAAATTTCTCCAACACAGTTAAAATAAAAAGAGTATATCTGAAAGAACTGGTATATTTTTTCAAGTAGTGTTAATTTTTTTTAGTGTAATTTGATCTTCCCAATGAAACTTCTGCCTTTGGCAATGTCTGTGATTTCTATTTATTGTCCTTAATGTAATATAATTCCAGATGTGATTAATCTGACAGAAACAAAGATGTTGTTTAGATAATACTGCAAATAACTGCACAGCAAAATATGCTACATCATTACTTCTTTTCCTTACACTGAGTGGCTTTTTAATAATATTGACAAGTCTCTTGAAAATATTACACTTGTTCCGACTTTAAAAGGGTAATTAAGAAGAGGGACAGAGGACACAGCAACCCATTGGAATTTGATCTTAAATAAATAAAGGACTAGACAGAGAGATTTTCTTAAAAAAAAGAAAATAAATAAATTTACTGTGGATTTTAGCATAAAGAGGAGTGAAGTAGACTTCTGCTTAGTTTTATTTTTCTCATTGTAATTATTATACACTATTTATAGTAAAAGTATAAACAAATGACACTTATTATAAAATGTCACAATTTAATATATGTTTTTACTGAAGTTAAAATTGTAGTGCTCCACCTTTGTTTCCTGTATTGTCTCCCATCCCCTTCCCTCTCCTGAGGATAAAATAGAAGAAAAAAATAAATCTTAAGGATTTGAGGAAACATCTGATGGATCAAATCAAATCTCTTAGTTCAATAAATCTTTTCAGCAGGAACCATTCCTGTTTCTAAGAAAGAAAGGAATGAAATGGGGAAATAAGTTGTGATATTTACTCATATCTACCCCTTAGTTCAAGGGCTTCCTGAACTGAGGGTTGCACCCATATCACGTTTAATAGTTTTGATGAATGCACTTTCTATGAATGGGCCTATTATTGTCTTAAACCCATTTGTACCATTCACTTCTATCAGTTTAAGTAATGGGTGATGTAGGGAAGATGATTAAAGGGCGGACATAACTATTTCAGCTGTATTTGCTCTGAAAGCATTAGTTGTAATGTTAGCTGATCACTTAAAATCTGAGTTCCCCAAAAATGCATTGTTATTTTTGCAAACACTCAAAGCTTTCTTATTTGAGAGAGAGAAGAAAGAATATCAAAAGTCTTTACAAAAAAATATATCTTTTTAGTCTTGCAAGGTGCATCTGGTAACACTTGGTTTTATTTTACTGCAAACTCTGAAGTTGTATCCAGCTCTTGAAATGTGTTAAGTAACTCTCGTTTATCTTTGAAAGCAGTATTTAATTGTTATACCATAGAGCATACTGGTTAAATATTTAGAGTCAGTCTTTGAAAGCAAGAGTGTATGGTGAGACTTTTAACAGCTTTCTGGCTCTGACTCTTAGAAATGGAACAGTCTGTAGTGTTTTTCTTAACAATAAGCATTATAACATGACTGTGGCCATTGGGGAATATCTTTACTCTATGTACCAACTGAAATGACTGGAAAATCTAACAGTTTTCGCCATCCATAAAAAGTAAGCAATGCCATACGATTGCCTGTTAAGACTGAGATTAAGGCCACAAAGAGAGAAAAAAAAGGCTGTAGGTCCAAAATAGAATCATAGAATAGTTAGAGTTGGAAGAGACCTTAAACATCATCTAATTCCAAACTTTTTTGTTAGTTCTACCTGTGAAGGCATATTCCAAGGAGAGGAGGAAAAAAACTGTCGTTATATCAGCTCCTAATCTTTTGAACAATACAGATTTAACTCTGAATTGTGATTGGAGTGAGATAAATTTGGAAAAGATAAAGAGCATTTTTATACATGTGACATAGCTTTCTAATTTAAAGTGTGTGCCAGTTTTCCCAGGGAGACTTCAGACAAGCAATGCAGCATTAAATGATTCAGACAGAAAATCAGATTGACATGGTGAAGGAGATACTCTTCGATTGTTTCATAGGGATTGTGTGTAAACCACTAACTGTTGAGGACGTCCCAGCTTTGAAATAACACAGGATAAATACATACTGAGGAGGCAAAAGTAAAATAATTGCATGAGTTATTCACCTCTGAAATACAGCATTTAAGGAGCTGTGCACAGAGAGATAGTATAACTCTTCTGAAATCCTGGTCCTAATGCTTTTCTGCACAGCTGTTGATCTAGAGTTGCATCTTAATGTGGAAATATTTGCCTCCCTGATGTGTCAGGAAAGTTGGATTGTATTGTCCAAGCCAATTTCTGTACTTAATAAATTCAAAGATCATGGCTGTTGTAGAAGGATGCCCACAAACCCTTGAAAAGATAAGTTAAATAACTCTTGAAAGAGTACAGAAAGGAGAAGAAGAAGAGGAAGAAAAGGAAGAAGAAGCAGAGGAAGAAGGAGAAGGATAAGAAGGATAAGAAGAAGGAGAAGGATAAGAAGAAGGATAAGAAGAAGGAGAAGAAGAAGGAGAAGAAGAAGGAGAAGAAGAAGATGAATAATAATAAGAAGGAGAAGAAGAAGAAGAAGAAGGAAGACAGGTCAAATTATTGCTAAGGATTTGTGAATGGTAAGGCTCTTATTCTGCTTCAAATATCCACATATTTGAGTGATGAGAATTTACTATATAAAAGCTACAGCAAAGGAAAAATACTTTAAAACACATAGTAATTGAACTTAAATTTTAATGAAGTGCTTTTTTTCTGTGTCATGTCCATCTTAACTACTTCTTATGCAGAGCAATTGCACTAATAACAATGAATTTATTTAAAATTAATTTGGATGTCATAGATAGAAGCATAAGTGTTATATTGTAATGCAGAGCTCATTTAGTGTAGCAGTAGAATAGAAATTTACTGACTTTAGTCACTTATTAATACTCCATTGCGTTTATTAACACTGAACAGATGGTCTCCAGACGCTCAATAATAACAATAATGATAGGAGTTTGGCTGCTCCATTAAGCTTCCCTTGGGATGACTTTATGGATGCACCAGCAAAAGGTTAGCTGGGCAGGGCTAGTCCTTATTTTTCCTACAGAGTTTTGGTGGTAAATGCTATAACCAAGAATAAGAGACCTTTTTTGCCAGCCTTCTCTCCTCTAACTTAGAGATGAGCAAGATAACAGGATCATGGGAATGAACTTTTAAAGTCTCAGGTGGGGAAAAAAAGGAAAATTGCATGCAACATGAAGAAAACCATTTTACAAAGAAAGCTCTTGTTTAAAATATCTCAACTAGAGACGGGGGACTGTGTGGTAACAGAAATTACATTCATGGAAAAGTTCGTACATAAAAAGGAGAAGCATAGAATCACAAGGCTGGAAAAGACCTCTTGGATCATTGAGTCCAACCATTCCTATCTCCACCTAAATCATGTCCCTGAGACTATTCCAGTGCCTGATGACCCTTTCTGTGAAATTTTTTTTCTGATATCCATTCAATACTTCCTTTGGAACAGCCTGAGTCAATATTAGAATATTTAACTGGAAATGTTTCTGTGTTGCCTCAATTTTACTTTCTACCTGTACTCTAAATTAAAATTCTCATGAAATCACCTAATTTCACAAAGTACTCTTCAGGTATGTAGAGCATGGTATTCTAATGGGCCAAAGAACTCCTGATATTTCTTTAACCAGCCCCAAATCTGACATGGTGGATGGGTGGATGAGTTCAGGGAAGACTGATAATCCACACTGTGAATTAGAAGTCATCTTGACTGTTAGAATTCTGTTAATTGTTAATTAAGAACAGTGGTACTGTCATTACAGAAATCCATGAATGACTTCATACATAGTCATATTATGACATATGATTAAAAAATCAACCAACCAAGAATCTGTGTGGGAAAGATAGCCAATTTCCTCCTGCAGTTAAGCTGATAGTTTTTCTCCTAGCAGATAGTTTATTGGTATTCTGTGGCATTTTTTAATGTATAATAGATATTACGTCAATGTTGTTCCTACTATATTTAATTTATGCAGTCATTAATAAATAATTATTTTATAAACATTAAACCAGTTACCTATAAAACTATTAAGAATTGTGCATGCTGATGGATCTCTAATGGAACTGAATTTGCCTACATTTTCAGTGTATTTGACTTACTAGGAGTTCAAAGAAGTTCTTTGCTGCCTTAGCTTTAAGTTCTGATCTGTTCAAATTCTAGTATGTACTGACTGCTAATGCTTGCTGTAAAGCTCCAGACAACATAATTTCTGGAAGGAATTTACAGAAATCTGCACTGAGCTACCTATTTTAATTATTTATACCCATGTTTCATCTTTACTTCTTTTAATCCTCGCTCATAAATGCTTACTAAAAGTTACTATTTCTAAACTGCAGAAAAGTCAACTGGTTGCAAAGTTAATCCAGAAAAAAGTAGTTACCTCCCAATGTTTCACATGATCCTTGAAAACTATGCATGTCTCATTTTACGAAGCAAAGCTTTCCCTAAAAAGATCTTCTCCTTGTTTAGTGTAGTTTAAAATGGGTAACACTTCCATGCCTTTACAGTACATTCACATCTGAAGTCAACAAGTGCCAAGAGCTTCAATGGAAACAATCAAATCTCATAGCATCAAGATCTTTAATACCATAATGAAGTTGGCTTGTGTAAAAGTAAATACTTACATATGAGGGGTTTTCAACATAGATAGCCATACTGTCAGGAACATAAGTATTAAAAAGTAGTTCCTTGGGAGTTATCTATCTTCAGATAGATATTTGTACTTGCAGCAGCTCTGAAGCTAGGCCATTATTTTGGAATTTGCTTTCTTTTCTCTGCGTAGTACAAGCTTATCCTTTATTGAATTTTAGCCTTATGAGGTTTCCTGGTGTTTTGTTTGGGATTTTTTTCTGTTTTACTGTTGTTTCTTGGTTGTTGGAAAACATAGTCTTTTTATACTGTTGTTTTGGTGTTTTTTTAAAGATGCCGTTACAAGAAGACTGGATCTGCTTGATGTAGGACATTGGTGTGGAAGAATACTGACTCCTAAATCTATGCACTGCATGCCTGATGAGAAATTGTAACGATAACTGGAAGGCTGTAAATCCCTGCTGAGCTTACTTCCAGAAACCTTATCAGCTAGTACTGCTGTAATGCTTAATTTCATTCCTCCTTTCTGGTTGCTGTTATGTACATCCAGTCAGATTAGTCTCCTCATAAAATCAGTCTTTTTACAGTGCAAGTTAGTCTTCTGTGCCTACATTTAAATTTGCAATAAAATTGGGATTTTATCTTATGATCCTTACTGTAATCATGGCAAGTTACCTTGGCAGAAGGTCAACAATTCATTAGTGACACATAGACATAGAGGTAGCTTCTGATAATTTCAAGGAGATGGACTTTTAGTCTGTTTTTAAACTGCATAACCATGCAAACTTTCTCTCTTATCTCCTTGAAAATCACATCTTGTATTCAGCAGACGTTGATTACCACCTTCTGTTTTCAAAGGTTATATTAAAGCTGTAAAATGCCTTCTCTTTTTACAGCATTTCTAGTACAGCTGACCCTTTTTCTGACTCGTTAAGGTTTTGGTTTTTGGTTTTTCTTTATTTTTTTGTTTTTACTACTGCTTATAATGCAATTAGGACACTTCAAATTTTTAGGCAAGCATGCAAAGAAAATAACTTAACTTATACTAGAAAGCCAATTAGCTCTACTCTTCCTCGACTCGGTCATCTTACTGTCTGTATGTTTGTTGATTTGACTATCGCTTTTTGAAATGAAACATCTAGTACGACCATTCAACACTCTAAATGTTATTGTAGAGTATTTGCTGCTAAATTAAACAATCGGATCTGATTTCTGGCCTAAGACCAAGAGCTACAGACTGATGAAAAATGGCTGAATAGAGACAGTGTGTCAAATTTTATCCCTGTACCTGTGTTATTTATTGGTATAGAAAGATCTTTAAAACATAATCACTGTGACCACATAGAATCATAGAATAACCAGGCTGGAAGAGACCTACCGGGTCATCGAGTCCAACCATTCCTATCAAACACTAACCATGCCACCCAGCACCTCATCCACCTGTGCCTTAAACACCTCCAGGGAAGGTGAATCAACCACCTCCCTGGGCAGCTTGTGCCAGTGACCAATGACCCTTCCTGTGAAAATTTTTTTCCTAATGTCCAGCCTAAATCTCCCCTGGCAAAGCTTGAGGCCATTCCCTCTTGTCCTGTCCCTTGTCACTTGGGAGAAGAGGCCAGCTCCCTCCTCTCTACAACCTCCTTTCAGGTAGTTATAGAGAGCAATGAGATCTGCTATCAGCCTCCTCTTCTCCAG
Source organism: Clamator glandarius (assembly GCA_033459285.1). Classification (NCBI taxonomy): domain Eukaryota; kingdom Metazoa; phylum Chordata; class Aves; order Cuculiformes; family Cuculidae; genus Clamator; species Clamator glandarius. The sequence goes on from JAUNZM010000023.1 coordinate 238,002, forward strand.
GCTAAACAACACCAGCTCTCTCAACCACGTTTAAGCGTCTGTATTTTAGACATCTGTATCTAGCTGAGTATATATAAAATCCTTCTTTACTTCTTTCTTTGCCTTAAACATTTTGTCTGAAGACTGGCAAGTTGTGCCCTTGTTTTGTGGCACTGGCAAAGAATACAGGAGGGGATACAGCAGCACATGTTCCCCAAAGACTGATCTTAGGATATTGCTTGAGAGCCTCGTGTGGTGGTTTCTTTGGAGGGGAGTTGCAGGAGTAAACACCACTCTCCCTTGCCTGGCCAAGCTCATGGTCCTGAGCCAGCTGCTATGGGGGGAGAAGATGCAGTGTTGAGCACTGCTTCATCCCATCTTCCTCTCACTCACCTGACTGTCCTGGCCAGACCCTCCCTAAGGAGATTCTGCTCACCTGTTGCAAGACCCCCACACATGTGCTGAAGGGTCATGGACTGGCTTTATAAAAGCACTTGCGGGGAGCCACGCAGGGTGCGCTTGCCCATCACTTCAATGGGATCTGTTTGGACCATACAGCTTGGAAGAAGCAGCTGCAGCAGCAGCAGTGACCATGTGTTCCTGAAGAACTGCTGCTGCCCATGGAAATGGTGATTCTTTCTTTTTCCTTCCTCTCTCTCTTTCTTTCTCTCTTTCACTCTATTGCTTTCCTGATCTGGTATCTGTGTGTGTATCAGATCAAATCTGAGTGACCTTGGCTGTGTTCGGGGATCAGATTGTGATTTAAACAGACTGAAATCTGTTTCCTGCAACTTTGGGAAGTTGTACTCCCATATCTCAGGTGTGCACCCAAGTATTATGGTTGAAGCCAGAGTAAATTTTACATTTGATTTTACCCCCTGAGAGTGACCTTGTCAGCCTCTGAATCACTGCACAGATAAACAAATGCCTCTCTTTCAACTGTGCAGATCAAAAGAAGCATGGACACAAGTGTATGGCTCTTGGATCTGGGGCGTGACGGTATACAGTAAAGCAATTTCAATTGTTGCATTCTAAAGCTGAGAAGCTGATCAAATAAAGATGCTAATTTTTCTCCCTTGATAAAGGAAGGAGCCATAGTTTAGAAAAAAAACTTTACACCATAACTTTTAAAGTTATGCTAAACCGAGTTAACTCATTTTTAAAAAATATATCTATTTAAATATTTACTTTCCAAAATGAAAGTGGAATGTATGAATAGAAATGGAATGTTAAATTCTCAGACAGGAATTTAACTGCGTTAAGTGGTGTATTTTACTTCAACACAGAAATTAAGCTTTTGTAAGAACTTCTGTGATTATGATTTGATAATTCCACCCATAGTTGTTAAAAGCCCAAGGGTGCAGGAAGAATTTTTGTTGTTGCTGTTACACCATTAATCTTTGAGGAACACATATCACTAAAACAGTGATTTATGGTTCTGCTTGCTGTGCTTGCCAGCATTTATTACCAGTCTATCTTTTAAAATAACGACTCAAAAAGCAAAATTAAGTGAAATGATGCCTTGAATTCAAATGTGATTAAAAGAATAAGAAAGATATGCAAAGCTTTGTATTCTTAATCCTGTATTGTCATTTTTCCTTACTTTTTGTCCATCCTACTTAACTACACTCAAGTCATTGAAGTCTTCAGTAATGCCTCAGTCAGATTTAGGGGACATTTGTTAAATCACATTGGTGACTAGAGCCGTTTTTCTGATTTCCATTTGTCTCTTCTGGTAGGTATGTCACTTTCCAATACAGAGGATCAATGTCATTTATTCTCTCCTATGAATTGTTTTGGTCTATGTTTTTAATCTGCAGTTCTTCATATTTCAAGCAATGAAAAAAAGCCATAGAGAAATGAGGAGAGTTATGAGGAAGTTTGATAGTTTTGCTATTAAAATACTCCAGCTTTCTATAAGAGTCATCAAGGTATTTGTTGTCTGTGAAATTCCTTTTCGTTCCTCTGCAACAACTAAAAAAGTAAGTGGAAAGAAAGATGTCCTATTCATAGCTCTTGTTTCAACAGTAGTAATAGTTTATTTGGGACAAGACTTCATCAGAGCACTAACTTGTGTTGAGCTTTCCCCATAAGGAAACGCCTTGCATAAACCTACTGCCTACCAAGCACTATTTTGTTACAGTTAAATACTTGAATTAACAGGACAGAGACAGAGGAAGGCTACACGGAAAAAGAGAAAACACTTTTTGACAAAATATTAGTAGCACTTGTAATCTCCGGATACAATGCCCTGAGCAGTGGATTGATATTCTTATGACAATGAACTGTTTCCAGCAATTGACAGCAGCCTAACTTTAAGTATTTTCTTTCAGTCTTTAATTCCCCTGAATAGCTTATCAGCACTTAGAAAAACTAAGTATTAATGCAAATATATGTCCATTAAGTGGGAATTAATGATAGTGATTGACAAGCTTATTTCTCACTGCCTCCATGCTCCAAACAGCTTTTTTGTGCCCATCTATGCATTTGACATTTCTCTTCAAATTAAGGGGACACATCTAGTAAGACATTAGTGATATTATACTCATCACAGAAAGCTGAAGGCTAGTAAGACTACATCAGTATTTCTATTCCAACAGAAATTTTTGCTGCATTCAGTTTCTACATAGGAAGGCATTTAAAGTAAATAGGGGTTTTATTATGTTAATGATTTCCCATGTAGAGTAAGCAGTAAGTAGAGTAAGCAGTAAGTTACAGATGGGATAAAGTATGTCAGACAAAGACATTCAGATATTTACTTCACTTTTAAAGAAATATACCTAGGTACTAATTTTAGAGCTAAGGAAGGAGATTTTGGAATAGAAAATTCAGTTTATTTGTTTCAATAGGACAAAAATATGTTCAACTGTTGTTACATTTTGATCCATTGATTGACACAGAAAACTATACTTTATTTTATTGACAGCCCAGAAAATCAGAAGTATGCATGAAATCAATATAAAACAAGTGTGCAAACCTAGCTTTTCCATAAAGTAGTCAGATTGCTAATTTAACATCAGTACCTTGCATCCTACCAATACAGTATATGAAGGTATTACTATTTTAATGTGATGGTAGCCGAGGAGTGACTGTTGCCTTGCTAGGTTCTTCCCACAGTATGCATCATAATTGCCCAAGCTGACCAACAATGAATACATGTGATCATGCTAGCTGACTAAATATGATGTTGCACCATTAGTGTTACACCAGAAATGCAAATGAGTCAGAGAACCACAGACTAGCTGTTAGTGACACTGCAGGGATACTTATTGTTTTACACACAGTTTGTTATGATGAAGTTACCTGTTAAATAACAAAAGGACCTTTGTTCTTTGTCTTTAATCGTATTTTCTGTCATACTATGTGGCAATGTAGAAAAAAGTTGTATCAACTGTATGAAAGATGGAGGGAAGAAAAATATTCCTACCTAATTGTAAATCACATTGAAATAAAAATAGGAGTAGAATCTCCATGCTTGCGTTATGTTTAATTTTCTCCATGGAAACTTCCCTATAGAGGTTATTTGTTTTAGTGAATTTCTACACTGATTCAGAGTAAAGTAGGTTTAAATAAACTGGAGAAGTAAAGCAGAAGTGTATTCACGATCATCTAGTAGAAAAGAGTAGACCCACATATCTGTATCAAACTCTGTTCAAGCAGTAAGAGTCCTTTCTGCCTGTTAAAAGAGGAGTGAACTGAGGCCAGAGTTGTGGTCATTTGAAGACTTAGGTGGGAGAAAATGTTTCCGTTTTTACAGTGGGGCAGCAGGAAGTGGGAGAAAAAAGGGAGAGACTTGTTTTCATTCTTTCCTTTTTTCATTGGATCCAAAAATGACAGGATGGAAACAGTTGGCAGTCATGAAGCTCATTTGAAGCCAACATCTTAGCTGCAAGAATCAAATTTTTATTTTACAGAATGTCCTTGATGAGAAAAATACAATAAAGAAGAAAATACTTCATACTCTCCTGAGATGGAAGCATCCAAACAGATAGTTTAGTCTTTAACACATAGGAAGGGTTAAGAAGAGTTCAGCGTAGGCACTTTTTGTATAGAGTTACTACATACATGTTTTGCATAACTTCATTCTTAATTTCAACACTTTGCCCTGCCGAATAGTTAGAAACACTATTCATACAAAGGAAAATTTAGGAGTTTTAGATGCACAGTCTAATACACTACTTAGTGTTCTTTGCTGTGGAAAAGTTTGATCTTCAACTGGTGAAGACACAGATATGTCATCTGGATAACTTATTACGCGAATTCAGAGAAATATGCCTGTTCCTCTATAATTTGTTGTGTTGTATCAGTATGAATTGTATTTGTTATGACAAATGTATTGATCTGGAATTAATTTTTTTTATGGAGAGAAGCCTTAGCTTAACTAAGGTCTCTTCACTACAATTGCATGGAGAATTTAAGAAAAATTATATTGTTAAATCATACATGTATTTGTCCCATATTTTACATGTCCCATGTGTGTATTAACCTGCATATTTACACCATTGTAATGGACAGATCAGCAAACTGCCACAACAAACACTCAGTGGTTTTCCAGGCTTCTTCAAACTGCCATCAGAAACCTGTATGGGGAAAGATGACCTTTCCACGTGACTGAAAGATGTGTCAAGCAAAGTGGAAATGGGCTGCATCTCGACATGAGTGATCAATTCTTGTTGCTTTTTTCTTGACTTACACCATTACTCTAACAAGACAAAATTTCTTCCAGATCCTGCCCAAGGCAAGTGGAACAATTCCTGTCTTAAATCCTATCCCAAAGATATGGCAGCTGTTATTTCTAAAACTGTATATTCACCATGTCTTTCTGACTTGCTATTGCTATGAATATTCTACTTTCCTTCCCTTCAGTCATCTTATTTTCTCCCTCTTTTTCTCTTGAGTCCTTAAATTATTTAAATTGTTTAAACAAAGAATTGAAGTAATTTCTCCCCCCTACTGCTCCATTGCAAGGAACTGTTTCTCTTCTAATTGCTGGATGACATGATACCATCTTTACCAACAAAGTCACATATAACGTGCAGAAACAATAACTTCTGACTTATCACTAATGGTTCTCTGCTTCATCCAGTTACCTATGGTTATGTTAAAGTTATATCCAGGTATTTAAAATAACACTGTTCTTATGTAGTTCATACTATAAACAAGTCTTAAAATAACAATGAAAAGCCATATAAAAATACACTTTCTTTCTATTTATTATACACATTCCTTAAGTCCTTAATGTTTCTGAATCATCCAAATATTTTTTAGATATACAAAGATGATTAACTTCAGAGTGTAGTACAGACACTTGCTTTCACATACCCTTTATTACTGTGTTAACCTCAAAGTCAGTGCTGTTCAGATCCAAACACTTACATCCTCCTCATCAAAAATTTAAGCTGTGCCTCGAGCAGGACCTGAGACAGAGGACACAGAGGATCAGTGAAGCAGAAAGTATGGTACACTGAACTGCTGTGCTGACTCAAACTAAAAGAAAGGTTTGGAAATGTGGTGAAATTCATTATTTTCCACTTAAAATATTTAGTATTCACTCTTGAGGTGTAAGATGGAGTGGGGAGAAATATGCTGCCTGAAGGTCATTCTGTTCAGGCTGAGATTTATTTTGATAATTTCATCTTTCTAAAGCCTTCCTGCTAATAATACCTACAGGGAGAATAAAAAAATACCAAAACCAACACAACAAAAAACCCAACAAAACCCCCTACACATTGCTGTTCCAAATCCATCATACACTCTTGTGTTGTGGTTTTTTTCCTTTATAGTTATCTGTAAGTTCTCTCAAACAAGAATACATTTTTTCCTTAGTATTTATCTTTCGTGCAGTATCATCATTTCATGACAAAATATGTATAACTGTTAATAACAGCTCATGTAAAAGTGTTCTGTTTCATTCCTCTTCAGGTTTCTACCTCATTACTCAAGAAATAGGAGAGTTTCTTTAAAGAAAACTAAGTTTGTACTGCATACAGGCCTTGCCTTGCCCTACCCTGCCCTGCCTTGCTTTCCCTTGCCATTTCCCTGGATATTATGCTATGATACTTGATAAAAATATTTAACAACACATTCTACATAAAAGCATGGTGAAAGCCTGAGAGTTCAGATGGACATTCTAATAATTTTCCTTTACACAATAAGTAGGATTTTAATAGACAACCATAGTTAATTTTGCCCTTCATTTTTAAGTGAAACATTTTTCTTTGTTGTGCTCTACTGCTGTTACTAAAGGAAAATATTTTCCTTAATTGTGTTCCTTTTTTCTTTGTTTTTAAATAGTATATGAAAACCTTGGAGTTTGTAAAAATGTTTATGGAAATATTTCAGCAAAATCACCCTATTTTTTAAGAAAATGTTAATTGAGTTAAAAAAAATTAACAAGCTGCCAAAGTAAGGAAACTCTCATTCTGTTGTTACTTAACCAGAAAATAAATGCATTAAGATGAGCCATTCATCTAAGAAAACCTATTTCTTAGGAAAGAAATTACTTCATATTTTATGTGAGTGTTCAGCATCTGTCCAGTTCTTTCTGAAAACGTCTCTGCAATCTGTTTTCACTTATAAATCATATTAATCTATAAACACAAAAGGAACAGCCCCCAATGTGATAATAAATTAGGAATTATAGTTTCCTTATAGTAATTGTCATCTGTACTATACACACCATGTTTTTCTCAGCCTTCTAGTTTCATTGCATTTCGCTAGTTAAGAGTGAAAAGAGATGTAAGAGCAGTGTCCTACTCCCTTCCTGCAAAGCAGATTGAATCTTTCATTATCACCATTTGCAGACTATTGTGTGCAGACATTCAATCTGAGATTTCCTTAGCCATAATGCAAAATATACTGCATAAGAGATATTTGTGGTTGGAACTTTTATTAAATAAATCCTGATACTTCTGCCTTTATACTTTGTCTGTATGACATTTTATTAAAATAACTATAAACTAAGAGTTTGTCCATTTTCCATATAGTCATATAAAAAGCCAATATAACCTACTCTTGATCTCTCTGATACTTGAACTTAGCCTTGATCTTACTGAGGCCAATGTGCAATTTTAGATATCTTCAATAGTGTCTACAATGATAATTACCTGCCTTCGAAGAGTATGTACAAGAAAGCTGGGGAGGGATTTTTTATAGGGGAATAGTGATACGACTAGGAGGAATGGCTATAAATTTGAGAGAAGTAGATTTAGACCAGACATGAGGAGGAATTTATTCACAATGAAGGTGGTGAGGCACTGGCACATGTTGCCCAGGGAAGCTGTGGCTGCCCCATCCCTGGAGGTGTTCAAGGCCAGGTTGGATGTGGCCTTAGGCAGCCTGATCTAGTGGGAGGTGTCCCTGTCCATGTCTGGGGGGTTGGAACTAGATGATCTTTAAGGTCCCTTCCAACACAAACCATCCTATGATTCTGTGAAACACCCTTCCTTCCCTTGCTGATTGCGATATAAGACTTTTGGAAGAATTTTACAATGACATAGAATGTAAGTTTTTCAAACTTCATTCAACTATCCTAGCTGAGGTTGTCCCGCTGCAGCATGCATATACATGTATATATTCATCTATATTACTCAAAAATGATTACTTGCCTCTAGAAGAAAATGAAAACAAAAGTTTAGAAATCTAGAGCTGTATGCTTTCTTTCCCCTGTTCTGGCAATGAGTTGTCATGCAAAAGCACATTTAAGTTTCTTATATTTCAGATTACTCATTGTTACTACAAAGTGCTGTTATGCTTGTTGTTATTATCATCATCATTATTATTATTATTATTAATCAATCTGAATTTTCTGTTTGCAGTGAGCGTTTTGGTTTACCATTTTGCTGAAAGAGAATTTATCAGTGACTGATGGAATCCCAATGCATTTTATAAATTCCAATGAATTTAACTTTTAAACACATTTTGAAATGGGTCACTACAGAAGTGCAACTCTAGTATTGTTAAGGCTTAATAGCAGGTTTTGAAATTAAGGTAATTTGGAAACACGTTTGTTATTTTTTACTGATTAGTAGATAATTACCCATTATTGGCAGGGTTCGTTTATATTCTGTTGACACTTATGATTCCTTTTGCTAGATGTATTACATATGAAAAAGCATAGACTGGTCTGCAGAAATTTAGGTTTAAGATATAAATATTAAAGGAAGATTTTTTTTCTTACTGAAGTCTCTATGACCTTGATGGTCTCATTCTAGGTTTCTTGGACATTTTTTCAGTGGGTAGAACTGGGGTTTTGATATATATCTGTAAAATCAGAACGTGAAGATTACTGAACTCTTTAGAAGTTGATCAAACTGTGGATTCACCAAAAATTCGGTGCTTGATAACAAGTGTCTGGTGTTTCTCAGTACTCTGTAGTTAAGTCTAGCATAGACACTTTCACCTCTGTTACCAGTGCTATGGCTCCTTTCCATATTTGTACTGCAAATGACAATCACAATGGGTCATATGATCATAATGCCACATTGCATCACTTAGTTTTAAATTTTTATACAAGCATTTTATTTTATTGTTTAGGTCATCTATTGTGCTTGAAAAAATCACCCCTAAATATCTGAGGAGTTACCTCTTTCTCTTATTCAAGACCATTATAAATGCCTTATCCCTGATGTTTGTAAAAGGCAATTCAGTAGTTAGTCTTCAGATTCCTCTCTTTTCCAGGTGTTCATTTGTGTTTATTTGTTCTTTCCTGTATTAGCATTCAAACAGGATGGAGGAAGGTCTTTTTCTTTTATTCTTGGCATAGAAGCCGAGTCCTGTATTTCAACATGTTAGGTACTGTAGTCATGTGTAGAAATAGTAATGAACAGTAGATAAATGTTTATCATTGTATCTCTTGCCTTTTCATCTAACTGGGAGAATAACTTCTCCCTCTTCTAGACCATCTTTAATTACAGATCTCCAGACATTTACAGGAAAATGTTATATTATTTCCATTTTACACATAAGGGAGCCATGGTAAGGATGAAGACATTCGGAGAAAACCACAACTCATCTTAACCTGGGCTAGCATTGTGTTATATTTTCAAGTGCCTGTGGGCTTCCCTTCTGTCAAAATACAACTGCAATTTTTTTAAAGTATAGCAAGACCCATCTGTATAAGAGGGGTTTTTTTTTTTCCTGTTTTCATGAATGGCAATAGGATCAATTTTTCATTATTTTCATCTTGACAAGTAAATGTCACTGTGCCTGGCAGATCTCCTGATAAAGAATGGTGTGGCTGAGTGTTTTTGATAGAAGAATGGTTGGACTCGATGATCCGGTGGGTCTCTTCCAACCTGGTTATTCTATGATTCGATAGAAGCATAAAATCATCCTATGATTCTAAAAGGATAGCATCTGTTTTTCCTAAGCATTCTCTGCAGAGCTGCAGAGGTATAAAGAGGATGAGATTCACATTTGTTAATTCTATCAGAGGAGACTGCATGTCTATATGAGAAAAGCATTTAAATTCTGTTTCCAAATTGTAGTCATTTCAAGGACATAGGTGTTAAGTCTTATAATGAACAAGGCAGGGGAAAGAGGTGGGAACCCCCCCACCACAAAGGCAACACAAGTACTCCTCTTAGTATTGTACAAGTTCAATAAAAAAATCTGCAAAACATGAGGACTATAAATATGACTTAATTCTGAGGACTGGCTATTCAGCTAGAAAGCAAGGTGATCTTTTGTATATATTGTACAATGCAAATGGCAGGACAGTTGCAAAACTGCAGACCTGAACATCTCCATTTGGTCACATTTCTCGAGCAGGAGCAAAGGTCCTAATGCAATCATCTTAGTGAGAAAATGCTAAAATGCATCTTAAGGTCAAAAGATAACTCTGAAGTTTTTACAATTTACATTCCCACAGTGTGCAAATCCAACATTCTAACAGAATTGCAAAATAGTACTATTGTAAACACTTTCTTGGTAGAACCAGAAATAATTTTATGCTCTTCATTTACCTGAATCTAATAAAAACAGCATCTTGCTTTCATGTCATTGCAATCTGAGGAAGCCTCAGAAGTTCTTTTCCTTCTCTATGTGAAAAGAAACATTGCACTGAAATAAAAAATACTTTTATTGAGTCAGACATTGTGAGAGAAAAAGGTATGTAATAAAAGCAAATATAGAGACTATTTGCAAATCAGAAATGTTCTTTCATTTGTTTGTTTTTTGAAATTGTTTTCATAGTGATGTTTCATTCCCCTGCTAGATGGTGTTTCATGATACAAAGCCACATGCCTGACATAAAAGTATGAAGCTGTTGTTTAGGGCATTTTACAGAGCACAAATAAGGCCAGGGTTTTCCTGGTTAAGTTTTCCTGATTAAAAAAATGAAGTTATGTCATATAAAAATAAAAGTATCTGATCTTGTGATGGAAATATACAAAAAAGTAATTATTTTTGAAAAGAGGGATCTGAGAAATGCAAATACTTTTGAAACAGTTACACAAATGTTGAGGTTAAAGTTGAACAGTGCTAATGATACAACTGAGAAAGCTGCAAGCAAATAGCGAGTGCAAAAACCATATGATATCAAGTGTTTCCAGTCTTTTTTCTCTTCACACTAAGGTCCAAGATGCAAAGCTGCTTACTTAGATATTTAAAATAGGTTAAATAAATTCTTCCTGTTTCAGTCAAACTGCTGTAAAAGACATCCAGTTAACGAGCTTGTATGTGTTGATATCATAAATTTCTGACATTAGATGAGACGAAGAGAATTTTTCAAAATCTCAGAGAATAATAAAGACCAAGCCAGGACTGTACAACTCCTCCATCACCCTATGAACAACAAGTGAAGTGCTTTTTCCATTTAATGTTGATCTTTTATATTTTGAATTAAAATGTAAATAATTTATATATTTTTCTTTTGTTGACTCGAAGCAGTTTGGGTGACTAAAGTCTTCATATGATACATATTTCCAGTTTCCTGGAGCTATGATCTTTATAGCAATGGACAAAGTTTTCGGGTTGCTTAACAAAACCTTCACCCTTATACTGATGTTGGTCACCATTACCATATGCTATAGATGGAGAAGGCATCAAGAAAGTAATGTTGGCCGTTTTTCAATGTGCTGTCTCTTTCTCAGGTCTAGGCCTTCACTATTTAGCTACTATTTTTCATATTTCTTGAGAGCACCGTTATGTCTCCTAATACAGAGTTTATTGTAATTCAAATTCTATCAGCTCACACAGCTGAGTGCCTTTAAGTCACTGGAAATAGCTGGCTCCAGCTAAAGATAAAGAACGTTGGAGAATACAGGAGTGAAATATATTAGAATAATAAATAATGTAGTAATAAATAACCTAAATAAGAGTAAATAATTCATTTTTATACACACTATAAATTTATTAAGACTTTAAAAGCTGTCATATATACATATATTTATATAGGCTATAAATGGGTGAATATGGAGAAGGCCATGCATTTAGGGAAATACAGGGGATGATAAGTTCACATATGTTAATGTGTCTGAAAATAACCAGAAGCAATTTTACCGCTTACTTTCAGGAAGAACTATTTCAAATTCAATGAACTGTTTCTTTGATTAGGCTTTAAAAGTTATGTAAAACAGGCCAAATCCTTTTCCACTTTTCACCCATAAATGCAGCGTGTGTGACATGGCTTATTCAGGTGCTGGTTACATAGATACTTCAACATACTTTACTAGATTCATGTGTGTTTCAGTCATGAAGAATTTGAAATAAAACTTCTTTTAGGCTCAGATAAGGATTCTGTCTTTGTACTGAAGCCTAGTGTTCTTCTACCAAAACTCCATATGAAAATCTTAAAAAAAAAATGTTAAGGTTTTCTTTAAGAACACGTACAAAATGTGACATTAATCAAATGACTTGATCAAAGTTCCTCTTGATGTCACTAGGAATTTCACAGAATCACAGCACCGTAGAATAGCTGAAGTTCAAAGGTACTTCTGGAAGTAATCTGCTCCAAACCCTCTTGCCTAGAAAGAGCTACAGTTCAGACAGCTTTTGAACATATCCAAGGAAAGAGACTCCATAACCTCTCTGGGCAACATGTGCCAGTGCTCAGTCACCTCCACAGTAAAAAAGTGTTTCTCAATATTGAGACAGAATATTTCATGTTTTAATTTATGACCATTGTCTCTGGTCCTGCCAGCAGCACAACTGAAAAGAGTCCAGCTCCACCTTCTTTGCACCCTCTTTTCAGGTATTCATACACATGGATAAGATTTCCCCTGAGTCTTTTTTTTCTCAGGGCTAAACTGTACTAGCTCTGTCGGCTTTCCTCATGAGAAGTGCTCCAGTTCCTTCATCATCCTATTGGTCCTTCACTGGATGATTTCTAGTATGTCCACCTCTCTTTTGTATTGAGGAGCCCAGGACTTCAAGTGTGACCTGATCAATGCTGAAGGAAGAGAGGTGATCATCTCCCTTGACCTGATGGAAATGCTCCTAATGCAGCCCAAGATGCTGTTGACCTTCTTTGCCACAATGGGTCATGTTTATGTTTATGTTGGGGTCCACGAGGTCCCTTTGGTCCTTTTCTGTGCAAGTGCTTTCCAGTTGAGGGGCCCTCAGAATTTAGTGGTATATGGGGTTGTTCCTTTCTATGGGCAGGACCTTGCACTTCTGGTTGAGGTTTATGACATTCCTATCTGAGATTCTTCTGGATGGCAGCATAACCTTTTGATTTTGTATTGGTAGCAGACTTGGTGAGGGTATACTTTGCCCCATCATTCAGATCATTAATGAAGGTATTAATCAGGAGTGGATCTAGTCGTGACCCTGTGAGAACACTGACTTTCAACCAGACTTTGCAGCAACACCCTCTGGGCCAGAACATTCATCCAGTTTTCAAACAGCCTCACTACCTTCTCATCCAGTCTGTCCTTCATCAATTTCTTCAAGCAGATCTTATGGGAGACAATACCAAAATCTCTTCCCTCATCTACCAAGTCAATTGCATGTATGACTTGAGAGCACACAAAGACAGAAGTTGAAAATTATCTGAAACATTTGTCTAAATTAAAGCTTGGCATCCACTTAAAGAATCGTAAAAGTAACTTGGGCTTTGTATACTTACCACTGGTGCTAATTTACACTAGCTATGGTACACGTGCTGTGGTGCCTTGGACACTGCTAAACCACTGACTTGCTATAGTCATGTAGAAAGCTGCTTCCTACTGAAGTCTGGACCAGTCCCTGAAAACTAAATCTCTCGAGATTTTGTGCTTGACAGTCCTCAGCTAGTGCTCGATGATCCCTAGCTTCTTTTTCTGGGTCCACCTTTTTGAAAGAATATTTATTTTCTTGCTGTTTACTTGTAGCCTGCATGGTACAGCTAGCTGTATTTGCTAGGTCCCACAATCAAACTCTCAGCTTCCAGTGGATCTCTTTGTGCCAGTCAGTGGCTTAAGTCTTCTTGGCTAGCTGGCATCCAGGTACTATAGATTGTTTTACAGATAAGAAGCATTTAACAAATGCCACACGAGGTATCAGGAAGGAGATTAATTTCTGCTGTGTGGCAGAGAAAGGGAGAATACAACAGCTCATTACATGACAGCAGAACATTTTCTGGGGGTAAAGCAAGGAGCAAGTTAGTATTTGTTGAGACATCTTCCTCAGTTCCTTTTAATTCAGAGCAAGACTGTTCATGAGGTCTTGGAAAAGCTGTTATGAATCCCTGAGATGACCAGCATAGGAAGCTAGAATGTCAAAAATGGTATTTCACTGGTGCTAAAGCTCTTTTCTTCAGGACAGAATCAATGTTTGGAAACTCTGACACTTCGCTAAGTCAGAAGAGTTATTGACTCAGGCTGTTGTGATGGATTTTTGAGTTTCTAGTGTATTTCTTATGTGCTGTCAGGTTTTCCAGCTCTCACCAGGTTCTTGTTTTATTTTTGAATACATGATAATCCAGAATTTAATTGAGGGAATTTTTTGATCTGACATGGTAAATAGAAGTCATGAAGATGCTCCAGAAGCCAGGGAAACTCAAGAGAACACAAGCACTAGAAAGTTTTGCCTCAAAGTTTCGGATATTTTAGTAGAATTTCACCTGGTCATGCTGCTGGAAGAGCTGGTTAAACTGTGACTTCTGTGAGAAATTTCATGTGTGATAAAACCAATTATTTTTAATTTCTTATAAAGCAATAATTAAAGAGAAATTTCTTTTGGAAAAAAAAATAAAAGCAAGAAAAAAGAACGGTGATCTTTGTATGGCTGACACATTGGCCAGGTTTGGAAAACTTCAGTTTTTTCACAGAGATACCCTGGGTTACAAACAAGCATTCAGCAGAATCTTGAAGGTGCTAAATGCCAAATTATCTATTATCTGTAGGGGTTCCAGGACTGAAGGGTAGTCTGAATTTCTCTTTCAAATGTGACAAGTTATACTGTTCCATTGTTCTTCTGTTACTGTTCCTACAAAACACACTATAACACATTAGAGGAACAACATATGCAACCAGTGAATGCATATACTAAATAATAAAAAAAAAAAGAGCACTGATAAAATGTCAAGCAGTGTCATCCCAAAACAGTGATATATTTTATGGTCAGATTTGATGATCTTAAGGGTCTTTTACAATCTAAAACCTAAAAGATTCTATGATTTTACTATTCTACTTTTTAAAGTTTTTGTAATAATAAAAATTGACACCTGTACATATATCAAAACCAGCCTTTACTGTATACTACTAATTAGATATAGCAGCATTGAACAACCAAATATAATCTTAATAATAATATTAATAAGGAAATAATATCATTCATCGAAGTACTACATTAGCTGAATCCCTTAGTGAGTAACTTTCAGAAGGTGCTTCTTTGCATGCCTGCCTTATTTCCATATTATTTGAATCTTATATTTGAATCTGCTTCTCAACACCAAGTCAATTGAGAACCTTGTGTGAGCACTTGTCCTGAGAACCTGGGAGCACCTCTGGGTTCTTAGGTATAGTAATCATGTGTGTAGTAGTTTAAAATTAGAAACTGATCAAAATTAAAGGAACAGTAATCATACATTGCTCTTTGATGAGTCCTCTGAATTGACAGACTTATAATTAAAATATTATACATATGGAAATAACATTATGTATAACTCTTTCACTCTGACACAATCTTCATCTCAGTTTACTTCTGAGTAAACACTGAGTTAATAGCTGATTTTGAGAATTTTCAAGAAAGTGCTATATGAAGTTATTTATGAAAAGCTCTGGGGAGAAGATGTTAATAGTTCCCAAGAAAATTTTGAATATAAAGTTACATAAATATTGCAAATAAAAGTTGTGTTAGTGTAAATAATATTAGAATTTTATTTAATGGTAAATCCAATGATGTTTCTTATATTAGAAGCCTTATTTTAATGAGACTTCAAGATACATTTGAAAAATTTAGTGCAAATATATAAATAAATTCCTCATGGTACTCTGTTCAGAAAGGATATTTCATGCTCGGCAATATGATCTTTTTAAGAAAATTTGTATTTTTCTTGCTTACAAAACAAAGAACATGAAAGTCTACAGAGCATTTCAGCTCTTTTGCTTGAATAGTGGTTGATCTCTTCAGTCACTAGCAGACAGAAATCTATACTTAAAATAATGCAGAATATAGGTACTCCAAACATCAAATAGATTTTGGCCTTTGTTAATTGGCTACTGGGTCTACAAGTTTTTATTGAACTCATAAATTCCTACTCCATGTCACTGGCTGAGGTCTTGTCATTGAACTACAAGAGACACCAGAAAATTTGTTGTATGGAGAATGTTCTATACTGTTTATGTTCTATGCTGGGCAGGCTAAGAACTCACACAATGTGTTGGGGATTTTCCTCAATTTCTTAGACATTTGTCTTTAACATACCTAATCTCCACACTCTGTACAGGGACTCAGAGCATCAATAACCATCTGTATCCTTCCTTCCCTTTTTCTTTATTTATTTTTTTAAGGGGGAAGGCACAAAACAAAAATGCCGATACACAAAAAAATTATGGACCAAAAATTTGGTTGCCGTTTATTTGAAGTTGTATGCTTACGTCTGCAGTTGTATACTTACATCTGTCTGTTTTACACATGCAGAGTCTGTGCTGTGTGAAAACAGTGAGCTGTGTAACCTGAGATGTCTGCTTTTCAAAAAGAAACTGTAAATGGTTAAGTTAAAATTTAACTGATGACTTTTTTTATAAGGTTAGGATCAGTGAAAAGCAAAATCAGATTATATTAAGCTGGCCAGCAATTCTGTTAATCACACTGATCAACAGGTCATTTCATTAGGTTAGTGTTTCAATTTACAAAGGCATTACAAATCATGGCTTTCTATCATGGCACCCATGTATTTTTATGCATTTCATGTCACCACTTTCAATCACATTGTGATTTTTCTGCCTCCACATTTGCTTCTTGAGATTAGTTTTCTAAATCCAGAACTATGTATATGTCAGAAAGCAGATCTGAATCTTTCATTATGAACTTAAATGAAGACACCAACATTTCAAGGCAAAGTTGGCAATACATATTATAAATACAGTGGTTAACTAAACAGTATATATGAAAATAGTTTTATGCACAAGTGAACTTATATGTAGGGGAAAAAGAAATTAGGAAAAAATCTTGCCCAATTTACAGAGAAGTACATCAAAATGGACTGTGAATTTGTTGTCTTTGTTAATGATAAATTTCTTAAGTTACATGACATGCAAGTCGTGCTTTTAATCTTATATCCTTTAAATCTCATCAATATGCCCAGAATGGAAGAAGTCCAGGTGGTGCTTTTAATCTTGTGTCCATCAAATTTCATTGATTCACCCAAAATGGAAAAAATGAATTGGTGCTTTCTATTTTAGGATCTAGTGCAGGATTCAAAAGCCTCTTTCTGGTATGAATCAAAGATCTGAAATAAAATTTAAACTAAACTGAAATTCAATAATCTGTATAAATGCAGCTCCAACTTTTTTCTTATGTCCATTGACATGTACTGTATTTCATAGCTACAATTTCAAAATGCTAATGTTAACAAGACATTTGTCAATATCCATAAGAGCTATACTTTATGAAGAATTTATCAAAAAATAACTTTTCTCACTTGCTCCCTAAATTATATAAAAAAACCCATAATTGCATGCAGGTGGGATTACAGCCATAAAAATTAAGAGGTAAGAGAGAGTCATTCTTACTGTGAAAACTGAAAGAAAACACAAATGGTAGGAATAATGTAGTAGAATAGCATGGAAGTGATTATTTTTAATTTATTGTGAATCATACTTATGCAGTCTCAAAAAAAATTAAAAAGTTAAATTCAGAAATGTATTAAGAGGCATAAAGGACTATCTGGAAATTAATAGAGAAGTTACCCTAGCACTGCTTTTGAGAGTGTTTACATAATCCCTGCTAACCATGTTGTATCTGAAATGCTTGGCAAAAACTAACCACTAGCGTATAACACAAGAACATTTTTCACAGAAGCTAGCCTCAGAGGATGAAGTCGTGAACTTTTTTAAATCTATGGAAAATGTATTTTGACTACAGGAATGACAAGATTCAGATTTGATGTTTTAAATATGTCCATCCTGATTAAGTTCTAAAGGGTAAATGGAGTGGCAGCAGGAGGCCTAATCACACAGTCATAAATATTTACGTAGCCCATTTCACATCCTATCAAAGGAGAAAAAAATGACACAGAAGGACAAAACTAGACAGGAATTAAAGTCCATCTGTTTCTATGTTGGCATGAGGTTATATGAGATTTTTTTTCCAAGAAACCAGAGAGTATAGCTCGGAAATATATGTAACAACTTCCAACAACTCAGGCACACAAAGCTTTTAAAGACTGACTACTTTCCTTATACATTTGTAATACTTATGGCTGATAAATTCTGTCACTACTAACATAAATTTACAATGTTATATGCAATATTACCTTTAAATATATGAGTATATTAGATTTCTACAAATATTTTAGAAGTATCCCAACATTGTGTGTTGTGATTGGCAGATCATAACTATATTGGCACAAAAAAATAAACAAACACATTTGCAATAGTATTTAATTTCTAAAGCATTGCAAAACATAGAAATATGAAAGGAAAATAAATGTAAAAATTATACGATATGTGAGTATAATTCTTGTGATATATGAAAAAAGAATTCCACCATCATGGAATGGTGGAATTTTTCATCTGCTGAGGAAAAAAATAATTGGAAACTGAAGTTTAGCTGAGATAAATGTGTAGAAAATTAGCTAGCACTCAGCATTTCCTTGACAGAATAAATTCATGCATTTCTGAATTAAGCATTATACACAATGTTTTATTTTGACAGATTGTCATAATTTGGGATAAAATATGAAATCCAGTTAATGTATTTTAATCACCAAAAGCTATTTTGAGGTTTTCATTTGTATGATGTAATGATTCACATATTGAAAAGTGCTGTTCATCTCTTAGAATTCTGATTAAGAGATAAAGGATGACTGGTAATTATAGAAAACTTCAGAAAGGTAATGTTTCTTTATACTTGTTCCACTTGCTTCCTCGGGTTGAGGTTATTGGCCCAAAGACTCTATGATGAATCTGATAATGCAGTACCTCTCCAGTTGTGGTGATCCCTTAACAAAGCTTTGAGTGGCTATCCTCACTCAGAACTATAATTTGCTATGCAATGTAGCTGCTATTTTTTCTCACAAGAAGCATTTTACCCAGGTTTGATTCCAGCTTCTGACAATCTTGTGTTTCATTTGAACAAAGTAGTCTGATCATTCTGGACTCTTTCATTATTATTAAAGATGAGTAAGGGAATTTATTGTGTGCATACAGCTAGAAGGCATGCTTTGCAATTACAGCAGAGAGAGAGAGACATACATATTTGCAGGTTTCCATGGTATGAATCTTAAAGATGCCCCATGATTTATAATTTTAGATGTATGAAATGGATCATTTACTAAGCCTCCTCAGTGAAATGACCAAATTTTAAGCAAGCAACCAAACTACCATGTATTCTTTTTCTTCAAATACTTTCCTTTGAGTTAGAAGAAGTGCAAAGGACTTTGGCTTTTTTCCTCTTGATTACATAAATCTTTACATTTTATTGTGACTTATTCTGACACAGTCATTTTCTAACATCAAAACAACCTTTGTTATATAATTTAATTTATTATTTGCTTTGAAATTGGTAAGATCTTTACCTCTACACAAAATACTATTCTAAGTAACATTCAATTCATACTTCAATTTTACCATGTGTAAATAGTATTAAACTGCTTCTACTTTTCAGCTGAAGTACTGCATATTGTCCTTGATATGTAGCAGGTTGTTCAGCAAGTCTGGGGTATGGGAAGGAGGGATGTGAAAAGAATATTGTATAGCTTTCAGTCAATAAACACAAAGTCAGCCTAAGGGAAATGAAAGAGAGTTGATACCATCAGAATGTTTACTTTGGTAACTGACACACCTGGTTTATTGCATTTATAAGTAGTATTTATGCATGTAAACATATGTATGTGTGTATAAATTCATGTATGTGTAGATGAACTAGTAGTAAACGTCTCATTATCTAAGGCATTTTTAATGTTTTTTTCATAGACAAACTGACTCATATGTCAGAGGAACACATTAGAAATAATCTAGAGTGCAAGAAATATTTTTGAAATGCATTTAGTGATGTCTATCACAATTATACTCTCTTTTTTAATAACAGATGTTCTTATATTAAAAATTAGAGAGCAAAATACACTTCAGAAGGAATAATTTGAGCACTCTCACCGCATATCTCAACAGGGTATTATAACATTAGTCTTTGATAGTGTGAGAATGGGAAACAAAGGGCTGTACTCGGTATGTAAAACTTGTCTTCAACATTCCAGTATAATGTTTCTGCTCTCATGAAGTGTTCTTAAGGTCATACAGAATTAACACCATGGTTCAAAAGAGAATTCTGTAGAATATTTTGTCATCATCCTTCATGGCTGCATGTGTTTCATTTTGCATACTTAAATACACCAATATATAGGGAAGGGCTAAATATCAAGAAAATGTATGTTTTACTAGATGTATTTTGATGATTTATTAGATTTATTTTCTACATCTAGCATTCAAGAAGATTTGCAGTGTACTTGAGTGATATCCAGACATCATTCACTCTAGTTCTCATTATGAAGGTGTGACTGAAAAATCAGTTTTGTCTTAAACATGTGAAGACTTTTACATAATTTTGTGTAGATGACACGTTTATACCTCTTTAGTAATGTTGAGATGTAACACATGTGATTTACATGTAGCTTATTTATAAAAGAAGCCAAGCATCCTGAGTGTCTCTGTCTTAGTATTTCCCTGAAGTGGTTCAAAATACCCAGACCTTGAAAAACAACAACTGCTTGCAATTTTCCAATTTCTCATCTGAAATCCCATGAGATCAGTTGTATTTGTTTCTAGGTTTTTGCTAAGTTGCTTCTCAAATTGGAGTGCTTTAGTATCATATTCTACATTTTTGTCATGGACAGAGTAGTTTACACATTGTATACACTTTGGAAATGTGCAGTACATTTCTGCCTTAAAGGGAATAATTGGAACTTTATTGCACTGGCCCAGGGCTGAAGTACATCATTGATGCAATGAGACTATCAGATGCCTCTGGACACTTGAGCTGCAATGTGCAGCCTCACTGCAGGTATAAGTACCTGCATAAGAAATCTCCAAATACGCTGTTCCCAGACAGAGAGTACTGCTGGGGTACTCAGACTTTGCTTTCCATCACCAGTGGAGTGTGAATAGGTGTTTACTTGTAAATATTAGTTACAAATGGGACAGAAATTGCCATAAGCAACTTACAGTATTTTATTGATGCATCTCTTCTGATCTGCAGTAACTATATTTTTGACAGCAAGAAATCATAGAATCGTGGAATCATAGAATTAGCAAGTTGGAAAAGACCCACCAGATCATTGAATCCAACCATTCCTATCAAATACTAAACCATATCCCCCAGCGCCTCGTTCAACTGTGCCTTAAACACCTCCAGGGAAGGTGACACAACCACTTCCCTGGGCAGCCTGTTCCAGTGCCCAATGACCCTTTCTGTGAAAAATTTTTTCCTAACGTCCAGACTAAACCTCCCCTGGCAGAGCTTGAGGCCATTCCCTCTCATCCAGTCCCTTGTCACTTGGGAGAAGAGGCCAGCACCCTCCTCTCCACAATCTCCTTTCAGGTAGTTATAGAGAGCAATGAGGTCTCCCCTCAGCCTCCTCTTCTCAAGGCTAAACAGCCCCAGCTCTCTCAGTCGCTCCTCATAAGGCCTGTTCTCCAGCCCCTTCACCAGTTTTGTTGCTCTTCCCTGGACTCGCTCCAGAGCCACAACATCCTTCTTGTGGTGAGAGGCCCAGAACTGAACACAGTACTCGAGGTGCGGTCTCACCAGTGCCAAGTACAGAGGGAGAAGAACCTCCCTGGACCTGCTGGTCACGCCGTTCCTGATGCAAGCCAAGATGCCATTGGCCTTCTTGGCCACCTGGGCACACTGCTGGCTCATGTTCAGTCACTGTCAACCAACACCCCCAGGTCCCTCTCCTCCAGGCAGCTTTCCAGCCAGGCTTCTCCTAGTCCATAGCTGCACAGAGTTGTTGTGCTCCAGGTGCAGGACCCGGCATTTGGCCTTGTTAAACCTCATATCATTGGACTTAGCCCAGTGTAATCAGGCAATGTAAAATAGAATAAGGGTCAGAGGTCTCTATTCAGTTATAAATTTCCTAGAGTCGAAATTTATTTTGTTTCAGAGCCTTTTAAAATCCAACATCTTAGTATTTTTATTAGGAAGCTTATGATATTTTATTTATTTAGTAAAGGTGGCTATTTGGATTTCACTTTATTAATCTGTATGGGTTTTGTTTACATTTTCAGCAAAATATGAATTAAGTAGTAGAAAAAACAAAATATTTAGGACAAAGTAAAGACATAGCAAGGACTCACTGATCATATAGCTTCCTATGGAAGCAGTAATACACTCTGTTTTCTCAAGAGTAAACATTTTTCAGCATATCAGAGATAAAACCCTGAGTCACTATGTAACCATGCCATTTTGTTCATTTTTCTGCTAGTTTGTGCATACTTAGTGCAACTATGTTGATTGCAGACCAATGAAGACTATTTATTTATTTATTTATTTATTCATTCTACATGAAGCATGTTTTCTGTGAAGCAAGTAATAGTGCAAAAAAAGAGGAACATTTCTGCTAAGCTGGCCTGCTAATCATAGAATCATAGAATCATAGAATCATAGAATCATAGAATCATAGAATCATAGAAAAACCAGGTTGGAAGAGCCCCACTAGATCATCGAGTCCAACCGTTCCTATTAAACACTAAACCATGCCCCTTAACACCTTGTCCACCCATGTTTTAAACACCTCCAGGGAAGGTGAATCAACCACCTCCCTTGGCAGCCTGTTCCAGTGCCCAATGACCCTTTCCATGAAAAATTTTTACCTAATGTCCAACCTAAATTTCCCCTGGCGGAGCTTGTGGCCATTCCCTCTCATCCTGTCTCCTGTCACTTGGGAGAAGAGGCCAGCACCATCCTCTCCACAACCTCCCTTCAGGTAGTTGTAGAGAGCAATGAGGTCTCCCCTCAGCCTCCTCTTCTCCTGGCTAAACAACCCCAGCTCTCTCAGCTGCTCCTCATAAGGCCTGTTCTCCAGCCCCTTCACCAGTTTTGTTGCTCTTCCCTGGACTCGCTCCAGAGCCTCAACATCCTTCTTGTGGTGAGGGGCCCAGAACTGAACACAGGATTCAAGGAGTGGTCTCACCAGTGCCAAGTACAGAGGGAGAAGAACCTCCCTGGACCTGCTGGTCACGCCGTTTTTGATACAAGCCAAGATGCCATTGGACTTCTTGGCCACCTGGGCACACTGCTGGCTCATGTTCAGTCAGCTGTCAACCAACATTCCCAGGTCCTTCTCCTCCTGGCAGCTTTCTAGACAGGCTTCTCCTAGTCTGTAGCTCTGTTTAGGGTTGTTGTGGCCCAAGTGCAGGACCCGGCATTTGGCCTTGTTAAACCTTATGCCGTTGGTCTCAGCCCAGCAGTCCAGCCTGTTCAGGTCCCTTTGCAGAGCCTCCCGACCCTCCAGCAGATCCACACTTACACCCAGCTTGGTGTCATCTGCAAACTTGCTAAGGGAGGACTCGATGCCTTCATCCAGGTCATTGATAAAGACATTAAACAGGACTGGACCCAGCACTGAGCCCTGGGGAACCCCACTTGTAACTGGCCTCCAGCTGGATTTATCTCCATTTCCCACCACTCTCTGGGCCCGGTCATTCAACCCGTTTTCCACCCAGGAGAGTGTGCTCCTGTCCAGGCCAGAGGCCGACAGTTTCCGAAGCAGAATGCTGTGAGAAACTGTGTCAAAGGCTTTACTGAGGTCCAGGAAGATACATCCACAGACTTTCCCTCATCCAGCATTTGAGTCACTTTGTCATAGAAGGCAATCAGGTTAGTTTGGCAAGACCTGCCTTTTGTGAACCCCTGTTGACTGGGCCTGATCACCCGGTTCTCTTGCATGTGCTTCATGATAGCACTCAAGATCACCTGTTCCATGACTTTCCCTGGCACTGAGGTCAGACTGACAGGCCTGTAGTTCCCTGGATCCTCCCTGCGACCCTTCTTGTAGATGGGCACAACATCCCCCAGCCTCCAGTCCCGTGGAACTTCCCCAGTCTTCCAGGACTGTTGGAAGATGACGGAAAGGGGTTTGACCAGCACATCCACCAGCTCCTTCAATACCCTCGGGTGAATCCCATCTGGCCCCATAGACTTGTGGGTGTCTAGTCGGGCTAGCATGGCTCTGACCACCTCCTCTTGGATAATGGGAGCCTCATTTTGCTCCTCTAGCTCCTGGGTTTGTACAGAAAGGGAACAACTTTCTTTACAATTAAAGACTGAGGCAAAGAAGGCATTAAGTACCTCAGCCTTATCCTCATCCCCTGTCACTGTTGTTCCTTCTGTGTCCAACAGGGAGTGTATGGTCTCCCTAGTCCTCTTTTTATTATTTATATATTTATAGAAAGATTTTTTTTTTTATCTTTCACTGACTTTGCCAATTTGATTTCTAGTGTAGTCTTAGACCTTCTAATTTTTTCTCTACACAATCTCACTTCCCTCCTGTAGTCCACCCAAGAGGCCTGTCCCCAATTCCAGAGCATCTTGCATACAAGGTAGTCTCAGCTCTGATAATTGGTAGTGGTATCTGTATAACATTGTTAATCCAGTGGTTTCTGAGACTCCACAGAGCTAGAAAGTCTCGGCTATATCATTCTTTATATGACTTTTTAATGCACTGTGGAGATAATGGCTTTTTTTGTATTGGTATTAATGCCTGCAGCAAAGACAAACTACTTCTTTCACGTTCACAGAAAGCTGAGACAAGTGCTTTTGTTACAGCTGTTTGACACTGTTTAAGGTTTCTTTCTGCTGCTACTTCACTTTTGAGGCAGGACTACACTGTTCAGTGCTTCTTATGCCACTTTGATGCCTCAGGGTCCCATCCCTAGAAGAGATCATGTTAGGAATGTCACAGAGTTAATGATTGGAACTGATCATAAGCAGTTTCTTTTTCAAGGCTGACTTGTTTGTCAAAAATACCTGGCTGCTCAACTTTTTCTCAGTCTCCTTTTCAAGGCACAATGACAACCGATTTTTATTAATAGGCACTTCTAAACAAGTAGCAAATAGAGGTAGAATTGCGTAAGGTAAAAAAATAAAGTCATGGATCTACATCCATACTGATTTTTTTCTAACTTGTGTATCAAAATGCAGAAGAAATATTAGTAAAATATTATCTATATTTACTTCAATAGTCTTGCAGGAAATTATGTCAATTAATTTCATAAGCATGCAAAACTTCACAGTACATTTCATACAGAATATTTTCCTCCTTATTTCTCTCCATCCTCACCACCTACTGTATAATTTAAAAATTAGGAGAATAAAGTTCTGCACTGACTTTTAATCATACACCTTAAGTCATCCAGAAGAAATGTTTTATAATAAAAGGTCCTAAAATTATTAAAATTATCTAGTCTTCTCAGATGTATAATTTCATCTGTGCAATTTTTTCTCCTCAGTTAATTTTTGGGGCAGTGCGAATGTATCAGTAAAGGCTCTGGGATATAAAATGATTATTTGTTTTTGCCAAACTGAGGTTTCTCCTTTATTGTGATTATGTAAAATAACTTGCAGATCACAAGAATTAAAGTGAAATGAGAACACTCTGTAATAAACAGTTTGAAAGAGAAAAAGGAAGAAAGCTTGATTCTATAAAAAGTTTGTATCAAATAAAATGAGGCAGAATGCAAGAAGTGTTGGAATAGTATGTGGAAACTGACATATTCACTTTTTCTTCAGATCGCTGAAAATATGATAAACTTTCTGAAACCAAGAAAGTACGTTTTTTAAAGAATAAAGATACTGAAGATACAACACAGATACTGTCTACTGAGATAGGAGGATTTTTATACACTACCTCATAGCAAAGTAGCACATAACTATCTTTAAAATAAGTATTAACTAATAATTAATTGTAAACTAATTATTAATTAATAACTACCTGTAAACTTAGAGGAAGCATGGAAATTTGTTATTGAAGTTTCAAACTGCTGTCAGATTTGGCAAAGGATGAAGCTGATCAAAGAATGAAACTGTTACTCTGCATTACTCATCTGGAGTACTGTGTCCAGTTCTGGAATCCCCAACATAAGAAGGTTATGGAACTATTGGAACAGGTTCAGAGGAGGGCTACAAAGATGGTCATCAGAGGGCTGGAGCACCTCCCATACAAGGACAGGCTGAGAGAGCTGGGGTTGTTCAGCCTAGAGAAGTCTCAGAGGAGACCTTATGGTGACATTCCAGTACCTGAAAGGGGCTACAAGAACGCTGAGGAGGGACAGTTTACAAAGGATTATAGTGATAGGACTAGGGGGAATGGCTATAAATTGTATAGGGACAGATTTAGACTAGAAAGACAGAGGAATATCTTCATAATGAATGTGGTGTGGCAGAGGAAAAGGTTGCCAAGGGAAGTTGTGGATGCCCCATCCCTGGAGGTGTTCTAAGCCAGGCTGGACAGGGTCTTGGGCAGCCTGATCTAGTGGGACATGTCCCTGCCTATGGCACAGGGTTTGGGATTAGATGATCTTTAAGGTCCCTTCCAACCCAAACTATTCTACGATTCCATGATTGTCACAACCTCACTGTCACTGCTTCTAATGACATCTTGCCTGACTCCAAATCATGCCCATTAATTAGTAATAGTACTCCGAAGGATATCTGCAGACACAACTTAGAGAGCTTCTTACTAGTTTCTTTTGAAATGCAAAGAGATTGACTTTTTTTTATAACAAAGTGATTTCTCTTCCAGGACCTTTTCACCATAGAAAAGGTATTGATATGTGTCCTGCTGATTACGCAGCTGAGTGGTGGAAGTTATTGCTGGACCTACACAACCTTGTCATCAGTAAAGCCTGTTTGGGACAGCAATACATATGCATACTGATTTTTGATTGATGGATTCCTGGCTTCCAGTCTCATTGAAACCTTTTCAAACATCTTATGCTGGATATCCAATTGTCTTGACAATTCACTAGAGACCAACATGGTCAGAGTAGTCAAAGGAGCTGACTAGTGTGATACACAGTCAACTTTTTCTCTCTGTGTTCTAGGGAATATGATGAAATGTATTCAAAGTTCCTGCAATGAGACAGCAACCCCCCCAAACCTATGACTGGCATGTATTTTTCTCTTTTTTTTCCTGTTTCGCCTCCCTCCCAATTCTGTGTAGGTTTTCCATTTTAAATTCAAGTGTAGCATGCTTCTTGTATCATACAACCCTTACATGGTATTCTGTTTGTTATTTTACATAGAACTTCATTTACATATAACATGATATTATGTATGATGCCAACAAAGTGGCATGATAGAAGATTTTCATTTTAACATTTATTTATACTTAGCCTAGGCTCTACAGACTCTACTGAATTAATTATTAATTATTCTACATCCCTCTCAGAAGATAAAGATTTTACTCAGGAGTAACCAGTGGCATTATCTGAGGATAAAGAGGATATATGGGTCAAACAGATTCTGGATGGCAGGTTCAGTTCTTTGTAAGGTTCTTAGTTGCAAAATAAATTTATCAATAAGGTTAAAGTGAGAATTTCAATCACAGTGTGTGTAGTGACTTCAAATTAACCCTACTATTCCTCTCAATAAGTACAATATATTTTAGCAGAGCCGTCAGGCACTTGCAGCTATAAGGACCTGAATCAATGATGATAATCTATATAACAGAAATAAGGAAAACTATGCAAAACCTGGTATAATTTTTAGGTGGTTTTGCTTGCTTTGGGACAACAGTTTTAAATCTCTGATTGTTTCTACACCACTGATTGTTATTATTTTATTTAACATCAGGCTGCAGGCTCCCTTGCCACATGCATAGCAGTTATGCTCTAGTTGCCTTGTCAATTTTCACAGATACTGCTGCGGTAATCAGGAGGATTCCTGATGATTTAAAGACTGTAAGTTGATGATCAAGTGAGAGAGTTGCAGAAGGCCATCAAGATATAAACAGATATTTCTGTATGTCTTTTCCCAGATGATCAAGGTTAGGAGAGAAAAGAAAGGATGGGCTGATGATTTTTAGCTCTTTGAGGATGCAAAAGAGACATATAAATGTGACTGCACATCTAAAAGGAGCCTAGGAACCCTGAGGATGATTCGATATCTGGGCACACCTGTCATGGTGCCTGTAAGAGTGTCCTTCTAAAGCAAAAAATCACCTCCTATCAAGCATCACATTTGCCACGCTGTTGCTATATTATTTCCTACAAACACAGAATGAAATTGAATGCTTTTATCCATCTTAGATTAATTTGTCTAACAGTCAGGAGGGTCACAGGAAAATCAAAGAATAAATGTCTACATGCAATATGAGAAAAGTAGCTATTCTTAGTAGTTACTCTATGCTGTTTCTCCAATCAGACTTTTTTGACAAACCATTAACTACATCTCAGTAAAAAATAAAATTATACAGAGAAATGGGAGAATGTGACAAAATAAGATTTTATTTTTGCAGAGCTATCTCGCTGTTTTTCTGGTTAGCTCTCACATAAGGAATATATGTAATGCCAAGAATTTCAGAATGCACATTAAATAATAAGTCTTACAATGGTATTTAGCTGATATGCTAATATTTCCTCATTTTTTAATTTAAAATAACTATAATAGATAGCAACAAAACCCAACAGAAATAAACAAAATTTTCTAAAAATTATTATTTTAAATCTTATTATTTGTATTAGTCCATATTCTTTTAATAAACCTCAACTTCAGACTGAATCACAATGACCAATGAGGCAGCATTACAAAATATAAGAAGTTCAATCTGTAATGTATGTATTTCCATCACCTTTAAAACTGGAATTCAGTCAGATTATAGCTCACTGTTTCATAGAAAAATTGTACACTGGAGTTTTCAGATTCCTCCCAGAAAAAAAGAGGGAGGGAAGAAACATTCTAAACTAACTTCTTGTCCTTCAGAGTGACCTCCTTTTTATTAACGTTGTTAGGAGATTTCTGCCTTGTGTTGTCCAAAAAATCATTTCTTGTGTTTACTTTTCCCTGTGATTTTGTCAAAAGTTATTGAAGCATGCTGTCAGTTCTCTAACACAATATTAAGGAATGGCTCACATGAATTTCAGATTTTATTCCCATAGGGTAAGACTGCAGAATTCAAACTTTTATTCATGATATATTTGTTAAAGCAAAAGTAACTCTCTGATGAGAGAACCAAAGCCAAAAAATTGAGGCTGCATTTGAGAAACATTACATTAGAGAAACAATTCTCCTTATTAAGGGGGAAGTAAGGTAGGCATGGAACAAAAGCCTTTCCAAAAGCACAATGTGGATAATGGTCATAAGTCAGTTAGGAGCTCATTACTCTCTTACCTCCGCTAATTTACTGCACTGGCATTGCCCCTAGTTTTCTGTTACCTCTCTATGTCAGGTAAGGCTACAGTCAGAATCCTGGTCATCTTTGTCTCCCTGTCTTGCAGTTCTCCTAGATACAGTTTTACTATTCCCAATCCAACTATATACTTTGAAAACCTCAGTTTCCAGATTCATCTCACGAGGATACAAGTTCTGAAATGCAAATTGCTCTATAGGGTAAAATATCCTTGCTGTGAATAATTAAGTGAACTTTAAAAGGAAAGCTATATTGACTGGAAAAACTACCTTGTCTACTGCACATGGAAATTTCGACTACAGAGGCTGGACACAAAGAATCTGAGTTCAAATTTTCTCTCCCTTACATGTTTCATTCTACCCTACAATCTTGTCTTCTGGTCTCTGGCAAGTGATGCATTCAAAATCATGCCTAGCATTAGGGTAGTGCTGACGGGTACAATCACATACCAGCAACTGGGTAAGTCTGTGCTTTTTATGGATTGTATGTACCTATACATATTTATGTTAGGACAGTTTATATATTATTTAAGTTTTATTTTGAAGCACTAGTGTTCCTATATTCTCTGAGGTCACGTATATATGCATGTGCCTCTCTACAGAGTGTACTGCTACACATTACCATTTTGAAAATTTGGACTTTATATCTAAATAAGTAGTGTTTGACTCACCTTTCTGCAGGTTTCTGCACTTTTAATTTGTCTCTGTGACAGTAACACACCTCTTAAGAGAGGGAATACGTTATACAGAAATGGAGAGATATTGATTTCTGCTTGTTCTAATGTAAAATCTTATTTGCAAAACAAAAGTGACATTGTTTTTCATTATTGTTCTGCCTGTACCAATTTCTGCATTAAGCTCCTCAGTTTTTCAACAAGTTGGAAACTGAGTTTTTTTAGGGGATGAAGAAGTGGAGGCAATATCATATTTATCAAAGGACCTTTACTCAACAAATTCTCTGCAAAGAATATTTTCAGGATTACTTTGGTTTATTTTCCCTGTGTAAGTCAATACAAATGAGTTGGTGTGGTCTGCAAACTCATA
This sequence comes from Clamator glandarius, assembly GCA_033459285.1. Classification (NCBI taxonomy): domain Eukaryota; kingdom Metazoa; phylum Chordata; class Aves; order Cuculiformes; family Cuculidae; genus Clamator; species Clamator glandarius. The sequence continues at coordinate 268,017 of JAUNZM010000023.1, forward strand.
TAAATTGGATGTATTAAACTCTGTAACTTCACAATGTCAGTATTTCCTATTTCATAGCAATTCTTCTGTGGCACATGGCAGAAGTTTCTTAGGGACAGGTTTGACTGTGTATCTACTCCTTTCCCTGATTGCTACACAGTAAACTGCCGAACAGGAGGCTGTTCTTACTAGCAGGTCTGAAGAGTTGTCTATGTATGTCAAATTTCCTTTTAATGTTCTTGACAGCAACAAGTTTCCCTAACAGGATTCAATAATATATAATTGGGAAAGATATTTTTTTCCTCATGACTGTGTTGGGAGGTTTTTGTTACTAGAAGTTCTTTGTTGATGCTTCTTACAGTATATTCCCTTAGTTTCAGTCTAGACATTCTGTTGAAGACTATGGCTAAGATCAATAAAAGAAAAACTGAGAATCCATCTGGGTTTGGCTGATAAGGTTACTTAGTGTGAAATCTTGGTCAATGAACTACCACTTAAAATGTTCTATAAGCTGCTCACTTTGGTCCATCACAGTGTACTTCCCCAACAAGCTAAAATGAAAGTCTTGGTGACTGAAAAATCTTTAAAAACACATCATGTCTAAAGAAACATATCAAAATGGCTCACACGCTTTTTCCTCTCTGAATTGCACTTAAACTGTAGACAAAATTCTGAGAGTTTATAATGATAATCTTGAAATTAATATTTTTGCTAGAGACTTTACAGAATGATATATTCTATGGCATCACTGATTACAATTTCAGCTTTCAAAATGTTTTGTGCTTTCCCATATTTGTATCAGTTATTAAGCCTATATCTTTCTTGAATACTCCTCACTGATTGTGACAATAATGTAGTATTACAATTAATTGATCTTACGTGATATTAATTTGAGGCAATATAGGTTATATCAGTGCAGTGCTTCTCTCCTTCTTCCTAGTCTGATTCATGTGAAATAACCTAATTATCTACAAAAAGTTTATTCATGTTAGTAAAGCAAACTGAAGTTCATTCTGCCTGCTAGTTAAAGTATGGGAAAAACTCGTGACATGCTTAACCATTGTCATATACTGTAAGTAAAAAACACATAGTTATGAAAAAAACCCACAATCTTCTATTTTTAAAATAAAATAGCTTCTGTAGATCTTTGTTTGTCACTGTCCTGTTTGTGGTTATTAAGAAAAATCTCTTCTGTTCCATGAAAAACACTATTAAGCAAATGATTCAGAAAATTTATGAAAACGAATTTGTAGTCCCTTGTGTTTGCACTGCAAACTTGGATGTGAGATAACTGCTGGCAGTAATGGAAGTCAAATACTCTCTGTCGTCCACGTCACCAACCCAAACAGCTACAGCTTTAACATTCATGGAAATGATCAGGTGAATAATGAGAAAAAAAGAGCATTTTTAAGTATGCCTGTCCAGAGCTACCAAGAGTACTGCAATAAGAATAATTGCAAATCCTACAGTACTCTTTTTGTATTTGTAAGATTGTTGTTCTCTGTTGTCTTCTGTGTCCTAATTTGTTTCTATTTTCACTGAATAGTATGGTCTAATGCAACTTCCTTTTTTTGCTCTACTTAAATCTGAAAATTCAGTCTTAGGAGAACTTAGGAGATTAAGCAATTTTGATAATTAGATTGTTAATATGTAGAATTGTAAAACCTTCACCCTCTCTTATTTCACACTCAGAATATGTCTGCACTGTACAATGTCTCCAGCTTTGATTGAGCTATCTTGCATAATGGATACGGGATATTCAAATTATTAGCTCTGTCTGGGTTAGTTAAACCTATTTAGAGAAAGAGAACATTAACATAGAAACCAAAAAATATTTGCAGAAACAACTAACACAGAATACTGTTTTCCAGATTTCAGTACCCATCACTTATATTAAAACTACAATTATTTTCTCCCACTGTATGTTTCTAGAAGCGATTAATGAGTTCCGCGGCAAAAGAAAATGTAAAATGTGTAAATGTAACTATTAAGTCCACATTTGTAAACTACATTATATGGAATCAAATTAATTTCATCATTCTTTGGTTACTCCGTATTATTAATTGTTTCTTATTTCTTAAAACTGCACCATAGAATATAAGAATAAGGAAAGTCAAGAATAAAACCATTTTTAACAAAAGTGCACAAGTGTACAATTAGTATAACTGATTAAATGGGCTTGATATCCTCATCTTTCTTATAAAAGCTACTACAGGAGTGATATGTGAAAAGAGTCATGTGTATTCTTTCCAGGTGATATTCAACTTGATTTTGTTCTCAGAATCACTGAATCACAGAATCACAGAATAACCAGGTTGGAAGAGACCCACTGGATCATCGAGTCCAACCATTCCCCAATCCCTAAATCATGCTCCTAAGTACCTCATCCACCCTCACCTTAAACACCTCCAGGGACGGCGACTCAACCACCTCCCTTGGCAGATTGTTCCAATGCCTAACCACCCTCTCTGTGAAGAATTTTTTTTCCTAATGTCAACCCTAAATCTCCCCTGGCGGAGCTTGAGGCCATTCCCTCTCATCCTGTCCCCTGTCACTTGGGAGAAGAGGCCAGCACCTTCCTCTCCACAACCTCCCTTCAGGTAGTTGTAGAGAGCAATGAGGTCTCCCCTCAGCCTCCTCTTCTCCAGGCTAAACACCCCCAGCTCTCTCAGCTGCTCCTCATAAGGCCTGTTCTCCAGCCCCTTCACCAGCTTCGTTGCTCTTCTCTGGACTCGCTCCAGAGCCTCAACATCCTTCTTGTGGTGAGGGGCCCAGAACTGAACACAGTACTCGAGGTGCGGTCTCACCAGTGCCGAGTACAGAGGGAAAATAACCTCCCTGGACCTGCTGGTCACGCCGTTTCTGATCCAAGCCAAGATGCCATTGGCCTTCTTGGCCACCTGGGCCACTGCTGGCTCATGTTCAGTCGCTGTCAACCAACACCCCCAGGTCCTTCTCCTCCTGGCAGCTTTCCAGCCAGGCTTCTCCTACTTTGTACCTCTGCTTAGGGTTGTTGTGCCCCAACAATGTGCTGTTCATTACTTGAAGTTGTCTGCTACAGGAAAAGCTACAGCATATGCAATTTATGAATAACTGTTTCCTTCACAAACATTTAATAACTAAAATAGATCATGTGTTTGATTATGTCTCTTTTTTAACAGAAAAACATGAAAGAAATATATCCAGGTATTTTCTAAAAGAAGTTGACTTGTTTCGCTGTATGTGAGTTCTCTCTGCCATTAGTTACAAGTTTAAATAGAAGGCAAAACAAAACCCACCAGTTTGATGGAATATTTGTAACATATTTTTCAACAACTCACTTAAAGCATATGACTGTGAATTCTGTTATTCTATATAATAACCTGATACTGAAAAAAAAACCCAGTTGGAATCCCAAATAAATTTTGGTGTACACGACTACTGTCTTAATATACCATTAAAATGTAATGTACAGTGCTTTGAAACAAACAAACAAATGAAAGCAAAAAAAAAATCAAGGGAACTGAAGATATATCAAAAATTTAAATTGAATATATTTCTGTGCAGAATACCTTTCTTAGCTAAATTATTGGGGACACTGAAACAATATTTTACCTTTGGATTTAACTATTCATCTGAAATGTAAAATTACTTCTTCTTGAAAAAAAAGACATGAAAGAAAGGAATAATAAGAGAAATTCCTTCTGAAGATTTTATTACTGCTTGCTCTGTTCACAGGGTGGCCTGCTCCTTCACAGCACCACAAGAGAACCAAGGAAACATTGTTTACACTATAGAAAAATAAAATTTTTGTTCTTGTTCGCAGCTGCTGTTTTTTTCTTTTTTATCCAAAACACTGCCTTAAAACCTCGTCTAAGGTCTGTGCAGCTAGAGTGTTCCAGGCATTTCGGCTTCCTTTAGTCAGTTTTCTAACTCACTTCCTGAATAGTCTAAAATAAGGTCTTCAGTTTTGGACAGTGCCAATTATTTTAAATATTCTACCCCAAAAGTGTGTTTTTAAGAAATATTTCTTGCAGTAGATGGTTTCTTCTGTGTTCAGAATTTGAAATAAATACATTCTTATCTTAGTTACAAAAATACAAAGAATTTAATATTTTTGTCATCTGAAAAAAATGAAGTGAATCGCTTTTAAAAGTATTAATCAGGAGAATGCCTAGGAACATGTGTTGAATTTTAAACTGGATATACAGAGAAGTTAGTAAAACAAGGTATTCTCATGCATGAATATGACTTTGCTGTCCATTCTGAAGGTAGACAAATTTGAACAGTCACTTCAGGGCATGATTGCTGTGGAAATGGCATAACTGAAGTGAATGACTTCTGAGTAAGTAAGATCTGTGCTACATTTTTTCCAGAAAGTCTATAGTCATATAACTGGTGAATATTATTTTTTTCTGATTGCCTTTTTAGGATGAATGTCCAAAACACCTATCTACAGGTATAATCTTTCAATGATCGATCTTGAGGGTATCTCCTGGAACTCTTATTTCTTTCTGCAGAGCGGATTGACCTCACCAAGGCTGGTGGTTATCCAGCTGGCCATACCTCTGGTATCAATCTCCCACTGCAGATTAACAGAATGCTATGACCACTTATAAAACCTGAACATTAAAAGGTTATCTACATACTCTCAGAATAAAGCATATACTTACAGATATTTCTGGATCAGTATGAAAATGACAATTAGCAGAAAAATTACTAACATTTACATGAATAGACCCCATTCATCCTTAGATAAGAAAAAAGAAAAATATCAAACACTTATGTAGTGTTTAATCTTAAACTACATAAGTGTTTAACACTACATATTTAAATCCTATTTTAACTTATTTTGAGTCACAATAAAAGCTATTGTAGTTGGTAGTGCAAGTAAATACACAATCAAAAATACACATATTGTATTTTGTAGTTACCCAAAATACATACTAAGTCAAAATGGATAATATATTATCACTTTTGTAATAGAATAGAACTAATTTAACAGTTGATATGAAAAACAGATTATAAGACTCACAGAACTGCATATAGTAAGAGATATAATGAAGTTAGAAAATAAAATAGAAAAAAGGAGATCGCTGAGAGAGCTGGGCTTGTTCAGCCTTGAGAAGGGTCAGAGGAAATCTTACAGCTACCTTCTGGTACCTGGAAAGGGGCCTGCAAGAAAGCTGGAGAGGGACTATCCATAAGGGCTTGTGGTGATAGGATGAGAGGCAAGAGGTATAAATCGGAGAGGGGCAGATTTAAGCTTGATATAAGGAAGAATTTCTTCACCATGAGAATGGTGAGACACTGGAACAGGTTGTCAAGGGAAGTTGTGGCCACCCCATCTCTGGAGGTGTTCAAGGCCAGGCTGGATGGAGCCTTGGGCAGCCTGATCTGGTGGGACGTCCCTGCCCATGACAGGGAGATTGGGACTAGATGATATTTAAGGTCTCTTACAACCCAAACTATTCTATAATTCTATAATTCTATGATTCTACAGAGGGAGGGACATTGCTCCATGAATCCTTGTGTTGCGGTCCATCCACTTTGGGACTTCTGGAAGAGAGCATGCTGGTGGAGACATGACTGACCCATGTAATTCAGGATGCTGAACTCCACCAGTGTACAATCCCTGGAGTCCAGGCTGCCTGCAGTCTCGATGTAACCAATCAGCTCACTTGTGCTGGTAACAAATAGATCCAGTAAATGCTGAGAATTAAGACTGAGAGTGTTCATTTATTTGAGTTTTTTCAGCAGATAGTTTTGTCACTGACACTCCATTTAAAATTTTTGTTGTGTCTGAATAAAATATTTTCTTAGGTTTGAGGTAAGTATGTATGGAACTATGTATATAAAAATTGAATAACTAAAAGTCACATTTAAGGCTACTATTATATCGATTAAATATCTAGTAAAAAGAAAGTATTTCAGCCATGAAGTTACAGTGTCCTTCATAGTTAGAATGATTTTGTACATGAAATTCCCTTTATTTTGGTGAAGAAGTATTTTTCAAACATTTAAGATGATTAGTGGCATATATGTTATAAAAGTCACAACTTTTTATTAGTAGAAATTGTTGCCTATAATTATTTTATAATTACCGAATGTATTTTACAATAATGTTTTTGTCATACATCTGATCACCAGGGTGTTTCTAAATGTTGCCAGTACTTAGTTTCTTTTCCCTATATCTGGGATAAATATAGCTCTCTTTAAATTGGCTGCACAGTTATTATCCTGTCATTATGAATAATTCTACTCTATAAATTTAAAGATAAAAAGAATATTGATCTAAAAAGAATGTCCCTCTGCAAGAAACAGCTCCTGCTATTTTGAGACTGTAAATTACTTTCTGATCTACTTCATCAAATCTACTTAAAAAAAATACTTTTAGCTACAGCTGCTCTTTTAGATAGTGTTATGGCAGAGACAAACAGAAAAGCCAAATATATAGATGGAAATTATGATCTTTATCTTACTGTGGCTTTAACAAACAGTTACAAAATGCATTCTTGTCATTGTGTGTGGCAGGAAGAGTTAACTCCTTCATTTGCACTGGCACTGAGGAAATTATTTGTTAAATTGTGGGAATCCTGAGTGACACCAATCAGATCTTAACACTGAGACCTTAAAAAAAATAGTTTGTTTAGCTGGAGGAGAAAACTAGATACTAAAACTAAAAACTGAAACCTTAATATTGGATGAGCAATGATAACTGAAATGGTTAGACTTTACATCACACACTTTTTTCTTTGTTGTGTTTAAGCCTATTAATTTCAAACCATTTTAAAATATTTTTATTTCAACCTTTTCTGTAATTTATGCATAAGTAATTTTCTGCAAGTCTTCTTCACTCTGAGCGCTAGGACAAATTTTTTTTTTAAAGTATAGACTATGTCACTATGTTTTTAAAGCTTATTCTTTTAGTTCAGCAGATCAAGATCTAGTTAGTTTTAAGTTACCCAACAGCTGGTGCATGGTGTTACCTGAGTCTGAACTGATAATCTGCCATAGTTAAGGTCACCACTGTGGTCTGCTGAACTATGAGAGCCTCTGAATTAACTTGATAGTGTCGTATTTTGTGGAACAGTCCTAGTGGTTGTCTTTCTGAAGTATATTGCATGATTTGCTTTGCCCTGCTCCTGATAAGTCCTCACCAGTAGGTATTTTTAATATGTATTCAATAACAGCAGTAGAGTAAAACGCAAGGGAATCAAAAGTTAAAGTTGCCTTTGAAAGAACAGGAGAAAAAGAAAACAAGATTTATAACTCTCCAATTTAAGAGTTGAAGGTGCTACAGAATACTTGGAGATTTCTTAGTCTTCAGTGCATTTCTGCAGTGGGAGACAACGGCTCTTTGTGTACGCAGATCTCTCTCTGGAGAATTGTGGAGGAGCTCTGTGCTGGCTACTGTGCAGTTACGTGGAGGAATCTGGTGTCTGTAAAAAAGATTACCATGTAAGGGTTACCAAGGAGATGATGATTATGATATAGCCACAAAGCTAGAATCTTTTTATTTCACATCTTTTGAATTCCTCTACCAGTGCTAAGCTATTGTTCATTTAGTATAAAATGGAGCTTGCTGTGAAACAATAAGAATCTCTCCGATTTTCTGCCTTATTTTTTCACCTGGATAAGTAAAAATATGCATGAAGCATTAAGAAAAAAATTTTTTTTGAACATTGTGTAATAAATTTCATTTATCCACATGAGCAGAAAAAAACATTAAGAAATTAATTGAGTGTCGAGGAAGAGATGGATGCCTACCCTAGACTACTAACACTCATTCTATGAGGGTCTTCCTCTTGATAGCCTGTGTTAACAAATAAAGCAGCGCCAGTGACAGGAAAATCATTCTAGCAGGCTCATCTGGACATGCGGGTGCACCAAGATGTAAACTTGGTTTCCAGGGTGCATTTCTCTTTTTCTCAGGGACAGGGTACTACAATTTACTCTTATTAATTGGGAAACAGCTGTTGTATTCCAGATTGATGTACAGCTGTATCTCAGCTGTTAGAGATGATAGAATTCTCAGTTCTTGGAGGAGTAAGGAGGGGAGTCAGCAGAACTGCCACCTTGAACTTCCAGAGGGCAGAATTTGAAATATTTACAAGGCTTGTTGGTAATGTTCCTTGGGGGGCAGTCCTAAAAGGTAAAAAAGCCCAAGCGGGATGGATGGTCTTCAAGAAGAAAACCTAGTGGTAAAAAAGTAGGTCATCCTTATGTGCCAAAAATGAGCTGGTGGGGAATAAAACTGGCTTGGCTGAGTAGAGAACTTGGAGTGGATCTCGATCTCTGAAGAAATAGGAAAGTATGTGAACTTTGGAAGAAGGTGCAGGCCTGTCAGGAAGACTACAGGGATGAAGTGAGATCCCGCAGAGAGAGAATCGGAAGGGTTAAAGCCAAACTAGAACTTAATTAGCCAGTTCTGTGAAGGAGTAAAAGATGTCTCTACAAATATATTAACAACAAAATGAGGGTCAAGGAGAATCTTAATTCTTTACTGCATTGTGTCCAAGTGGCCAAGAAGACCAGTGGCATCTTGGCTTGTATCAGAAACAGCACAACCAGAAGGATACAGGGAGAACATTAATGTCAAAGGCTGAGGATAAGGCTGAGTAGGGTAAGATGTTCTCTGGGTATTCAGCTTCCTGAGCCAAAAGACAGGAAGGGAGAGCAGAATAAAGCTCCCACGATCCATGAGGAAATGGTTAAAGACCTGATCAGCCAATTAGACATTCACAAGACTGTAGGGCTGGATGGGATCCAATTAAAGGTATTAAGGGAGCTGGAAGCAGTGCTTGACAAACCCCTTTCCATTATCTACCAGCAGCCCTGGCTGATTTGGAAAGCTCCACTTGACTGCAGGCTGGCAGATGTTAGACCCATTTAAAAGGGGGGGCAGAGATAGGATCCAGGAAACTACAGACCTGTCAGTTCTAACCTCAGTGCCAGAGAAGGTCATGGAACAGGTTGTCTTGAGTGCTATCACATAGGACATGCAAGACAACTGGGCAATCAGGCCCAGACGGCCTAGGTCTTGCCAAACTAACCTGATATCCTTCTATGAAAAGGTGACCTGCTTAGTGGATGAGGGAAAGGCTGTGGATGCAGTGTACTTGGACTTCAGTAAGTACTTTGACACTGTTTCTCATGATACTTTACTTGAGAAATTGGATTCCGCTGGCCTGGACAGGTGCACCCTCTGGTGGGTAAAACACTGGCTGGATGGCAGGGCCCAAAGAGTCGTTCCAAATAGAACTAAATCCAGTTGGATGCCGGTCACAAGTGGTGTCCCCCAGGGCTCAGTGCTGAGTCTAGTAATGTTCAATATCTTTATCAATGACGTGGACCAGGAAATTGAATATACTATTAGTAAGCTCACAAATGACGCTAAGATAGAAGGAAGTGTCAATTGACTGGAGAGTAGGAAGGCTCTACAGAGGAATCTCAACAGGATATATCGATGGGCTGAGGCCAAGAGAATGAGGTTTAACAAAGCCAATTGCAGAGTCCTTCATCTGAGATGGATGGAGGATGCTTGGGGCAAAGCGATCATGAGATGATAGAGTTCTCAGTGCAGGGTAAAATGAAGAAGGAGGTTAGCAGAACAGTCGCCCTCAACTTTCAGAGAGCAGACTTTGGGCTGTTCAGAAGGCTGGTCGGAAAAGTCCCGTGGGAGGCGCTCCTTGAAGGCAAAGGTGTCCATGAGGGCTGGGTGCTCTTCAAGAAGGAACTCCTAGCAGCTCAGGAGAAAGCCGTCCCCAAGTTCCGGAAAAGTAGCCGTCGAGGTAAGAAACCAGCATGGTTGAGTAGGGAGGTCCTAAGAGGCATCAGTAGGAAGAGGAGGGTCTACAACCTCTGGAGGAAGGGGCAGGCATCCTGGGTGGACTATAGGGAGGAAGTGAGAACGTGCAGGGAAAAAGTCAGGAGGGCTGAGGCCCAGCTAGAAATGCGATTGGCCAAGTCTGTGAAAGACAACAAAAAGTCTTTCTACAAATACATCAACAGCAAAAGGAGCGCTAGGTAGAATCTCCAGTCCCTAGTAGATGCAGAGGGAACAGGAGTAACAGGGGACGAAGACAAGGCTGAAGTGCTCAATGCCTACTTTGCCTCAGTCTTTAACAGTAAGGAAAATTGTCCCCTCTGTGCACAGCCCCAAGGGCTGGATGAGAAGTATGAGATTCCCAAGGTCCAAGAGGAGGTGGTTAGAGACTTGCTTGCCCAGCTAGACGCCCACAAGTCTATGGGGCCGGATGGAGTCCACCCAAGAGTTTTGAGGGAACTGGCGGATGTGCTGGCCAAACCCCTTTCCATCATCTTCCAGCAGTCCTGGATGACTGGGGAGGTTCCACTGGACTGGAGGCTGCTGATGTCATGCCCATCTATAAGAAGGGGCGCAGGGAGGATCCGGGGAACTACAGGCCTGTCAGTCTGACCTCGGTACCGGGGAAAGTCATGGAGCGGGTGATCTTGAGTGCGATCATGAAGCACTTGCAAGAGAACCAGGTGATCAGGCCCAGTCAACACGGGTTCATGAAAGGCAGGTCTTGCCAGACTAATCTGATCACCTTCTATGACCAAGTGACTAAACTTTTGGACAAGGGAAAGGCTGTGGATGTATCTTCCTGGACTTCAGTAAGGCCTTTGGTACAGTTTCTTATAGCATTCTGCTTCAGAAACTGTCGGCCTCTGGCCTGGACGGGCGCACACTCTCCTGAGTGAAAAACTGGTTGAATGACCGGGCCCAGAGAGTGGTGGGAAATGGAGATAAATCCAGCTGGAGGCCAGTTACAAGTGGGGTTCCCCAGGGCTCAGTCCTGGGTCCAGTCCTGTTTAATGTCTTTATCAACGACCTGGATGAAGGCATTGAGTTCTCCCTTAGCAAGTTTGCAGATGACACCAAGCTGGGTGGAAGTGTGGATCTGCTGGAGGGTCGGGAGGCTCTGCAAAGGGATCTGAACAGGCTGGACTACTGGGCTGAGACCAACGGCATGAGGTTTAACAAGGCCAAATGCCGGGTCCTGCACTTGGGCCACAACAACCCTAAGCAGAGCTACAGACTAGGAGAAGCCTGGCTGGAAAGCTGCCAGGAGGAGAAGGACCTGGGGGTACTGGTTGACAACCGACTGAACATGAGCCAGCAGTGGCCCAGGTGGCCAAGAAGGCCAATGGCATCTTGGCTTGTATCAGGAACGGTGTGACCAGCAGGTCCAGGGAGGTTATTCCCCCTCTGTACTCGGCACTGGTGAGACCGCACCTCGAGTACTGTGTTCAGTTCTGGGCCCCTCACCACAAGATGGATGTTGAGGCTCTGGAGCGAGTCCAGAGAAGAGCAACGAAGCTGGTGAAGGGGCTGGAGAACAAATCTTATGAGGAGCGACTGAGAGAGCTGGGGTTGTTTAGCCTGGAGAAGAGGAAACTGAAGGGAGACCTTATTACTCTCTACAACTACCTGAAGGGAGGTTGTGGAGAGGAGGGAGCCGGCCTCTTCTCCCAAGTGACAGGGGACAGGATGAGAGGGAATGGCCTCAAGCTCTGCCAGGGGAGATTTAGGCTTGAGATTAGGAAAACGTTCTTCACAGAGAGGGTGGTTAGGCATTGGAATGGTCTGCCAAGGGAGGTGGTTGAGTCACCGTCCCTGGAGGTGTTTAAGGTTAGGGTAGACGAGGTGCTTAGGAGCATGATTTAGGGATTGGGGAATGGTTGGACTCGATGATCCAGTGGGTCTCTTCCAGCCTGGTTATTCTGTGATTCTGTGAGATACAACAACGCCATGCTGCATTACTGGCTTGGGGAAGAGTGGCTGGAAAGCTGCCTGGCAGGAAAGGACCTTTTTTTTGACACTGACATAACATAAGCCCGCAGTGTGCCCAGGTGGCCAAGAAGGCCAATAGCATCTTGGCTTGTATCAGAAACAACATGGCCAGGAGGACCAGGGAAGAGATTCTACTCCTGTACTCAGCACTGGTGAGGTTGCACCTCGAATGCTCTGTTCAGTTTCAGGCCCCTCACTATAAGAAAGACATTGAGGTCCTGGAGTGCATCCAGAGAAGGGCAATGAAACTGGTGAAGGGGTTGGAGAAAAAGTCTTACTACAAGCAGCTGAAGGAACTGAGGTTGTCTAATCAAGAGAAGAGGAGGCTGAGGGGAGACCTTATCTGTGTCTATAACTACCTGAAAGGAGGTTGTAGGTGGATGCATGTTGGCCTCTTCATGTTGACGGGAGCATCACAGAATCAAACGCAGAGATCAATATGATCAGAGAGTGTTCACTTTATTGAGCTTAGCTGTTTCTTTATAAACCCCTTTTGGTTACATAACTGGGTGCCCATGAGGGTATCTACAGTGTATTTATTGGTTAAAGGTAGCTCTCCATAAAGCTATTACTAACATATTATTGGCTAAACTACTGCATATGCTAAGAAACCAAGTTACACTAAAATTAACTATGTTGATAGTTCTCTATAATTGTTTTTCTTTTGGCCGGTACTCGTTCCCACTGAACTAGCTCTTGAATTCCTTTCAGCTGGCCTTTGTTTGTCTTTCAGTTCCCTGTTTCAAGGCCTTATTAGAATTGCTCAGTATCAATCAGTCTCACAGCATCCAGGCCTTCTTCTCTGTAAAATATTCCCACATCTTCACCCAAGTGGCAGGTGATAGGATGAGAGTGAATAGTCTCAAGTTGCACCAGGGCAGGTTCAGATTGGACATTAGGAAAAATTCCATTACTGAAAGGGTTTTCAAGCACTGGAGCAGGCTGCCCAGGGTGGTGATAAAGTCATCATCCTTGGATTTATTTAAAAGAAGGTTAGATAAGTTCTTAGGAATGTGATTTATTAGTGTATGTCTGTGGTCGGGTTTGATGATCTCAAGGGTCTTTTCCTGCCCAGAGATTCTGTGATTCTAAGAGAATTGTGTACCAAGTTCTGAGACCTGCACTTGGTACACAATCACCTCATGCAGCTCTTACAGACTTTGGGAAGAGTGGCTGGAAAACTGTCTAGTAGAGAAGGAGCTGAGGGTTCTAGCTGGCAGCCAGCTGGATATGAATCTGCAGTGTGTCCAAGTAGCCAAGAAAGCTAATGGCATCTTGGCTTATATTAGAAACAGTGCAGCCAGCAGGACCAGATTAATGATTGTGCCCCTGTACTTAGCATTAGTGAGGCTGCACCTTGAATACTGTGTTCCGCTTTGGGCCCCTCATAACAAGGAAGACATGGAGGTCCTGGAGTGCATCCAGAGAAGGGCAATGAAGCCTCTCAAGCTTTATGTGAGGCATCTGATTGAAATGGGGCTGTTCAGCTGAGACAAAAGGAGGCTGAGGGGAGAACTTATAACTGTCTGCAACTACCTAAAAGGACGTGGTAGTCAGTCATAGAGTCATAGAATAGTTTGGGTTGGAAGGGACTTTAAAGATCATCTAATTCCAACCTTGTTGCCATGGGCAGGGACATGTCACTTAATCAGGCTGTGAAGTGGATATTGATCTCTTCTCCAAGTGATAGGTGGTAGGATGAGAGGTAACAGCCTCAGTTTATAACAGAGAAGGTGCAGATTAGACATATGGAAAAAATTTCTTCATTTGAAGGGGTTATCAGGGACTGGAACAGGCTGCCCAGGGAGGTGGGGACTGAGACTGCCTCTTTCTCCACTCCAGCTAGCCCCTGCCATGCTGAGGAAATATCTGACCTCAGTCCTGCTTTACTTTTGGGATGGAACATCACCAGCTTCAGAAATGGCTCTGCTCTCACCTACTGAAATATAAATTAATTGGTCTTCAGGGCTGGCAGCAGTCATACCTACTTTCACTGCATATCAGTTTTATAGAGAAGAACTTTGTTTTTTATTGAATGTATTTTATTATGTGGGCACATAGTAGTTATACCTATTTGGATTCTAGTAGATCTTATCTGTATAGTACCATAGGCACTGATTTCTGTAAACTTATGGTGACTTCAGCATTTGAGTTATAGCCACTTCTGGTGTCAGCTAGTTTCATTTTGTGATGTGACTCGCTGACAGAGACTCATTCTAAAAGTCTTAACAACAAAATCCATCAGCAAGAAAACTCTCTACTATTTGCAGGAAGTAAATAAAATGTTTCAGAGATGTAATTTTGTAAGATTTATCTACTACAGAATAAATTTAAAATAAAAAAAATAAAACCCCCAAACACATCTATCTCATGTTTTTACTAAATGACATGTTCCAAGAGAAGCTCTGTCTCCATCTTGCATTGTTATATAGAGCTTTGACACACATGAGAAGCTGATGAAATCTTTGCAGCTTTGCCAACCTGTTTGCTCCATCCCACTGATGAATAAGAGCCACAGTGACATCCTAAGTAGCTCAGTCTTACTGGTCACCTCAAAATAAATCACCATCTGAGTGAGGATGTATCAACACTGACTGATGCTTTTCTCAGTACTAAGGCTGTGACCAGAACTAGAAAGCCCTAGGTGGTTTTAGCCACATGCTGAGCTGACTACCCCTGCAGTTGGCAGTGACCTGCTCTGCTTGGTCTGCATTTTTGAGGGGTCTCATGTTCCTCAGTCAGTGGTGACCTTGATGGTGCTGGCTCTGCTCTGTTAGAATACCTTTCTGTTAAATCATGAAAAGGAAAATAAATTTTTTAAGAGACTTAGCTTTGGAGAAGCAAAAGGGAAAAATAAAATCACTAAAACTGTGTTTATTCACATAAAAAGAACTTTCTACTTCAGCTGAAAATATTTGTATTAGAAATATTTGAGATAATGTAGCTTTACTACCTACCAGGGCTTTAAAGATTCCAAATAGTGTGTCTTTACCAGTCTGTGAAGCAAGGTGTTTAGCACTTTTTAAACCTGAGAGAGAACAAGGAGCTAGTAGTTCTCCAGTATTCAAAAAAAGTACTGAATAAAAATTTAGGAAGATTTCATTACTATGTACAGCCTTATTTAATCTCAAAATATTGGTTACAATGAGTCTGTGTGGTGGAATGAATTACCTCTTTTTACAGTGCTTTCCACACAATTACAGAGATTTCTTTCCTGAAGATAATTTTAGCTTAATTACCCCAATGAAATAGAGAGCACTATTGCAATTTTAGGAAATTAATCTGTAAGTTCCACAATGTAGTCCCTTTCTTCTCTTGAAAAGGATCTACATCAATCATTTGTATGTTGCATGAGTGGGTTGTGGTTCATACATGGACTATTAAACCTTTAAGTAGCTCACTGAAGATTGCCTGGAGTTGTTAGATACATTTTCCTCTGTTTCTTCCACAATAGGTAATTTCAATTAAGTAAAATGCTGTTTCGTTGGACTAGTTTCACAAGAAGAATTTGATATATGCCTATATTTGTTGGGCTATGTTATAGTGAACTCTGAGTCAGCTCTAGGATTTATACACCTCCATTGGGTAAAAGTATATCAAGCAACTATATTAGCTCTACTTTCAGAGGTAGTGTACTCTGCCTCTTAATGATGCTAGTTGATTTAGAGTGTCTGCAATTGATATGGTGGACAGGAGCTAATTACACTCTGATGTAATTACTGCTTACACTTGAGTAAGAGCCATGAATGAGTGTTTATTTTCTTGTGCTACTTACAGAGATTCGTTTGATGTAGATGCTCCAAGGATGCTTACTCCTGTGTAAAAGAGAGAAGAGCCCTCCTTTTACACAGTAGACTGCTGCTACAGCACTCCAGGACAGAAACTTTATGTTTAAATCTCATCTTTATGGAAGCACGAAGCTATTTTCTAGAGAAGATCTCCTTTCCCCTATGGAGGACTTTCCATATTTTAGACCCAGTTACAAATGTGTCAGAGAAGACACAGTTCTCTTTTCAACTGAAATATTTTTTCCTTCTCCTTGTGAAAATGGTGTGTTATACACTAAAGGGAATGCACATCATCCTTTTGAAAGAAAGAACTTCTTTTCCCTTGAAGAGGGAATTTAGATGCCCATCTGTAAAAGAAAACTCAAAGATGTTTATGTCTGCTTGAGATTTATACCTGAATTCCCTAAGTGTCTCTGGTGCTTAAAACCCACTTTTTGCCTCACTGTATATCCCTCACCAGTAAAGCCACAGTTTCCTTCTTCCATTTCTCATCTGCTGTGAATCTTGCAGTTAGAAGTTTGAGTCATTTGGTTTTATAAATGGGTGTCTTCTCTTAAAAGCCACCTTATTTTTCCTTAATAACACTTATTTCTTTCATGCTTAAATCCCTAGTTGTGGATCCAGGCAAGATTTCCAAACTGATTTTTATGATTGCTTCTCTTTGGTTAAGGAAAAAACTTTGCGCTCCAGACTTTTCATTAAAGATCTGCCATTATGAGACTTTTGAGATTCTTATATGTACAGGATACTGTATATATACTGATAATTGGACAAATTTCATTCAATTGCATTCCAAATAATACGATTGAAATAAGCAATAAAGAATACTTGTGGGGGTACAAAAAAAGATAGATCGAAAGCAGAATAGACTTTCACATCCAATATAGTAGAGAGATTTGGGAAGGGAAAGGTTGTCCTCTGAATCAAGGGGAGAATGCTGTTATTCACTTATGCTGGACATTAATGCTTCCTGTGTCTTTGTAAGATGCCTTCTGTGGGAAGACTTTTATGTCTTTTATAAAGTATATTTGTAAAAGTCAGTTTGTTCCAAAATATACTAGTTAGATTTCTCTACACAGAGAAATCTCTGGAATATTAGGTGGTATTTCTCTGTGGAAAGTAGAAAATGAATTTGTCCTTACTGCATAAATCACATCAGACTGTGTGTTTTCTTAAACTGTCCGGTCAACTAGAGTACTAAGATAGCAGATTCAGTGGCTAAGTTGGAGATAAAATAATTAATTGTTTGTCAAAAATAGTACAGAATAGAGAGTGGAAAGATGAAATTAATTCATTCACAGCTACATTATGTCTGGGTGCTCCTGCTATAATTCAGTAAACACTGTGGTGGGGAAAAATATTCATTCTATTTGTGGACATGGAATAAATTCTGAGTATTTTTCCAGCCACCCTTCCCCAAACCTGTAATGCTGTATGGTGTTTGTAACCCAAATACAGGACATGACACTTCGGCTTGTTGAACCCCATAAAGTTGACCTCAGCCCACTGACTCAGACTGTCCTTTATTTTTTTAAATAACTTTTAGCTAAAATTTAAGTTTTCATTTAGAAAGAGCAAATAAATCAGATTTTATGTCTCTAAATGTTCAGTCCTGTGAGTAGCAAAATCCAGTCTGATGTTATTGAAATACTGCCCAGGAAGGCACAGGTAGGGCTGTGGTCCTCAGATAAGGATTTCTTCCCCCAAGACTGCCATCTCAGAAAGAAGGAAACAGCTTATATAGCTCTGCTGGTGTGCTAGAATATTATGTCCACACTCCAGAACTCCTGCGTCACTTGCTGTCACCAGTCAAGAAAACATAGTAAAATGTAACTCAGAAAGGCTAGCAAAGAATAGCTGGCAATAAACCAGTCTATCAAGCCATAGGAAATGCTGATCACAAGACTGAGATTGTAGTTGTATACTCCATGAGGTAAAAGCTCTACCTGAGAGCTCCAGCAAATGTCTCCGTAATCCTTGGGGCAAACCCCAGCATTTGTGTCAAGAACAAGGCTTTTATGAAAGGGCCTCATTCAAGAAAGTGTTTATTTTCTTTGACTGCCTGGATAAACTACCTTTATAATCAAGTGGTCAAATTACTAATTTGCAAGCTGTAATTACCAGCACTTGTTACCAGGCCTCTGAGTGGACTTTCTTGGCCAACACAATAACTTGTTAAAAGTCTCAAAAGAATGAAATAAGATATGAGTTTTTTTTCTACTCATGGTGAGAGTTTTTTTAAAGAACAAGACTAATGCTACCCTGTGATGCTGTGCTGGGAAGGGGAGAGGACGTGCTCTCTTCCTATGTCATCTTCCTTTTACATGAGGGAAAAGAAAGCTGATGGGTTAGAGGAAACTTATGGAAAGACTGATAGCAAGATCTTCATTCTTTATTTATTTTGAGTATGTAGGTATCATAACGTGCAGTCAAAATATTTTACTGATGTCCCTTTTGAGCCCATATGGCTTTTTCATAAGGAGAAACAGTTTATTTTGACCTGTTACTGGAAAAACACAAGGCCAAGATTGTTACTAAAGGCGTGATGATGCCAATATGTATGTCGGTGTGAGTAAAGAAATTATTTCTATTTTTTTCAAATGTCTTTTCATGCAACAAAGCTAAAAAGAAAACATTCTCTGAGGACATTTCAGGAGGGCTATAAGATGCTTCCTGTGTCTTGATAGAAAAATAAACCCCACCTCTTTTCTTTTGAGTCCTTTTGCCATGGGGGATTTTTAACTGCCAGCAAGACACATAGGAAACATCCAAGTGAAATAAAAAAGTCAGAAACCAGCTGCTGCAATGTTAGAGGGAGCTTCCCAGCAAAATAAATGAGGAGAACATCAGGTGGATAAAAAAGATGAACTATTAGCACATCGTTGCCATGAGGGAGCATGTCAGAAAACTCTAATGTAAACAGCAAATTCTGTGCAAGGGCATGATGGAATAACTATTGAAATGCAAAACATGGATTTGCAGCCTCTCCTCTTTATTATTGACTCCATGGGCAAGATCAGCTCAGCACCTCAGCAAACATAAAACACAGGTACTTCTTCAGGTATGAAAAATGCAGGTAAAAAAGGAGGAAGAATATATCTGGAAAGGCATACATTTCATGTAACAAAGCATGGAGAGAGCTCTTACAGGATTCATGTTTAGTCAAAATATGTAATAATTCTAATACACTAATTTTGTAAATTATTTTCCCTCCTTCCAATCTGTTACTGTTCTTTATTGCTCAGCTGGTTGAAAGCTTTTTCTGCATGTCCTATCCTATTCTCTTTTCTGCATTTATTTAGTTTTATTTTTCAAGATAGGAAGGGATTCAAATGAGAATTTATTTTTTTGCTTTTATTTCCATGTGGTATTTTACTCTTTATGTGAATGTAATTTATTGGCTCTACTGTTGCGTTTTATAACTCAGAGAATCTAAGGAAGCATTAATTAAAATAAAAATCTGCTTCTGATATAGTCTTACATCCATTTAACTACTTCAGCCTTATAAAAAACAAATAAAAAGTAAGTAAACGAGAGAGAGAGAGTGAAAATAGATATCTCCACAAAAGAACCCCAAAAGCGATTTGTCAAGTCGGAGATACATTGTTGAAGTTCCATTATCCATTATGACAACCCCTCCTTGGTCAACATTTTACACTGTTACAATAATTTGCTTTTCAAAACAAGCTTGTGTGCATGTACAGCATCCAATTATTTCTTTTACTCTCTTGGAGTAAGATGTCATTATCACAGGTGCATTGTCTGGCTGCCTCCTCTGTCTCTGTAAATGAACACCGGCATCATCCCACCTCTGGGAAATGATCACCACCTATATCTTGCAAATGTTATGCGGTGCAAAGGACTCCCCTGCAGCACATGACAATTCTATGCTTTTGTGTTTAGCCAGTTGTATAAGCAGCCTCAAGTTGCCTGTAATTGCCCAAACGCACATTTTACAACGATTCTGCATTTAATTGCAGCTTAGTGTGCAATTAAATCTCCTTCTGCCAGGTGCTCTCACATCAGGATGATACTTCATCAGCCAGAGCACAGACAGATCAGCCAGGTTTTTTTTCCCACTCACAGTTGATCATGGCAGTCAACAGATATCCCCTCTCATTGGCATTTTCCTCATCAACACCATTAAAGGAGAGATCATAGGCACATATGTACCATGATAAACTTTCCATCATTCGTTAAACCTTTCCACACAGAGCCTAGTCTTGGTACACTATCAGTCCTCATTACCCAGTGCAGTTTTGTGCATAACTGTTTGACAAAGTCTTCTGGCTGATAAACAAATGCTGTGAACTGTAGAAGACAGAATTAGATTTCTGAGAGCAACACCCTGTTCTGGCAGATTTTTCATGGTTATGACTATGAAATTGAAGAAAGGTGCAAGGTTTGTTTCAGGAAGGTAGCTTGTGCAGCCACCCCTAGTGACCACATCATGACATGATAGTAATCTCATCACTCTTTGCTTCTCAGTCTTCGTCAGAGCCACATATCAGTAAACATCATCATTGTTTTTTCAGAACACACACACAAATCCGTATCTTTCTGTGTGCATTCATCAGATGTGAATTTCTTAATAAACCACACAGTAGGTAAGTCTGGCCAACGAGGCGTTATCAGTTTGTTCCTGACCTGTTTCAGACTTTTCCTATTTTCTTTTCACTAATGACAGTTTCTGATTCCTCTTGCTTATCTTAACACTGTATGCTGTATGTTGTATAAACACACATATATAAAGTCTGAAGTGTCATTCTATGTTCTTCAAGAAAAAGAACTTCTAGCTGTTAATCTGTGCTCCAGTACTGTCCTTTGAGGCTGGAGTATGGTCCACATAGAATAGTTAGGATTCTGTATCTACAATACATTAGATATTTAAAAATGGCTAATAACGTATCCATTAAAATGACTGATCGCTAGAAATGTCCTAAATGTCACTATAAACAGTTCTTTCTTTGTAAACTTATGCCACCCTTACAAAGTAATCCTTCATCTAGCATGCAGATGATCAATTCTGGAAAGCATAAAGCCAAAAAAGTAGATCCTGCTTAATATAACAATAACTGGTTTATAGATGTGACATTCTTTAGAAGGGAATGGTATAGCCTCAACACTATTCAAAGAATAAAACTCACGGTCTTGCCAGTTGTTGGTTGGGTGATAAAAACTCTGTTGTTTGAGAAGGAAGAGAAGCTGCTGATGTTTTTGGCATAGTTACAATACTGCTTAGTAAGTATGCATTGTTGAGTTTGCCAGTCTTAAAGCAATCCATATTCTGAAGATTATATGCACTATCATGTCTTAGCAAATTATCTTCTCAACAGAAATAACTTATGTCTTTTGAATCAGAAAAATCGTTAAAAATCTATGGATATGTATATCTCATGCCTCCATGAGTTTAAGAGGAGTGAATATTGGAGGAGAAAAATTTGATGAAAGTTATTAAATACATGTAAACATATCTACCCTAGGAGTATCTGAGGCACCTTCTTTCCCTTCTGGGATCTGAGTGTAATATTTTCATCTAAAGCAGATGGAACAATGGTTGCTTCTCTCCATGTTTTGTGGAGGATTTACAGTAAATGAAAGTCAAGCACTAAAATGTCAAGAAAAGCAAAGATATTGCTTGTGTAGCCGGCTCATGCAGTGAGAGAACAGACCAGAGAGTGGAGGACGAGAGCCCTATAGAGAGAGAAGTGTAACTGAAAAGATATAGCCAAGTATTTTTGAAATCTACAGAGTGTGAGAAGTGAGACTGGTGAATAACCCCTCATGTTTGCAGTGGATCCGGGGCATACCTACCAGTTCAAACTCATGCTGACTAAAATGATTTTCCAAAATAAGAGTTCCCATTCATACAGCTCTGATGTACACTTGTTTTCGTGATTTCTCAGGCAGAAAACTATCTCTTTTCTCATATAATTAGTGTCTTTGCATATCAGTTAAGCAAGCAGATGGTCACACAGTTTGTATATACAGATTTCCAAATGTTCCTAGTGTTTGACTCCTCTTGATGGCCACAATCAACAAAATCAAATAGGATTCTCTCCAAATTGTGATAAAACAAAATGACTGTTAAGTTGTATCAAAGGCAGTTATTCATTTAGGTTTAGTAGAGTGTTCGTTATAGTCATCATAGTAATACTCGTTACACTGCATAAATACGAGCACTGTGTTAATAGCCCAATTCTGCAACAATTCCTTCAAAAGAACAGAAAAAAACTTCCAAGTGAGATATCTCACGGTGAGACTATTCAACCTGGGGCATATCATTTGCTAAAGTAGCAGGACAGGAGTAACTACCCTGTAGCAACTGCTCTTTGTAAAGTGTGTATAAACTCAGGGGTACAAGAAATCACCTGAGTCCCAGTCAAGCTTGTCATAAAAAACAATATTTGTGTTTTAGAAAAATCCTTTTCTAGGTAGCTCATCATATTTCTTTTTTGAGTTTGAAGTAAACTTTTTTATATTTTCTGGATAGATATTATTATAGTTTTCTCTTGTTTTAGGGATGTTCAGTAGTAGTATAGGCATAGGCATTTTACTAGTGTGTCAGCAGTTTGTAGGTGAAAATATAAAATATACTGCAGTTTCTAAATGCTGTTGAATTCATAAAACTTATTACATAGCAGTAAAAAACAGTCCTGTATTCATTTTTTTGACTGTTATTACCCGTAGTTCTTCTCCCTTGAAGTTCCTAAAAATCTGAAGGATTTAAGAACACAGGAAATTTCTGTCTTAGTGAGATCAGTAGTCCATCTACCACAGCACACTATTTACAGAAGTAATATGAGATGTTATTTAGTGAAGCTGTATGAGTTAGGCATGTATCTTGGTTTTAGTGATGAAGAGAACTCATTAATAAAAGCAACAGTGTTTCATACATGAAAATTCTTTAATTAAGAAGGAAGGATTACTTTTGCTTTCCCATTAGCTATTTATTCACTCAGTAAATGTACAAAAAGAGGGAAATAAACACATCTTCCCCAAGTGTGTAAAAATGTATGGATCTTTTTGAATGCTGGAAGTGTAAAGAACACTATGTGAGAAAAAGCACAACTGCATTCACTGATTGTTCTCTGCAGCTGTTAGGAAATTCTATTTCCCTCCAGGAATGTGCAGTGAACCTGAAGCATTATTATGAACTGCACACAATTGGGGTGATGGTGATCCTGAAAGAAAATAATAAAAGAAGGTCAGCAGGAAAGCAGTGAGATTTTCTGTCTTCAGTCCCAAGAGATTTCCTATCTCTTTCCCTTGTTGTTAAAGCACAGCCAAGGCATTACTTATTCTGACATGTACACCTGCATGCAGCCAGAGACTGTTTTAAACACGTTATGGGTGGACACATGTACTCTCGGAATGCCACCCTGTTAGCTCTCACTGCTGCTCCCCTTCTCCTCTCTGAATCCCAAATGAAAGTTTATTGTCCTTCCTATTTTTGGTTGGCCTGTTCTTCATTTTGCCTAAATCCCACCCACTATACAGCAAAAAAATCCCAGCATTCAAAATGGACAAGTATTACTGTTATGGTCTGCTATGAGCTTTTTGGTGTTGTTTAATTTGCTTTGCTTTTGCTTAAGAGAAAGAACAAAGTGAAGTATGGAATTGCATATTTTCTCAAATTAAAGGACAGGTAGTAACCCTCTTTAACATTAGTGGAGAAAGTATAGCACAAGGGCTGCATGAAAGTGGTGGTAAAAGTGGGATAATTGATGCAGTTTTGAGAATGTAACAACTGAAGATCATAGAAAGAAAATGGAGCAGCTTTAGTCATTCAGTTGTCAAAAGCTATTTCTCTCTGCTCAAACAACTAATTCTGATGCAGATAGGTAACAATGATGAATATTTTCATCTATATGTGATTTCATGCTAGAAATTTTGTTTTGCCAAATGCTTCATCTCATTGAGTCATAGAGACAAAAAGGTTACTGATTATATTGTCATATGCCGTGAGAAAAAAAGAGCAACACACAAGGCAGATGTTACCTAATGCTACAGCCAGAGAGTGAACAGAAATGCTCTAGAATGCTGTTTATAGCAGAATACTCAAAATCACCTTTTGTAAAAGCTCATGTCTCATCATTCCTTCTCTAGGGAGAGCGGAACAAAACCAACTTCCTAAGTAAGATGCTCTGAATCTTTACTGTAGTTACATCATACTGGGAGCACTCTTGAGACTAGATTAATTCAAACTGCAAGTCCTTCTCTTGCCTTTGTTTGTCAGTGACTGAGTGCTGCAGTGGCAGCAGAAGAGAAGAGAGTGACAATATATAAGAGAACAGCTCTATAGACACCAAAGTCAGTGAAGGAGAGGTAGGGCATGCTTCAACCACCAGGACATACATTCCCCTGCAACCAGTTGTGAAGATTATGGTGAGCCCTTGGAGGACCACAGTGGAGCAGGGATCCAGATACAGGACCCCACAATGGAGCAGGTATATGCACTGCAAAGAGGTTGTGACCCCATGGACAGCCCATGCCGGAGCAGACTCCTGGAAGGAGATGTGGAGAGCCTACGGTGAAGCAGGTCTTCTGGCAGGATTTGTGACACCATGAGGACCCACACACGACCATTCTATTTCTGAAGGACTGCGCTCTAGGTGAAGGGCCCATACTGGAGCAGTTAATGAAAAACTGCAGCCTGTGGGAAGGACCCATGCTGAAGAAGTTCATGAAGGACTGCGTCCTGTGGGAGGAGTCCTGCACTGGATCAAGGGAAAAGCATGAGGAAAAAGGAATTGCAGAAACAATGTGTGATGAATAGGCTGCAACTTCCATTTCCCTGTGTTGCTTAGGGAGAAGAGGCAGAGAAAGCAGGAGTGAAGTTGAACCTGGGAAAAAGAGAGGGATGGGGGAAAGGTATTTAAATATTTGATTTTATTTATCATTATCCTACTCTGATTTGATTGGTAATAAATTAAATTAATTGCCCCAAGTCATGTATGTTTAGCCAGTATCAATTACTGCTGTGTGATCTCCTTGTCCTTATGTTAGTTATAGTTCTTTTCCTCTGTCCAATTAAGGAAGATAGTGGCTTGATGTGCATCTAGCATCCAGGCAAGGTCACAATATTCTTGAAGTCACACTCACTGAATTCATTTGGAAACTATGATAATGTCTTTGGGAATCCACTGAGGATTCTATCCACAAATAGATTGACAAAACATGAAAACAAACAAACAAACAAATCATAATTAAAAAATTACCAAGATAGTAATTGCACAATAATACAATTGTGAATGAAGGATAATGGTTAGCTCTTTGGCTGCTTTCCTTTATCTTTGGCAGAACATCCTTTCTCCTGTTTTGTGATGAGAATTTACTTTGCATTTTTTGGTTACAATATGAAACTTTTGATGTCTCCATACAGATGTTTATTCTTATCTACAATGGGCAAAATTACAGTCAGAAACTGAAAGTTAAAAAGTCAGAAACTGAAACCAGAGCAGTATTGATTACTTGAGAGCAAAGTTGCAATAGTTTTTGGTCTTTAGTTTTAAAATTTTCTTTTGCAAGGAGTTAATAGGAAAAATTTGTATATTGTAGCAGATATGACACACATCCTTGAGTAAGTTAACACTAAAATGACAAAAAAAGTGTGCTACTAGGTTTACAATTGTGTCTGCCATTGTGTTTTATTAGAAGCCAAGTTTTGGAAAACATATCTATATTCAGTATCATGCTTCAAAACTTGAGGCAATGTGTAATTGTGTACCACAAAAAAAATGAAGTAGAGGATCTGTTGTACAATAGTTTCAAAATCTGGGTTCACTCCTTTTTCCAAAGTCACTTAGAAATGCCTTTAGTTAAATGTGACATATATATACACATATGTTTGTGTACTGCAGTTTGATAGCTCCTCCCAAGCTCTCACAGCAGGTTGGATCCAGTGCAAGTTCAAGGTCCAGTGCAAGCCAGACCCCATTTTCATGGCTGAGATTCCCCCTCAGGGAAACTGGCTGCCTAACTTGAGCCATAGAGTTAGCCTAAATATGCTCATTGCAGATGATTTGAGAATTCCAGCTTGAGGGCAAAACTAAAGTCAGTATTATCAGTTCATAAATTCATAACATTATATAAACAATTTGAGAAATCTAATAAAAATGTATTCCAAGCACTTTACATAATTTTATGAGCTCTACAACTTTTTCTTTATGAAGTAAAGGGAAAAATGGAGACATGATTTTGTTTTGATAGTGAATCTGGTTCCAAAGTTTGACTATATGACCCAGTTAGAATGAATCTCATTATAAATACTTCTAAGAATTCAAGGAGCTTCACAGAAATCAGGTGATTCATCATCAGTTTCCAAGTTCCGAAATAACAAAAGTATATATGTATGAAAAGAGAATAATATTAGACTAAGGAAACAAAATTATTCATATACATTAGCTATATTAAATCATGATAATCTGAGAAAGAGATGAATTACAAATCAATAATTGTGAATGAGCAGTGAGAAACAAATATGTATATCAGAGATCACTACTTCCTGGACTAACAAGCAGTTAAAATATGTTGGAGAAAAATATTAATTTGAAGTAGAATTGAAAGAAATAAAAAAGATGGATATAACATTGGGGGGCAGGAGGGAATGAAAGAGTGAATAGTAGAAAGAGAGAAATTAACAAACAAACAAACCAAAAAATAAATAGATAAAGTGGTATTGGCAAAAAGAGGTGAAACATAATATTTTCCTACTAATCTATATTGGATTGTGCCTGTAAGTGGAAAACTTAATGAGCTGGGAAGAAGGATTGGTATCTCAGTGCTGTGAGACAACAATATGCTCCCCAAGGAGATGGGCCATCAATATAGAGACTAAAGTCTTGGACAATCAAACAGTTTTCAAAAGAACATCTCAAACTTTCCAAGAGAGTAAAAAAATACCTCTACAGTAATTGATGCTACAAGCTTCAGGGTACAATTACCATTAAGTAATAAAACAGAGAGCATAAGTAATGCAAAGTTTCAAGCAAGATACTCAGACTTTTTGTTTGTTCATTAGCTTGTCGTAAGCAATGTGATGAGAGTAGAGAAAAAAAGCACATTTGAAAATATTGCTGTGTGTTACTGCTTCAGGATTTCAATGTCAGATGGCAATGTCTGCTGCACAGACCATTGGAGGAAGTATTTCTGCAGGATAAGTCATTACACGTACTCACTAATTCCTATAGACCACCTCTGCTATATTGCATAAATTTCAATTTATTATACATCATGTTTAAAATTTAGGTACTCTAGATGGCTCTGATGAAAGGCTTCATCATGTTCATGTTGAATCAATAATCAATTAATTTACCTAATATTTAATTTTGATTAATAAAGCTTTGAATAAAAATTGATCCCCTCTGCTTGGATCTTTATAGAGCTTTAACATGTGGTCCCTGCCTACCTTATTTAATAAATATCTGTCCTTCAGCAGAAATGCTGAGTCTCTATGACAGTATCAATAGCTGTCAAAATTATATTCAATGCATTTTATTAGCACTTCTCTTAAGCAGACACTTGGAAATAGATTAACATTGCTTTATACCTGAAAAAGAAATTGATTTTTTCAAGGTCAATTTGTGGAAGGAATTGACCACTAGTTTTGCTGGAGCCCATTTTGACTCTTCATATTTAGACTCTGTATCTCATATCGTTCTTTGGCTCAACTGCTCAGAGGATGAACTGAGTTCAATAGCAGGCTAATGAGTAAAAGCTGACATGATTTAATAAATGAACCGTAAAATACTCTCTGTATAAAACATAGAGTATGAAAAATCTCTCAAAGTACGTAGTTCAATCACTTGCAATACTGTATAATCATTCATAAAAATATTTGTCACTGTTCTTGAATACAGAAGAATTTTCCACTAGCCACCCTTAAAAATATCCTATTTTCTTGGGAAAATTTACCTAATCCCAGGCTTAAATCTCCTTTGTCCTTTTGAAAATGTTGGGCCAAATATTGTTACAGAGCTCATCTAGTATTTTTTTTTGCCTACTAAGGTATATGATTTATTTGTGTGTCATTTTATATCTATTTTTCAGTTATGGAGAAGTGTTTTACTTTTCTCAGTCTTCTGTATCCGTTGATACAGTTTCCCTGCATATCCTAGTGGCTTTTCTGCACCCTTTTGAATTTGATCTTCTTTTCCCTAAACCTTCAACAAGAGCTGATCAGAGTGTTGAAGTATTTTCCAGATAGTGTACCAATAATCAATAGATGGTTGACAAACAAACCTCTCTACTCCTTTACAGGTTTTCACCTTCTAGTTTTTCATGTATATACTTGTTATTAGACACGAATTTAATAGTTTTCCAGTTACATTTATATTTTGTTCTTTCTGCAATTTCAGTTTTCAAAATCACACAGTACTTCCCATGTTTCAATATTTAATGGGTTTCCCACGGACTTCAATAGCTGTGCAAAATGCAGTTGTGAGTTATTGATTTTGATGACAAGAGGACTAACATACATCAATAGAAAGAGCAGAAAGCTGCCAATAAGAACAAGAAATTTAGATTGAAGCCACAACCTTCAAATGAAACAAAATGATAGTGCAAAATAAAATAGAACACTTAATTTCTTACAACTTCCTGATTTTTTTTTTTTTTTTGTTGAAAGGTTTCTTCAGTTTGTAGTCATATTGATTTCAGGGGGAAAAAAGAGAAAAAAAAATAGATGACATCTGAGTGAATGTATTTAAAGGTCTTAGCAAATGTCTTCAGTGAGAGTCTCCCAAAGTTCTTGCCATTACTTTAAAGAGTAATTATCTATGCATATACCTATGAAAAAGTGATGCCTTAGGTACTCAAACATGTGATTGGACTCTTTCCTGATGGATAAATTTTTTTATAAAATTTCTCTCTTGTTGAAAATTTTCCTAGAACTTTTTCGCTTATTTAATTTAAAGTTTGTTTTGTTTTGTTTTTAAGCAGTGATTTATGACAGTTCTTAAAGTCTATATTGTAAAGCAGAAATTCATACTTAATTATTTCATAATCAGTATTCATAATCTCACAGAGTCTAGATACTTATATGTGGAAGTTGAAAAATCAGTCTTAAACTTGAGAGCATAAGTTTATGAAGGACTTTCAAAGACAGTGTAATTTCAAAAGTCTGACATATATTTAAAACTTTATCACTTTAAAATTTTCTTTACAGGTTAATCATAGTTTTGTATTAATTGAATCTGGACAACCTTTCTGCGTGTTTTGAAAGCTGATGTTTGCATCTGCAATGTTATAAAGTTTACAAAATAGAATGTTCTTCTGGCAAAATCATGGTAGCCTCCTTGGCTATTTTTGACAGAAAACACTAGCCAGCAGTTATCTGAAAACTGCCTGGAGAAGGAGGATGTGGGGGTGTTGATTGACAGCATCTGAACACAAGCCAGCAGAGTGCCCAGGGGGACAGGAAGGCCAATGACATGTATCAGAAAAGATGTGACCACTAGGTCCAGGGAGGTTATTCTCCCTCTTGGCACTGGTGAGACTGCACCTCAAATACTGTGTTCAGTTCTGGGCCCCTTACCACAAGAAGGATGTTGAGGCTCTGGAGTGTGTCCAGAGAAGAGCTATGAAGCTGATGAAGGAGCTGGAAAACAAATTTTATAAGGAGCTGCTGAGGAAGCTGGGGTGTTTGGCCTTGAGAAGAGAAGGCTAAGGTGAGACCTTCTTGCTCTCTACAGCTACCTCAAAGGAGGTGCTGGCCTCTTCTCCCAAGTGACAGGGGACAGGATGAGGGAGAATGGCCTCAAGCTCCACCAGGGGAGATTACCACTGGATACCAGAAAGAAATTCTTCGCAGAAAAGGGTCATGGGGCACTGGAGCAAGTTGCTCACTGGAGTGGTGGAGTCACTATCCCTGGAGGTGTTTAAAAGACAGGTAGATGAGGTGCTCAGGGACATGGTTTACAGCAGATAGGAATGGTTGGACTAGATGATCCAAGAGGTCTTTTCCAACCAGGTGATTCTATAATTCTATGATTCTAAAATGACAGCAAAAACCATTACCTCAGTATTGTAGACATTTTTTTTAAACCACTGATTTTTCTCAGAGCTACTAAAAGGAGCTGTGCTCTTGGAGTCTAAATTTGGTTTTAGCTTTGTCTCTTGGGAAATGTTTGTGTCCTTAAATTGTACCACTCTAAAGACTAAAGAAAATTAGCCATTCATTATTATCTTGCATGCAAGGATAGGAAGGAAGATATGTTGAATTGCAACGCACCTCTTTAGGAGTTGTTCAGGGCATATTGCTGGATATTCATGGAAGCCCATATCATTTGGCTAGGTTTAGGAATCAGTCTTTGCCATAAAAGTTTTACCCATATGCCTGGATTGTACTCCTAGTTAGCTTCATTTCAAGGTGTGTGATCAGTGCTGCTTGAAGGCAGTGTTATGGAAGTGAAGTGATTGTTACTTGCTTATATCATCTTTGTACCTTTCTATCTCATTTTCAGAAATGAATTTTCTTTTCCACTGAAATGCCCCTGCTGCATTTTTTTTTCTGTGTTTCAGATGAGAGCTCTATTAATACTAGACTATGTACCATAAATAATAAACATTCACAAAACTATGTAATTAAGAATCTTTTTTGTTTCTAAATGGCACAGTAATTACATGATTTGTAGCAGGCAGAAGTGGTTCAAGAAGCACTGGGGACTATACTTAAAATACTTATCCAAAATTATTGCATTCGTGCCCTGCTATCATTGGATAACTGTAGGTGTGAGAGTATTTGGTATTGATTTGGAAAATAAAGTCCTTTTTATCCTCTGCTATGCTCTAATTCTTTTTTTTAGAGGGTGAGTCTTCAAGCACTTGATAATGTGCAGATTTGTAGACAATATAGATGTGGCTATATATTATACATAAAAAAGCCTAATTGTAGGAATAGTTTGACAGATGTAGGGGACAAGAGGCTACGAAAAGAATATAAGCTTATTGCTTTCTGGTTTTTAATCAAAATGTATTTAAAATAGTCCTAGAACAATGCCATTAATCTTTAATTACTTCCTAATAATGAGATAATAAATTTTAGAATATAATTATTTCCTTCTTAGGAAACAAAGCCTTAATTTTATTTGCTCAAACACCTAAAGGAATTAGGTAAACAACTTCTTCTAAAGACTTTCTGGTGTTCATTGTTATAAAATGTCATTTTTAAAAGATCCTTTGCACCAACTCTGACTTTCGTTACAGAGAGCAGTAACACCTCCTGAAGGCTAGGACAGCAGAAACATAGATGACCTGTTTTTTTCTAGAACAGAATTTCTGTGTCATTTTAGAACATGATCTACAGTATTTCCACACACTGTCACACACTCTTATTGGATTATGAAAAGCGGTCACATAACATTGTTCTCATTCTGACTCAGGCCAACAGCAGCAGGACTTGGTCAACAGAATGCTTTCAAAAGTCCCTTCTAACCACTTCACTGAAATACGTAGGATTTCTGGGTTAATGTAATTACCTTCTCCATGTAATGTGATGGTTTATGCAGTTATTTTGTACTTAAATAAATACTAGACTTAGGTGTAGGCGCTTAAAATGTTCCCAAAGCTGTTTCTCTGCTTTTATCATATTAGAGCAAAACACAGCCTATACTTAATAATGATACCTGTATTAATTAATGCCGTGGTGTAAGACACAACCATAAAGCATGACTAAGTAAGACTGTTAGAAAATGTGATCAGAAAACAACTCACAATCCACTAACTGAATAAAATGATAATGCTCATTTGGTCAGAGTTAAGGACTGCATTCAAGAATATAATTAACAAGATAAGTTAGCAAAAAATTGGTTAATTGTGTAGTTATCTGTGATCATATGGAAGAATTCCTTGATTAAAAATGTAGCTGATAGGAACCATGCAGATCACAGACTTCTATTCCTTATTCACCTAGGATAAACAAGATTAATTATACCATAATTTTAACATAGTTAATAATTTCATTTTTCCAAGGAAATTTTTCATCAAATTATTCCATTTAGTCATGCAAATGAATCAGAAACATTTTGAACATTTACCTCTAATAATTTATGCATATTTCTAATGAAATTAATAACAAAACTGGCAATATCACAGAATCACAGAATCACAGAATAACCAGGTTGGAAGAGACCCACCAGATCGTCGAGTCCAACCATTCCCACCAATCCCTAAATCATGCCCCTAAGTACCTCATCCACTCTAACCTTAAACACTTCCAGGGACGGTGACTCAACCCCCTCCCTGGGCAGACCATTCCAATGCCTAACCACCCTTTCCGTGAAGAATTTTTTCCTTATCTCAAGAGGTTAGTCATAGATACAGGAAAGGTCAAGTCAAGTGATTTGCCAAACCTAAAAAAAAGTTGATAAAATTTTGTGTTCCAGGTCATGCATAATATAAATATATAAATAACTCTTTTTCTATAGAGCTACTCTAGCATTTGTACCTTAGTTACTGAAAAAATGATTGTTGTAATTTATGACACGTGTCAAAAGCTCAGAACAAGTATGATAGCATTAGTTATGCAACCATAATTTTTAGTAGAGCATGGTTGATATGCTGTGGAAAAAGTAATTTTAATTCAAAAATTCTGATCTTGAATGGTTTTGAGGATGTTTTTGGGTTTTCTTTTTTTGCTTGCAGTGGAAATGTGTTGGAACCAAAATCAGTTTTTTTCTCCAAATATGACATAAGTTAATCAAACCCAAATGACAAAATGACAGCAAAGACTTATGAGCAGCAGATGGCAGTAGGTTATTTACTATTTTTACACTGTGTTGCAGTGGATTGATGTTTCATCCTGTCATTTTTAGAAATTGCAGAGAATATGTGCATGTTAATTAATGAATTCTCTAAGTAATTTTCTGTTTTTTTACCACTGACATATGCATCCTGCCTCCTCTTCTTGGCAATGGAATTTCTCAATCTAAAATCACCTGAAAGGTGATCTTACAGTTAATGTTGTGCAAAGCCAGAGACATTTTGCATGTCCTCGTCATTCCTAATTTTTTTAAGACAGATATCTGCACCTGTCTTACAAAGCACTTTCAGAAATTAGAGTGATAATATAGGACATGTACTTCCTTTAGGAAGCTACTGTGACATAGGCAGTATTGCAAATACTGATGGACCAGAGCTGTTGTTAATAGCAGCTACAGTAGGTGGATGTAAGTGACTGGAACTAATATGTCTGAAAGGAGAGCAAATAGAGTATCAATAATGTAAGTATATTTGTGGTAATGATAGCAATTCACTCTAAACAGTCTTACCTAAAATTCCCAGCAATTTTGAGGAAATTACAGTACTGCTCAAGACTTGTGTGATAATGCTTCATGACAGTATGCAATTGAACTATAGAATGGGGAAATAATGGTAGTCATCAGTAGAAGCTTACTATGTAGTAAATGTCTTTTTAAAGTCATGACTAGTACAGAAAGCATTAGACATGCATTGATTTTTGAAGTACAACATTTTAATTAGATAAAGAAAATGCAGAAACTTTTCAAGGGAGGACAAATGGCATTTTTGCTTCATATCATTTCATGTAAACATCTTTTTTCTGTAATTTTGTTGTTGATGGTATTTTTCACTATAGATAAAACTATTTAATTTCTTTCTGTTCTATTTAATTACATTTGACTTTCTCTTTTGGCTATAGCTGTTTGAGGAGAGTCAAATCTTAGACAATTTTCAGAAGAAGGGATATCCAGGTCATGTCTACCTGCTGAGATCAGTCCAGGTTAAAATGAGTACATGCTCTGTGTCTTTTAACAGGAGAAGCTGTGATCACTTTGACAAGGATTCTGGTTGAGAAATATGCTATCTCTAAACATTGGAGCACTTACATGATGTTTGAGTGGAAAGGCAAAGTAGGACTTCATGGGGAAAAGTTCTCATTGGTATACTCTACTCTGTAACCAGAGTCACACAGTTAATATACTGTAATTGTATATTGCTTTAAAAACCACAGAAAAGTATACGAAAACCAGGTTTAAAATGGAAAATATTTGACACTTCTGACTGTAAAAAGAATAAATGGTCTCAAAATCCAGTTTCTTTCTGAGCACTAGAAAATCTATGACTTGCTTGCCCAGCTAGACGCCCACAAGTCTATGGGGCCGGATGGAGTCCACCCAAGAGTTTTGAGGGAACTGGCGGATGTGCTGGCCAAACCCCTTTCCATCATCTTCCAGCAGTCCAGGAGGACTGGGGAGGTTCCACTGGACTGGAGGCTGCTGATGTCATGCCCATCTATAAGAAGGGGCGCAGGGAGGATCCGGGGAACTACAGGCCTGTCAGTCTGACCTCGGTACCAGGGAAAGTCATGGAGCGGGTGATCTTGAGTGCGATCAAGAAGCACTTGCAAGAGAACTGGGTGATCAGGCCCAGTCAACACGGGTTCATGAAAGCCAGGTCTTGCCAGAGTAATCTGATCACCTTCTATGACCAAGTGACTAAACTCTTGGATGAGGGAAAGGCTGTGGATGTATCTTCCTGGACTTTAGTAAAGCCTTTGATACAGTTTCTCGTAGCATTCTGCTTCGGAAACTGTCGGCCTCTGGCCTGGACAGGCGCACACTCTCCTGAGTGAAAAACTGGTTGAATGACCGGGCCCAGAGAGTGGTGGGAAATGGAGTTAAATCCAGCTGGAGGCCAGTGACAAGTGGGGTTCCTCAGGGCTCAGTCCTGGGTCCAGCCCTGTTTAATGTCTTTATCAACGACCTGGATGAAGGCATTGAGTGCACCCTTAGCAAGTTTGCAGATGACACCAAGCTGGGTGGAAGTGTGGATCTGCTGGAGGGTCGGGAGGCTCTGCAAAGGGACCTGAACAGGCTGGACTGCTGGGCTGAGACCAACGGCATGAGGTTTAACAAGGCCAAATGCCGGGTCCTGCACTTGGGGCACAACAACCCTAAGCAGAGGTACAAACTAGGAGAAACCTGGCTGGAAAGCTACCAGGAGGAGAAGGACCTGGGGGTGTTGGTTGACAGCCAACTGAACATGAGCCAACAGTGTGCCCAGGTGGCCAAGAAGGCCAATGGC
Organism: Clamator glandarius; assembly: GCA_033459285.1. Classification (NCBI taxonomy): domain Eukaryota; kingdom Metazoa; phylum Chordata; class Aves; order Cuculiformes; family Cuculidae; genus Clamator; species Clamator glandarius. Next base: position 302,628 of record JAUNZM010000023.1, read on the forward strand.
ATTTTGGCTTGTATCAGAAACAGTGTGACCAGCAGGTCCAGGGAGGTTATTCTCCCTCTGTACTCGGCACTGGTGAGACCGCACCTCGAGTCCTGTGTTCAGTTCTGGGCCCCTCACCACAAGAAGGATGCTGAGGCTCTGCAGCGAGTCCAGAGAAGAGCAACGAAGCTGGTGAAGGGGCTGGAGAACAAATCTATGAGGAGCGGCTGAGAGAGCTGGGGTTGTTTAGCCTGGAGAAGAGGAGGCTGAGGGGAGACCATATTACTCTCTACAACTACCTGAAGGGAGGTTGTGGAGAGGAGGGAGCCGGCCTCTTCTCCCAAGTGACAGGGGACAGGATGAGAGGGAATGGCCTCAAGCTCCACCAGGGGAGATTTAGGCTTGAGATAAGGAAAAAGTTCTTCACGGAGAGGGTGGTTAGGCATTGGAACGGTCTGCCCAGGGAGGTGGTTGAGTCACCGTCCCTGGAGGTGTTTAAGGTTAGGGTAGATGAGGTGCTTAGGAGCATGATTTAGGGATTCGTGGGAATGGTTGGACTTGACGATCCGGTGGATCTCTTCCAACCTGGTTATTCTGTGATTCTGTGATTCTGTAAATGCTTGAAGAGGAGGGCTTGAATAGACCTTTCTGTGTGACAATCTCTTTTATTTCACAATATTAGAACAGAAAAGTAAGATGTAAGGGATTTGTATTACTTAAGATTCATTATCTGGAAAAAGAAGACTGCAAATCCCTGATTCAGCTAAACAGGTCACGTGGATGTTTAATTTAAACTAATTACCCACACTGAATTCAGTAGTCACAACATAAGATAAAGTATGAGGCTATGATGGTCAATGAGATTCAGTCACACAGATAAGGGACTGAATAAAGGTGATGAAATAGCTGTGGAAGTTCAAAGTGTGTGTTTTATTCTGTAATGCAGGTGAGTGTAGGTTTGAATTCAAACTGTTTGGCCAAGGAACACTTTCCTTCTTTAGATCATAGAATGTGAGGACTAAACCATGTCCCAGATAATGAAGAGCAACAGAGGTCATTCACTTGATGGAGACCTCTGGAGATCCCTTGCATGATTTTCACATGGGTAGTACTACTGCCAATGCTGGATTAGATCGCATGGATTTGTCTAGTCCAGTCTTGAAAACCTCCACGCACTGAGAAGATAAATCAACTAAAATATAAACCTTTCAAAATATACATTTATTTGTATGCTTTTTTGAATATGATAACTAAGATCATGTTAAATTTTGGAGTTAACTAGTAAAATAAAAAATTATGTGCTAGAATAACATTTTACTTAATTGTGAGGAAGAAAAGGCATACATATCATTTTGTTAACTAGTACTGTTACAACCAAGGAACCAACCAAAGTGAGTTGCTTTGACTTTGTTCTATCTAATATTGAAATAATAATTTGTTTTTCCTAACCCCTCAACATTAATAGAGGGAAAAAAGAAGATCTTAATTTCTGAAGTGTAAGGAGGTTTTGCATGAGTTCCTAGAAATCATAGATGTCAGATAATCAGAAGCTCACAAACGTAGGAATATTGGAAGTAAATCCTAGGTTATGATTCACAGCATGCCTGTAAATTGAAGTACATTGATTCAGTAAATCCCTATTATAATTTTAATTTTTTGGATGTTCAAACCAGCACTCTCTGCTTACATTAGATGTGATTTCTCACAAATATGGCTACTTGTAACTCTCACCAATCTAGTTTAGAGTGGTCAATATTAGAATATTTTGCTATGTTAATAGTTTTCTCTAATGACATTCAACCTCCGCACTTTACGCTCAGTTTAAAGGATCTATAAGTACTAACAGCTTCATAAATAAATTTAAAAAAAAAGAATTTCCAGAGAGTGGAATGTTGTTTCTTGAAAATTAATTTAAATTGATTTTTAATTGCACTTTAGCTGTGTCTATCCGTTGTTTTCAGTAGCTATTCAACATGTTATGTTTTACTAAGCACAAATTTTCAGAAAATTATTTCTTTATAAGTATGAACATTTAAACTGCTACTAAGACAAATTCTAAGTTTGCAGTTCACACAGTGTTTTGTATAAACGTGCATATTGAAATAATTAAGCCTAAGAAAAGAGTCAAAAATAAACAATAATGTAACAAAGAAAGCTTGACTGTTGTGGTCATACAAACCACATATTTTATTTTCTTCACAACCTAATATAGGAAATATTGCATAAATATTCTAACATTTACCATTTGCTTTTCATTTTATATGAGTACATTCTTAAATCTTTAATTAAAAAATAGAATTAGTAATACATATTACTGTAAGAATAAAAACAGAGCAAAATTTCTGAGAAAGTATTGTTTGGCAATTACTACAAGCTACAGAAAAACTCAAGTAATAATTTGGCCTGCTTGCATTTGTCTGAGAATACTTTGTAATGTGAGGCACACAAGTGGAGACAATGCCTTTCATTCTTTGGGGATGCTGGTTTGTGATTTGCATTCAGGTGCCCACATCCCTCTGGCTTTGTAGAGTCTTAGAACTGGGTAGCTACATATCTCTGAGGCATCTGTTCTCATCCATTTGAAGACAGGATTGTCATCCATTAAAATAATCCTTATAGTTCATTCAGGTTTTGCCAGACTCCATTTTTTGTGATTTTTTGTGAGCAGAGATTTTCACCAGGTACTATGAGCTACTTTCCAAAGACAGCAGATAATTGTTAATCAGACAGGATTTTGCTAGTACAGGAAATCAGTCACAGCCAAGGAGCTGATAAAAGAAGCCACTGGCATTTTTAACAGAGATGGGTATTTTCACACCCATTAGTGATTTAACGTGACAGCAATCATCTCCTTTCCTGCTAAGACTGGTGCAAACATCCACTCACACACTCCTCCATTTCCTGTAATTCTGACACTAAAAGGACTCCCAATTCCTCTGTCCTGCTATTGTTCTTCTGCTTACGTTCCTATCATATGCAGAATTATTTCCCTTATTCTCATTATTATGTTATGGGTGTTTTATGTTAAATGTTCAGGAACTTTGAGATTTGTCCAATGTTAAACAGAAATATGCATGTTTACCCTTCATTTACAGTACTGTTGAACAAATATTTGAAAGCTGCTTTTTATTTATTTTTTTTAATTTAATGCAACATGCTTTGATTAGACAATGAATATCTTGAAACGATGTTTAGCTTTTTCTGATAAATAACTAAACAAATAAACACAAACCCCAAAACAACCCAAAGCAAACCTACCAAAACACACTATTTAATGTAAGTGATCTTCCTAGTTTATTTATTATGTGTAAATAATGTAAATATATGTGGTGTGATAGTATTCTTATTCACTTACAACATGTAAAGATTTGTCTAAGAAGGTGGAGTCAAATCTTAGGGCATGTTAATATCTGGTAGTAAGCGAGGTTGATGATAAAAGTTTTTTGTAAGTTAAAAGAGACTCTGGTAGTGAGCAGATAACACAAGAGGGATGACATAAGGTTACTACCACTTGTAATGAACATCTGATAAACATAGCTGCAGTGGTGGTCCTCAGATGCAGGAAGATGGAAAGCTCCTGAAAGTTGACAACATTTTTGAAGACAACGAGAAAAACCTATTAGCAGCTGAAATGAGGAAGTAATTAAGTCAGTGGACAAGAGCAATTTCCTTGTGCAGGTCACAGAAAAATCCTGATTAAAATCAGTCAAGGGTATTGTTGTGTGCAAAATGATTTCTGTGGTGGTAAAAGGCTAATTCCTTGAGCTTTCTTTTCCCTGGAACACAAAAATTAGGAAATAGCTTTTTGTAAAACAGATGTCTCCAAAGTCCAGAGAGATTTTTAAAGGAATTGTACTTCTGTAACAATTTTTTTCACTATTTTGTTCTTCTTGGGTTTATCAAACCTGCAACACTAAGGCAAATTTTAAATATAAGAAGGTCATGGAACATGCTGTAAAGGTAGTAGAAAAATAGATGTTAACAACATTAAGAGTTAAAACAAAAAGTTTAATACAAGTTGTAAATATTATACAATTTCATAAAACTGACTAAGTGAAAAAAGGAAAAAAGTTGTAAATGCATCATGACTGACTGCAGAGATTACGACATGGGGAAATTTTGAAAAGACGTCTGTTTTGCATGTTCCTCTCTTAACAGGTAAAAGTTGGACAATATTTCAACAACAGGCACTGTTCCGACTGGGCTGATCTGTCCTGTATGTAAAAAACAGGAAGGAAAAAAAGGAACTGAAAAAGCAGTCTTAGAAAGTAATATAATATATAAGAGGTAATATGTATTTGGGGAATATATGCATCCAGGAATTTCTCAGAGGTCATAGTCACTGTGTTACAGAATGACAGAATCACAGAATAACCAGGTTGGAAGAGACCCACTAGATCATCGAGTCCAACCATTCCTATCAAACACTAAACCATGCCCCTCAGCACCTTGTCCAGCCATGCCTTAAACACCTCCAGGGAAGGTGAATCAACCACTTCCCTGGGCAGCCTCTGCCAGTGCCCAATGACCCTTTCTTTGAAAATTTTTTACCTAATGTCCAACCAGGACAATTTCCTCTTGTCCTGTCCCTTGTCACTTGAGAGAAGAGGCCATTACCCTCCACTCTACAACCTCCCTCAGGTAGTTATAGAAAGCAATGAGGTCTCCCCTCAGCCTCCTCTTCTCCAGACTAAATAACCCCAGCTCTCTCAGCCGTTCCTCATAAGGCCAGTTCTCCAGCCCCTTCACCAGCTTTGTTGCTCTTCTCTGGACTCGCTGCAGAGCCTCAGCATCCTTCTTGTGGTGAGGGGCCCAGAACTGAACACAGGACTCGAGGTGCGGTCTCACCAGTGCCGAGTACAGAGGGAGAAGAACCTTCCTGGACCTGCTGGTCACACTGTTTCTGATACAAGCCAAGATGCCATTGGCCTTCTTGGCCACCTGGGCACACTGCTGGCTCATGTTCAGTCAGTTGTCAACCAGCATCCCCAGATCCTTCTCCTCCTGGTAGCTTTCTAGACAGACTTCTCCTAGTCTGTAGCTGCACAGTGTTGTTGTGCCCCAAGTGCAGGACCCGGCATTTGGCCTTGTTAAACCTCATGCCGTTGGTCTCAGCCCAGCAGTCCAGCCTGTTCAGGTCCCTTTGGAGCCTCCCGACCCTCCAGCAGATCCACACTTCCACCCAGCTTGGTGTCATCTGCAAACTTGCTAAGGGTGCACTCAATGCCTTCATCCAGGTCGTTGATAAAGACATTGAACAGGGCTGGACCCAGCACTGAGCCCTGGGGAACCCCACTTGTCACTGGCCTCCAGCTGGATTTAACACCAATTAACGCCACTCTCTGGGCCCGGCCATCCAACCAGTTTTCCACCCAGGAGAGTGTGCGCCTGTCCAGGCCAGAGGCTGACAGTTTCCGAAGCAGAATGCTACGAGAAACTGTATCAAAGGCTTTACTGAGGCCCAGGAAGGTACATCCACAGCCTTTCTCTCATCCAGCAGCCGAGTCACTTTGTCGTAGAAGGCGATCAGGTTAGTTTGGCAAGACTTGGCTTTCATGAACCCGTGTTGACTGGGCCTGATCACCCAGTTCTCTTGCATGTGCTTCATGATAGCACTCAAGATCACCTGTTCCATGACTTTCCCCATTACTGAGGTCAGACTGACAGGCCTGTAGTTCCCCGGATCCTCCCTGCGACCCGTCTTTTAGTCATGTACTACAGTGCTTTTATGCAGGAAGTGATTAAAAAAAAATGAAGTGCAAAGGTAAGAAGTACTAATGTAGGAGTAGGGAGAGACTAGATGTTACTGGGGGATTATAAATATCTGACAATACAAAACTTTTCCATAATTAGCACATTTGAATTAAAAAATAAAATTAAAAAAAAATTAAAAAATAGATAACAGAATAAATAAAGATCAACTTCTAATTTTGTGTGTATAGAGAGCTTAAAAATATAAATCCAAAAGTAAATGCATTTATTTATTTTACCTGAATAATATTTCTGTATAAACTGGTTTTAGGTTATTTCATTAGCTCATTTTATATGGGTCCAACTGTGATTTGATGAGTATTTTAAGACTGCTAAAACAATTCATGTAGTTGGAGGACTGTCATAGTCATTGCTGTCTTGCAAATAACACTCAGACGTTCAGGCCTTTTGAATACAATTGTACAACTAAAGCTAGAGTTTCTAACTGAAGACTTTTCTTCTGACAAATTTATTTTATAATGATTTTTCAGACTTTTTTATGTTTACATAATCCCAAGTGCAATCTGAAGCAGTTTCATTTGCTCTTATAAATGTATTTCTTCAAATATTGTTACATCAATGTTACAATTAAAAGAATTTGAACTGCTGGATGTCTTTATAATGTCAAATAATGTCTTTTGCTGAACATCCAGTAAGCTATGACATTCTTTCTGACACCATTATTAACCTCTATGAGGGACTTCTTGCTACTGCATGCAAATTGACTTGGTGCCAGGTATGTGTAGATGAGGTCAAAAGAATATCTAAAACACAGGAAATTCCTAAATGTGGAGTGAAGTTTGTTACTAAAGTATTATCCATGATAATGCCTTTAATATGAAACATATTTTGGTATATACATAAATACATATAAAATACAGAAATATGTTAAATATTGTTTCATCTTATATCTTAATATTTTATATTCTATACTTATATGGGCATTCATATCTATTAAATTATGTAAAAAATTAATATGATGATTGCATATATAAGGTTTCCTTTTTATCTTAAAAGTGTAAACAAAATAGTGGAGAAATAAACAGGACTGAGCTGTCAATAAAGAAATTAAATTCTCTTATCTATTTCTATTGACAAGCCTTGAGTTAATATTTGCAGCAGGATACGTTAAAGGCTAGTGCTTCCATTGAATGGTTAAAAGAAATGACAGAAATTATGAAAAATAAGATAAGGTTGTTACTGTTGACTGTTAATAACATTCAAGTCAGGAAATATCACTTATGTTTTTGTAGAATTTGTTGTGTACTTCAAAATGATACTTTATGCTTGTTTGTCTTCTTCTTTTAAATCTTCTATCTAGTGGTCTACCTTGAATACATTAAACTTTAAAGATAGCTCAAGCTGGCATTTTAACAGAGATTCATACATAGATTAAACAAAAGAGAAAAGGAAAATAGAATATGAGCAGAATTATTTTTTGTTGAACAACTCTCTCAGTGTGGATATTGTTCCAGAAAGTAATGTATGTATAAGCTAAAGAAATTGTTCTGCCCCTTTTTTTCTCCATGACAGAAGGCATTACAATTTCCAATATTCTTTATGTTAACAGTAATTTTTTAATTTTGCAGAAGATCAAAACATACTCTATATTATAAGATTTCCCGAGACTTTTTACTTTCTTGATGTTTCCCCATAAATGAATAGATGCACCACTAGAGAAGCTTGTCTTTGTCCAAAATGGCAGATAATTTGAATATCACATTTTCATAGGGTGGGTGTAGGAAACTATGAAACTGCCACTGAACATGAAATTTTGACGCAGCTCCTAAGTTTAAAAGAAATACCCTTTTGCATTTGAAATATTTTTGAAGTTGGACCAGAACTTTCCAATGATCTCTGCCATTCCCACAAGCATAACAAAATGAAGCCCAGAAGCTACAATGCTTGATCATGTTATTCAAATGGCACTGTCTATCTAATCAAATGTCTTTTTTTCTTATTTACATCTGTCCAAAGCTTTCTGTTCAGCGCTGCAAAACTGTGTGGAAAAGGAGCAAAAATATTCATGCAGCTCACACTTCTGCCCCTAAAAAGAACTGTGATAAGTGCTTTCAGTATGGACATCTGGAGAGAAGTTTCAGGAAAAAAAAAGAAACAATTGCTTCTTAGCTGTTAGTGGTTAACTGAAGCAGTATGTCTAGCACATTACTAATTCCACACGACATAAAAAAATGTGTGTTTGGAAGGGATCTGTGATCCCTGTCCTCTCCTAGTCAAAACAAGATTTAGGTTTTATCAAGCTTCTTTGGGCCTCAAGAAGGCAAGCCTTGAATATTTCCAAAAATGAATAATTCACAACCTCTCTAGTCAACCTGTTGCAATATTTACCCAACTTAATCTCAAAAAGCTTTTTCTTCACATCCAGTTGTAATTTCTAACATTGCAACGGCACAGGGAGGTTATTCTCCCTCTGTACTCGGCACTGGTGAGACCGCACCTCGAGTACTGTGTTCAGTTCTGGGCCCCTCACCACAAGAAGGATGTTGTGGCTCTGGAGCGAGTCCAGAGAAGAGCAACAAAGCTGGTGAAGGGGCTGGAGAACAAATCTTATGAGGAGTGACTGGGAGAGCTGGGGTTGTTTAGCCTGGAGAAGAGGAGGCTGAGGGGAGACCTTATTACTCTCTACAACTACCTGAAGGGAGTTTGTGGAGAGGAGGGAGCTGGGCTCTTCTCCCAAGTGACAGGGGACAGGATGAGAGGGAATGGCCTCAAGCTCTGCCAGGGGAGATTTAGGCTTGAGATAAGGAAAAAATTCTTCAAGGAGAGGGTGATTAGGCATTGGAATGGTCTGCCAAGGGAGGTGGTTGAGTCACCATCCCTGGAGGTGTTTAAGGTGAGGGTGGATGAGGTACTTAGGGGCATGATTTAGGTATTGGTGGGAATGATTGGACTCGACAATCCGGCTGGTCTCTTCCAACCTGGTTATTCTGTGATTCTGTGAACTTGTGCCTGTTGCTGGTCTGCCATAGGGTCTGCCTATCACTACATTTTGAAATAAAATGAGGAAACTCATGTTAAATTGCTAGTCACTACTGCTGTTCACCAGGGCTCTGTGCCAGGTCCAGTGCTGTGCGGTATATTTAACAATGACCTGAATGAGGGCATCTAGTGCACCCTTAGCAAGTTTGCAGACAACACTAAGCTAGGAAGTAGTGTTGATCTGCTGAAGGGTACAGAGGGTCTCCAAATAGATCTGAACAGGCTGGACCAGTGGGCTGAGGCCAATTGGATGAGGTTCAACAAGGCCAAGTGCAAATTCCTGCACTTTGGATGCAATAACTCCATGAAGGACTAAAGGCTTTAGGAGGAGTGGCCTGAAAGCTGCCTGGTAGAGAAAGACCTGACAGTGTTGGTCAACATCCGACTGAACATGAGCCAGCAGTGTGCCCACATGGCCAAGAAAGCCAGTGGCATCTTGGCTTGTATCAGAAATGGTGAGGCCAGTAGGACCAGGGAAGTGATTCTGCGCCTGTACTCTGCACTCGTGAGGCTGCACCACAAATACTGTGTTCAGTTCTAGGCCCCTCACTACACGAAAGACATTGAGGTCCTGGAGTGCGTCCAGAGAAGAGAGGCAAAGCTGGCAAAGGGTCTTGAGAAAAAGTCTTATGAGGAATAGTTGAGGGAACTAGTGTTGTTTAGCCTAGAGAAGAGGAAGCTGAGGGGAGATCTCTTTGTTCTCTACAACTACCTGAAAGGAGGTTGCAGACATATGTGTTGGTATCTTCTCCCAAGTGACAGGTGACAGGACAAGAGAAGGTTTAAACTGGACATTAGGAAAAATTTCTACACAAAAAAAGGGTTATCAAGCACTGGAACATCCCTAGAGGTACTTAAAAGGTAGGTAGGTGAGGTGTCTGGGGACATGATTTAGTAGTGGACAGATATGGTTGGAGTTACAATCTCAATGGTCTCTTAACCTAATGATTCTATGATTCTATGAATTTCATTGCAAATAAGCCAAATTTGTACTAGCCAAGAATTTGTACAAAATACTTACTCTCTGAATCTCATGGGGTTTTTGAAAAAAGGAGGAAAAATGTTAGAACCTTCTGCCCCCTCTTGCCCATATATTCGAAGCCACACAGAGGTGTTTCAGATGTGCCGAAAAAGGTGGAGGAATGTAGAAGTAATTGAACTACAAGGAGCAGCAGAACAAAAAAGAAAGTGAACTGAACTGATGTACAAACTGGAGAAAATAAATATAGCAAAGCTAATTGATTAAATACAGCTATGGCTATCCACTTAAAATTTTGTAGCAGAAATACGTCCTACTTCCCTCAAGAGTGTATCCCCTGTGTGTATGTGCATATATTCACCTGAAAGCTAAAGATCTAAATGAAATGTACTTTTATTTGATGGTTGTCTGATTACCAGGTAACCAGCAGGTGCCTTTAAGTTTTTATTTTAGCATTTCCAATTGTCATTTTGATGAGACTTAGTTGCTGCTGTCAGATCTTTGTATTGTATTTACAGTTACATTTGCATTGTCACTGTCACTTGTAAAACCAGTTTAAAAAGTACCTTGGATTTTTGTGGTGCATTATAGTTGCAAAATTGTTGTTGTTCCTGTACCAATGAGCTCATTGCCTTCTTAATGTTGAAAGTAGAATTCTGGTCTTAATTCTATTGTACAAAACCTCTTCTGGCTTTTGTATAAAAAACTATTTTTTTTTCTGTCAGCTATGAAGCATTTAATAATTAAGCCACATGCAACTATACATGCTGAATTTTTGTAGTTATTAAAGTATTGTTACCTTCTGCCATCTGTCTCTAATCTTGTTGATTTTCCACTTGAACATTTCAGTAGATGAGGGAAATCTCAAATGTTCCTTGGAAAAGCTATTCAAGTAGCACTACTCACAGTATCAGAAACAACAGCAAAAGACTCAGTGTTCTTTGAATTGCACTGACTACTACAGAAAATTACAGAGAAGATTGACTTTCTGAAAGGATTTTTTGAAGGGATGTATGCAAGTGGCATTAAAGATGATTTCCTGAAACTCTTCCCTGAGCTTCAAGGCTTGGCATCATAATGGCTTATAATAAAATGAGCAATCCACTCACAAATATTTCATGAGGAAATAACAGCTCCTGTTATTTTGCACAGACAGTAAACTGTTGAGAGACTGGGCTAAAATTTTTGTTAAAGGAACGGAAAGTGGGAATGTATTTTTCAGAGTATGGACATCAATTACTTCTCTTCTACTTCCTTCTTAAACTGAACCATTACCTGAGACCTAATTGTCTGCTTCTGTGTTAAAAATGCTTTCATCTGGTGCTAAAACCCATAAAGCCCACAAAAAATATTAATATAATTGATTTTAATTACATTTGTGCCTTGATCATCATGATATTACCCGGTGGAAGCACACAGACATTACTTACACATAGTGGATGGCCCTTTATAAAAACATGTATTTACTGATGAGAAGAGTTGTTATAAATCCTTTATTTTGTTCCACTGTCTTTTGCTTGCCTGGACCTTACAAGACAGTGAGGGTTATCCCTTGGATGGAGCATAGTTTTTGTAGATATTGTGTCATTGGATGACATAGTTGTCAGAAACACTTATTCTAAGGTCACATGACACTTTTTACTTACATGCCTATGCGTATTTTTATGTCATATATAAAAGCAATAAGACTGGAGATTGCATAATAATGATTTTTATTTTTGCATTATGCAGTAAGTATACCCACACCCTAAGTATACCCTAGATACCGTAAGTATAACCCACCTGTATTTACTACTCATTCTTGGGAGCAAATGCTGAAGAAAGAACAGTTCATGCATGAAGATCTTCTAGTTGCACTTTTCATAGATAAAGAGTTTTATCTGCCTAAAACTGCAATGAAACTATCTGAGCTTCAGCCATATGTGGGAAACTGCTCATACGGAGCTTATTGAATGTTGCCTACATACTTCATGTTTTACTGTATAATAGCTTAGTGGTGCTATATTTATTGCTATGGCCTCAAGCTATGCCAGGGGAGGTTCACACTAGATACCAGAAAGAAATTTTTCACAGAAAGCGTCATTGGGCATGGTTTATAGCAGACAGGAATAGTTGGACTCAATGACCCAAGAGGTCTTTTCCAACCTGGTGAATCTATGATTCTACGATTCTATGACTGTGTACTATACTTTCTCATACTCTTAATTTTAACCTTACTAATCCTATTAATAGTGTATAATTACTATTTATTACACAATTAATATATTACTAATATGTTTGCTACATAATTGCATCTAGCAAGTTTTTGTGGAGCAAAGGTGAGAAAGCTGTCTCTTATTTAGAACTAGTCCCAGTTGTAACTTCATAGATAATTTTGTTTATATGAAAGATTGTAAATTCCCATTAAAAATATGGAGCTTTGGCTACCTGATTTTCACTTAAAGCCTTGTCATTGATAAATAAAGAAAAAGAAAGTGATTCTCAGAGCTGTATGTTCCTGGTGAGGAGCACAGATTTCCTACAATAAACGTGCATCTTGACAAGCTTTGTCAGCATCCATGTACTTGACTGCTGCATTGAAACAAGAGCTGGGTCATATCCTTCTAAGAGAGAATCTCCAAAAGACCTACCTCAGCAGTTTTTTCCAGACCTCTGAAATGCTTTTTCTTGACATAGTATCAGACTGGCAAGCTAAGGTAGTTGTTAGCCTGCTCAAATAAGAGGACTTCCTTAAAATATTAAATATGGAGGTGTTATTTAGTTTGGGTTGAGGAGAATAGTGGCCTGGTTTTGTTAGTTTGTTTAGGGCTTTTTTGTTTGGTTGGTTTGTTTTGGTTTGGTATGGATTTTTTTTTTTTCATTGAGAATTGTTGTTGCCTATGAAGATTACAATGTTAGGATGAATTAGTTATGGGATGAACTACTTTCATGGTCTAAAATCCCTTGACCAACCAACAGTTCCCAATCCCTATCTTCCTCTAGGACTATTTATCACCTGATATTTTTGTGGTACTACACATTTTGGGTCTTTCTTGATTGTGATTACTTAAAAGAAAGTTACTGTAAAAAATAAAAAAAATCTGACAGATCAAAGGAAATACAGATGGATGTAGAGTTCATGCTAATACTATTGATTACACAGGACTGCATTGTACAATACTGTCTTATATCAGATATGGCTTTTCAACTTTTGGCTATATTAAAGACATTTGTTTGTTAATACCATACCTATGCATAAAACCCACGTAGTAAAGTATTATTACATCCTTTATAGGCAAAAAGTGAGACTTTAGAACAGGCATATTGTGATCTTTGCATATGCAAAGTATACACAAAATGTCAATAACATCATCCAGAAAGTCATGTAAGTATATCACATTTTATAGTATAGAATATTATAATTTAATAGACTACATTTTACACGTTGGACTGAATACATATATTGTGATTATCTAGTCTAACTTAACTATCATCATCCGATATTTTAAAGTATTAATGGGTACTGTACAACACTGCTCCAAGCATCACTTTAGTCAGAGAACTCTGAGAAGTCTCTTAAGCCAATGTTATGTAAAAAAAAAAAAAAAAAAGTGGCCAAAGACATACATGGAGTATCCTGGCTGAGGCTCATGTGAACAAAAAGAATGACTGCACATAAATTTTCTACTGGAAAGGGTCACTGACAGATCTTCCCAGCCATGCTCAGCAAGGTTCACGTGTTCATTTGGAAGAGTGAATTAGCTGACAAAACCAAAACCATACAGCAACTGAGCCCACGGTAACATATTTCATGTAGGGTTACCAAGTTATCTTACCTACGCTATGTATTTTAAGTTTACATTTTAATTTGTTATCTTTCAGTGTTCTTGACTACACAGAGTCATAAATCGCATTGCTCCTTCTCATTTCAGTAGGATTTAAGGAAAGTAGGTGCTTTGAAGGCAATTCTGTTTTTTTTTTCCAATTAAAAAAGGTACAGTGCATTGTCTTTTTTTAACTACCTCTTGTAAGACCCTCATATTTTGTTAAGGCTGGGGTCATTTGACCTTCAGGAAACACAGAGGGGATGTCAGGCAAAAGCAGTTTCTTGCTTCATGTAGGGAAGGTTATTCAACTGGAAAATAAAAAAATAACAAAACCAAGTGGTTCTCAGAGATGCGTGCTAATACTGAGGGATGCAGATATAGTGATATGAATTTCAGTGAAAGGAGAATAAGACCATTCAGAGGAGAGAAGAAGCAAAGGACCACAGAAATGCTATCCTTTTATATGTGTCTCTTTAAAGCACTCACTAAATAAAATTTGTTAATTATTTTAAGCATGTATGTAGCAGTAAAATTTGTATTCTTTAAACTGGAAATTGGACATCATGATGCTTGATGCCGCACGAAACACAGGAGGAGACAATTCCTGCTCTGGTGAGCATTCTCTGCCCCTGTGCAAATATTGATGTTCATTTAATTTAATATTATGGCAGGCCTTATATTCACAAATCAAGTCAGGGCAGAAAATATACACTTACATATTGCAATACAAATCTCACTTTGCCAGCTTTACCCTGATATTTTTCTGTTTGTTTTTAATATATTTATTATAATTTGTTTCACTAGTGTCTACTTAGGAAATTTGAAATATCACATATGTCGTGCAAACACACTGTAGGAAAATAGGAATCTATTTTTTTTGTGGGTTATTTTGTGAAATTTGCTGTAAATTATAGGAAAAAAAGATACTTCAGAATTTTTCAGAGTGAGTCTTTCACCTCATAATTCATCACGCTTATTTGGTCTATAGGATGTTGAGGGGTGGGGTTTTTTAACAGAAGAAGAAAGCAGAGCCATGCAGCAAGATATTCAGCAATATACTTTTGTTGCTTTTTTTGTGCTTTTTGGATGCTTTCATTAAATGTACCTGAATACTTGAATACAGAGATATTCTCTTAACAAAGGCTCAGAGATAAAGTAAGCCCTATCACTGAGTTTTAAAATATGATCTGCATAGATGGAACACAATGTCCCATACAATGTCCCTGTATCTTCTTTCAAGACAATGTGTAAGCAACAATGAAACTCTGTCAATTACAGATTAAGATTGAAGACTTTATAAAGCTAATAAGCTGATAAAAACATAAAAATCTTATTTTCTTAATTTTATTAATATCTCTGTTTAACAGCATTAGTTTCCAGGAAGTTATGAATGTTAATGCTCTGATTTCATTAATTGACTGAGCACAAAAGTATTCTTGTCAAGTTACAATTGTTTCCCCTTAACTGTCTATGCTTGTGAGCAAGGTCTTGAGACATGAATTTGCCATTGTTCCATACAATCTGGGAAAATCAAATCTTTCTGAAATGTTTTCCACTAAACCTAACTAAGGAAAAAGAAGTTTATTTGTCTTCAGAATCCCATGAGCAGGACGAGTGTATATAATGTCATGTATCCATATTTGCTCAACTGGAGAAGTAGATTTTTGATTTCTTACCTTGTTCAGTATCCCACAAATTTCTTCAAACTGCAGGTAAAAGTTTGCTTATTCTTCTTCAGTTCCAGGGAAACCTACATTTCTTCAAAGACTGTAGAATGCTGTGAATAGAAGTATTTCTGTTTTCTTCCATGACACAAATGACTACAAGACTTTGGAAAATCCAGGTGAAGTTTTTGATTAGGCATATTGAGGAAGAAGGAAGAAATTCTCTACTGAATAAAAATTTCATGCAAACACTAAATACCTATTAAAAATAATTAAACTCACATATACTTACTGTACTTCAGAGGCAAGTAAGCTAGCTATTGGTACCCCAGTAAGGTTTTGTACAGCTTCTCAAAGTGCTGTCTTTACACGTAAAGGGAAAGCTAGTAAGTCTCTTAATGTTTGAAGATAAGGTTACCTTTAGAACCTACTAATTAGCAGGAGTCGTTGAACAATCTTCAGCTTCATGGATATTGGTTTTCAATTAAAGAGCAACAGTCATCTAATAGTGGTATTCATCTGAACAATATTCTAGTGGAATTATGATTAACCAAATGCCAAATTAGAAATCAAGTAATGCATGGAGTAATAATTATTGCAGACCTGTGTATAGCACTAAAGCCTACAAACGTTATAGTTTAATATTCAGAAAGGTGGATGTAAGATATTATTTTCCAAGTTCACTGTGGAAAATAAATTTAAGGGTGATATTTTCTGTGAAAACTGTGAAAATAAAAGGCTGGTTGGCTTTTAGTATATAAAAAGGCAGTTTCCTAACAAAAAAAAGGGTTATGTTCTTACGTTTTACTTATTTACCAGCATCAATGTATTAGAGTTTATATTTTGAAAACAACAATATTTCTTTTCCCTCTTATTATTCATTTCACTCAAAAAAGATGGTGAAAGTAAGAAGTCTGGCAAAGAACATAGTTGTGAAGAAATGTTGTTCAGGGCTAACACATCATCCAGGCTTTTAACTCCAGTTTACAATGAAGTGAGCAAGAAAAAAAATCTGAAGAAGTTGTTCTGCTTATTTGCAAATCATAGCAACATACCTTCAAAAATAGGAGTCATTGCAAATCTAAAGAGTCACTGGCAAACCTAAAAATAAATATTTTCCTTTCGATATTTTATTCTATAACTATAAATGAATAGAAAGATTTTGCAAAGATGTAGTCCATTTGATTGAACTCAGACTACTGTAGAAGTGATGGAGATGGCTGAGGGTCAGAATTGGTCACTTTTCCTCTCATGGCAATTCCTGTTCTTTATTCTACAGTGACTAAACAAGGCAAATTCTTGCTGCTAGCATATAGAATGAAAGATCAGTGGTTATTTCTCTCTGATGTCTTGTCAATTGCTGAAATAAAGGAGAAAATTATTTTCCCTATGGCTACTCCAGCTCCTGTGTTTCTGAAATGAACAAATGGTCAAGGGCAGTCGAAAACTTTGCAGCTGCATACTGCAACAGGCAATGGTGACCACAGAAGTTCTTAAGATTTATAATTTTTTCTTTTAAAGAGAGGCTGTTCTAGTTTTTTTCATTTTCCATTTCAGTCTGTTACTTACACAGCATCCTTTATAAAATGTCCTTTTTTTGCCTCATGTTCTTTTACACATTGATTTTTCATGACTGAATTGCAAGACCGGAAACAAATATCTTCATGATGGCAGGAAGAGGGGAATCTGAGCAAATTAAAATTACTGAAGTTTGATTAAATTAAAGATAATTTGTACTTCCCTATCTGCAACCACAAATGTAGCAAAAATGCTACACAAACCTATTGAAGGAAGGTTATTTAATAAATATTATTTCTCTGTATATAATCAATGTTTTACCAACAAAATCAGTTCCAGGTTTTCCTGATGTAATTGTTACTTGATGCTCAGCTAATCTTTTAAAAGTAATAAAATAATCTGGTATTTGAATTAATGTAGTGAAGTACTATTCTTTCCACTTTCTGATTTTACATACGTCTAGACAATATGTGTTAGATATATTATCATAAAATTATATTTCTTTTCACATGTTATTGTTGATTACAGTAAAATTAATAATTTAAAATGAAAGGTTTATTTCAGATATCTCTGCCACCACAGGCATCTCTGGCTGGTGTCTGCAGTGGCATTTCTCATGCTGGTGGACTGTGTCTCTGCACCCTGCCAGCAAGTTCATGCAGGTGAGCTCCTGATTTATAGTCAGAGTTATCAGGCTTATCTCTAGGCAGGATCCAGACCGCGGTTTTTCAATGTAAGGTTAAGGACAGAAAGGAAGAAACAGGCAAATTGTAAACTCCACATAAACATCGATCAGTTCATGTTGCAGTGAAAAAATCATCCTCTGTTGCAGGCTGCCAATTTACTCCTAGTTCCCTGTACAACTGTGCAAAAGATCTTTACAAATGCATGCAATGTAAAACCCTACCATGGTTAAACAACAGTTAATTTTCATCACGAAAGGGTCTAAGGACTCACAAATAGAAGCTTCCAAACCTCTGCCTTCTCAATTTGGCATATAAATACATGTTAAAAACCTCCATTAGCATGTTGTCAACTGCATGATAGAGGCAGTCATCTTTCATCTGTACTTTTCACCTTGACAGTAATTTCACTGACAGTGTCATGTTTGTCAGAGTTTAGATCCAGCTACTTGATTTCTTTTCCAGTGCTTGTTAACTCCCACTGTTTGTTAACTCCCACTGTTCTGATTTCTTGGTTACAAATATTTTTCAAGTGATCCTCTTGGAAAGGATGCAAAAGAAGAGGCAGATTCATTTGCAAAGATTAATTTTACTGAACAAGACATGGCAGAAAAATCTTGGCTCAGGATGGAAAAGAAAACACAAGTAACCCCCTCTCAAACAAACTGGGAAAGAATTTGTTTTGCTATACCTTTAACTACTGGCTCATCTAAGAGGAAATTTGAAATATTTTTAATTCCTATGTTTTCTTCCTAATCCAGGAAATCTCTGGAGGAAAACTGTAAGAGAAGCAACACAATCTTTTTGCCAAACTTCAAAAGCTGAAGGAAGTGAAACATACTAAATAAGAGAGCTGGACAGGCAGTTTATGCTTTTGTTTGAGGTCCTGACCAGAGAGACAATTATCTCCAGCACACCTTGAGACAGCTCTTCATGCAGATTTCTTCCTCCAGGCACATTTGGGCTGTGTGTCCAGAGAATTAAAGAAGTACAAGCCAGGAAACATCTGCTTTTGATGGAAAGGACCATGATGATTTGGAGACAGAACAGAGAATGTGAGTGGAACATCTGCTAGGAAGAGAACCTAGCAAGAGAACAAGACAAAGAGACTTGTGTCACTGTGGTCTTGCTTATTCTTCTTGCCCATAAGGCTGTTTGTGTTTCCATTTGTTTTGTTTGGTTTCATTTTGTGTAGCTGGATTTTCTGGGTTCTTTTTCTGATTGCTACCTGATTATTTTTATTATTTTGTATTATGTACTGAATTTATAGGCTAGCTTACTGGATTTGTTTTGCTTTATTTTATTATTTTATTTTATTTTATTTTATTTTATTTTATTTTATTTTATTTTATTTTATTTTATTTTATTTTATTTTATTTTATTTTATTTTATTTTATTTTATTTTATTTTATTTTATTTTATTTTAATTGTGACAGAAGATCTCTGGTTAACTTCTTTGGAATTAAGAAAGGCAATGTCTTTCCATTCTTGTAAAATTTTTCCAGCTGTTGATAAAAATGATAACATATGGATCACAGGATTTGTAGTGTCCATTTGCATATGGGCCCTCATTATTATTTTGTGTCTCATTAATAGTAAGCTCTGGATAATAGTAGGAAACATCATGCTTGTCCTAATCGTGAATTACTTGGTAACATTAATGGTAGTCTGTCTTCCTGATGATCCTCTTGTGAAGTTTTGTGTACAGCTAGCTGTCTCAATGTGGCATGTGTGACAGGTGATATGTTATGGCTTACCTGCTTTCTGCATCATTCTGGCAGTTATCAATTTTAAGCGCTCAATGATAGCTATAATTGTGATTTGTTGTCTCATTGTAATATACTTAGCCATATGTATAGCTGTAGCCTTACTTGAGAATTTGGGGTGTTATTTGGTGAGCCTTGTTTTCAAGTGCAGCTTTGGCCTTGTCTGGAACAAGACTGACATTCAGTTCAGCACCCGAGGAGCTAAACTGGGGAAAATATACCTTCTCATCCTATACCTAGCTGATTCCATTAGATTTTAAGCAAAATAGCTATATGTCACTAATAATGCTTCTGAATATATTACTGCATATTTACACAATCAGCTCAGCTTCCAACAATTGTACTGCCTTGATAAAAGGACCTGCAAAATGCAAATGTAGGACAGCAGCCATGAAGACATCACCACTTACGATGAATACCACAAGTGCACAGACACCACCAGCCTTCTCAAGTAGCCATGCAGGCAGCAACTCAACCAAAACCTGTGTTGGTGGTCACAAACACCATAGTTATACCAAAATCTATCAGAGAATCAGCCACTCAGTAAGATCTAGATCTTTGAGCCAAATACTTAGATACCTACTATGGATATACTTACTAATACCACACCAGTGTCAGTTGTTCCTGTGAAGAAGAAGAGGAATTAAAAACAAACCTCAGGAGAGGAACAGAAAGAGCTTGAAGAAGCATTTAACAAGGATAAGGATGGTGATAAGGACAAAGAAGAAACAGCTTCTATTCCAATGCAAGAGGAAGACACAGGAGGGTATCCTTTACAATCACCAGAAACTTCATCCCATCCTTCAAGTCCTGCATCGTTGACAAGTTCATCACAATCATCATGTCCTGAATAACTGCCAAGTCCATCGTGACCATTGAGTCCTCCAACACTGCCAACTTCACCATGACTTTTAAGTCCTACACCATTGCCAGATCCACCATAGCTGTCCTTTGCCATTTCCAAATACTTCACAATTGCCAAGTCTTTTACAATTACTAATTCTGCATGACTGTTAAATCCTGCACCACTAAGACATCTTTTGAAATTAGTGCCATCACAGTATCAGCAGAAGAATAATTCAGGACAATCAAAATCACACAATCATCGGATCCTTATCTATGAAGAAGCTGTGAATTCTGACAAAATACTTTAGCTGTTGTCAGGGTGAGCCAATTGTTTCCTGGTTGCTTCAGTGCTGGGATAATGGAGCTAATACCATAGACTTAGATGGTAAAAAAGCCAAGAAGATTGCACCCCTGGCCAGAGATGGAGCAATTAACAAAGGACTTTGGATAAAGGCAGAGATCCTTAGTCTCTGGAAATGATTCTCGACAGCTGTAACAGATGGGTATTCCTATAGAGATGATATTGAATGCTACCCAGTTAGATGGAGCGCCACTGGGAGAGGTATTAAATACCTGAAAGAACTGGCTTTGAGAGAGTCTGTCTATAATACATTGCATTCAGTTATAGATCCTGACAAAATGCTGTGTTATTGAGCTTTGTAATGTAAGTTTGTGCAAGGTGCCCCACCAGTGTATTCTCACACATTGTCAAAAATTATTTGGGGAGAAAATGCTGGTAATCCAACTGTGTGTGAATTAATTGACAAATTCTAATAACATGAAGACAGTCTCTCTCAGCCTTCAAAGGCCAGTGTCTCAGCTTTGGAGAAATTATCTGAAAAAAATATCCAAAGATTTGAATAATTTGCCTACTAAGTTGCCTCACAGGGATGATGGATCCTACTCTCCACAGATCCATGTCTCAAATATTGTTCCAGTTTTCAGTGGATAAGAACCTAAATCTACCAGTTAGGCCAGTCCTACTTAATCAGACCTTCAACCTACAGTAGAAGGGGATAAAATCTCTGTGTTGCATGACAGGGATTTCCTGGAGAAATTTTTTCCCCACTTCAGGTAAAGACAAACCCATTCATGGGGTTCTTTTCATTCTAGGGCATGGATATACTTGGTGGCTGATGTTAAAAAATGGTGAAGTTCGATGTGTACCTCAAGGAAACATGACCCTTGGTGACAATGCTCAATCTTAAGTTTTACTACTAAGTGTTTGCTAAGTTTTTCTTTCAGGATACTGAGCTAGTTTCATCATGTGGCATCCGGTAATCTTTGTGAGGTTGACATTTCTAACCTGCTCTGTGGGCACGAACCATGATAAACCTTATATTATTCTTCTTACCCTGAGAGACTGCTATAATGAATAGACAAACATAATCAAGATCTCAATCAACTTTTGTGTTGACAGATCACTAACTGGCAATATATGTGCGTATTTGCAGATAAAAAGTAGTAATTACCTAAGCATAACATAAATGGTGTGGAATAAGGGGTGGAATGTTGTAGTTTGAGGTAAATTGGAGTCAGTTTTAACTCAGTTGCTGTAAGTAACTTAATTTCTCTGAAAACAAATGGCATGTTTTTGAGACAGAGTTCTTCTCTAAAGTGATAACACAGGATATTACTATGAAAAAAGGTCAATGCATATACTTAACTGAGATCATTCTCAAACTGGCGGAAAAGTAGCCACATCTGTGAGGACGGGTGAATAGGATTGGTGACCCTAAACTGACCAATAGAGTATTCCATCCCACATAAGTCATACTTGGTATAAAATTGAGAGATCATGAGAGTCTCCCTTGCTTCTGAGACGGCCGATGTCCAGCGGGGACTTTGTCTGGTAGTTCCTGATCCCAGATCCGTGTGTTCCTGAGTCCAGTTTCTGAGTCTAGGTACTTTCTAGCCATGGAACCATTCCCTTGCGTCTACTCTACAGTATTTGTGATGACGTATAAATATTGAGGGATGGGGTCACAATCTCATATCTTTTTATACATTTTATTACTTTAGACTTATTTTCAATATTATTATTATTGTTATCATTTCATTAAACCTGCATTTTTTGTTTCCAACCTATAAGACTTTCCCCTCTTATTTTTTTCTCCCTTTTAATCAAGAGGTAGTGGAGGAAAGGATTTGGGAATCTCAATTACATGGGTTTTAGCTGCCAAAATTTAGCCAAACCGTGACAACTTTGTTTCACTGTAAAGAAAATTCCTTAATTTTCTAAGGGTTATTGTCCACTTGCTGCTGAAATATTGCTCCCCTCATAGGTATGCACTTCACTCATTCTGCTATTGAGAATACATATTGGTCTGAAATGGTAGTTTGGGGTGACTCAGCCTCTATCTAAATGATCACTGTGTGTATCCTCATTAAGACTGTTGTATTCCAAAATAAAATGTAATTGTAATAGGCAATACTTAGGGAAAAGTATCTATTTTGCATGGCTACTGTTCTGAATTCTGTTGTTAAACAAAGGACAGTAGATGGACAATCTTGTTTCTACAGAATGTAAAACATCTGCCAATGTCTCGTCTGCTCGAAGTCTGCAAGGCAGTGGAGAAAAGTGACCTGCCTACTGGATGACGGGAAGGCTGTGGATGTATCTTCCTGGACTTCAGTAAAGCCTTTGACACAGTTTCTCACAGCATTCTGCTTCAGAAACTGTCGGTCTCTGGCCTGGACAGGCGCAAACTCTCCTGGGTGGAAAACTGGTTGGATGTCTGGGCCCAGAGAGTGGTGGGAAATGGAGTTAAATCCAGCTGGAGGCCAGTGACAAGTGGGGTTCCCCAGGGCTCAGTGCTGGGTCCAGCCCTGTTCAATGTCTTTATCAACGACCTGGATGAAGGCATTGAGTGCACCCTTAGCAAGTTTGCGGATGACACCAAGCTGGGTGGAAGTGTGGATCTGCTGGAGGGTCGGGAGGCTCTGCAAAGGGACCTGAACAGGCTGGACTGCTGGGCTGAGACCAACGGCATGAGGTTTAACAAGAACAAATGCCGGGTCCTGCACTTGGGGCACAACAACCCCATGCAGCTACAGACTAGGAGAAGCCTGTCTAGAAAGCTGCCAGGAGAAGGACCTGGGGGTGTTGGTTGACAGTGACTGAATGTGAGTCAGCAGCGTGCCCAGATGGCCAAGAGGGAGGATATTCTCCCTTTGAACTTGGCACTGGTGAGACCGCTCCTTGAATCCTGTGTTTAGTTCTAAGCCCTTCACCATAAGAAGTATGCTGAGGCTCTGGAGTGAGTCCAGAGAAGAGTGATGAAGCTGGTGAAGGAGCTGGAGAACAAGTCTTACAAGGAGCGGCTGAGAGAGCTGGGGTTGTTTAGTCTGGAGAAGAGGAGGCTGATATGAGACCTCATTGCTCTCTATAACTACCTGAAGGGACGTTGTGGAGAGGAGGGGGCTGACCTCTTCTCCCAAGGGGACAGGACGAGAGGGAATGGCCTCAAGCTCCGCCAGGGGAGATTTAGATTGGACATTAGGAAAAAATTTTTCACAGGAAGGGTCATTGGGCACTGGCAGAGGCTGCCCAGGGAGGTGATTGAGTCACCATCCCTGGAGGTGTTTAAAGGACAGGAGAATGAGGTGCTAATGGGCATGGTTTAGTGTTTGATAAGAATGGTTGGACTCAATGACCCTGGGGGCCTTTTCCAACCTAGTGATTCTCGGATTGTATGAATTATCTTACTATGAGAGAACGAGGAAGGGGATGACTGACTATTAAGATAGAAAAGAAAATCCCATTTGGAACAGGTTTGGACTGAGCAAAGGCAAGCCACTGAAACGCCAGCTCTCATTTTGGAGGGGTTTCCTCTTATTATTGTTCCTTGCTTTAGACAGATTTCGTAGCAAGTGGTAATTAGTATGCTCTTGATGGAGCAGTGTATGCGTATTTCAGGCAAAATCCTGAAATGTCAATGCTCTCCAACCAGAATTGTTGCTCATGGCTTTGGTGCAGAACATGCGTCTTACTCGGAGGAGAAATTATAGGATTTTTTTTGCCTCATTTTGCATCTTAGTGGCTGGGAAATGAAAATGCACTGCAGACTAGGTGATCTAATCCTGCATCCCAGATCATATTATTGCTCAGAGATGTGCAGTATAATTAGTATACCTGAATTAACTGCCACAACGTTCATGAATAAAAAGTGCAAGACGGTAATTTGTTTCAGTCACCTTCAATCTGAATTTAAAAGCTAATATTAAAAACCAGTGCAGAAATACTTCTGTACTGCCCAAAGGTAATATTTATTTTTCTAAGTACACTTCACCCCATATTCTTCAGATGAGTGAGGATTTTCTCTGCATTTGAATGAGATTAGAATGGCAATTGCAAGTAGATAATTATGTTTCTGTATATTATACTCATGCATCCCTTGCCTAACATACAATTTCTTGTTTTCATAATTTCTTTTGAATTTCAAAAGGATATCTGAAAGGTATCAACTTAATAAAGACTCGTTGAGGCTGCCAATCATAAAATCTTCATGATGCTAGAGTTATTATCTTACTTAACACACATAAATTTAGCACAATTGTTTTCCCAGTCTATAATGAAGTCTTGGTAGGCTACCTTTATTTTATTTTATGGTATTTTGATTTAGTATTTAATTTGTCAGGTCATTAACATATCAAACAATCTGTGACCTATAAGATATAATTTGTTTGTCTCATTCCCCATTCCCACTCAGCAGAAATATGATACAAGTCACTTCTTACTTTTGTTCTCATTTTTTTGTGACAAGATTAAAATTTTATGTCCCTTTGTTAGTAATTGTGACTTCTATTACTACATTCGTTTTTTCATATATGAAATCACACCTGTGGGTTAATTGGTGTCAGTAGAGTTCCTCAAGACTGTGCAAAAATCTTACATGAAATGGATAATTATTTGTAGGTTTGAGATTTTGAAAAACATGTAAGTGATATTTCCTTAGACCTTTGACATGGTGGCTATCTTCAGGAAGTAGAAGATGGTTAATATTCTTTGGAAGACAGTAAAAGGATTTTACATTTATTGAAGCTTGTCCATGTGTTAGCACGAGTCAGGAGACATAAGCCTAGATGTGAAAGTTTCCTAAGGAGTAAAGGTGTAAAAAGGCTCTTTTGAAGGGCTTGTTTGGAAGTGCTATGTTCGCATCTTGTAGAAGCATTGAGATAACATTTCCAAATGACTAGCTGAAAATGCTTTGACATCTATGATTACATTTAACCTCTACTGTTTGACTTTTAAATTAAGCTGAACTCTATTAAATTGGTATAGACAAATGTCTATAATAAAATCCTATGATTTGTTAAGTACGATTTTGAGCACATCAGAATCCTAATTTAATAATCTATGAAAATTAATAAAAAATAAGAAAACAGTTAACTATGTCCTAGAAGAGAACAGAGCAATGCTAATGAACATGCAACTGCAGGTAAGATTCAGCATTTATGTAAAATGTATAAAAAGAAGTCTGGATTGATGAACTTCGATTTGCAATGCTATCCAGGATTCATCTCCATATGTTAGACATGGTTTGCATCAAAACTAAAGAAAATTAATATAGTTCAAAACTACAAATCATAGATATATATCATTATGAGGTTATATAAGCATGTCTGCCATAAATCATGTAACCTAACTGACTTTAGAAACTGGGAAAAAATAAACAGTGACAGAATGGATAAACTGCATGTAGATCTAACAGTTTTTCAGACACTGCTTATGGGTGGAAGTAAAGGCTAGTTAATATTCTCACAGGTTTGATTCTGCTTTTCTCTTTTGCGGTGAACAGTTAAAAGTGTAACATTAGGTAGAAATTTAGTACTTGTTTCTAGGACTATTTTTTCATTTATTTTTTAATTTTTTTTTCTGAAAATCTTTATGAAGTTATCCCTTGGTTAACTTAATGCATTTCAACACCTAAGTATTTCAAGCCCATTCTATGCCGGTTTTCTGTATTTTCTTGGGAACAAAACCACTTCTGTCTCACCATATGCTAATCCATATCTCCAGGCTTCAGCACTGGAGCTGCTGCAGGTTCTGTTTTCATATTTCTTAGTTGTATTGCAGTGTTGTTTGTTTTTTGAAAAATTTCTCTCAAAAAATTCCTGATTACTCCTTTTCATATATACATTGAAATATGGAAATTTTCAGCTTTCCAGTCTTCTTGGAAAAGTAGGATAGGTTTTATTCACCATAAATATATATAAAAATATCAGGATCATAATTTTTACTGTAAGTTTGAACAGAAAGTAATTTTTAATTTCAAACTTCAAGACAGTCTGTGTATTAGGTCAGTTCCTCTGAATGATCTTCCTAACCCTGCTGGCATTGCATGAGTTGGCAAGATACAGACCCTTGGAGATCATGTAAAAACTGCTTTAAAATTGGTAAAAAGTTACACCTTAAAATACGTGGCAGCAATAACTTTGGGATAACCCTGGGAAGTTTAGTGGACTGACATAATAAATGCTCTGATTGATGACTACATAGAAAATAGAAAAGATGTTTTCCTTGTATTACTGGAAATACATTTTTATATCAGTTCAAAACATGCCTAGATGAACAAAGTATTACTGGTAAAAAATACATTGCTCACCAAAATAGACCCTTTTATTTATATTTAACCTAGCTTTGTAGTTACAGGATCTAAGAGCAGGATTTTCTAAGAAAGTAATAGAGAAGTAAAACTCATTTATTTAGAAGAATTTTTTTTTACATTGAGGTACAAGATTTGATGCTATCTCTACATTTCATTTCAAACAGTTAGTTCACATTAGGGAGTTATTTACTTTATATTCTTAACAGTAGATTGTATATAGTTGTGTTTAATGAGAGTCTATCAAATGCTCGTTATCTGCATCAGAAATTATCTTTACTTCTTTTATCAGTTAACTTTTTCCTAGTCTGACTTGTAGCTCTTCTCAATTTCGTCTGCCAATAGAAGGAGCTCCTGTGCAACAAGCTGAAGCTTTCAGGAGAACCTTTCCTCTTATGCAGTCAGATGGATTCTGGCTTTCATACTGTGTGATGTGTACGAGAACTTTGATTACACTTTTGGTACAAACTAGCCAGTCATATTGCAAACAAACCCTGTGAG
Organism: Clamator glandarius; assembly: GCA_033459285.1. Taxonomy (NCBI): domain Eukaryota; kingdom Metazoa; phylum Chordata; class Aves; order Cuculiformes; family Cuculidae; genus Clamator; species Clamator glandarius. The sequence continues at coordinate 329,729 of JAUNZM010000023.1, forward strand.
ATAATTGCCAGTTAGGAACGTAGCACTGTCTAGAAGAAAGTCTGGTTTTGGGGGAAAAAAGGTTTATCTGCTTGTATCTTGCCAAACTGCAGTGGCTGGAAGCACACTTCTGTCTAGGAGTAGTTGGTGTTGCCCCTCTTCTTCATGATAACGGACATTTCCAGGGTGCAACTTAAACTACTCAGTGATATTAGATCAACACCAAGAACCAAAATAAGATTAAACACCAGTTCCCAAGGATTTTAAAGGTGTTGAAGGTACAAATTGGGGAAAACAGACACATGTAAACCCTGTGTGGAAAGGAGGAGATGCACCTGGAAGAAAGCAAGATAGGAACTTCAGCAAAACAGATTCCAGTTTGTTACTGAAAATTTTCATATCTACGTAACTGTTGGATATCATCAAAATGATTTAAGAGAATTTTAGCTTTTTAGTCTCAGGCAAACCAGATATATTGTTTAAGTTGATTTTAAAATAGCTTCACAGAAGTGAATGGTGCATTATTTAGCCTGTTTCTGGAAATCTTAATTTCATTATTTGGACTCAGATTTCTTAGTTCATTCTGATAGACATTAATTTTTGTATGGTACAACTATCTTCTCCCTCTGCTTTTACTTTAATGCTACCTTTTAATTGTTGTCTGGATCTTTTGTATAGCATTTCTTAATGACAAGCAACTCCTAGCTTCTGATACCCAAAGTGCCCTGCATTATCTTCCAAGTAACAGAAAAATATTCAGAAAATCTGTGATTCCCTAAATTCTGTGATTTCATTACAGTATTAAATCCCCTACTGCATAAATATCACTGCATCATTGCAGGATTAGAACATAAAACAAGAGTTATAATGTCATTCTCCACTTTGGAGTAAGAGGAAATTTAACTTCTGGGCTGTGGATTTTTGCAATGGATGTCAGAAAAATCAGCACAGCTTGTGCTGTGGTCGTGAATATGAGGCCATTTTGTTCCTCATACAACTGAATTGTAGGTTTCTATCCAGATTTTCTTTCACCACCTTTCCTGAAAAGCCTGCTTTATTCATCCTGCTGTCCCACAGCATATTTTTAAAGATGTCTTAATGAAACACAACCTGTACTATACCTGACAACTTAAGTTCTACTATTTCTGAAAATTGCTTTTCTTTCTTTCTTCCAAACATTAAAGCCCTTAATGAGTTTGTATGAACATGACGCATGAATTGAGTACATTAACTACCAAGTAACGATGGGTAATTAAAATCAGTAATGAGTTGATGGCTGAACTAAGTAGCTGAGGCAGCAATCTTTGTTCTAATGCTTTTCTGGTACTGGTATACCTGTGCAAAAGTTAGCCTTATTTCCTTTTTATTTTCCATTCATCGTTCCTCGTCTGAAGAGTTTTTTCTTTGCTCTATCAGTACAATGCTGCAGGAGAGAGAATAAAACCCATAAAACATGCTCTGCTTGCCCAAGTATAATGAAACAGAGGGCATTATACAAGAAAGATCCCTCCTGACTTCCTTTATGTGGCATTTTGTCTTTGTGAGAGTGAATGATTTCTCTTACTGAAATACCTGGAGTAAAAATTGAATTGTCAAGCAAAAAATCCTGTAATAGTTCCTTCATGTACAGACTGGAGCCTTTGCTTGTAGTTAGGCTGCATATCAGAGTCCCTAATACACACTTACAGCTTCTACAGACAGATGAAAGGGCATTGAAAAAAACAAAATGAAGAGTCTCACAAGAGACCTGAGAGACTCAGTGAGGTCTTGAGGATTGTACTTCTTCCTTTTTTGTCAATTTATCTTCTATTGGCTTTGTGAACTCAATAGAGATGAAAATCTTCATCATGGCATATCACCCCTAAATACTCTAGGGACAGATTTGCAGGTGAATTTCATTCTTTTATCCTCCATATAATTCATCCAGTATCAAAAGACCAATAAATTGACAACAAATTCCTGGTAGAGCATTCCCATGGTATTTGAAGAAACTGTTTCGCATTGTTGTTCCAGTCTGGATTTGTTTCTCTACTTGCCATCTTCCTGAGGGAGAAGCAAAACAATGATATGGCCAAGCTGTGTTTCATCATATCTCACATTTGAATGACTTTTATTATTTTATTTTTTGTTTAATGTATCTCTCCTACTATACCACTTCACTTCAAGAAAGGTTTGCACTCCTATTCTCAGTATTAATAAATTAAGAGCTGGGATACAGATATTCCAGCCTTCAGCTCAGCTGCAGCTATCTTATTACCTAGAATTTTTTTCAACACTCTGGTCATTTTATGGATTTGTGACAAAGTTTTATAAAAAAGTATGTTTGTTTATCTTTATTACAGATTTATCAATACCTTTAATCATCTTATACATACACAAAAGTTTGCAACAAAGCTCAAGAAAAACTTATTTCAACTAATTATTGCTCTCAATTTCTGTCAAATGCAGAAGAAAAAGAACTTCATCATGGGGGAAAAAGAAGCTTCTGCTGCCTAGTCAGTCTAGGTCGCTTAGTTATCATGACCCCAGGGTAATCCACCTACATTATGCCTCTAAACTTGGAAAGTTTCTTATAAAGTTGTGTTGAAATTATGCTACCTGTGTCAAAAGATCAGAGTTCAAGTTAGTGATTTCCTAATAAACATACTGTCCTCACAAATGATTTGAGAATTTGTAGAAAATCTATTTCTCAGATTGGTTTTTCAAATAAAAATGCACATGTTCAATGCTGCTGTTGCAGCACTGTGGTCTAACAGCAGCATGTAATCTGAGACCCTATTGATCTCATGATTACAACACCCAGTTTACATGAGACCAGGGAGCGATTACTTCAAGCTCGAATTCTTCCTTCAGTCACATGTCAGCTCTCTGGCAGTAGCTTTCAATCTTTATATTTGCTCTAAGGCAGACCATTCTCCCTGCCATCCTCTGGGCTTAACTGCGCACGCCAATATATTTCTGCATAGCAGAAATGCCTTCATGATCACAGCTGGCGACAGATAGATGTTTCTGCCTCTCCTGATATTCCTTGTTTTACTTCTACAATTGATCTGTGCAGCTAAAGAGAAAATATGCTGGTAAGGAAGTGCAGTTATAGACATCCCTTCAAACTGTAATTGATAGGTGTCCATGTACAGTTCATAGTTTTGCAGCTGCTTTGCAATTGTCTTCAATCATACTGAGTCCCGGGTGAGGTAAATTCACAGCATTTAAAACACAGAATATAGTCACAGATTCTTTTAAATGGGATAAAATAAGAAATAAAAAACCACCCACTTCCCAACATCTTATATTTATATGTAGGCTTAATCAGAAAGGCCTCTTCCTTTCGCATAGACAAAGCTGCAGTCAGGCTTTCAGTCTTTGAGCACACCACTCAGAGAAAGATCCCACACTGGAGAATCTATCAGATAACTCATTTAAAGAGGGAATTTCTCCTATAGTGTCTCCAGCAAAGAATGCTTTTTAGAAAACTCTTTTGCCTTGTTGTTCAGGTCTCTGATCCTACAAATAATCATGCTGCTGGAACTTTGATCCTCATGAGAGACTCACTGGTGGACCTAGAAGAGAAATCATACAGATCATCTTACATTCCAACAGTTAATATATTGCTTATTAATTACATGGTCATTCTTCATGATCAGAGCGAATATTGTTTTGCTTCTAGGACATACAAAAGCATCTGTTTAACTTAGGTGCCATCTTCTATATGGTACTGGTCAGTAAAATAAAAATGTTCTCAAATAGATAATCAATTACATTTCCCTTTATTTCTGGTGATTAATTGTCATATTTCTATGTCAAAAATGTCTTCCGCTGAATTTTATCATCCATTGCATGAGCCAAGACATACTGCACAAATGTCTATATATAAAAAAATATAATCATTAAGAACAAATTGATATCAAATGTGAGGTGAAAATATGCTCAGATCTATTAATTCACTGACTCTTTTTTAAAGCTTTATAAGATAGAATAGTTTTAATGAAAAAAAATGGAAAAACCCACCCCCCCTGACCCCAAAATTATGCCTTTATGTCAGAGTAGTTAAAATAATAGTTATAATTTGGTTAGTCCATATGTGGCAGGTAGACTGTGGACATCAAATACCTACCGATTGTATCTGCTGCTCCTTCTTCTGCATGCTGTTTCCTTGATCCAGCAGGGAGTCCTTTCCACAGGAGAAAGTCCTCCATTAACTTCTCCAATATGGGTCCTTCCCAAGAGTTGCATTCTTCATGAACTGCTCCAATGTGGGTCCTTTCCATGGGGTGCAGTTGGTCAGGAATGAACCACTCCAGCATGGATCCCCCACAGGGTCAGAAATCCTGCCACAAAACCTGCTCCAGCATGAACTCCTTTCCATGGGCCACAGGTCCTGCCAGAGCCTGCTTGATTGTGGGTCTCCACTGGCTGCATATTACTCCATGTCATCCTTGTGGTGTGTGTTCCTCCATGATCTGTAGGGTGAATATCTGCTCCTCTGTGGTTCTTACTAAACCACAGGGAGACAACCTGCATTCACCATGGTCATCTCCTTGGGCTGTAGGGGACTCAGAGCATCTCCTCCCTCTCCTTCTTCACTAATCCTGGTATCTGCAGAGTATTTTTCTCACTCCTCCCTCCCAGAGATGCTGTGCAGCACTTTTCTACCATTCCTTAAATATAATTGGAGAGTTGCTGCTAATATTGCTGCTGATAGATTCAGCCTTGGGCATCAGGTCCATGTTATCTGTGTCTGTTGTGGCATAGCCCTTAATCTCCTCTCACAAAGGCCATCCCTCCAGTCCCTACCCTTTGCTAATAAAATCTTGTCATGTAAACCCAACAAATTAGAAAAAGAAAAAAACCTGAAACCCATTTTTCTGTAGACTGCTTTTTTCTTCAGAAAGCAATCTAAGTATCTATGTGGGTAAGATTCTCAGTCTTTATGACCTTATGACTATGTGTGAACTTATTTGTGATTTTAGCCAATGAAATATCTTGCCTATGTGATAATATCAAAGTAGAATTTATGCATAAACTGGAGAACTTCATATTCTGAAAGCATGTAGTTTCTGAGTTTGTCAATAGTGAATTTTCCATACCGATATACTGACAGCCTGCCTTTCTTTGATGAGATGCCTCTCTCACAATTATCAATAGCAGAAATATTTCACCTCAACATTTGTCTATCCTAATTTTTACTTTCTTTTTCCCTGTTAAAAATTGCAGTTGCATATCTTTATGATACACAGCTTTACATCCTGGAATGGTGCTTTTTGATGGTTTTGTTGATGTTGTTGTTGTTTATTTGTTTTTAATATTTTAATTCCAGATATTTCCTATTATCTTAATAGTTTGAGCCATTGTGTTTACAGTACAGACTCTCCACCTCTACTAAATGATATGATTAAAATGGATGAACTTACAAGATTTAATGCAAGCAGAATGTATGTATCTGGTCTCATATAAAAATGCTTAACGTTTTGTGAAAAATAAAAATTTTTTTGATTTATGGAGAAACATATACAGTCAAATATTTAATATGCAACTGTGGTCAAAAACCTATGCTCTAGAGGTTCTAAACCACCCAAAGGACAGGTACTACGCAATTCATTCCTAGGTCACTAGTCTGGAGGTACTCCAGGTACTCTAGTGATTAAAGGTGAGCTCAAATCAACCTTTATCACAGCTGTCACTAGTTACTAGCCATATTATCATGACATGTATCCTAGTTGGCAGTAACACAATTCATGAAATATTGGGTTTGACTAGCTACTGAACTGTTCTGAACAGCCATTGAAGACAATTTCTACCAGATATCTTCTCTTTTCCCAGTCAATCACGGCTGAATACTGGAAAGCAGTTAATGATTCTAATGTGTTGCTTTTTCATGATACTTTTTTCCCCCCAGTTATCATACAGTAAACATGCAAAGAATGATGGTTTTCCTCTTCCAGTCCTTTTCTCAGTTTCACCGTTTTGCCTTTGTACTTCTTTACTCTAGATGGCTATTAATCTATTTAACTGTCTCTTACTACTTGTTGTGCCTTTTCAGACTTCCTGTTTCACTTGTGAAAAAATTTTAAATCCCTCCACTTACCATAGGAAATTTTCAAAAATTCATTCCTTTGTCAAGCAAAAATAGGCTTCCTCAAAATTATTTTCATTTACACATTCTCTTCCTTTTCCCTAAAATATATACTGTCTAGAAGAGATTTCTGTGTTAATATAATTGTGTTTCTCTTAAAAAAAAGTTGCTCACAGAAATGTTTTTTGAGGGCATTATTTTTAATTTGCAGGAAAATTATCAATTAACTTGTGCTAATAGTTTTATCAATTAACTTGTGCTAATAGTTTCTATATTATTTCTTCTTGGGAGTTATTTACATTATGCCATATTTTCCAACTTAAGACAAAATTTGAATGCATAATATCTAAGTAAACAAATCATATCAGAGTGCCTTCTTGTATTCTTTGATTTAAAAGTGGTTGGAGGCTCTCCCTGCCCTTTTGTTTTTTTGTGATATAAAAGAAAAATAGCAAAACATTTCACAATAAAAAAAATCTGACATTTTCATTTCTGTTCTAAGATGCTCTGGTTTTGGCCAAAGCAACAGGATGTAGTGAAGCACTCTCTGTGACCTCTGGAAATTTTTATAACCATAAGCGAAACTTTTCTGCATGTCCTAGCACTCATAGTTTTTGAAATGTCAGCTTCTCCTAGGCTGTATTTCCAAGTCCACACTCCAATAACTTCTGTGAGTTGTTCCTGCAACTGGTCAAGTCTGATAAAGAAAAGAGATTCCTTTCGCAGATGGCACTTATCTTAATGTTGACAAACAGCACTGAAAAAAGCCCCTATCATTCAGAGTAATGTTTTCAAATGCTCCAGAGTGGTGGTGGCGGGTGTGGTGGGGGGATGGGGGAATGTTATCCAAAACATTTTTATAAGTACAAGTCTTTAAGCACAATTAGAGAGATGTGGAAATTATTTTCATGGCCTTTTTCTAAAAAGAATTATTTCACGAAAATTTATAACACCAATTTTTAAAACATGGGGAAAATATTCTCCAGAATTTAGTAGCTATCAATAATAACATAAAATAAATGTGATAGGGGTAATATGGTGTTCTATCTACTTTATTTGCCTCAGTATCTCATAACTACATGTTGCTTGGGTTGTAAATCTCTCTAGAGAAGGCTGAGGAAATTTTGTTAATCTTAAAAAAAGTTTGGTTCAACACTTTGTGTTTGAAAGAGAAGGAAAGAAAAACATATAATCCATAGCAATAGCATTCAGACTAAGAATGACAGCTGGTTTGTAAACTCTTAATCTAAAAATAATAGAGGCAAATTAAATTGTCTCTATGTACAACAGAGAGATTTATCCCTAGCTCACCTCCCTTGGTTTACTGTTGCTGTGACATCTGAAACAAATGGTTGAAAGAGCCACTGGAGATGCATGAAAGTAGGAGAGGACAAATAGGTGCTTCATTACACAAGTCATACTCTCAAAAGCTGCTTACTTCAATTTGCATATGTTGAAAATCTGCTTCTTCCTACAAAGCAGACTGTATTTTATCACCAACACACAGCTGTATCATCAAAGTATAATGTAGACATTGTATTTTTATGTTGTATTGTTTTTATCTTAAATTGTGTTTATACTAAACCATCATCCAATCCCATTTTCATAATGACTGAGTTTGTTTGTCAGCCAACACATGTATTTTTTTCCGGTCTCAAATGTGAGTTCTGCCAGAGCCACTGACTGGAAGTTGTTACTCACTCAGGTTTTCATGATTCTTTACTTAGATCAAGTGGACATTGTTCAAAGATGTCTTGCTAAAACCTTGTGAAGCTGTTGATGCTGGAAGTATATGAGCCTCGCTGCTGTCTGGGGAGGTGATACTGTCATTCCAGAGTAAAAGCACTTACAGAAGTAAAGATGTCCACACAGAAATTGCAGAGATGGTGGTAGGATGGATTTGTCAGAGACAAAAGGCAGTGACAGATTAAGAAAGCTAGGTATCACTCATATGATTTTCTTTTTGATGCAAGTTTGATACCATATATGGCTAGGGAATGCCGTCAGTGCCGGGTCACTAGAAACAGACATATTTCAGAGTTAGGGAAGGAAGCATACTACAATCCAAAAAACCCGCCAAGCTATTTGGGAAGCAAGAATGTCATTTATAACAACACAGTCTTTATCCAGGACTGCAAGAATAGGCAGAGGCAATGACACAATTCTGCTACTGGATGTTTTCTAAAATGTTTCTTTGGTTTCATTTTGGACTTGTATGGCAGACCCAGGCAATCCTTCATGTTTTTTTCTCCCAAACTCAAAACAGAAGTTTTGTGAATGGTAAATGAGGTAACACATTTCCTTTTCAAGTTTAAATTTATTTTTTGAAGTTCATATGTATTTTAAGGTTTTGGTATTGTTATTATTATATGAAAAAAAGCTCTTAATCCAACATATTTAGGTAGTTGAAAAGACCGACTTATTTACTGTTTACAAGTTTGAGAACTTTCATAGCAAGACCACCCTATACATGCTAGTAGGGCATGGGCTTGCCTTATAAATAGTGCCTGCTAAGAAGGCACAGAGCATGCACCCACTACTCGATGGAACAGCCTTGATGAAGTGCTGCTGCTTGGCTGGTCTGAAGAAGAACTACTGAACCACATGTACCTGAAGAGTTGGTGCTGGAGGAGTTGCTGCTGGATGGGCCAGTTGAACAACTGCTGTGCCGCATTGGATTGGTGACAACTTTTCTTTTTCCCCTGTTATTTCTTTCTTTAGCTTTCTCTGACGTCAATTTATCTTCTTTCTCCTTGGCAACATGGTGTATCAGGTTGAATCCCAGTTGTGTTTTAGTTTATTTAGTGACCTTGGTTTTGTTCGAGGTATCAGATTGGGATCTGAACAGGTTGGGATCTGGATTTGAAACATTGAGAAGCTGAGACTCAGAGTGCATCTGAGTGTCTGTTTTATGATTTTGGCTGTGTCCAAAATAAGTATTGCATTTGAATTTACACTAGAAGATTTATTGGTCTCTGATTTGCCATGCAAGTATTAAAGAAACCAGCAAAAGTGACAGGGTAAGTCCATTGATATTACTGGTTAATACTGACATGTTCACTCAAGGCAAAGGGAAAAGAAAATCCTTATCTTTAATTTGAAATTTACTTTGAGATGTCTCATATCTGTAGATATGAACAACTTAGGCTTTCTTTTCTCTGACTGCACCTAGATCCATCTAAGATTCTTACATTTCTAATAATCAGCAGTTTCATAGACACTCTAACAAACAATGGAGACAAAATTCAGGTTACAAGTTCTGTAGAGGTTAGTTAAAAACCAAGAGCATGAAGGAGAGATAATCTGTGGAAAACCAGTATAAAGAGGTTTTGAGACACAAGGTTAAGATTACTAAACTGGCAGTTCAGAAAGACAGGAAACTATCCAGCTGTCTTTGACTGATTCTGAAAATCTTATTTGGTCCTCTGGAAGATTTCCAGATGGGTTTAGGCAAGATACTCATGCATATAAACAAACGTATATTTTAATATACAATTTAATACACTAGTTGTACAATTTAATACACTACTTGTGCAAATCTATATGGCAATAACTAAAGGAAGAATAAACATTTCTAGAATCTAGGTCCAGTATTGTAATTAGTGATTACTGTTTTTAAAGTATTTCAAATATTTGGATTATTTATTACTGCATGTGAGAAGTATATTTGTCTTAGTAAGATATTGGTGAAAGGGAATGAAAGGAACAAGACCTGCAACAATTCCATAAAGATTAAGAACTTGAATTCAAACTACTGTTCTCTAAGTCTACAAAACAAACATATGGCAGCTCTGTGTATTGTCCTGTCATCCACAGTGCACAATAAAGATGCATATACCTATTTAATTATTTTTGTTAATTATTATTTGTTAAGTTGTTTTTGTACAGCATATCTTACTAGCTCCAAACTACAAGTAAACACAAAATACCTGCATTCAGATTTCTGAAACATTTCTAAGGAATTTTCACTCTGACAGTGCACAGAGTTCTACACTAATCAAAACTGGCTTTTCAAATATTTTCTTCATGAACACTTAAACTTCATAAATAAAATACTGGGCACTGTAAATGTTAAAGTCTTATCAAGGCTATAGTGACAATGCAATCAACAATAAAGCAGGTAGCTGACTGTCTGTAAGGAACCTTCACAAAATCCGCTTCATGATTTTTTGAGGAGTGTACTGTGGAATGGATGCTTAAGATGGCTAATCTCTGAAATAACTTGGTTCACTTTTGATACTGTTGCATGAGATGTCATGCTCAGCTCTGCATGCCCTTTCCTTCAAGGAGATAAGAAGATGGATATTTGGATTTATACTTCTTGTTTCTAGGTTATTCAGGCAAAATGAACATATTGGATTCCTGACAAAATTTGCAGCTGAACAGAGAGTATTCTTAACTTCACTATATTTGTCCATTCACTGAGCTTGAGTTCTGTAAAACTACAAAAAGTTGATAATTTTTTTAACTTCTGAAGTCTTTAGTTTATTTTAAATGTGAGATCATGCAAAAAACAATTCGATCGGTACTTTTGTATTCCCTTTCTGCTTATATTCATTCAGTCTGATTATATGTAGGGAGAGATGATCTCATCAACAAAATCTAGTGCTAAAAACTGTCCATTAAAAGAGGAATCAAGATTTTAATATTTACACATGTTTTCCAATGTGGAATCTGATTCTGTGTGTACCCTTCGTAAGATATAAAAGGAAAATAAAACTAGCTAGCTTAAATCATTGTAATAGATTCACATTATAATTAATGAGAAGGCACTACCTAATTGATGCAGAGAAGTGTCAATGGAGGCTTAAGGTTAAAATTATATCCTACTGTTAAAAATTGTTAATGGAAAGAGAGGCAAAACACTAAGTCAAGGTAGGAATGAGTATCAAGAAAAACAGCTTAGGCTTTACAGTACATAGTTTTCTTTCCATTAAGAACAAAAATTAAATCCACTCTTATTTTTATATTTAAGATTCTAATGTTTATTTTTTTGTTTAAATTCTTAGTAGAAATTTGTCACAGCTCGAATCAGTTACAAAACATCAAGATAAGTACTCAGATCATTTTAATTCATCAGTCTGTGTAATGGCTTCATACTACTACTACTACTACTAATAATAATATGGGATTACGATACTTTTGAGACAGATGAATTTGCATCATCAGCCATTCAAAGGTTCTAGCTCTGCAGTTTGAGTGTTGAATTTATTACTTTTGGCACTAATGTCAAACATATGTCAATGCCATGAGATGGGGACTGTCTGAATCTAGCTTCTTAATTTATGGCCATAAAGAAAGTATATTTAGCTATGATATTAAATTATTTAATGTTATTGGGAGCATACTATATAGATAGCAAATTGGTAGCATACTATATAGATAGGAAATTTGTTTAGCTGGAGAAGTATTATTTATTTACAAGAGTTATTGATGACATTGTAACTTACAAGCAGTAAATATGTTATTTTTTACTATAGAAAATGTACACTGGACAAATCAAGCGAGAAAAGTCACTTATACAAGAATCTACCACTCTTCCACTCTGCCCTAAAAGTAACAAAGACCATCTAATAGCGTTTAATGGTCCACCACAACTTCCTCTCACATCTCACTATCCTTGTTAGCAAAGAAAACTTCACAAAGGGCAAAAGATACTGTAACAATATCTATATTTTATGTGGAAGAACATTCATTATCATAGAAACATAAAATTGTTTGGTTGGAAAAGACCTTTGAGATGATCAAGTCCAACTGTACCTGTCCACTACTAAATTATATTCCTGAACACTTCATCTCCTGGCCCTTTAAATACCTTCAGGAATGATTACTCAGCACCTCCCTGGGCAGCATATTCCAGTGTCTGATAAACCTTTTTGGTGAAGAAATTCTTTCTAATGTCTAGTCTAAACCTCCCCTGGCACAGCCTGAGGCCATTTCTTCTTGTCCTATCCCCTGTCACTTGGGAGAAGAGACCGACACCCACTTCAGTAGTTCCACCATGAAAATCCAAGTCTGGAAACTCTACAGTTTCCCTTAGCTACCTATTACACTGGCAAATTCCTCATGGGGAGAAAATTTCTTCTCATATCCTCTCCAGTCCTCTCATTATCTGCATTGCCATACATATCCTGGAAAGCCTGGCTCCATCTCCTCAACTCTCTTTGCAGGCACTAAGTACTGCTGCTGTGACTCCAAAGCTGCCCTTTTCCTTGGAAGGTGTTTAAGGCATAGTTTAGTATTTGATGGGAATGGCCGGACTCAATGATCTGGTGGGTCTTTTCCAACCTGGTTATTCTGTGATTCTATGATAAGATCCAATTGTATTAGTCCAAGCTACCTTTGCAGGCAGTTTAAACTCAGATTGTATACAAATCTGAGAGGGTGTGTGACAGGCAGCATTATGATTAATCCATTAGACCCAAAACTGTGCATTATTTATTCACTTCCACAAAAAGGAAAATCAGAAGCTGGAGGCTTCACAGGGTCTCCTATGCTCCTATATCCCAGTTTTGAAGATGTATTCTCAGTGTTTGATAAGTGGCTGGCAAGCAGCCTTGGTCTTGGGAAAGAGAAAATGTGATATAAACACATCTAGTGATAAGATCCTTCAGTGTGGTAAAGAAACAGAAGTATTTGGTAGCAATTGTTATTGCAAAAGGAGGAAGGAAGGAAATTGAGAGCAATTTTATACATAAGTTCGTACGGAGAGAAGCCTAATACACTATTTCTCTTGGAACACCATAAGAAATATGTAATAATTTCCTGATTTTTCCAATGTTGTTATGATGATCTAAAGATATAGAGGAAAACATAGAAAATATTATGCATAAAATAACAAATGTAAATACTACTGTAAGCAGTGTCTCATTGGAGAAGGCAATTGAAATTTCTCATTATTGTGAGAAAAATCACATGGCTAGGTTTTATTAGCATTTGAGTCTAAGTTGGTATTTTTAAGGATTTTCTTAAGCACACGAGAAATGATTTCAAAGGTAGCCTTTTTTACCTCTGTAGAAACTATTATTCTTTCTCTTTTTAAATTATATTCAAGAATATTTTATATCCCACAGCTTTGTAGTTTTCATGAAGAAAACATGCTTTTCTTTATTATGGCAAATAAGGATCTCAGACATACTATTTAAAACAATAGATTAGCTTTCTAAGAACAACCATTCTCTTCAAAGATTAAAAACTTGGCAGATGGAAAGTGCAATATTTTCTCTCATGGGACAGGTAAATTTTCCTTTCTGGAATGCAAATAAAATTATTAGAAGAAGCTGCGGGTATTTTATCACTGCCATCAGTAGGCAAAGAATTAATTGCTGTCGCTGTTCATACTATGATACCTTGTCGGTTACAAATTACATTTCTCTAACCCCAGTACCTTAATCAAAACCAACATGATCAGAGCTCATATTAATCTGCTGCAGCCAGCAGCAGTCTTTATATTTCAAATGAATGCAAGGTCAGCAGTACGGACTCATGAAAGCAGGGAGCTAGCTTATCAGGAGAATGCACATGGTGAGGTCCAGAAGCAACGACAATGTGTAAAATCAAGTTAACATCCAATAAAAAGGCATGCACATTGCAGTGCTGTTGCCTTTCTGTCAATTTGTTCCATGCTGAATCAAAACAGGGATTTGTATGTGTCTCAAGTGCTCACAAGCTCCTGGTAATTTGTCTGCTAGGTATCTGAACTTCTATTAAATGAGCAGATACAACACAAAAAGAGCAGTGTAAGTGGCAGATATACAAGAGTCTTTCCCTTAAGAAATTAAGCTGAACTGTAAAAGCACTGTATTTGATAAGCAGCTTTATGAACGCTACAGGCTTGCCTTCTGTTTCTTGTGTCTGTTCACAATCCAGTTGGGCAGTCACACTTACATCTACTTATGAGGAATATAAGGAGAGTCTGCTTGGCATGAGCCATATACCTGAACTTTGGGTAATATCTCTAGTCTAATCAAAAACTTGATTTATGAAGATTTATCAGGCAGATTGCTAAAAGAAATGATATTACAGAATTCAATTTATACCTTTTTCTAAACACAGAACTGTTGGAACTTTCCTTTAAGAAGCACATACTGGGAAGAATAGCACTGTCCTTCCAACTTTGTTATATTTGAGATCATTTAAAAAATTAGTAAAATATTGAGCTGATTTACAATCACACTAACAATTCAAGGCAGAATAGTTTAATGGTTTGAGAGGTCTATTAATCATAAACTCTGTGGAAATGTGATAAGGATATAATATAAAGCTGTGCAAGGTGAAACCACTTAATGCAATCATTCAATTACCTTCTTGATGAAGAAAAATTTGGCCCTGTTTTTAAGTATAACTACCAGACATTAAGCATCGAGATTTATATTTTCATGCTCATTTATATCTTTCATATATATCTGTATGATATCTATGAGATGTTGTAGGTGCTCATGACTTTCTAAAAAACCCAAAACTTAGTTTAGTTTAAATTTCTTCTAGAAAGTTCTGCAGAATTGTTAATGAAAGCCTTAATTACATTGTCCTTAGAATACTACGATACAAATGACTGATGTCAGTGAGCAATGGCAGCAGTTGAGGCAAATATCTGTTGCACAGCTCCAATCAGCAGAAGAGAAAGTACTTTAAATAGTCTGGTGAGAATGTAGTAAAATATTTGCTGAACAAAGAAACAAGTTCATTTTGAAACTAGAGATTACATTTTGTCTGTTTATAAGGAACCCAGAACAGCATACCCACAGTTTTGGTAGTGTTCAAGATACATTGAAGAATGTATTAATAAACCAGTGAATTCTAACTAAATAATGTCAAGTCAAGAACTGTATAAAATAAAGCTCTCAGTCTAGTTGAAACAAAATATAACTATGTAAGAACAATAGATATACGTATTTTATTTTTATTGCTTGGTTAGGTGCTATTTGCATTAAGCTACAGAAATTAATTACAGGAAGTTTTGTTCCTGAAGAAAAATAACAGTTCTGAATTCAGCATTCAAATCTCAAGCTACAGTTGAATCTCTGCTTTAAGCAGTAGGCTTAGTAACCGTGGTGTAGGTCAACACAGAGCATACTCCTGGAACTGCAATTAAAAGATGAGGTTGATAACAAGGACATGCAGTTGTCAGGGCAAGTTTAGCAAGATGACATTTCCAATGACTGCAGGCAAGAGCATTCCAAGAATACAGAAATTGAATCCCCCTCAAGATAATGACTTATCCTCACCTCTCTCAAATACATGGGGAAATAGTATCCCCTATTAATTCTCAGTGGCATGTTTCCACTTCTTAATGCTCCTGGAGCAACAAGATAGCAACTTAGCTCTGCAGCATTACTAAACTTTGTTATTTATTTTCTTCACCTGTGTTCAATCAAGCTACATGGTCTAATGCCTATGTCAAACCAAGGAGCTTCAGGGAAAGCCACTTGTTCGTGGAATGCTGAGGTGGCAAGTTCTACTTCAGTGCAAGCTGGACACTGATTTCTTTTTCTTTCTCCTCACTGTTCGGCAAACCTTGTAACATATGTATGCCAGGCTGTGCAAGCTTCAGAGAAGCCAAGGACATGCATTTAATGAATGCTGACTCTGCAAGTATTGCCTTCATAACCTTCCTGATCTACTTTTATGAAGCAACTGATGTTAAAACATGAATTTGAAGCAATATGTGCTGTGACTCTAGCTGTTTCCCTGTTTAAAAATTAACAGGAGCTCATAAATTTATAACCATTAAGAGGCAAGCTGCTGCTGAAATGTAATGGAAGGTTTAAATCTGCAATGAAAGGCTTCCATCTTGCAGATATACAACAGAAGGAGATTTTACTTCAAGAAGTGACCCCTGTACTATGTTGGGGGTCATGCAGTAATCACAGAGCAGTCAGTTCTGCAATGTTTTTAAGTGAAAGTACACTGTAGATTTGCCACAGAAAAAGCTTTCTTACATGTTTAAGATCCTCTTGTCTCAGACCAGTGTATGTCTTTAAATTTTGAAAGACTATGTTCTTCTGTGTGCTCTATTATATGTAGTAGTACTACATTTATGAAACAAGGAGATTATGTACTTAGTTTATGGGAGTGGTAGTTTTAACCTTGACACATAAATCTCATAATGTACTAGAGAACAGCTTTAAAAGTTGTTATTAAAATCTGGCATGTCTGTTGAAATATTCCTCTCTGAATAACACTCTTTGTTCCCGGTCACAAATTTCCTTGAAATAAAAGGCAGCCGTATTAAAGCATGTAAAATAATCCACTAGCTACTTTAATTATTCTTCATTCTTTTTCTCAAGGTAAACAATAATAAACCTGAACAATAAAATAAAATAATGATATGCCACAACATAATCTTTCCATCATATGATTTTGTGTAAATGTGGGAAAGAATGTGATGAAAGAAATACTCTATTGTGAATTCAGATATTACCTCCTATATCATATTAATGCACATGAGATGCTGAGTTTAAAATCTTCATTTGTATTAATATCCATTCAACTTTCTTAAAGAGCAAATTCCTCAGGAGGAATTTGACAATAATCATGCTAAGTGCTAACCATGCATTCTATTACTACAGGTATTCCCTACTTCAGCAGAAGTACCTGTGTAACTGAAAGTCTTTGGTGTGGAAGAGTTAGTTCAGCTTAGCTAACACTTTAGGTAGCATATCAAGCCAACATGAATGTTACCTATCTTATTTACAGGCACTCTGAAAATTAGATTCTGGGGGCATTCAAATGCTGACCAACATCTTTTTATACAAAATAGCTACACTTTATTTTAAGATATACTTAATTCATACATGCTAGATGTAAAAATAAAAAAAAAACCAACAAAAAACAACCAACCAACCAAATCAAAAAAAAACCCAAATCCGCACCCCCCCCCCAAAAAAAAAGAAACCACCAACACTGTTAGAAAGACCTTAATATGCCAAAATGGAAAAGACCATGACATTTCTTTGTGGAAGACATAAAAAATAAATTGTCTTTGAAATGTGCTGTGCATTTTATTTTTTGCTTTGTTTTCTGGTTTGTTTCTTTTTTGATTTTTTTTCCAGACTGGAGATTGAAACAAAGAAAACAACCACTTAATGCCATTGATCAGACCATGCTTTGGAAGCAGACCCTGGATTAATGGGTTTAGGAATGTTCTTATAAATTACAAACATTTGTAATGATCCTCCAAGGACAAACAGGGCACTCTAGTTCAATGAGTAGGTAATGAAATTGCTATACAGCTCTCCTTACCAGAGTATAAAAGTTTGCTGGTGCTGCAGCACAAATGGGCTGGCAAACCACTGTTGGATTACCATTGTATAATTCCCTATGTGTTCATAAAAACTCCTTATGTAATACTTACGTTCACTTTTTAAAAGCAGACTTATTAGTCTGTCACTTTGCTTTTTGTTAACATATTCTCACATATAGCTTGACATTACTGTGAATATAAATGGTTTTAACAGATGTACTTTTCAAATCCTAGTTGTGATAGATACTTTTGAGCATCTTCCTTCAAGATTTGTTTGATAAAATCAAGTCTGGTTTCAGAATGCTCGTGATTTACCTATTATAGTGCATTTGCCATCCCTTGAGACCAATGCAATCATTTTTATGCTTTCTTGTAGAAACATATGACCTATTTAAAATCAAATTGAGACATTACCTGCTCCCACAAGTGTTTATGAATTGAAGCTAAACATTTCAAAAGGTTATATAATCTTTCTCAGAAAAAAATACAATATTTTAGACACTATTTCACTGCATCATCTGACCAAAACTGCAAACACAGAGCTAGATTTACGGCAGCTAGATTTTATTTCTTCATAGACTGTTCAATTCAGGGAATATTAGAACTTTGATATGAGAACTTTTCCATGTATTGTTTTTCATTCTTAAAGAGTATTTTGGGAAAAAAAACCCTCATATATTTTGAGAGAGCTTTATCTGCTCTGGATTTTTAAATATTGTTAAACACTTTATTTCTGTCCCGTAAATACACAGATCTCGGTCTTCATCCCATGCAGAGTTGAAACAACCTTTCAATTATAGATTTTTAATGTGGAACTAGAATCTGACAATCATGGGTGGTTTTACTGCAAACAAAATTAACTCTACAGGAGTACAACCTTTCTGTTCTGGACCATCTGCACAATGTGGTGTTTGTGTCTGTCATCAGACCTGAGTCATAGTGATATTAAATGGTCCTGCAAGACTTGTAAGCATTGGAATAGTAATACAGACAGTAAGGAAATGCAAGACCTTTGCACTGAAAAACACATCAGCTCCCAGGGTATGACTATATTCTAACAGAAAACCATAGAGAAATATTCATAACTGCATTTTTTGCCTAAACAATGCAGGTCTGAAATTTGACCCTTTTTTTTGTCAGCATACTAAAGGTTCTGTGATTTTAGTCTCATGCTTAATACCAATTTTTAGGCTGCTCAGAAAAGTCATCTCATTGATTGTATGTTTCCCAGAATGAGAGCAAACAATTTGTCCTGCTGCATTATAGAAAAGTTGAGCCCTCAACAGTATAGCTGCCTTGACTTATGATAAGATTTTGTGAGAATAGGTTCATTTCCTACTCTTTTAAGGGTTTCTATATCAGAAATATATTTGTCCCCTGTACCTTTACACCAGAATAAAACTAAAACTGTTGTCTTTGCAATCTCTGTATTATAGCCTTTAAATGCAATAGATAATCCTTCTCCTTTGACTACAAAATTATTTGGACTAGATAGTTATAGTTTTTTTAGATTAGATGGGGTGATTCCTATTCTATGCAGTCAAGATCATTGAGAGCAGAATTAATCTGCTTTTTAAAATATTTTTATAAAACTGAAATAAAACATAATCTGTACAGGACTTAACTGAAATGGTGGCCTCTTGTAAAATGATTTTAATGTTATTGTGAAAACTCTATTACTGAAATGACAATTGCAGGATTAACCTATGAGCACTTTTACATACAGCTGCCCCCATTCTGCACCAAAAATCTTTGTGAAGAGAAAACATTTTTGTAAATATCTAAATAAGGTTGGCTGTAATTGCACTAGCATACAGAATCATCACTTTCTGTTCAGTGGTAGAGCTAGTTCTTCCATAAGTGTCACATGACTTGCATTTGTATTTCAACTAACCGATATAACAGAACTAAAACCACAGAATCAGAGAATCATAGAATGGTTTAGATCATTAGGAACATCTAAAGATCAACTAGTCCAATACTTTTGCTACAGGGAGAGACATCTTCCACTAGATCAGGTTGTTCAAAGCCTGGCCCAGCCTGACCTTGAAGATTTCTAATGATGGGACATCCACAACTTCCCTGAGCAACCCATACCAGCATCACCAACCTCACCGTAAAAATGTTTTCCATATGTCCAATATAAATTTACCCTATTTTCATTTAAAATCATTGTTCCTTGTCTTGTCATTACAGGCCTTGATAACAGTCTATCTCCATCTTTCATATAAGCCCTGTTCTATATATTACAAGGCTGCAATAAGTTCTCCACAGAGCCTTCTCTTCTCCAGGCTGAAAAAACTCCAACTGTCTCAGCCTTTCTTCATAGAAGAGGGTGTTCTTCCCTCTGGTCATTCTCATAACCCTCCTCTTCACCCCCTTCAACTGGCCTATGTCTTTCTTGTATTGGAGACCTCAAAGCTGGACACAGTACTCAAAGCAGGGTCTCATGAGATCGGAGTAGAGGGGAAGAATTACTTTGCTTAACCTGCTGGCCACATTTCTTTTATTGCTACCTAGGATACAATTGGCTTTTTGTGCACACATTGAGAGTTCATGTTCATTTTTTCTTTCACCAGTATCACCAATTCGGTCTCTGCAGGGCTACAGTCAATCTATTTATTTCTCAGTCTCCGTTGATGTTGATGACTACCCCAACTGTGGTGGAGGACCTTGCACTTGGCCTTGTTAAACTTCAAGAAGTTCTCACAAACCTATCAAGGTCCTTTTGGGAGTCATCCCTTCCCTCTAGCATATCAACTGCATCACTCAGTTCGGTGTCGTCTGCAAACTTGCTGAGTGTGCATGCACTCCCACTATCTATGTCATCGATGCAGATATTAATTAGTGTCCGTGAGGGATAAAACTGATCATTAGTTTCCTCCTGGAGACTGAGCCACTGATAGTAACTCTTTGAATGTGGCCACCAAGCCAGTTGCTTATCTACGTAACAGTCCACCCACAAAAACTTTACCTCTCCAGTTTAGGGGCAAGAATGTTGAGAAGGACAGTATCTATATACATTTTGCTTGGCAGGCCTTTAGTAGCAGGGAGTTACAGAAGTGGTTTCCATGAGAAGCTGCAAGAAACTTCCACTATGTCTGATAGAGACAATGCCAGCCAGCTCAAAGATGGCCAAGGGTGATGGTGGTAACACATCTGAGTCAACATATTTAAGAATTAAAAAAGACCTCTACAGGAGAAAACTGCAGCCAGGTGGAACAGTGAGAATCTGTGAAGCAACTCTGTAGATATCAACATCAGTGAAGAAGGGAGAGGAGTTGTTGCAAGTGTGGACCCCAGCAGCCCATGGTGAAGACCATGTCTGACGTCACTTGCAGCTCATCAAGTTTAATGGTATAGCAGATATTCACTTGCACTCTGTGGAGGACCCCACACCAAAGCAGGCAAAGGCCTGAAGCAGGTTGTGACACCCCTGGAAGACCATGCTGGAGCAGGTTCCTGGCAGGCCCTGTGGACCCACGTAAAGAAGAGCCCACACTGGCGCATGTTTATTGACAGGACTCGTGACTGTGGAGGACCAATGCTGCTGCATTCTTTTGCTAAAGAACTGCACCCTATGGAAGGGACCCATGCTGTAGCGGTTGATGAAGAAGTGTAGCCTGTGGGAAGGACCCACACTTGCTGGTTCATGGAGGACTGTGTCCTATGGCAGGGACCCCACACTGGAAAGTGAGAGGAGTCCTCCCTCTGTGGAGGAAGGAGTGGCAGAGGTAACATAGAATGAACTGACTGCAACTTCTGTTCTCTGTCCCTCTCTGGTGCTGAGGGGAGGTGGTAGGGAATAACAGCATTGAAGTTGAGCCTGAGAAAAATGGGGGAGTTGGGGGAAGGTATTTTAGTATTTAGTTTATTTCTAGTTACCCTGGTCTGATTTGAATGGTAATAAATTAAATTAGTTTCTCAAAGTTGAATGTGTTCTGTGTATGACAGTAATTAGTGAATGATTTCTCCCTGTCCTTCCCTTGATCTATGAGCCTTTCGTTATACATTCTGTGCCTTGTCCGTCTGAGGAGGGGAGTGATGGAGTGTTTTTTGTTGGCATCTGACCTTCAGCATTCTACATAGATGACCTCTGTACCTCTTCCCTTGTCCAGTGGTGCATTGCATCCCAGAAGGCCACTGGATTAATCAGGCACCATTTACCCTTGGTGATACCATGTTGCCTGTCTTTAAATCAACAATTCTCAGTTTCTTAGAAGTCAAATTTGATATTTTTAAATACTTGTCTATACAAGGTGTTAATTTGTTACAGAGTGATGCTCATCTTGATTTTATTAAGGGATTGGTCAGTGTATTCTTGAATAATGTATTCATTCTCTAAATCTAATGAGTTGTGATGTTCTGTGGTGCTGATGTGCATCTTTTTAAGCAGCGGTTATATAAGTGTGCAGAGATATGAAAAGGGCATCATTCTGCTCTTGACTGATGTGCATAGGCAGGAGGAATTTTAGCATGGAGTTCAGTAATGACATGGTCTTGTGTTCTAGGTTTTTTCAGTCAAGTTTCTCCTGCCTCTGCACGCGTGGAAATGCTGATATGTTTTGATGACACTCATCCTTGAATCCATTCCACAAGCAACTAAGTGCTAATAAAGAAAATATTTCTATACACTAATGAAAAATCATTGCTTTTCCTCTGATCTTTGCATTTGTTTGTATCTTCACTTCTGCAATCATCCAGTATTATTTGTGTTTTCCTTTCATTTGTTGGTGTTGGTTTTTTTGGGTTTTTTTTTTTTTGGCAGCTCAAAATATATTTGGAAACTCATATAAAAAGGCTCAATTTTGAAAATTAATTTGAACACAGGCAACTTGCTGAGTCTAAATTCTTACTTGGAAATTGTGTTCTATCTGACACTTTGTACACAGAGGTACAATGAATTCACAAAAGTTTTGCAAAACTTGCAGTATAGTTCAGGCTGGATATCCAGACCCCAGAATAACACATGTGGAAATATCATGGTATATTGATGATACAAATTAAAGAAGTTCACCAGATAAATCAGAATATACATATATGATTATAACAAAAGGAAACAATTTTTCTATTGATCAAGACACATTGGGGAGTACAAGGAAAATATCTAGGAGGTGTCAACTAGCATATTTGCTTTGAAATATTGGGCAGTCATATCATTGTAATTACTTCAGTTTACATCAGTGTGTAATATCAGTTATCTGTTTAAGTCATCGTGTTCTTAGATAAGCATGTTTTACTTCATGATAACTATAACAACCAGGAAACAAAGAATCTTTTCTTTTATGCAGGAGCCTATCATAAATTGACAGAAAATATATTTATAGTCATGTGATGAAGCTGTAGAGAAATAGAAAGTATGTAAATCAGAAAAAAAAATTGAGAACAAAACTTACCTAAAAATGAAGTAATTTTTTTTGTTACAGAATAAATAATATATTATTAAAGCAGTCTGCACATCATTCAAGAAAGTGGAGATCAAATCATAGTTAACCCCTTACTAGAAAATCCTATGAAAAAGATTTAAAGGAAGAAGGATATAATTTTTCTATTACATTCATTTTCTCACCAGCATGGGACCCTGAACGCGCACACATAGCCACCTGCTGAAAAAACAAAAAATATTTGAAAGATCGAACACCTAAACTGAGAAGATACACTTCAACTAGTATGGAAATCAGCCAGTTTAAAACAAAACACAACAAAACACTACACCTGAATTCACATATTATTTTAGAAGTTTCACAGAATCACAGAATAACCAGGTTGGAAGAGACCCACTAGATCATCGTGTCCAACCGTTCCTATCAAACACTAAACCATGCCCCTTAGCATCTCATCCACCCGTCTCTTAAACACCTCCAGCGAAGGTGAATCAACCAACTCCCTGGGCAGCCTGTTCCAGTGCCCAATGACCCTTTCTGTGAAAAATTTTTTCCTAATGTCCAACCTAAATCTCCCCTGGCTGAGCTTGTGGCTGTTCCCTCTCATCCTGTCCCCTGTCACTTGAGAGAAGAGGCCAGCACCCTCCTCTCTACAACCTCCCCTCAGATAGTTATAGAGAGCAATGAGGTCTCCCCTCAGCCTCCTCTTCTCCAGGATAAACAACCCCAGCTCTCTCAGCCGCTCCTCATAAGGCCTGTACTCCAGCCCCTTCACCAGCTTCGTTGCTCTTCTCTGGACTCGCTCCAGAGCCTCAACATCCTTCTTGTGGTGAGGGGCCCAGAACTGAACACAGTACTCGAGGTGCGGTCTCACCAGTGCCGAGTACAGAGGGAGAAGAACCTCCCTGGACCTGCTGGTCACACTGTTTCTGATCCAAGCCAGGATGCTATTGGCCTTTCTGGCTCATGTTCAGTCGGCTGTCAACAAACACCACCAGGGTACCTCCCCTCCTGGCAGCTTTCTAGACAGACTTCTCCTAGTCTGTAGCACTGCACAGGGTTGTTGTGCCCCAAGTGCAGGACCCGGCATTTGGCCGTGTTAAACCTCCTGCCGTTGGTCTCAGCCCAGCAGTCCAGCCTGTTCAGGTCCCTTTGCAGAGCCTCCCGACCCTCCAGCAGATCAACACTTCCACCCAGCTTGGTGTCATCTGCAAACTTGCTAAGGGTGCACTCGATGCCTTCATCCAAGTCATTGATAAAGACATTGAACAGGACTGGACCCAGCACTGGGGAACCCCACTTGTCACTGCCCTTTGGCTGGATTTAACACCATTTCCCACCACTCTCTGGGCCCGGCCATCCAGACAGTTTTCCATCCACGAGAGCGTTCCCCTGCCCAGGCCAGAGCCTGACAGTTTCCGTAGCAGAATGCTGTGAGAAACTGTGTCAAAGGCTTTACTGAGGTCCAGAAATATACAGCCTTTCCCTCATCCAGCAGTCACTTTGTCACAGAAGGCGATCATGCTAGTTTGGCAAGACCTGCCTTTTGTGAACCTGTGTTGACTGGGCCTGATCACTCTGTTCTCTTGCATGTGCTTCATGATAGCACTCAAGATGACCTGTTCCATGACTTTCCCTGGCATTGATGTCAAACTGACAGCCCTGTAGTTCCCTATACACATAATTTATATAGGTCTATGTATAGATTCAGAATTAAGAATATTATCACAATGATGGAAGTGTTCAGAAGACTGATAAATCAGCTCTGTATCAGACTTCAGAGCAACATTCCACTGGATTTATGCTCATTAATAACACAGACTGCCAGTGCTTAGCATTGTCAGGCATTCTCATTGTTTATGCAAAAAAATAGCCCTTAAGAAGCTTATGATTAAATTAATTTTATGTGTAAAATGACATATTTCTGCTGTAATGTGCAAGGAACTGATATAGCTAAGTCATCTGAAGTTTTACACACTGTTTAATGCAGTCAAATAAAATAGTTTACAGACAAATGCAGAAACAATGATTGCATAAGAAGGGAAGAAAAGGAAATAAAGAATGAGGCAATGACAGCAAAGAATAAATCCTCATTGTCTAGTGCAAGTTCATGCATGTGATACACTTAGAAGTTTGTGTGTAAAAGGAGACATATACTGTACAGGTTTTTTTGTAAATTGTTAATTATTGTGATATTTAGAAGTGTGAGACTATAGTCAGAAATGCGTCATTTTAATTTCCTTTTCTGTAGTGTTATGCATGGGAGTCTGCTATAGACCCAGTCAGGAAGAAGAGGCTGAGAATTTATTCTACAGGCAACTGGGAAAAGTCTCACAATCAGTAGTCTTTGTCCTTGGAGGAGAATTCAACTTACCAGGTGTCTGCTGGGAGTATATTACAACAGAGAGGAAAGAGTCTAGGAGGTTTCTGGAGTGTGTAGAAGACAATTTCCTGACATAACTTTTGAGTGAGCTGACTAGGGAAGGTGCCCCACTGGACCTGTTGTTTGTGAGCAGAGAGGGCCTTATGAGAGATGTAATGGCTGGAGCACTCCTGGGATATGGTAATGTTGAGGTGATAGAATTTTCAGTTCTAGGAGAAGTAAGGAGCAGGGCCAGCAGAACGGCCACATTGGACTTCTTTAGGGTAGACTTTGGGCTGTTCAGAAGGCTGGTAGATAAAGTTCCATGGGAGGCAGTCCCAGGGGGCAAATGAGTCCAAGATGGCTGGATGCTCTTTAAGAAGGAAATCCTGGTGGTGCAAGAGTACACCATCGCTGTATGCCAGATAATGAGCCAGTGGGGAAGAAAACCAGCTTGGCCAACAAGAGAGCTCTGACTGGATCTCAGAAAAAAGATATAAGTATATGAGCTTTGGAAGAAGGGACAGGCATCCTGGGAGTACTACAATGATGAAATGAGATCATGCAGAGACAAAATCTGAAGGGCCAAAGCCCAACTAGAACTTAGATTGGCTATTCTGTGAAAGATAATAATAAATGTTTCTACAAGTATAACAACAACAAAAGGCAGGCCAAGGAGAATCTCCATCCTTTACTGGACACAGGGGAAATAATACTGACAAAGGGTGAGGAGAAGGATGAGGTACTTAAAGTCTTCTTTGTCCCAGTCTTCAGTAGTGAAGTCAGATGTTCTCTGGATACTCAGCCTCCTCAGCCAGAAGACAGGGAAGGGGAAGAGAACAAAGCTCCCATGGTCCTAGAGGAAATGGTTAGAGACCTATTTGACTAATTAGACAATCACAAGCCTGTGGGGCCAGATTGGATCTCCCCAAGCAGAAGTGCTTGCCAAAATCCTTTCCATCATCTACCAGCAGTCCTGGCTGACTGGGAAAGTTTCACCTGCCTGGAGACTGGCAAATGTTACATCCATTTTCAAGACAGGTCAGAGGGAGGATCCAGAAAACTACAGTCATGTCAATCGAGACTCAGTGCCGGGGAAGATCATGGAGAAGGAGGTCTTGAGTGCTATTATAAAGTGCACACAAGACAACCAGGTGATCAGGTCCATTCAGCATGGGTTTATTAAAGGTATGTCCTGCCAAACTAACTGGATTGCCTTCTATTACAAGGTGACCCTCTTAATGGATGAGGGAAAAGCTGTGAATGTGGTGTACCTGGACCTCAGTAAAGCCTTTGACACTGTTTCTCAAGGTATTCTGCTAAAGAAACTGGCTGCCATTGGCCTGGGGAAGTGCACTCTCTGCTGGGTAAAACTCTGGCTGGGCTGGATGGGCCCAAACAGTGATGCTAAATGGAGCTAAATCTGGTTGGAGGCTGGTCACAAGTGGTGTTCCCCAGGGCTCAGTGTTGAGTGCAGTTCTGTTTAATATCTTTATCAATTACCTGGATGAAGGCATTAAATCTACCCTTAGTAAGTTCACGGATGGCATTAAGCTAGAATGAAGTGTCGATCTGCTTGAGGGTAGGGAGGCTCTCCAAAGGGATCTGTGTTTAAAAGATGGGTAGAAGAAGTGCTTAGGGATATGATTTAGTAGTGGACAGTACAACTGGAGAATAAGCACGTAATTCAGAAATGTTTATTTTATTTCTAAAAGTTTCCTGTATTAGAGAATTCTAAATGGCTGCACTAGCTTTAAAATAATTATTCCCTGGCATTCTCCTACCATATGCTTAAGGTCTGAATATTCAGTTTCTTATCTGTCAGTCAGCAGAAAAAATGATCTGTGGCTCACTCAATTTACCATGATGTTGCTGAACCTGAGTCATGTAAGTTGAAATTTTCAAAGGTAGGAATATTTTAGTGTCTGAATGCCTTTGTGATTTTCATCCCTTTTTTAATCCTGTAACCTGTCATTACATATTACATTCGGTCAGTCAGAGTAGGAAGACATTTATCTAAATCCATTATTCACTTTTTTTCAGGAGAACCGAAACTTAGAGGTCTCTGTCAGCTACTCAGATTTTCAGGGAACTATTTCCCCACTCCCTTCAGCTACATTTTGCAATTTCTCCATGTAATGGAAGGAGGAAATGTATCCCTGTCTCAAACTTAACAATGTAGTTTTCTGGCTAGAAAGCTGCCCGGAGGAGAAAGACCTGGGGGTGTTGATAGACAACCGACTGAACATGAGCCAGCAGTGGCCCAGGTGGCCAAGAAGGCCAATGGCATCTTGGCTTGTATCGGAAACGGCGTGACCAGCAGGTCCAGGGAGGTTATTCTCCCTCTGTACTCGGCACTGGTGAGACCTCACCTCGAGTCCTGTGTTCAGTTCTGGGCCCCTCACCACAAGAAGGATGTTGAGGCTCTGGAGCATGTCCAGATGAAGCTGGTGAAGGGGCCAGAGAACAAGTCTTACGAGGAGCGGCTGAGGGAACAGGGGTTGTTTATCCTGGAGAAGAGGAGGCTGAGGGGAGTTCTTATTGCTTTCTACAACTACCTAAGGGGTGGTTGTTGAGAGGAGGAAGCTGGCTTCTTCTCCCAAGTGATCTGGGACGGGACAAGAAGAAATGGCCTCAAGCTCCACTAGGGGAGATTCGGGCTGGATATCATAAAAAAAAAATTCACAGAAAGGGTCATTGGGCACTGGCAGAGGCTCCCCAGGGAGGTGGTTGATTCACCTTCCCTGGAGGTGTTTAAGGCATGGGTGGATGAGGTACTAAGGGGCATAGTGTAGTGATTGATAGGAATTGTTGGACTCAATGATTCTGTTGGTATTTTCCAATCTAGTAATTCTGTGATTCTATAATTCTATGTACACGATCATGATTAGTAACACTTTTTAACATATATCCTCTGCTTTAAAGTGGAGCTGTGTTTTATATCATCACCATCATGAAAACTGAAGTGAGATTTTTCAAGAAAGAGGAGAAAGTCAAGCATGCTTCTTAGTCACAGAAAGACTGATCAATCAGGACTGCATTTCACCAGTATGGTTTCCATTCTTTTTGTTTGTCAACATGACAGGAAAAGATAGCCATGAAGTGAAAGGAAAGGAAAAAATTCCAAGTGAAAAAACAAAAAAGTTAAAAAAGGGTAAAATTTAAACTCCAGATAATTTAGGACTAGTGACTACATTGTCTTTCACTACATTGTCTATATATATTTTGGAGCCATTCAGACGTAATGCATTTAAAATGACTTTAATATTAGGTTGTTTTCTATGAAGCTACTTGAAAAACAAGCAAGAAAGGAGGAAATTGTTCATCCACAATACCTTACTTAAGAATGAGTAATGGACAAAAGTGCAATATAACAGAAATGTAGATCATATCTTACATATCAGAATAACTTTTGAATAAGTATGCTGCAAGGTTAATGTTGGTAGAATAGCTAGGGAGTCAACAAAGCATTGCAAAAAAACTGCCTGAAACAAAGCCAATGAGTTACAAAATATACTCTATAAACATATACAAAATCTACTCTTAAAATTACATTTAACAGAAACATTTATTAGTTTTTAACTTATAAGTTATACCTTGAAGTATTATTCTAAATCTCTACCAAGATTAATACTGAGTAAATATGCTTTCTTTAGGCATATGGGACAATATGTTGCTAGCAATGGGATTTTCTGCTACCTGAACTTTATTCTCCTGCTATCTATTAACATTGCCAGACAATCTCCTTATCAATTATGTTATTTCTTCCTCTTTAATGTAGACATCATCTAAAAGGGTCTTATGACAGCTTAATGAAAAATCTCTCTTTACATATTTAGATGAAAAATCTGATGTCTTTTTTCTTACATTGATTCTTTTTTGGTGCCTTTCTATAAGATGCGATGCTATAAACTATTACACTATCATTTATACTAGTCCTATTTAATCAACAATAAAATAATTTACCTTATCTGTGGTCTTTCATATAATCCATAATTTATATGAGGCTCCCCTGGCATTAGAGAGACTGCATTTTGAAGCTGTACAAGACATCACTGACTTCACTACTCAGAATTTGGGAACCAATTTTGGTTTTCCAGGATTTTGGAATACCAAGGATATAATTGTCAGAAAGTTCCATCCTGTGAGACTGAGAGCAGTCGGTCGAAATTTAGCCTGAATGATTAATAACATCTTATTGTAGTTAATAACAGTTTATTCTTCTGACAACTTATCTGAATTTTAACAGATAACTTCCTTGTTACGTACTGTACTCCCAAGATATCACAGCTATATTTTATACCACTGCCCTAGTGGCTAGTAGAAGATAGAGACTTTTTTGGATTTTTTTTAAAGAATTAGAAAGAACATTCACATAGAATCATTTAACCTGAATCTCTTCCTTGTACTCTTGAAAGGTGATATGCCAATTCATTGCTCCTTAACTTGGAAATTTGTGTTCAAGCCTTTATTGTTCTTTATTTAAAGTAAGGAAAGAAGGTGGCTGGTTTGAGTGCTTTTTCTCCAATAAATGACATGATTATTTTCTTTGTCAGTTTCCACAATGCTTAATCATATTCATTTTTATCTCCTTGATAACATAGTGTAGTTTAATACGATGGTAAAAATACAATAGGTTTGCCCTACTTGAAGCCTTGGATACATATGCAGCTAATATAAAAGGATACATTTCCACTCAAAATATTAATTCCACAGCAATTCTCCAGTGTCAGTAGTCTCATTACCTTATTTAGTTATGTATGATGCATTCAGGGAGAGCAGTAATTAGTGTCTGACTTTCTGGGGTATTCTTTCCTGACAGAGATGCCATGGATATCACACAGATAAAACTGTGTCCCAGACTGCTACAATTTTCTATTGACTTTGACATTAAATCTCTGCTGCCTTGCAAATAATCTTTTTTTCATCTCCTCTAACTGCATTTCAAAAAAATATGAGGACTAATGCTTCTTTTAGGAAATAAATAAAGTGGCTATTTAGGTCCAGAGCTCATACATTCTTTTATGTGTTTGAGCCTGTTACTACCTGGGTCCATCACTCTAAATGAAACAGATACGCTGAGCTTAACCTATTGAGATATTGAGTAGGTTGTTGCCCTGGCAACACAATAAAGTTCAGGAAAACACTTCCGTTCTACTTCTATTTTCTTCCACGGATTTTCATGGTCACTGAAACAATATGATTTTAAGATTTAACTAACTTTAATATAGTGGAAATTAGGTGCATTAAACTGATGTTCTTTAGCAACATGAGATGTCCTACCGCCCATTCAAATAAAATACAGTTTGTGAAAAGAAGATATCCGCCAAAATTTATGATTTGGTCTCAGGGATGCAAATGAAATTGCAGTTCAGTACTTCTCTTCTGGGAAAAGCGTCTTTTTCTGACAATTACACACAGAAAAATTTACCTCACTACCCACATTAGGATCTGAAAAATAACATTCCTAGAATAGAAGCTGGTCATCTAAACTAAAAACCTCTTATTAGTCTAACATAAATGAGTTGCTTTATGAAGTCAAGAACATCTGAAGTCAATCTCTTAATTAATTTTATAGCATCAGATTCACCTGATTTTTGACTCTTGTCTTGTATTCTATTTTAAATATGATAATTTACAATATACTAATCTAATCAAAAGACTAAATGTTTATGCTGCTTCAGGAAAACCATTTCACAGTACATTAACAGTGTTTATATAGGAATCAACTAAAGCACTGCATCTGACAGGCCATGGATATGTCCAAATTGATGTATACATAGTTTAAGACGTAACAAATTCATGACTTTATCAGCCTGTCAGGCTCTGAAATCAAATTGGCCAATGAATCCTGATTGAATCTCCTTTCTTATAGGCAACAGAAAATATTTCTCATCTGATAGGCAATTTCTTTCCCAGAGTATTTTGTCTGTTATTTGTAAAAGGAATTATCACGACATTGCAAACTGCCTGCACTATGAGAAAAAATGGATACTAAATCCTTTGGAAGAAAAGGATTATGTATTTGATAGCACTCTACTAATGGAATACTCTCAAGGATTACTTTTTTAAGATACTCAGTTAACTAGCTAAATTAACTAGCAAAGGAAAACTCTCATCTTGGTGTTTGTTGTTGTAAACCTGAAACTTGAAAAGTGATTTATCTAAGGGAAATTATTAGAAAAATTGAAGATAAAATACACTGAAGAAAAAAAGTGCACATTCATGAATTATTCTAATAATGGAAAACGGACTTTTTTTTGAGAGTATTTCACTCAGCAGACTGCTTCATCCTGGAGTTTAGTTTAACCTCATTACATTAAAATTAATTCAAATATAAAGAAAATAGTTTCAAACATGTTCAAAAATCGCTGTTATTTCTCTCTATATAAGGAGATCCTGCATCTGGGTATTACGTTCTAAATCTAGGTTATAGGCTTCATTCACATCTAGGATCTATAAGTCAATAATTTTTTAAATTTCTTAAGGTAGAAGACACAAAGATTGACAGTGATAGTAATCCTGCTTTGATGAACGCTTTAATGTTATTATGTGCAAGAAGAGGGGCATTTAAACAGGGAAGATTGGTACAAACATGTTGAAGAATAACCTTTGTCTTGGATATTTCCTGAAAAAAGTAAAAGCCCAATTCAAAGGCTAATTCTAAACTAAGGAAAAGAGAGTAAGTTGGGTGAAAAGAATAAGCCACTCCTTTCTATCCCAAATCTTTGGGATATACTCTTAGAAAGACTACTTCTCAACCACCCAAAGCAAATTGGGAGTGCAAAATAGAAGAATATAATTAATTTTGTAAAATGTAAGTATATCAGTTGGGAACAAGAGAGAAAGAAAGACATCCATACATCTTAACTGACAACAGAGAAGCAATAATATGAAACGATTCTAGAAATTCAGACACTTAAAAGCATTTCCAACTTAAAAGATATTTTTTTTTTTGCAAAACAGTAGTGACATTTCCTGTGAATTTATGTGGAATTAATGAGAGAAAATGATTTATAGAATGCTAAGACATGGGAGATATCTTATTAAGTGAAATTATGATGTTAACACAGGAATAAATTGATTGAAATGGGAGGTTCATTCAGGAATTAGAGACACTTCTGTAAGGATAACATAAGCAAAGTCCTGAAGTGACTAATTTGGAGTTGTTGGGGGTTGAAAAGCAGTTGCTTCTATTTTTTCTTCCTGAAAAAGTTTGCATTGTAAGCGTTGCAGTGTATAGTTCCTACAACATAATTATGACTCTGTTTCCCCATTTTCTCAAAATCAACAAGAAAATTACAGAAAACAGTGTGATTTTAACAATATCCTGTTAAGTAATGTTTTTTGCTGGACAACTCTGCTTCAGCTTTTATGATGTTTTACAGAATTTTGTGAGTATTTGACTGCTTATTTGAATTTTTCTTTTGTAACAAGAAGTCATTTCCATTTTCATAGATAGGGTTTGATTTAAGTATTTATGGAGGGAGTTTCATATACAAGGGGAGCTTATGACGAGAAACAAATGGAAAGATTTCAGAGATGGTAAAGAGTCTACTATTCATTTCACCTTTATGGAAACTTTTCTTACCTAACACCTTATCACATCATTCACTGGTAATTAGTTTATACATTTGTGAAGCTAAGTGCTCCCTTTAAGTTCAGATATTAAGTTCCCATATATTCCATTAACATATTAATTCAAGTGAAATGTATTCAGCCTCTTAAAGGACTGTTGTCATGATTGTGAGACATGCTGATGTATGCAAAAAAAAAGAATCATCCTAAAAAATAGAGTATAAGCACTTTTAAATATTATTTTGATTTTTAATATTTGAGCTAATCTGTGTCTTTGTGCAGCATATTTCCATTTGATACTGTCCTCAAAAGAAAACTGGGCAGAGGTGGTAAATTATCTCATGGAGTGTTCGACAAAATTAAACTACCTTATCAAAATAAAAGAAAGGAAATAAACACAAAAGTCTTTACATAAAGAAATGAGCCAAAGGAAATGGCTGCCTAAGTTACTACATGGTTATTAAAACTGCAAAAAAAATTAATTTCTACAACAGACCTTGAAGAAATAGCTCTAAGAAAATGAGTGATGCCATATAGAGATGGGTCCTGAGAAAGCTGAAGATTAAATAAGAAATAAAATTAAGATTTTTCTTCAAAGTGAGAGGAAGTATTCAAATGTTAATAAGCAGGAATGGGAAACACTGAGGGAAAAATGAATGCAGTATTTGTGCTGGTAGTTAAAAGATGAATGCAGTTAGAACAATGTAAAGAACAGGACAGAGATAATGTGATGAGAATTTACAAAGCCAAAGATAAATTGAATATATGATCTTTGTACAAGATAACATGCCGCCACAAGAACCTTGAGGAGCACTGTCGAAGCAGCTATCTTACATATCGGCAAAAGCAAGAAAGAAATCAAATCAATCACATTCTTTTGATTCCACAATGTAAAGGGATAAGAGACAGTCAATGTTCAGATAGATTGTTAACTATCACACAGCAGTTCCCTCTGAGATATTGTTAAGTGAGAAAGGATTGACAGTCCTTCAATGCTTATATGCTTTTATAAACCCTTTCAGAATGCATTGGTGTCAAAATGAAGACGTGAACAAAATATGAATAAAGGTGAGGAAAGGAATGAAATAAAGCCCACCAGGACAAATAAAATAGCTTCCTTTTTCCCCTAAGTGCCTCTAAACACAAATATACAAACCTCAAACCTTATTCCAGAATCCTCTTTCCAGTCTTCTCCCTGAGGACCTTAGTCAAACACCCCTCAGGAAAATCTATGTCACTGGCTTTTTGAGTGCATCACATTGACAGAAAGAAGAAACAAACAAAAATCATGGACAGAATTGTGAACACAAGCAGGGGAAGGAAGAACAACTAAATCATGTACATGAATACATAAATTTTACAACTGATTGGCATTTACACTGAGATTCTTTGAAACTGTGCTACCATAATTAAGCATATATTAAAGCCCTTTCACATTTCCACAGAGGCAATAAAATTCTTGTGCTTTTATGATATCTGAGAGACCATGATCTGGGGTCTACAATGATGCAAATTAGACAGGTGCTTGTCAAAATAGCAAAGTTTGGCTTTGTGAAATAAGGAGTTCAGATTAATATCTTGCCTAAAGCAGGAAATTTATCTTTGTGGAATTTGAAGAAGAGTAGCACACTGTCAACACAAATTCTGCTTGTGAGAACAGTCTTTCAGTGACTTATATTATATTCATAATTTTGTGATCCAGATGACCATAATGGAAAATGACCAGATTAGGTCAATTCATTAGAAAGTCCTATACCTCCTGATAAATCTGTCCTCTGGTACAAATTCCAGCTTTCTGCTCATAACTTCTGAATCCAGAATTTAGCCTTTATGTTATTACAATACTAAGAATGAAGCAGTTACTTACAGATACAATTTCAGGGCATTGGCAGGTGTCTTAAAGATAAGGTGAACATGATTGCTGTGAAGCTGTGAGCTTGAAACATGCATTATGGTACAGGAAACCGGATGATACCACCAAAGCAGACAACAATGTTTATTCAGCCAGCCATCTTAAGAATAAAATACCATTCAGATATGTAATTAGATTTTATTTTTTATAGACTGCAGTGAATCTTTAATCCCTGTGCCTATGCATGCAAGGCCACATACATGTACAGCTATATATACATATACAATGAATGAAAAATAATAAATAACAAATAATGAGTGGATGCATATACACATATGCATGTGCATATATGTATACAATGATAAATTTATGATTTGCTAACATTCCCCTTAAAATAATTTATGTGAAAAATATGTGCAGTATTTATTATCTTACTATTTGATTTCAGACTGTATGATTATACTAGATCTTGGTCACTAAGGCTTGGCTTCTCAAGGGTGTCTAGGGTGTCTGTTTCAAATTCTGACTCATGTTTTCTCAGCTGCCATCATGGTGAAGTACATGAATACTACCATCACAAATTTGCATTTTTTGAACAACATTAATTCAAATTACTGTCACTTTCAAGAAACTGAAATATCTAAATCACAGAAAAATCATATTAACTGAAAATAATATGTGAATTCAGATCCATAACTGCAGCAACCCTCCATTATTCACACTCAGTGTTTTTTTTAAAAAAAACTTCTCCAACTCTAATTATTTCCACAATAAAATGTCATTTTAGAAGATATTATTTAAGTGCAATATGCCAACTGTTCTGATTATAATTCTCAACCTTGTATTTCTGCCTCTTCTCACATTCAAGTAAAAAAAAATTAGAAAAGAAAGACTGAAATAACTTACTGGGAAATATTTAAATGAAGGACTTTTTCCCAAGTTCTGTTTGCACAGTTGTGAACAGGATTCTGGTGTTTAAACACAAGAATGAAGTGTTAGTTTAGGTAAAGTAGTGCAACCCCTATATTGCACGAATTACTTGCTACTCCTGCAAAAAATGTTTTACATTTGGAACATCTACATGAATCCAAACTCTTATGTCAGGAAGTTGGGTTTGTTCTTTTTAAAACTCAACTAAGGAAGTACAAGGTTTAATTTTTAAAATGCAGGTAATGATTCACAGTAAGAGTGCCTGTTGTTTATTCATGACGGAGTGTTTGCTTAGATCAATGTTTGTTGTTGTATAAACTCTGATTCCTGAGTTTTGTGTCTATTTTCCCATCAGGAGCTGCCTAGCAAATAAATATTTTAAAAATGTTAATTTTTAAATTGGTAAAACTATGATTTTTTTTAAATTGGTAACACTAAGTTTTTACCCTAATTTCAATCACTGGTTTTCATATTTTGGTTTTCAGTGCTCCTAGCTACACTGAAGCAGATCCTGTCCAAGTAGCAGACAGTGTCCAGTGAATTGTCCTCTATATAGTCTTTGTATGTGGGCAAAACATACTGTTCAGTGCAGTGGCCAAAGTTAATGACTGCACAGAGAGGTTGTCCATCAAATAAAATGCTTAAGATTTCTGTAACATCAACCTCTATTCCTCCTGACCAGGTCAACAAGACCTGGAAATGTGTATAGGCCATTTTATAAAAGGGAACAGAAAAACTCAAGCTGCCCTACCTGATCTTCATGAGAAATCGTCGTTGTGTCCATTATCACCTGCTGATAATCATATATGCATATTTGAAATCTCTGTAAATATGTTTGCCTGCATCTACATGATTGATGTACATTTTCTGTATTTTCTTGTGTTATCCTGAAACTGTAGTATAAGGAGCATAATTCTAGAACTTAGATAATTCTCAGTAAATCCATTCTAAAATGGAAGGCTTAACATTGTTGATTGCTAGTTGCAATGCAGCTTATGAAGCCTAACAGCATTTGGAGTTTTACAGTCCTGAGAGAATGTATACATAATGTACTACAAATCACCTGTGCAGAGCCCTTGAGATAGAAAAATAGCAAGCAAGGCATGGGGAGTAGTGTGCTTTTCTAACTCAAATCTCTCCAGAGAGATATTTCATTATGTCAATTCAGGCAAAATTAAGGGCCTGAAAGTAAAGTTCTGAACAATGCAGTTGCTACTGTCAATTATTCTCAAATCCACTGCAATACACTAGGAAATGCCTGACAGCCTTGTAGGGGCACTACTGAAACATCTTTGCTCTCTGGAGTCAGATTATCTTATTTAGTTGAGCCATTCAGGTTCCTTAAAATAGGTAAAATATTCAGCATGCTGTTTCTACACTCCTTATTTGTTTCAGCTATGATGCATCCTCCTATTGTCTTTGAGAATGTTGCTTAAAATATCATTAAATTTACCAGATTACCTAACAAGAAAATAGCAAGAAATAAATGTGTTTACAAGGTTTTAGAATATTGGCTCAATGGTGGAATCTAGAGAATATTGCCAAAAAACTAGGTTATAGTATCTTAATTAATAAGACTATACAAAATTACTATAAAAAATGTGCATGTCATTTTGTGCTTCTTTTATTCCTGTACAACACAGGACTTTAACTGGTGCTCTGAGCAGAGATGAACCTTGGCTTCTGCAGTGATGTATGTAGCTTCTAACTGACAGGACATCTTTGTAATCTACTCTAAGAAGCATTTACATATCATCTTAAACACTTTTTTCAAATGACAAGAAAAGGAGGAATGAGAACAAGATAATTCAGCCTGATGTTTATTGTAGACATCCATGGCTGACTTTTTTTTTTATTTTTCCATTTACTAGGCTTGCTTTTGGTGTACAATAGAACTTTTTACTCATGTTTATTCTTTTTGTTTAATAAATTAAGGTCTTGCCTTTGCATGTGTGTGTGTATGTTACAGGCTACAAGCTGTGGAAAAGAGGGCTATTTCCTCAAGTGTTTCTTTAGCCTGATTGCTGAGTTGAGGCATTTGCCTCTAGCATTGTTATGACAGTTACGGGAATGGTGGAGATAAATGCTGAGCTTTTTCAGCATTTGGTCTAGCTAGCCAGATGATCGTCGTCTTAACTGAAAATGTACAGATTTTTTTTATTTTAAAAAATGCACTAAAAATATATATCAGAACATCAGAAACATAAGGTCTTTTTCGAGGACATTACCTATTTTTTTTATTAATAATATGTTTTAGTTGAAAGAATTCATAAGCATATCTGCAGATCAATTTTTCCCCTGGCTGAACAGCTCACCCTCATACCTGAAAGTAAATGTCAGAATACACAGAAAATTCTAAAGCAGGTGATATCTTAAAACACTGGAGGTCTATTTATGCCAGGTAGTTTAGTATGTCAGATAGAGAGCCATGTCTTCATGGGTTAGAGACAGACAAGTGACAGAGACATACAATGAAGACAGCTTATGGCATCAAGACTTCTATTCATCTCTTGTTCTGCAAGTCACTGCATTATAAGGATATTGCAGGGATACAGAGTGTAAGATTATTATACTGTATAGAACATCTGTAGATAAGTCAGCATTTGGGGTGGAGTGCCAAAATTTTAATTTTGCCTGAGTTACATTTTCATTTATCAGGGTTTATTACTAAAAGAGGATGAAGACAGAGAAATATACAAATTGATTTTTTGCATTGTATTTCTCCTGAGATATGCTTTTGTACAATACATATGGCTTGCTCTTTAAGAGGTCATAAAAAACTCATGTTCTGTTAACAGAAAATAAGCCCAGTGACTGCAAGTATCCCCAGGCCTTTGCAGGTGCTATTCTTTAAGGCAGACTAGAAAAATGAAGCTTTTATTCTTTGTGCATAAGATATCATTAGAAAACTTTCCAGAATACTTTCCCCTTTCTTCTCCTTTCCTTCACACTCTACAGATGGTTTTTTTTCCTTGTATTACCTGTGTGTTAAATTACACACTGATGTACAATGAATATTGGCACAGTTTTAGTCATCTCTTTCCTCTGTTTTCTCACCTGTTCTGTGAACATAGCAGATTGCTATCTGACTGGTTACAGTTGTTACTCATCAGATGAAACAAAATAATATTTGCAATACTGATATATGCTCAGTGATCTACATTCAACTCTAGTACCCTGCAAATCTCTAGTACCCTGCAAATCTCTAGTACCCTGCAAATCGTTATTTGTTAAGCAAATTATAGATACACGTAAGATTTTTCTGGGTTTATTTTCTTACTTGTTTTTTTTCCAATCTGTACAAAATGGAGTGGCTAAAAGCTTCTTCAGTCATGATTCTCAGTACGTGTCTCCCTGTGTTCATCCTGATCTGATAGCTTTTTGGTTGTTTTAATCCCAGTTCCTGAGGAGATTTTAAAATTCTGATAAAGTTGTGCTAATTAATTAAATTAGTTATTACTCCACCTCCCACCACATACTAGCTCCTTTTCATCATGTCTTCCTGTTGTTCTTGAAATTCTGTTTTTATCTCTAAGCCAAAAAAATTTCATCTTCCTTTCACCTGTATTCTTGCAAATGCATTTTTCAGTGTACAAAATTGCTACCACCGGTCAATAATACCGCTGCCTCCCAGCTATAAGATTTATAAAAGCTGTTTGAGAGACAGAAACATCCTCTGGGTCAGTTGCAGCAGTATATTTCTATTTAAGCTGCCTAAGTTTTAGGGGCTGTGTACTTTTTATTTTTATTTTCTGGTTTTTGGATTTTTTCTTTGTTTTTTTTTTTTGTTTTTTTTTTTTTTTAAGATTTCTCGCGGCTACTAAGACACATTCACAGCTAAAGTACACTGGATTGTTTTCATTTAGCTCCAAAAACTCCATTGATTTACTGAGTATCTGGTCTAATTTCTGTCTTCAGTTGACAGAATATTCTTGCAGCATGAACCTATATAGGATTTTATACATGCCTAAAATTAACTTGAAGATTGCTTTTGGCCAATGCCTTATTCTAAGCAGTTGTGCTATATAATTTTCTACACTTAACATCTGAAAGAGGAACATCATTGCAGGCCATTGGTGATTCTGCTTCTCAGAGCTACACAAATAATATTAACTTTTGATGTAGAGGGGTGGAATAAGTGTGGGATAACTAACATTAGTTACTGAATTATATAGCTTTATTGAATCACCTTGTCACTAAGTATCAAAATGAATATTTGATTGTTGAACTTATAGAAAATATGCTTCCATGTTGAAATAGGTTTCCAGTCTGATTTTGGAGAAAAAAATAATGTTTCTTGTTCAACAGTCTGGGAAACAGAGGAAGCAGTTCCCCAAGTAGCTCTTGAATGTACTTCAAAATCAGTCTCAAAGCACAGAATTTTCCCCAAATGCCAAATAATTAGGGTTATGGTCAACAAGTTCTGCTGTAAAAAGGGAACTGCTGATTAGTGAAGGAGAAGAGGAAACACATTTGTAGGA
Organism: Clamator glandarius; assembly: GCA_033459285.1. Classification (NCBI taxonomy): domain Eukaryota; kingdom Metazoa; phylum Chordata; class Aves; order Cuculiformes; family Cuculidae; genus Clamator; species Clamator glandarius. The sequence continues at coordinate 369,613 of JAUNZM010000023.1, forward strand.
TGTTACCATGATTGCATGGTAACCAGATGTATATTATTTTGTCTGAGGTGAGGTCTTCTGAACAGCATTGTATTGAAAACTGGCAGTGTCAAATCTCTATGCAGCTACTGCAAAGCGTTTGTTTTCTTTTTGTTTATTGAATAAAATCATATATTCACGTGTCATAGGAAGTCTTTCCTGAAGTCTTCTTGGACTTCAATAAAGCCTTTGACACAGTTTCTCACAGCATTCTGCTTCAGAAATTGGCTGCCACTGGCCTGGACAGGCGCACACTCTCCCGGGTAGAAAACTGGTTGGATGGCCTGGCCCAAAGAGTGGTGGGAAATGGTGTTAACTCCAGCTGGAGGCGAGTTACAGGTGCGGTTCCCCAGGGCTCAGTGCTGGGTCCAGCCCTGTTCAATGTCTTTATCAATGACCTGGATGAAGGCATCGAGTGCACCCTTAGCAAGTTTGCAGGTGACACTAAGCTGGGTGGAAGTGTGGATCTGCTGGAGGGTCGGGAGGCTCTGCAAAGGGATCTGAACAGGCTGGACTGCTGGGCTGAGACCAATGGCATGAGGTTTAACAAGGCCAAATGCCGGGTCCTGCACTTGGGGAGCAGCAACCCTGTGCAGTGCTACAGTCTAGAAGAGTGGCTAGAAAGCTGCCTGGAGGAGAGGGATCTGGGGATGTTGGTTGACAGTGACTGAACATGAGCCAGCAGTGTGCCCAGGTGGCCAAGAAGGCCAATGGCATCTTGGCTTGTATCAGAAACAGCGTGGCCAGCAGGTCCAGGGAGGTTATTCTCCCTCTGTACTTGGCACTGGTGAGACCGCACCTCGAGTACTGTGTTCAGTTCTGGGCCCCTCACCACAAGAAGGATGTTGAGGCTCTGGAGCGAGTCCAGAGAAGAGCAACAAAGCTGGTGAAGGGGCTGGAGAACAGGCCTTATGAGGAGTGACTGGGAGAGCTGGGGTTGTTTATCCTGGAGAAGAGGAGGCTGAGGGGAGGCCTTATTGCTTTCTATAACTACCTGAGGGGAGGGTGTAGAGAGGAGGGAGCTGGCTTCCTCTCCCAAGTGACCGGGGACAGGACAAGGGAGAATGGCCACAAGCTCCATCAGGGGAAGTATAGATTGGAAGTATGGATATCAGGAAAAAAGATCACAGAAAGGATCATTGGGCATTAGAACAAGCTGCCACGGCTAAGGCTGTCCAAGGAGGTGATTGAGTAACCGTCTCTGTAGGTGTTTAAAAGATGGGTAGAAGAGGTGTTCAAGGACAAGGTTTAGAGGCAGTTAGGAATGGTTGGACTCGATGATCCAAGAGGTCTTTTCCAACCTGATGATTCTATGGTTCTTTTATATGTTTATCATTTCTTTAAATCTATACCAAAAAGTGCAGAAAGCTGAAAGGCTGAAGCTTCAAGGCAGAGGCCCCGTAATGAAGTAGGAAAGCAAAAACTCAAATTTGAAAAGCATATTGTTTTTTTAAAACTAATAAATATCTTCTTTCGGGGTTAAAGTGTAGTAATTTTTACTCAGTATCTTTACCAGTAGAACATGACATTTGCTAAAAACACTAAAATATCAGCAATTTTTGCTTTATGGGTCTTTTTTGGACAGAAAGAGAAAATCCCATTGAAGCTAGGCAATTTTTTCTACCAGTCTTCTGTTAGACCATTAACAGAGATCTCTGTTGTGTATGGAAACACTACTCTGTAAACCGATTGTGGTATTATATTGTCATTTTACAAAACCAATATTTTTGTATTGTTTCACGGAACATAAGTTTCTAAAATTTTTCCCTTGTTGCTAGTATTGCATTGACATTGAAGTGAAACCACAGTGCAGAATAGAGGCGTCTGACTTTCCTGCTACCTGTAATAAGACATCAAGTTCATAACTTTTGGCATAGAGTTTTTCATGTAGTTTCAGCATTGTAATCAAGCATGACAAAGCTCACATTTGAAGATCAAAATCATACTATTAATTTCTAGTTGTATATTAAAAATCAAATGAATTGTACTGAAAATAAGGTACATGCATTCAAATCAAGACGTGTCTAAAAAGAAATGTCCAGTTTGGAGCAATTAAGATACTATTCACAAGGCTGTTTCTACCCTAATCATTGAGGTAATGTGTAGTGAAGCCTGGATACTAAGAAACCAGACCCAACATCAGCAACTTATACCCTGTGAAATGGAGCTTAGAGCAAGCCCCTGTTCTCCATTACAGTGTTTGATATGGCTTCCCATACAATGGCCCTAAGAAAGCTCAGTGTCCATCAACGGTCTAAACAGTCTCTTTCTAATGGTCTGATGCTGTTCTTGTGAAAATATTCTTGAAGTATTTCTACAGAGATCCCGAGGTAAAGTGACTCTGAAATATAAGATTTCTAAAGTATTACCATAAGCATTCAACTTCAGTTTCCTAAATAGACATCTCTCATATGGAGATGTAAAGCTACAGTGAGCTGCTGCTGAATTTTTTTCTGATTTTTTTTGTGTGATGTTTACCTCTTCAGGGAGCCACATTGTATAGATGACCAGCTGAGATACAAGAAAAGGAAGGTAAAGAACACATCCAGACCTTTCAGTGCAAAACACTGTGTATTTGTATTAGCTTCTTTCCACTGCTAATAACAATACACTGAGATCCAGCATATGGAAAACTCACCATGAAACTTAACATGCTCATAACAGACTAAGTCCACAAAGTTGGTGATCCACTATAAATTACTGATGTGGTTGTATTTTTAGAAACAGTTAAACAGCTCTTACTTTATCCTATAAAGAACTGTTACAGGTTTGCCATGGTGGATAGTTTACAGCTCATTTTGTGGTTTTATATCATGCGTTAAAGACTTTCTTGCCTAAGCAAAGAGTTCACAATACAAACAAGAGTTTCAGAAACAGACACGGAGGAAACACAACATGTTTTTTTTCTGTTGCTCTGCAGTCTAATATTTCTCCAGGAATACAGATTGCTTAAAGGTAGCAACAATTATAATTGGCACAGCCAAGGGAAGGAAGAAAACATCATAAAATTCAAAATGAAGAATAGAAAGGAGAAGGAGGAGGAGGTCAAGGAGGAAGAAAATATTGTCTTCAATTCAGTTTGTTACTTTAAGATCCAGAAAATTTGGACTGTTCTAGATTTTTTTTCAGAAGTACTGAATTATTGACCCTACACTTCACTTCCACTCTACAAATAGATTAGACATAATCTGACCTTTTAAATTCTTTCAAGTCAGTTAGTACCTCTGAGTCCCAGATTCATAGATTTGGGAAAATATAATAATTTCTGTAGTTTATAGTCATGATTGTTCCCTCTGTGCACAACCCCAAGGGTTGGAAGAGAAGTATGAGGTCCCCAAGGTCCAAGAGGAGGTGGTTAGAGACTTGCTTGCCCAGCTAGACGCCCACAAGTCTATGGGTCCAGATGGAGTCCACCCAAGAGTTCTGAGGGAACTGGTGGATGTGCTGGCCAAACCCCTTTCCATCATCTTCCAGCAGTCCTGGATGACTGGGGAGGTTCCGCTGGACTGGAGGCTGCTGATGTCGTGCCCATCCATAAGAAGGGGAGCAGGGAGGATCCAGGAAACTACAGGCCTGTCAGTCTGACCTCGGTACCGGGGAAAGTCATGGAGCAGGTGATCTTGAGTGCGATCATGAAGCACGTGCAAGGGAACCGGGTGATCAGGCCCAGTCAACACGGGTTCATGAAAGGCAGGTCTTGCCAGAGTAATCTGATCACCTTCTATGACCGAGTGACTAGACTCTTGGATGAGGGAAAGGCTGTGGATGTATCTTCCTGGACTTCAGTAAAGCCTTTGATACAGTTTCTCACAGCATTCTGCTTCAGAAACTGTCGGCCTCTGGCCTGGACAGGCGCACACTCTCCTGAGTGAAAACCTGGTTGAACGACCAGGCCCAGAGGGTGGTGGGAAATGGAGTTAAATCCAGCTGGAGGCCAGTGACAAGTGGGGTTCCCCAGGGCTCAGTTCTGGGTCCAGTCCTATTCAGTGTCTTTATCAATGACTTGGATGAAGGCATCGAGTGCTCCCTTAGCAAGTTTGCAGATGACACCAAGCTGGGTGGAAGTGTGGATCTGCTGGAGGGTCGGGAGGCTCTGCAAAGGGATCTGAACAGGCTGGACTGCTGGGCTGAGACCAACGGCATGAGGTTTAACAAGGCCAAATGCCGGGTCCTGCACTTGGGGCACAACAACCCTAAGCAGAGGTACAAACTAGGAGAAGTCTGGCTGGAAAGCTGCCAAGAGGAGAAGGACCTGGGGGTGTTGGTTGGCAGCGACTGAACATGAGCCAGCAATGTGCCCAAGTGGCCAAGAAGGCCAATGGCATCTTGGCTTGTATCAGAAACTGTGTGACCAGCAGGTCCAGGGAGGTTATTCTCCCTCTGTACTCGGCAGTGGTGAGACCGCACCTCGAGTACTGTGTTCAGTTTTGGGCCCCTCAACACAAGAAGGATGTTGAGGCTCTGGAGCGAGTCCAGAGAAGGGCAACAAAGCTGGTGAAGGGGCTGGAGAACAAATCTTATGAGGAGCGACTGAGAGAGCTGGGGTTGTTTAGCCTGGAGAAGAGGAGGCTGAGGGGAGACCTTATTACTCTCTACAACTACCTGAAGGGAGTTTGTGGAGAGGAGGGAGCTGGCCTCTTCTCCCAAGTGACAGGGGACAGGATGAGAGGGAATGGCCTCAAGCTCTGCCAGGGGAGATTTAGGCTTGAGATTAGGAAAAAATTCTTCACAGAGAGGGTGGTTAGGCATTGGAACGGTCTGCCAAGGGAGGTGGTTGAGTCACCGTCCCTGGAGGTGTTTAAGGTTAGGGTGGATGAGGTACTTAGGAGCATGATTTAGGGACTGGTGGGAATGATTGGACGATCCAGTGGGTCTCTTCCTACCTGGTTATTCTGTGATTCTGTGATTCTGTGATTCTGTGATGATCTTTACAGACTTATTACTGAGGATGAATTGTTTGCAATGTTTTGATGGAAGTCCGTAGAGTAATTCAACTCATTGTTCAGAAGAAAAAAACCCATAAAAATCTAGGAAGTATTTATCTAGGTCTGAAGTGGTGAAATTTTAGGTATAAGAATGATTTTTTGGGGTTAGATAAGTTGATATATGTCATTTTAGTATGTGTTTGCCATGCATCTATCATACTGAAATTACTAAAAATCTGCTTTGGAAGTATTAATGAGCACTTCTGCTGTGATCTGAACATGCTGCCCCTTAGAATAGAAATTTGTACATTCTTTTTAGGATACATTCAGAGTTTACAAGGGATGAGAAAGTAGCCATTTAAAAAAGTTATAGTTCTGTGTCATTGCCTTAGTGCTTTTACACAGCAGACAAAGTAAATTGAACTTTCATTCAGCAGTCCTACCTACAAAATGACTCCTCATATTTTACTATAGTTACCAGTGCATGTATTGGCTAACATATTCTTTATTAAAATGTTCATTTTCCTTGTACTGCAATGCTCCTGGCCTTGGCATATTTCTTGTGAGCTGCTGCTGGAAAATTCTCTGTGCTTGGCAGAAGTAAAGAATTTATGATATGCCTCTGAGCAGCACTCAGGCAAACAGCAGAGCTGTTATCCTTAGTACACTTTTGCAAGGCAATCTGTTAAAATGTGCATCTGATCTGAAATTTGTGTTTGTGTTTCAGTATTATTTAGATGCTGCCTTGCCAAACAAAAAAGCAGCAACAGAAGTCCTCTGCCCAGCAAGTTCAGGAGCTGAATAATCTCATGAAACACAGAGTAAATGTTTCTTAACTGGAAAGAATTTTCCAGTAAGTAGAAAAACAGAATGAATTACCCTTGGCCTTGTTAAGCCAGAATGTGATGTGTAGCACACACCTGGACTTCAATTATTATGCTGACTTTGGATAAGATCAAGACCTAGGTCTCAGAAGTTGTGACAGCCTTGGTTCTGGCAAAAATTTATACAACTAAAGTTGCTGTCACAGGCACTCAGTGAAAGTAAATTCTGACAAGGTGTCTCCTAAATAATTCTGCATATGAGTCTGCAAAGGTGACTTCCTTGGGAGCAGCATTTCTGCAAATACATTTTTCAATGACAAAGTTTTCATCTTGGAAACAATTCAATGTTTTTTGCTTATTCATTTTATCATTGGGGAGGGAGGGAAAGTGTAAGGGGAGATTTTAAAGGGTGAGTAACATAAAAATGATGTGTTCCATGCCACACACAGAAAAAGACTGGATAATTCCATTCCATATCATCATTTATTAGAGCTAAAAAAGCACTATTTTTTCTGTTCATGGGAAAGTTCTCCACAGGTCATCTAAGTTGTTTTCTCCCAAAAAGTTTTGAGATATTATGTAACTACCATGGCTTTAAGGAACTACTTGGCTGTAAATTAAGTTTAAGACAGAAATAGTCAGTAGTGTCATGAGAGGATCAGCTGTGTAACCCAGTCTTAATGCATTTTAAGGCAGTCCATGCTTATCTGGTTGATGTGGAAAGTTTTTTTCTTAAGAGGGATATTTTCTCTTCTTAGGGTGGTGTGGAAAGAAAAACAAACATTAGCAAAGCAGGTAAAATCTGGACCCATGTTCCCTGAAATTAGTTGAAATTTAGATGAGAGTGTTTGGCTCAGACTATTAATTTTTGGTTTGTTTTTTTTTAATTATGAATCAAATAAAAAGTTTTAATGGAGGTTTGAAATGCTATATAATTTTTCCCAATGCTTAATGTAGTTCACTGACTGCCAAAATTAGTTTCTAGTGCCTGCATATATATCCTAAAATAGGCAGGCTGATTTATCAGTAAATGCATCTTTGTTGACAGCTGTTGTCCAGTACTTTATGCACTACTATTTTTTATAATGGTTTTCTTCTTTCTAGATGATAGTATGTCACAGTACCCTGGTTTTTGGTAGCATACATCCTGATATAGAACAAGCTGTATTCTGGCCAAACTATATAATTTTCCAGTGAATAATCCTGACCTGCAAAACTAGATTCAGTGACCATGCCTTTCTTGATGACCAGGACGTGAAAATAACCTTAATAAATATAGGCAGTATATATTTTTCCAAATAAATGGAAACTTAAGGGCACAGTGACAAGTTTTTATGAGCATATACTGAGCAAAATACAGGCTTTCTTTTGAAATTCCTGCTCTACAAAGTCTTAGAGGAATCCACTGGAAGAGCAACATGCTGATTTGTGAGACACCTGGGTTTATTTACTTGTTTTTGAAAGATTCTATTTCAGCATTTTTATTATCCTCCTGCATTCCTTTTTCTCTCTTGCTTTTGTAATCATTCCATTAGACAGCAGTTAAATTTTGATTTCTGATGAGATCATCTGCCATGATCTGTAGCTTCTTTTCGCAAGCTAGAACCTCTCACATTGACTCATACATAGTATTATTTGACTGCTTAAGTAGCTGTATTGAATTCAACTGTACTGTTGAAGGAGTATATTTTTTTCTCAAAAAAAAAGTGTAGACCAACAGAACCTATCCCTATAATAATTCCTATACCTTTGTGAAACATTCCCAAACCTAGATGCAAGAAAACAGAACACCATTTAGGCATTTTCTTTATTATCTCTTGCCATCTGAGTTCATTCTTTTGTTTTCAGAATATTCAGAATTGTGTGAGCAGATGCTCACTTTAAAAAAAAAGCCCACAAATCCTGTCTTCTTGTTCTGTCTCAATTTATCAATCATCTCCATCTTGTACATGGTTGTGCTAAAAAACTAATGGCTAAGATTTTGAGAGTATTTTTTCAAATGAAATGCGTTGTTCAATGTATTTTACACTTCAGAAGTGAAAGAAAAACCTAATACATTGATCCAAAAGCCGCTTTAAAGGTATATAAACAGAGAGCAAACATGCCATGCACACCTGCTACCAACAGGCTTAGAAGAAAAATACATAAGAAAAGCTGATGCAAAAAAAATAAAAATTCTAGAGAACTTTTTAATAGAAATTTGAAGGGACTTAAAAAAAATAAAAGTCACTGATGTTTTGGACTTTGATGACATTCTAATGACTTCCCTTTTTTTTTTTCACCTAAGACTCTGTGAGCAGCCTTATTATGTAAGATCAAAGACCAGTCTACTGCTGCATCAATATCCTGTTTCCTCTCAAGCACTGTGTTGGATATTTGGAGAACAAGTAAGTATAAATTTTCAGTTTATAACGAAACTGTCACTTGTAAAATTTAGTGACCTGCTGTCTTTGCAGAGATCATTTCAGAGGTTAATTGTTAATTAGATCCCAAAAGATTGTCAGTGTTTCTTCAAGCATTTCTTAAATTGATATAGTAAGCTGACTACCGCTGCAGTCTAGAGCAGGATTAGATTTACACTGAAGAAATAACTACTGTGGGATACTGGCACCAACTGAGACTGGATAAACAGGTGGGACTTATGGTGCTGCTGGCACAGAGCACACCCGTACTTCCTCTGATCCAAGGCAGGAGGACATAACGTTATCCCTTCTCCCTTGTAGCTCAACCTTTGGTCAGGAAGTTCATCAGTTCTTTGTGCCAGCAAAATCTTTTATACTTATCAAACTTGGGCTTGCTTGTTTATTTATTTATTTATCTGTTTAGGAGTGCAGCCAGATAATTAAACTTAGCTTATCTTGTTTCTTTCTGCCAACATTGTTTCTCAATGGTTTATTTATTTATTTCCCTGTTTAGGAGTGCAACTAGATGTCTTTGACAGTTTCTCATAGCATTCTGCTTTAGAAACTGTCAGCCTCTGGCCTGGACAGGCACACACTCTTCTGGGTGGAAAACTGGTTGGATGGCCGGGCCCAAAGGGTGGTGGGAAATGGAATTAAATCCAGCTGGAGGCCAGTTACAAGTGGTGTCTCCCAGGGCTCAGCGCTGGGTCCAGCCCTGTTCAATGTCTTTATCAATGACGTGGATGAAGGCATCGAGTGCTCCCTTAGCAAGTTTGTGGATGATACTAAGCTGAGTGGAAGTGTGGATCTGATGGAGGGTAAAATATGTATTATTTTATTTAGTAGTATTTTCAAAAATTTTTAGAGCTCAGTTTGTGATTTACCCTTTTATAATTACTTTTTCACTAATTTGAATTTATCTTTCTTTAGACAGAGAAGCTCTACAAGCCATGAGATAAAAATGGAGTAGAAAATAAAGTTTTAGCTTCACAATCTTTTAATAAAGATGCATGAATTATTCTGAAGAAATGTTATGTGTAATATAATGGAAAAGATGGTGTTTACATTTAACCAGTATAGTAACGTTGACTATCAATTACATGAGATAGGAAATGCTTATTTGATTCAATAACATGTGTTGAAACTAATTTACAAGGCCAGGTTTTCATGTTTATATTTTTGGAAAGTATTCTTTTAAAATCAAGGAGTAGTATAACATTATATATTTTTTTATGTTAATTACATTTTAATTTTATCTCCTTACATTTTTTCTCCACAGGCTGATCTGAGGCAGTTCTTGAATCTTTTCTTTTACCTAGTATAATACTATGTATTTTAAAAATGTTTGTAAATGAAAAATTTTCTCTCTATATTTGTACACAGTAACGGTTTTCTCTTGTGAGTACTGTAATATCAATAGTGAGACAGATACCCACTTCTATAATCAGTACTTCATACATATTTTTTAGAATTTGTCACAATAAGGTCTTTGGTTGTCTAAACACATTATACGCATAGTTTTTTTCTAATTTCCTCCAGGGATTCTGCCACAGGGAGAATAAGAAGACTCAGTTATGTGTATGATAAGATGAATCTGTATCCTTAATCCACATGACTTGGAATGCATGCAAGTTAGATATTGAATATTTAATGCAGAAATATTCTAGTAGAAGGCTGAAGCTGCCACCTACCTCCCTGAAAGACCAAAAGGTTATTAGCATATAGTGTAACTCTTTCTCCAAAAATGGATTACACAAATATTTTTCTTTAAGTACACAACCTGCTGTGTAACAAAATGTTGTTAGAATCAATGCAAAACAATTTGTGGTAGCACCAGTGATATTAATGGTCACATCATTTTAACTCTTCATATATAATGCAGTAATGTGTCTTTACAAAATCGATAGCTTCTCCAATTACAGTTAACATGATTCTCAAGACAGACTATAAATGCCATGCAATTAAACTCCAAGGCACTCCATATTTCTCTTGTGCTAGCTCTTCTTGAAGCTGAATAGCTGGAAGGAGCAACTAATTTCTTACTTTCTCAACAAATATTTATTTTTCTCTAGAATACTTATTATTACCAGTAGAAAGTCAGGTTTTTTGCCTTGATGTGGATTGCTAGAGAAGAACACGAGGCCCCTGATTTTTGACACATTTATTAAATAGAAAAAAATTGTATTTTCCAATCTTAACTGTTCCCCTTGAAAGAAAATGCATAAAATCCATTTTGGATCTTTTTGCAATGCTCAGTAGGCATGAGAGTAATAATCTTAAGTTCCTAAGTCCTGCAGAGTATCTATCAAATTCATCTAGATTTTTGTCCCACCTGTAATGTACCATAAACTTCCCTTCCTGGTTTTCACTCATGTTACGAGACATTTTCTTCAGGACTGGTTGATTCTTCAGATTGACAGAAACCCTTACGTTTTGTGTCACTGAACTTTGAGCAATTGACTGTTTCACCATGAGAATAGCTGGTCAGTTTGTGCTGTATAGTAAGCGAATACAGAAAAGTTGCTTGACAAATATTGGTCACCTCTGCATCCCTTCAAATCTCCAACCAAGCCAGGTAAACCACTTCATCCATAGATTCTAAAGGTATCAAGCCATGCAAGTTACAAAACCATCTCCTTGTACCATATCTTCTTATTAAACCTCTGAGAAACATCTTATCTTGAATGCCTTCCTGCCGTTCAGTAACGCTGGATGTTATGATTCCGTACTAACACTTCCAAAAAAAAAAAAAAAAACCAAGAGAATTGTGATTTTCCATTCATTTTCAGAAAAATGCTAAGTTCAGCAATGGATAGCTGAGGAAATGTGTAGATTAAATGGCTGAGATTAATGAAGGTCACAAAAAAGTGACTGGTCTTAAGCTGTTTAATATGAATTTTGTGTTACATAAACAAGCAAAGGGGGTTTGCTTTGCTTGATTTTTCTTTGCCTTTTCCTTTTTCTTCCCTTTTTCTTTTCATTTCCCTTTTCCTCCTTTTTCCCTTTCCCTTTCCCTTTCCCTTCTCCTTTCCCTTCCCGTTCCCCTTTCCCTTCCCCTTCCCCTTTCCCTTCCCCTTTCCCTTCCCCTTTCCCTTCCCCTTCCCCTTCCCCTCCCCCTTCCCCTCCCCCTCCCCTTCCCCTCCCCCTTCCCCTCCCCCTTCCCTTCCCCTCCCCCTTCCCCTCCCCCTTTCATTTTCTACAATAGCATACATCTGTGTAGACATGAATTTATTCAGAATATTTTTATATAATGTGACCATAAGTGTTAAGAATGGCTAGTTATTCCTCACAGTGAGTATATTTTATAAGATCAGATTTCATTTCATTTTCATATTGCTGAATATACGCCATGATTTTGCCATATTTAATTCCTTCTTCAAACCAGCAAGCCCTGAACGCAGAAATAAGGCCATGGTTAGGCTATTGTAATCACATCATAAACAAAGCTATAACAAATGTAATTTCCAACACAATTTTAATTATTATATATTTTTCTTGCCAACAGTATGATTGTTTTACTGATATAAAAAAGTAAAACCACATAAAAAATTCCCCAGCATTACAAATAGCTGCTTGATTCAGTAGAAAATGACCACATCAAACATTTACTGTGAGGGTATAAAATTGCCATCTGTTCATTATTTAGTTTTTACAGTTTTTAGAAAGTGTAGAGCTATTTCTCTAGCATGAAACTGCCACCTCTGATTAATTGTTTCCAATTAGATGGTATGGACATTCATTCTTAAATTGATCAGTGTGATTATTGTTTGACTGCAAAGATTAAATGAAAATTTAGCTGACATTAAGATCACCTCTCTGTATTTGAAGCTATTTTCCAATGAAGTTCTGAAAACACTTGTTACTGTTCTAGTAGTCTGAAATGCTAGGTGAGTGCTTACCAAGTTCTCTTAGTTTTTTCCTTATCTTTCCCTATGATACTATTCAGTTCATTTTGTTGTAGTTTCCTGGCAGGCATCATAGACCTCATCAACAAAATCAATACCTAGTTCTCAATCCAGCTATATTCACTGTGCAATTCGAAGGCTTATAGGAGGTTTATGTTAAGGGTTTGCAGAAGACATACAGTACCTTGGTAACTAGAAACAAATCCTATACCTCAGACTTATCCCCAATCAAGGCAGAAAGAAGAAAACACACAAACTAAACAACTAAATAATTTTGGATCAGAGAAGCATACATATATATTGTGATATTGCTGATCATGTCAATTGCAGTTGGCAGGTAAAAAAACTCTTACACTAGGTTTTAAACACAGGCAATACAGAAGGATTCTATGAGCAGACGGTTTGAAAATGAATTTTCAAACACTCGTAGGAATAACATCTAAATGTTAAGCAGCCTCTTGTGTGGCATTTATTTAGCAAAAGTTGTCCATCCTTCCTTAAAATTGGTATCTGCCAAATACAAAGTACCTAATTCAGTATTTGGGCATGCAAGAAAAATTAGAACTGACAAAACTACTCAGCTTATGGTAACTTTTTTTTTTTTTTTCCAGTACGAACTGCATTTTCATTGAATTGGACTTTGCAAACAATTTCATATATTATTGGGGGAGGAGGGAGATGAGGGGAGTTCTATGGATTATTCTTAAGCAATTGAAAACAAAACATTGTAATGAGAGATAGTAACAATCTTTAACTATGGATACCCTGCCATATTAATGTATTTTGCTTTTATACTGTCTATTTTATGAAATGCATAACGGAAGCACATTAATCTGTACCTGTTTCAATTTTACAGCCAAACATTTTATTGCTGGAATTTTACAATGTATTTTTAACATTTGCTGTTGAAATATAGACACTATTTTCAAGGATTTTAAAAAATGCTTAATTATTGGTTCTGAGCTCAGCTTAGGGACATGGTGGATTTTCCCACTATTTTTACTGCAATTCGAGTCAGATATTCTGACAAGATATATTGCATATTATACATCATTCCTACTGAAGAGATAAAATATTTCCAAAATAAAAAAATGCTGCACTGCAAAACAACCACACATTAGAAAACAAAGATTCTATCTTGCTGAAAACTGATGGCTTTCAGAAAGCTGGAATGAGCAACACTATTTTCTGTGTTTGTCTGGGACAGCAGGGGCCATGTATGAAGACATGAATAATCAAAAAAATCATTGATGTACACTTCTACAATGCTGATTTAAAGCTAGTTTTATGAACATGGTGTTAAGACGAAGGACCTCTGACTTGGAAACTGTTGTTTGTATTTCAGTCTGATTGCTTGACTTTAATCATTGCTATTCTTCTATTCTTTTGTGTGCAAGTTTTCAGAATTACAAAAAGAGAGTATAGCTTGGGACTTTCCCTGTTTTTCTGACATATTCATGATTTTACACTTTTCTGCTGGGGAGTTAAATTTGACTACAGATTTATATATCTGCTTACCTTTAATTTTAAAATATCTGCTTTTCACACATATAAATGAAAAAATATATACATTTGAGCCAAAGTTTTATCACTTATCAGATCTTTTATGGTCCAAATTTTGATATTTCCCTTGAATAGAGAATTTGAAGTAGTAAAATCTGTACTGGTGTTGTGAGATTTTTTTTCTGTAGGCAAATCATTCTAAACTTAATGCTGCTGTTAAACAGAATGTGATTAGCTTCTGAAAACCACACACACACACCCACACCCTTTTCATGGGAGTTTACTTGCACAATACATAGGAAAAAATGAACACAACATATATCAAGTTTCTCAAAAAGATGAACAAAAGAGTGTTATTTTTGGAATATGTCTTTTGGCCAGAGACTCTGTATTTTTCCCCCTCCAAGGAAATTTTTTCACTAAATCTGTGATGTATTTATGTTGTATCCAGACAAACTTGATACAAGAATCTTCGCTGTCTATGGATATCCAGATGCCAGCACAATACGCAAAAGATGCAAAACCAAGCAAATAAAAACCTCGAAATCTCTGAGCTGCCTGGACTCAAACTGCATAGGGTCTCTTCTACCATGAAATAGAACTTTCATTTTAATCCAACACAAAATTACAGAGTTTTGAAGCTTTGCCAACAAGTTGTATACTGAATCTTAATCTGCTTCCACATGACAACCTCAGGACACTAATTCCCACCCCTAAGCAACCCTGATTGCTTATTGAATATCTGATAAGCCACAAAAGGAAGGTTTGAGGGGTTTGTGAATCATCAGGCCCTTTCCCAGAATCTCCTAGGTATCTTAAATTAGTACGATAATCACTCTCCACATAATCCAAGGACTCTTGAAACTGGGACATATAAAAGCTAGCCAATTTGGCTACTCTCTCTCTTCCTGCTCCATCTTCCTTTCATTGCCTCCTGGATCCATGATGCAGAAGAAGAATCAATCACTGGCAAAGAAGCAGAAACCATCACTGGCAAAGAAGCAGCTTCATTTCTGGAGCTCTGGGTTGATGTCTTTTTTCTATTTCTTTCTCTTTCCTCTTTTTCCTCTCTATATTTCCTGTTCTCGTCCCCTTTTCCTGATTCAGTAAAATGTTCAATTACACCATTACTTTATTCCTTGCTCAATAAAGAAAAGTCCCTCTCTTTTTCATATTTCTGCTTGCTTGGTGTGAATGCATCTTTATTTGCTTCATGGGAATCTCTACTCTTTGTCAAACCACACTTGAAGCCAAGATTCTCAAACTGCTCCTTGACAATCCTTTACTCTGAGTTCATTTGATTATAATTCTTTTCTTTAATTACTTTAGAAATTCATTGATTCTCTATCAGTGCTTCAAAATGAAGAAATATTCTTATGTTTTTATCACCTAGGCTTCAACAACTTGGGAGATCAAATGACTCATAATCAATAAAGGCTCTTCTTTCTTTTTTTACTGTAACACGTAGTGTAAATTTGTGTCTGTCTAGTTAATGAAAAATATATTTGAAAAAAGCAAATATTCATTGCTGTAATACGATTAAATGCATACAATAATTTAAAACAGTTCATGCCAGTTATGGTCAAACATTACAAAGAACTGCTTCCCAGCTTATGAAGAACCTTTCTATAGTATTGATTGTAGTCTCTAGTTTCAGTATAAATCTTCACTGTTTTTTTATCAGTGTAACATTTTTTAGCCATACAGAAAATACTTCTTATGCAAAACTTTGTGTTTTATACACTCTTATGTTACATAGTCAATGTTATTTAATTGTTACATTTTCTGTTTTGTATTGTTTTCATATAAAAAAAATACTTCTAGTGTATTTGTTTTCTGTTTAACTACTGAGGCAATTTCCCAGTAGCTGAGTTCAGCTGAAGGGGACTGTACTATTCAGTATGGGGGACTTTGTTAGAGAAAGATGAGTCCATCACAATTTTATACAGTTTCAAAGCTGCAGATATGTTTAGTAGTTCTTGTCAGGAGAGGTGTGTGGGTTGCTCTCAGTGTGGGCTAAATTTCCTTAAAGCCCTACAATGCCAGCATGAAGGCTTTCACACCCAGCAGATTGAGTCAATGTATTATTTTATATAAACCGTGGAATAATGCCCTCTTCCATCACTGAAGCATTCTTTTATTGTTTTTTTAATTATTATTATTAATTTAGAGTATTAAAATGGCAGTTGAGACATCTTGGTTGAGGACATGGAGGAATTTATGGTGTTTGCTGATGGATGATATCCAGATGTAAGCACTGTTTTCATAACTCAGTATTAGGAATTTGGGCAAGATATAGCATTTTCATGGCCTAGAGTCCCAAAATTCATCAAATTAATTGTCCTCATCTGTGTATTCATCAGTGTCTGTTCTGTTATGTAAGTTACCCACATAAACCTAACTTTGATCAGTATTTCATAGTTTTCCAAGAAGTGATTAAAAAATTGCTACAATCAAGAAGAGTGCATTGCAGTCTTTGCTTGACTGCATGCTCTCAGTGTGCTGCATCATTTGAGGGTACTATCCAGTCTTTTCAAAAAGCATGGATATTCTTTAAGATATGTAGCATGCTGGTCACCTCTAAGCATATTTATTCGTGATTACTCACTGAAACACGGTTAACTTCTTCCTCTGAGAAAACAGCAGATGTATAAGATACTGAATTAAATTTATTTTAATATGCACTAAATAGTCTATATTATGTTAAAGTAGTTCTAATAAATATAATTACTCAAGTCTGAAAAAAGTGTAAAGACCACAATGGGGAAAACAGGAAGAAATAATTACAGATGGAAATTGTTAGGAAACTCCTCTAATAAGAGCAGCTTAATCATAAAATTTTTGAAACAAAGACATGTTGAGAAACAGAAAAAATATTCTTCATATCTTACTATCTTATAATTTAGGGCAAACATAACATAAAACAAGATATGAAACATGACCAATATTAACTAACAAGTTGCTATTAAATTATGGAAGGTCTTTCTTTAGGTCAGTCACAAGCTACATAAAAATGACTTTATTATTTCTTTACACTTCATATACTAAGAAAATGAAAAGAAAGAATCTGCCATAGCAGCTGTCCAGTCACTTGAAAACTCCCTTTAGGTATGCAAGTATCCCACAGCAGCCATTTAAACAGAGTTTAAAGGCACTTTATAGTTCTAGAAACAAGGACATTCAACCTTGAAGGTTGGATACACTGACAATAGATGACAGACAATTCTTCTTTCTTACTGGAAAAAGAAGATGTTTTTCCTTATTTCTTCTCAAACAAATGTTTAAAAAACAACAGTACTTTTCTGTAGTTCTTTGTGTGACATTATTGTGTCCACAATCACTTTTTGTGAATGTTTGCATATTCTATGATACAGAGGCATTTACATTCACTTTACAGGTGCATTAAAAAACTCTAATTTTCAAGCAAAGTTTAACTAAAAAGTTTACTTTTGTCTTGATATTTCAGTTTTGTAGACAGAACAAGACTCATTCAAAGTCCCTCAGACTGCAAACAGCTTACTATTAAAGGCTTTCTGCTCACACCTTATTATCCATTAGCCATGTAACACAACTAATTAAGACATGCTTTTCAATGGACACAAAAACATTTAGATAAAGGTTTAAAAGGGATTTTAATCTCTTTACTTATCAGTAATGCTACATTGCTCTCTATAACTACCTGAAAGAAGGTTGTAGAGAGGAGGGAGCTGGCCTCTCCTCCCAAGTGACAGGGGACAGGACAAGAGGGAATGGCCTCAAGCTCCATCAGGGGAGATTTAGGCTGGACATCAGGAAAAACTTTTTCACAGAAAGAGTCATTGGTCACTGGAACAGGCTGCCCAGGGAGGTGGTTGATTCACCTTCCCTGGAGGTGTTTAAGGCACAGGTGGACGAGGTGCTAAGGGTCATGGTTTAGTGTTTGATAGGAATGGTTGGACTCAATGATCCTGGGGGTCTCTTCCAACCTTGTTATTCTATGATTCTATGGTTATACATTTATTATTTGTAAGCTGACTAGTTAAAGCATAAAATCATAATCATCGTTACCTTTGGAAAGTGCATCATTTTAAATCCAAACCTTGCCTTCCTTACTAGTTAGAAATACTTATCCAGAAAAAAGTTTCACAGTATTTACAAAATCAGAATAATAATTCTTTGTAAATTCAGCGATTTCACTGTAGTTCACTTTTTATTATTTTTATTGATGTACTGATGAAGTATGTTAACATTAAAATTTTTAGGCGAAGAGCTTGCAAGCAGAACAAAGTTTTCCTAATATATAAATTCATTAATGATATTTACCTTCTGGTATATTTGCTGATCATTTTGTTTTCTGTACAGTAGGAAAAAGAAGGGTCCTGGTAGTGTCCATGAGTCGCTTATGCCATTCTCTTCTCACAAATTTGGAGAATATATGATCTGAAAATTGTGCTTTGTTTTGTACAGAGATCTTAGAATGGTTCTCCCACATTCAGATGTTATTTAACAAGAAGAAATATCCTCTGTTAAGCCAGATGACAGTTTTGAGAAAGGGTTCCAAAGACATGATTTTGGTTACCCAAATGTTTTCTCAGCTTTGAATCATAAATATCAAAGTTCAAGAAAGTATAAGGTAAGAACAGTCTGCTTCTCATGTTTATGACCTAGGAAAGTCTCACATTCCTGAGAAATTTCTCTGCCTCTTTTCAGATTTATCAGTTGATCTAAAAACTATATTACCTCATCTTGTTCTCTTGTTTCAGACCATAGTGTCTACACTGATGCAGTTTGCTATGCACAGGACTCTGAAGTGGGAATCACAAACAGTATTTCAGATGCCTTTTTCAGTTTCCCAACACATGATGAAATAATAGTAATTAATTGTACTATAAACAAGACCATTGATGAAGTAGGGACTTCAAAAGACCATATAAAAGATAGCTTCCTGTAAAAGCAAAAGACTTAAAGAATAGGGTTTTTTTCTTTTAAAATTGTAGATGTACTTCAAAGAAACTGAATTTTCTGCAATCATGTGAGTAAGAGACCCTGCTGGAAATAAAATAGTAAAATATCCAACAAAGAGTATTTTTTAAGCACAGTTATACAGCTCTTTTACTGCTTTATTTATTGAATAAGAGCTTAAAACTGAGGTGGGCATTTTCCTCTATTATTTGAACAGAATATTTTGCATAAACTGTTTCTTGTATCAGGCTGTAATAGAAGAATTTTAGACCCATTTATTATTGATATGATAATAGATAAATAAAAATTTAGCAATCTCTACACAATTCATTATGAGGTGTTTACAGATAAAAGAGTTAATCTACCTGTTTTCTACCTACATTCTTTACTAGGTATCCAAAATAGCTAGCCAGGCCATATTACTAAGAAATTGGCTCTTCTCTCAGATTCACCTTTTAAAAAGTGTTGACAGTAGAGAAATACAGTGAGGTGACAATTGACTTACATGTTATCACCAAGAAACTAGCAATCAATTTACTTACACCTCTTTTCTTGTACTACTATGACATCCTACTTTCTTTTCCAGATAGTGCTTAAGAAAGATTTGTCTGAAGGACAACTATCCTGATCACAAACTTTCCTAAAGTCCTTGGAAAAGCAACTACTGACTCATTTTTCAACATTTGCAGAGGATAGCTTAGTATAATCATGACCTTGAGCTAAAAAAAGTTACAAAACAGGTACATAAACAACAAAAAAGTATCATAGATAGCTTCATATGTATAGACATTGCCACATTTGTTACTTGGCACTACTGAATTTAAGAAAATAATAAGGTGCCTGCTTTTGCTTTTTAAAGATGGGGACATACAGAAAATGATTGATTGCAATGGAGAGAATTGCATAATACAATGTCCTCCTGACTATATAAATGTGTTAAAATGTGAGAAAGATGAGAGGGTGATATATAGCAAAATAAATACAAGTTCACATTGCAAGAACAATGAAAAGAGAGCAAAAGCCTCTGCTCTTTTCAGATAAGCATACAAAAACAGATTCAGGTAAGAAATAAGGGAGAACAGAGTTGTTCTGGTCGGGACCAGTTATAAATTCACTTAAATACCATCACGGTTTATTGTAATTTGCACGGGAGTGTAACCTGTTAATCTTGAAATAGGAGGTTAGATACTTAGTCCCAAAATAGGACATAGTATAAGGCACTATAGAAAACAATGTATGAATAATAATAAAATAATAAAATATGAGCTTGGAAGAAACTGGACAATGCTGACTGCTTTGATGATAGGTAGCAGTTGCAATACCAATTGTAATATTTCAGTGGGAATTAAGACAAAGAGCATTTTTCTTTCACCCCTCCAATGTTTCTTGGGAGCCATTCCAAGTGCCGTGAAGAAAAAATTGTAAGGATGTTTGACTGGCATTAGCTATTCGGAGTAACTTTCCAGTGTACTTGTAATGACTCAGATCTGATAGCTTATGTGACAGGCTGTGAAAAAACAGGAAAAGGCAGATAATGCTGTAGAATTCATCCTTTTATCACGGTCTTTGTAATAAACAATGAATTCTACAGCAATATTTGGAATTGGCACGCACTGATCAGTTTAGATACCTGCTCCTCAGTGAATACTAAAAGGACAAGGATAAGAGAAAATATGGTAATTTTGCAAGAAGAGGTAGTTGTTCATTCAAAAAGAAGTGACAAACAGGGGATTGGTACTTTGTTTCAGCCAGAAGGAAACAGGTCAGCATTAAGTAGATAGATATTTTTTAATCAACATGAAAAGGATAGCAGAACTCCATGGTAAATTAGGTTACCTACTGATAATGAGCAGAAGTGAAAGGGATAATAAATCAAGCAGAGTGCAAGCAACAGTCTCTAGATCAGATCACAGCTCAGGGAGGATAAGAACAAACTGAATTTTGATGATGGACTCTTCTGTAGAATGCAGGAAGTCATACTGGAAAGCTTCTAAGATGCCACTGAAATCTAAATTCATTATTAACTGAGATATAGAAATCCAGACAGCCAGTTGTAGGTAACAGCTTTAATAAGACATGAAAAGAAGATAAGGCAGTAGTATATATTAGGAGATTTATATTATCTGTCTACGCTTTTTGATTACTCATGTGCATTCACAATATGAACAAAATTTCATTGCCTCCATAAATTATCTTTTACTTTCTATATATACACACTGAGCAATCCTGCAGCTCTTGAAGCAGTTCCCTTCATCACCTTTAAACTTTTCACAGGATTAAGTTTGACTTGGTGTTACTAACAGACCAGATGTGAGGAGTTTAATCCTGAGTAAACCTCACTAATGTTCACCTCTCACTCTGTAGCCTCAGATAGTCCACATCAGTAAGGACGCAAGTACCTGAGAATTCCAGTTTCCAAGCACTGCAGAGAACTGTAAATCAGCTTTGCTCTGTAAAGTTGATAACAAAAGTTTCATTACCTCCTTAGGTGGAATAAGCCAAGATTTTCTCTCCTTATCCATAAGAAGCGCAGAGATTTGAATGTTATCGATTTGCATCTGAAACTTGACTTCTTTCTGTGTTTATAAACTTCCCCACTGTTCTGGACATTTAAGACTGTTATTTTTCTTTAGCATTCCTCTAATATCTGTCCTTCAGCTGAGAAACAGAATATGAGACAGAAAGCAGAAAGACTTATTTATTTATCTATGTATGTATTTACTTAGAAAGGTATTTATATATTTAATAACTTTAGATTTAATTAAATATTATAGAATTATTTTAATTGTTTTAGAAAATATTTGTCTCTGGAAAATTTTTTTTTGTTTCCAGATGCGTCACAAGTAAATCAGATATTGGACACTCAGGAAGATCAGTCACAGGGTCTTTTTTGAAAAAGCAATTTCAGTGTAAATATTTAACTCTTTTGCAGATGTGTTTGTAGAAATATGATATAGTTGGGATGCATGTAGTTCAGACTTAGTTCTATTTAAATAACCATGTGTATGCTTGATAGAACTTTAATTTAATTTTGAACAGCTTTCCTTCTCTTCAGTCTTTCAGAATAATTTAGCTAAGTCACAATGGTTTTATATTTCTTATAACTGAACCAAATTGAGTTAAAATTGTTTATGATTTGACAGAAAATCAAGATGTAAAGAAGGTCTTTGTATGAAGATGTTTATCAGCTACTCTGCAGAAACAGACTGCATTTCATATTTATAAGTGGTAACTCAGCTATATGTCACTTTTCCTGAAACCTCAGAGCCATACCTGCTGTGGTCACCTTGCACTTCTGGCGTCTGACCTTAACAAAAACCACAAATTGCTGTTATACTTAACTGTTGCTGAGAAGGACTACACATCTAGTTATAATTTAATTGCTTCAGACAAATTCTCCAAGCAAAGTTTTCAGGCTTCAGGAAACAGTCCAGAAATGAACTTCAATAAAAAGAAATAATATAGAATGCACTGCTGGCCATCAGAAGAGTTATTAGCTGAAAACTAGCAGAAGCACAGATAACAAACATCAGCTGTGTAAAGGACTAGTTTTGCAAAACAGTGTGCCATCTAGTACATGGGATTACAAACATATTCTTTGAGGAGTTTCTGCACTTTTACTATTCTTGTAATGAATTCTAAAAATAGCAACGTTTTTAAATACCATTTTTTTTTAGGAAGGCTGATGAAAATAAGAAGATGAGATTATAATAATGATTGTATAGATTATTGCATAGGTAGTAATGAGTATAGATTATTGATAATAGGCTTGGGCTCTTAGTTCACTGTTCTGGCTAATCTGTAGGTTAATTTCAAATCTTTTTAAGGAGATACATATTAACATCAAAATAATTAGGAAGATGACACTGAACAGACATGAGTTATTTTTATTAGCCAAAATATTCAGAAAGTAAGTAAAAAATGGCGCATCTCCTGGAGGCTCACAATTGCTTTCCAAAAGTTCCAGTGTTTGGAGGGCTCTGCAGCCAACACCATGAGATGTTCCATCAACATCTTTTTAATTGGAATATATCATTATTTAACATTCTGAAGTGAAAATTAAATGGTTTTGCAGAAGGTTTTCTTTAAAGCAAGTGTGAAATGACAGCACTAGCTCCCAGATGAGACAGTTTAGTAAGTGTTGATTTGGTAGCCATCTGGCAAGTACCTTTCTTTCATCCAGTGAAATGGAAGAAAACAAGTGAAATAGAGAAAAGAATCTGAGAAAAAAAGACAATGGCTGATGCAAAAGGACTGGTGCATTTTTTTATTTCTGTGATTCTTCTCTTCATTCTTTCAATCCTTTTCTAACACCAGATTTACTCCATCATAGATCTCATTCTCTTCCCTGCCCATGATTTAACTTTTCTGATTCTTAGAATTCATCCTGTGACTCTCTTCTATGATCCATTTTGCCACATCTACTTTCATTGCAGGAAGGCATTTTCAAAGGGTTCAGTAAATTCAGCCTTTCAACGGCAACAAGAGATGTATGGTAGCAGTAACTGTGAGGGGTTAAAGCATACTCAATTCAGAAAGTCTTTAAAAACCGAACTAATAAATGCTACTGAGCCTGTGCTGAGCATGTACAAGGTATTATTTTACTTATTTCATTTTCCCAAGGTGTTATTGAACTGACAAAATACATATGAATAGTGAGAAATTTAGCAAAAGACAAACCTTTGAAACACAATATACTTTCTAATTAGACATAGAACTCTGAATCACTAGCACAAGAGTCTGGCAGATCTTCTGTAGCCTGAAGAAACAGTGCATATGACATTCCCATAACAAATAAAAAATTTCCAACTCAAACAGTTAAAATGCAAAATCTTACAAACCAGTGGGAATAGAGTCTAAAATAGAACCATTGAATTATCTAAAAATAAGCTTAGTGTCTAATAATATGTCAAGATCTGATTGCTGTATTTTAAAAAAAAACGAAAAACAACAAAAAGCAAAACCCAAACAATATCCTCAAGCGTGTAATCCAAGTTACTTTCAAATCCTGGATACCTGAAAAATTTTGTTCATTGTATAAATTTCTTTGTGGAGAAAGAGTCAAGCTAAAGATCACTCTTGCCAGCCTATTTATAACTCTACTGATTACTTTCAAAATATATATTAGCTTAAAGTTTTTGGTTAGAATGTGTGTTTACATCAGAAATAAAATTTTCTTCAGGAACATTTTTTAGAAATATTTTCATAAAAAAAATCAAAATAGCACATACTGAAACTGAAGACATTTTGTTACATTTTCAAGGAACTTTGCTTTTTATTTGTTTGAAAATATATTGGTTTGGGACACATCTTACTTCATATTGTTTTATATATTTTAGTACAGCATTTTTATCCAGATCTAGGAAACAAATTCAGATCCTAACTCAAAGATTCCTTATTGAATATCTTTATTTTGATTAAAAAAATATATTGACATTTTTGAGTTTTCTGCAGACTCATACTTCTCAAATAGCCCCACCTCCTCTTAACAGACCCAGGGAGTTAACTTTTAAGAGAGATAGTTGCCTGTTGTTGTCATTTATATGTCAAGTTTGTGATTTCTTAAACAACATCATCATGCACAGTTCAAGATGCTGTTGATGGGACTTATGGATTGCTCTGCTTAACTTATGCAAAACTCATATATGTAAAGCTGAGCCCTTTTTGAAGGGAAGTGCCTGTGAAGTTGTTCTGGTTTGAAATAAAGCTAAGTCTGTTATAAGTACCTTTGTTTTCTGGAAGTTAATTGCATGTTTTCAGACAATGTCTATCTCTAGAAGAGATAGCACTTGATATTTATAGTTACCACAGAAGTAATGGAGCACTGATAAGCAGAAAGGCCATTGTTTATACCTACTCCTGTAAAAACCAAGGCTATCCTTAAGTTGGTGATGCGCCATAAGTCAAAAAGGCAGAAAAGTGAGGAGCAGACAGGATAGGTGACCCCAAAATGAGAGCCAAAGAATTCCATGCCGTACATGTGTACAATGTCATGCTCCGTACAAAACTGATGGATTATAAGGAGCAAGCTCTCTTTTTTGATAGCCAAGTGTTTAGTAAGGACTTTGAGCATCCTTCTGTCCCTGACTCATATGCCCCTGGAAGAAGGGACAGGTATCTTGGGTAGACTACAGGGAGCAAATAAGATCATGCAGAGGAAAAATCAGGAGGGCCAAAGATCTGAAAAGGATCTGGACAGGCTGGACTGCTGGGCTGAGCCCAATGGCATAAGGTTGGACAAGGCCAAATGTCGGGTCATACTCTTGGGGCACAACAACCCTGTGCAGTGCTACAGGCTAGGGGAAGAGTGACTAGAAATCTACCTGGAGGAGAAGGACCTGGGGGTGTTGGTTGACAGCTGACTGAACATGAGCCAGCAGTGGCCCAGGTGGCCAGAAAGGCCAATGGCATCTTGGCTTGGATCAGAAACGGCATGACCAGCAGGTCCAGGGAGGTTATTCTCCCTCTGTACTCGGCACTGACGAGACCGCACCTTGAATCCTGTGTTCAGTTCCGGGCCCCTCACCACAAGAAGGATGTTGAGGCTCTGGAGTGTGTCCAGAGAAGGGCAACGAAGCTGGAGAAGGGGCTGGAGAACAAATCTTACTAGGAGTGGCTGAGGGAGCTGAGATTGTTTAGCCTAGAAAACAGGAGGCTGAGGGGAAACCTCATTGTTCTCTACAACTACCTGAAAGGAGGTTGTGAAGAGGGGGGAGCTGGCCTCTTCTCCCAAGTGGCAGGGGATGGGACAAGGGGGAAATGGCCTCTTGCAGCACCAGGGGAGGTTCAGACTAGATATCAGAAAGAAATTTTTCACTGAAAGGGTCATTGGGCCCTGGCTGAGGCTGCCCAAGGAGGTGGTTGAGTCACCCTCATTTCCTTTTCTCTTTCCCTGTGGGGATGGGTGAATTGGAGTACAACTGCCCATGTTTAGCTGCCAATCAGGCTAGGAGTGGAGTTAAGCCACAACAAGCATCCAACTAGTCATGAAAGCATCTTCAGCAGTGAAAGCCTCTGACCTGCAATACTATCCAGGTTGAACAGTTTTCCTCTGAGTGGAGATATTGAAAGGCTCTAGCTTTCCCTGATAACTGTACAGAAACACTAACACTGATTTCACACAACCCATTTCATTCCATACATAAAAGTAAATGGATGTTAGATGTCTAGATTAGACTGTGTGGATCTTGTTATGCCTTTAATATTTCTATATGACTTGTAGTTACACACCTACTCTTTTTCTGCAGCCTGTGGATTTACGTCAGTAATGTAGACATGAGGAGATTTAGAGAATAAATGTTAACAAGTTGCAGTCTCTTTAGCTTCTTTTACACAGCCGTATTTATGGTTTGGGGTAGTGGCTTATTTGTTTAGTCTGTACCAGTAATGAAAAACCATACTTTCCGCTTTCCCAGCACTGGGAAAGGGCAAGATCACTATGTCTCTTAGTGTTGTTCTTTAGACAAGCAAACTCTTTAAAAGATACAATTCATCTTTTCTGAATGAATTTCGTAACAGGTCTCTGAAATGATAGCAAAACCTGTTTTCCTTATGGAGTTTCATAAATAGTGGTATTACATGTGGGCTAAAACACATGCAGAATACAACTAGCACTAAAACTGTGTGAAGTTGTGTGGAGGCAGACTGCTACTTCTTGTACTCATTCACAAGATGGATTGGTGAATTAAAATCTCATTATCTCTATCATGTTACATAGTCTTGTTATGTGATATCATCAAGGCCAATTTACTGCTATAACTTGATAACCGAATCTAAAGAGAACTTCTTAGAAATAGAAGTAAGTGTTGACAGCATCACAAGATTCCAAATTATAAATCATGTGTTATTTACCAGTGTTGTTGTACTATTTTTTTTAAATTCATTTTGGTAGCACACAGCCGTAAGTCAAAACTGGCCTTCAAAGAATTAAAGACAAAGCAGGATATTAATTTTGGTTTTATGTGAACTCAAATTCTCATTTCCGACTCTTAGAGTCAAGGAAAAATAATGAGAAGCTGAGATTCTGTTTGAAATCTGATTTTCATTTACAGTAATTCTGTGGGCCCTTATGACTACTTGGAGGAAGTACAATGTCCTTCGTAAAACTGACACTTGAGCCTTTTCTTTAAATTCCGGGACATCTACGTTGTTGTAAGAATAGTGTTAGGTCTGAATTCAGAATGAGACTAGAGACAAGGTTGCTTTTTTGTCACCATCACTGGCTTCTGAACTAGAGGTTCAGAGAATTAAATGTATTACTATGATCAGAATTGCATGAATTGAGGAGAATGACTTATCCTAATTCAATATCCTTCAGGATAATAACCTTTAGAGTTATTTCCCCTTTGATCTATAAAATATAATATTGTCAGAACTGCTTTAACAAATGGTAGAAACCCTACAAAGCTCGTCCTTGTACATTTGTCATAAAGGTTTTTTTGTGTTCATTTTTTCTTTATATCAGCAAGAAACTCTTAAAGTTTAGAGTAGTTCTTATATTCAGGTATCACCTGTGAATGCTCAGGAATAAAAATACAAAATGAACACTCCACTCAATCTTAACAACTGACTTGATTGCTCTTGTAAGGTCACTGCTGGATTTTTAGTTCTCAGCAGTTGGAGCATCCGGTGAAGCAGTCTGCAGCCTGGGTGGACCCCTGAGTCTGCAGTCTACTGACACTGGAAAACAGCCTCTCAGCCCAAAACTGAGACCAACTGGTTTGGATCCATGGGTGCCCTGTTTGCTGTTAGAGTAGTCATACTGTCAGTATTGCATTCCTTACCTTTTATAGGGTTTTGTGAAAATTTGGCTATGAAAAGCACTCAAAGGGTAAGAAATTCCCTTTTATTTTTCTCCTGTAGACCTTCATTAGGAATTACTGAAGCACAGAGAAGGAATGTAGGACACTGATAGCAATCTCTGCTAAAAGTTAGTGGAGATAATTATCTTGTCATTGTCATTCTGCCGTTTTATTTTACAGTGCAGAAGCTGAAGACAAATCTAGGCCTACAGTAGATATTTATGCATTAAATTCTTCAAGCTTCATTCTGAGTGGAGTGCTTTACTCCTCACATACTGTCCACAGATTTCACTAAGTCTACTGGGTTTTGTAACCTAACAAATTTTGTGGTAAAAGTGGAAAATTATGAGGACTTTTCTAATGAAGAGAGCTCTTGTGAAATAAGAAATTGTGATATTAGCTGTGTGTAAGTATATTTTTTGTTTCCCTGTTTCCCATCCACTGGTAACATAAATGGGTGTAGTCTAGTAGACAACGATGTTCCTAGAAGTTCTCATACAATAAAAAAAAAAAAGGAGAGAACTATGGGGGGGTTGTGGGGAAGGAGACTATATCTCCCTGAGAAGAGGCAACTGGCCCACCTGGTGGTGACCACACCTGCAGCTGCAAGCACAGTGAAGCACTAGCTTTCCCTTGCTGAGTGTGAATTTC
Organism: Clamator glandarius; assembly: GCA_033459285.1. Classification (NCBI taxonomy): domain Eukaryota; kingdom Metazoa; phylum Chordata; class Aves; order Cuculiformes; family Cuculidae; genus Clamator; species Clamator glandarius. The sequence continues at coordinate 397,583 of JAUNZM010000023.1, forward strand.
ATAAAATTTTTAGATAGGGAGATACGATTCTTGTTTCATGAGTTTAAAATAAATGTAGGGGACAAAGGACACAAATCTGTAGGCAAACAAGTTTCCTGTTCAAATACTTATTCACCACATTCTTTTGGTGGGGGCACTCAAGATTTTGTTTTTTTCTGTCCATGATATACAATCATAGATAAGATGACTTTTTACAAGACATGGTATCCCAAGTACTCATGTAATACTTATCAGTATATGAAAATACTAAACCTTAGCACAATGGTCTACTTTTTGTATCCTGCTAACATCTTCCTTCTGCTGTTCTTCAGAACAATCTCTACAATTGCTCAAAAAATCAGTATAATTTTAAAAATATTTTTTATCAGTTATATAATTTTTTAGAAAATATTTGATTTAGAATGGAAACATGTATATATGCCACTATATAGTCACCAACTGTACCTTGCCATGTTAGAAACAAACCTTTCTCCTCACAAACAGCACTAAATCTAGCTAAAATCTAACTGTGGACTGTCGTCCAGAAAAGGAATGCTTCTGCAACTTGAATTATTAGTTTTCAGTTATTAGTTTATAAAGCATTTTGTGATATTTCTGACAGTATGCCAAACTATCATTTCAACTTATACCTGTAATTAAACTGTTTATGGACATATTGGCATAACATACTATTATTACCTACAGTTTCTCCTTAAAATCAGTATTGATTTATTTAAGTCATCTGGTGCATACATACTATACATTCGTAAAGCAGAAAAATGTGAACTGCTTTGCAATGAATTTATTAACAATGATTGCAAGAATTGCTGTACTAATATTGAATTAGAGCACTTATATTTTACATCATTAACCAGCCTTTTCTGCTGTAAAATTGAGGTAGAAGAATAATGCAATGCAATTTTGGCAATATCTTTTTATTGCAACCAGACTACCTGCTGCTGCATTGTTTATGGAATGATGAGCTTTGCACTGAATGGAAATTTTATATGATAAAGCATTCTAGAAACTATTTCTTGCATAGTAAGAACAAATTAGTAGAGGAATAAAAGAAAAAATCTTCTGTTTCTCCTGGAGAGTGTTGTGCAGGAATGTGCCCTCATATCTTTTACTGGAACTAATGATTTATCTCAGACTGAATGAGATGCAAATCAGGTCTTTTGTTTCCTATGATGTAAATGCATTGTCTTAAAATAAACATTAAATAGTGCTTTGGTCAACTGAAGTGGCAAACAAACACTTCACAATCATGCTTGTAGCTCATACGCTTTCAGTACAAAATGAATGTTGAGGGTATTGCAGGACAAACTTACCTTACAGAATAACTGACTTATGTATTATTTGCAATTCAAGTTTGTCAAACAGCCAGTGCCAGGCTTGTCTCTAAGGGCTCAGCAGTCATTTATTGTGAGGTATATAGAGAGAGACCTTACGTTCCCCCAGGGCACTGATTTTGTAGGCATTTCGTCTGGTATTGAAGCTATTGTTCAAGGATTAAATAAAAATTCTGCCTTGTTTTCATATTTATTAACAGATAAATGAATTATCAGCTTATATGTATATAAATGTAGACTTGTGAAGGGCTTAGGGTCAGAGCTGTCCTTGTTGAATATGATCTCCACCACAAAGGTAGTGCAATTGTATAGACTGAGTGATTTAAATGCTGTTAGGAAGTTGAACATCCTTCTGCAATAGCTCAGCATTTCAGATTGTTGAACACATCTGATGGTAAAGGAGTTTTTGAAAAATGGTCTCTCTGTCATTTTACCTGGCGCGATCCTCCTCTTCTTGGAAGTTCCATTTTGCCGTAGATACTTCAGTTTTATCTTGAATATTCTGCCACCTTGAACTTAGTTTTAAGATTCCAAAGTCTTAGAGATATTCACACAGTGAACAGTAAAATACATGTATAATATGTGGTAATATACATGATAAATTAGATTGTATCTGAAATATGTGATTGTAAGATTACAGTATTCATAGAACTAGACTTCTCTGAAGTAAATTGAATATGACTCATAAATCGTTTTGGGCTCCCTAAAACCGTTCCATATAAACTATATGTCTATTGAATTCTGCCAGTGCTTCTGTAAGAAAAGGTAAAACAGATTTGATTGTTTAAAATAAACAATTAAATGGAGATGTCAGTTCCTTTACTCTCATCATCTCTACCTGATATAAAGATACACATCATTTTCACACATTACATTCTGACTGAATCACTGATGTTAATCTAATAGATAAAAATTGAAGCTTAAACAGTGACATTCCATTTGGAATATTCCACTGCAGTTATCCTCCAAATCTGTTATTTAATTTGTTGTCATCCACCTTTCCCATTCAGTGCTTTGACTGAATACTTGCCTCCAAAAGAAGCTTTATAAAACATCTTAGCTTGCATCAGAAACACCGTGGCCAGCAGGACCAGGTAAATGATCTGCCCCTGTAGTCACCACTGGCAAGGCCACATCTTGAATTCTGCATTCAGTTTTGGCCCCCTCATTATAAGAAAGATGTTGAGGTCCTGGAGCTTGTCCAGAGAAGAGCAAGAAAGCTAGTGATGGGGCTGGAGAAAAAGTTTTTTGGGGAGAGGCTGAGGGAACTGGGGTAGTTCAGCCTAGAGAAGAGAAGGCTGAGGGGAGACCTTATCACTGTCTACAATCAACTGAAAGGAGGTTGTAGAGTGGTAGGTATTTGTCTCTTCTCCCCAGTAACAGGTGTTAAGACAAGAAAGAATAGCCTCAAGTTGCACATTAGGAAAGATTTCTTCACTGGAATTGTTATCAGGCACTGGAACTAGTTACCTAGGGGGGTGACTGAGTCATCCGAAGGTATTTAAAAGGTTTGTAGATTATGTGCTTAGGGATATGATTCAGCAGTAGACATGTACTGGTAGACTTTAAAGATCTTTTCTGGTCTAGGGATTCCGGGATTCCGTGATTCTATGATCATTTAGATTTCATGTGCTCATATATTTTATCACTGTATGAATGTGTATGTATGTATAGAAGTACTGTACAAGGCCCTCAACATAAAATCAACATTTTAACAATTACGATTCAGAGGTTTCTAAATTTTTATATATAAAAATATAGTTCTTAGTTTTATATTTATTGCTAATGTGAATACCAAATAGCAACAAATAATGTACTGTTCTGACTGCAGCTGTGGTTGACTGAAAGCTTAACTTCATTTTAAAATAATTAAGATTAGACTTTATGATATATAGTTTCATATCTCTCTTGCGTTTCCTTAGAGAACAGTATTGGTCTGATGGCACTGATATTATTCCTTGGTACGTGCACACGATAATGACTGAAAGTTTATGTGAAGATTGTGGACCAGTATCTGATTCACATTTCAATTAACTAAAGGCTGGATTTCTGAACATAAAAGTTTCAAGCTACCTGGCTTTGTTCCTTAATTCTGCATTAGTAACTACTGAAATATAGTCTTTAGAGTCTTCAAACTGAATGAAGCACTGCTACAAGACTCATTTTCTTTTGGTGTTGATTTGGAAGAATGGTGATGAGTTAATTTGAAGTCAATGTTGGAAAAATCCTGCTGAAATTTGCATCAGTGAAGTTCCTGACTGGGTTTCAGCTATGTGCCCTTGCCAAAACAATCACTTCAGCTGTTTCTTCCTAAATGTGCTCATCCAGAGTGAACTTGTGGACTTTAACAGTGCATGCAAAAGTGAATTTTCTTGTCCCAGAGGTAGAATTCTGCTCTGGCTGAGGCTGAGTTACTGATGTGTGGCAAAGGTAGAGGAAAATTAGTGTCAGAGAGAGGAAAGAGGAGTCCTGGCAAGCTGCAGCTGTTCTAGTGCTTCCAGCAGGGCTGCATCAAAAATTAATTAAGGAGGAGGAGAAGGACTAGTAATAATAATAGTAATAATAATAGTAATAATAATAATAATAATAATAATAATAATAATAATAATAATAATAATAATAATAATAATAATAATAATAATAATAATAATAATAATAATAATAGTCATCATCATCATCATCATCATCACTCCTGTTTTCATGGACTATGTGTTACAGATTTTGAGGAATTGTACGTACAGGAATAGCCTCTGGAGAGCATCATGAACTAATCATCACTGCATTGCCCAACTCTAGAAGTGCATACAAGTGGTAGTGGACATGTCTTACATCCCTGAGAAGGAGAGGGGATATTTCCTGAGTCTATTGCAAGACTTGGTGTTATTTTTCAGCTATTAATTTTCAGGTATTTTATGACCTGATTTGATTTAATTACTAGTTGTACAAGGAAAAAAAGGCAAAAAGAAGACACGGATGTAACTACTGTACTAAGGAAGAAAAAATACTATCATTTAAATAAATTAAAAAAGCAACGGAAGACCAAATCTCTGCCCAAAACCTAATTCACATATTTCACAGTAATTTATATATGGCCCTGGTTGGCCCTATATGTGTGTATGTAAGCATGTGGGCAAACAGTTTTGTTAATAGAACTATTATCAGTGCTGACAACAGAATTACATTTTCTTGACTGGTCCTTCACCACGGCATAAAAAGAAATAGTTCCATGTTAGTTATCTAGTGCGTTCTTCAATAACCACCTGAAATAGCAACAAAACTTGTTCTGAAGAAAATTTAGTTTTTGAAAATAGGATAAGAAAAAATCTTACAAAAGCAGAACTGAAGGATAATGTTTTTTCATGGAGGCTGATTTTGCTTGCTATCATGGAGGAAAAAGAAACCCACAGACCTTCATAAATTAATATGGTGTTCAGTTATAGACACATTCAGTAATTGTTTTCAGTTTTTCTTCACTAGTTACCTCTTTCTTGTGTTCCCTCCCTCCCCCCCCGCCTTGCTTTTGTTTTAGCTTGTTTCAAGGTTTTTTTTTGTATTTACATCATATGGGAGCTGAATGGAGATTATCAGTCCCACAGATGGTGGCTTTTGGTCAGCACTGTCTTTTAAAAGCCATGCACCCTAGCCAAAGTCAAACCACACTGTAGCCTGAACTGCCAAAGGTGACAGAATGTAACAAAATTAATAACTGTAGCCAGAATTTTGTTGATTTTGATTAAATAGTGGAAGATGATAATAAGGATACACTTATTTCAAATGATTCTTATTACCTGAGGAAAGAAGATATTACCAGCTAATATAAATGTTTGGCTTACTGTCATATAGGTATTTGGGGAAAGGGGACAAGAAGGAAAGGAGAATGAGCTTTCATAGTGACAATGTCCATATCTTAATGTACATTTTTTTGCCTGGCTGGAATTAGAATAGCCAGCAGAAAAATATTTTGTTCAATGACCTGTATTAACAGTAATTTTTGTTTCTGAAATAACCCTCGTGACATTTTACTTTGTTTCAATAATCATCTCAGATGACTGTAAAGCCAGAGGGAAATTTTAGCAATGGAACTAATATTGAAGGCTGATCGCAAAGTAGCCATTATCTGTAATGACATTATTGCAGGATACTGAGTTGCTATCATCAGAGAGTTGGGCTTGAGTTAAATATGAATCTGGATCTATTCTTAGGAAGAAATAAAACCACTTAATTTTAAAGGCCTGAAATTTTCCTCACAGACACTTAGCAGAATATGTGGTTCTATTTTGTAAGTCAGAGAAATATCAAAAAAAAAAAGGATTCCTCCATGTATAATTTCAGTTATTCCATGTACAAGAGAAATTATGCATGTTCATACTTACATTTTGCTCTTTTTTGTGGTAGAGATAGTGATAATTAAGTCAACTTCCCAGAATCACAGTAAAAAAGTGATAACAGATGTTACTAGATTAAAATAAATAAAAGCTTTACATGGGCTTCGGTTGGAGAAACTATTTCCTGTCAAAATATCTTTCATTTCAATCTTAGAATTACATGTCAATTAAATGCTATTTTACAATAAAACAGACAAAACCTCTATGACATTGAACAATTTTTAATCAAAATACTTAGGAGACAAGGACCAGCTAAACCACAAATATGGTAGGTAAACCAGAAAAGAACACATAAATATCAAATAATACCTTTAGTAATGAATGATATGGGGTACGCATGATATTTTTTCCTCCTTTAGCATTTTAGAATATAACATTTACATGAGTTTTTGGCCCACAGATATTAAGAAGGTACTAGGAGACATAGGCTTTGGTGGTTTTATTGCTTGACTTTTGCCCCATTACAGGAGATTTAAAAGACATTACTATAACCTTAAAAAGTCACCTTCAAGGCTGACAGGTAGAAACATTAACTTTCTGCAAAACATTTTTTTCTCCCCAAGTATGACATGCTGATGGAGAAAAAAGAAGCATTTATCACTCTCAAAATAACATTCTGTTTGATGAGGGGTGAATGCCTTGGCAGAGTATATGGGATTCAGCTCTGGATCAGCAAGGAAAGCTTCCTGTTTTTCTTGTTAGCCAAGTGGAGTGTGGGGCCCGTTAACCACAGCAAGCGATGCATAAAATAAAATTGCTTCAGCAGAACCGCAAATTGAAATGATGTTCCTAAAGTAGATCAAAGTCCTTTACAGTGTCCCCATGTAGTCCAGTGACTACAATATGAAAGGTTGTTCATGCAGGAAGGTGAACTTGGGAGGGCTAATATCATATTGGATTCCCCATACTCCAGACTCCAAAACTAGCCTAGAGAGATTCTTCTAGTTTTCCATAGTTATTGTAGAAAAGATTCATCTCCTAAATGTGCTTGCTTACAGGAAAGGACTTCAGTCTGGAAATTAATTGTTGTATCTTCCTCTTCTTCTCTTTGACTGTACCTGCTTCAGACCTGAGACCCTCTGGCATCCAGATTCTTCATAAATATCTTTGTGATAATCATCTGTTTTGGGCAACCATGAAATATGGCTATGAAGTAACTTTAAACATTGTGGGCTAGATCGTCTCTGCTTTTATGCATACTGTGCACAAAAAGGGAAAGAATAGAAAATCCTTCAGTTTCCTCTTATTCTAAGGAGGGGTAATAAGTACTACACCTTTTGTATAACTCAAATGCAGGCGAAAACAGTTGTAGAAGCAGCCATGTTAACAAGTATGGAATGAGGCAAACTTTCTTTTACAGGCAAAATTTCAGGACTGATATAATCTACCAAGCCAGTTTACAGGTCGTAAATATGCCTTTTGTAAACAAACAAGAAAAACAAAAAAACCCCAAAACAACCAACCAAACAAACAAAAAACAAAAGAGGGGAGAGAGGAAGTTTCTCTGTAAGTGACAGATGAAGAGGAAGGGGAAGTTAATGGGGAGGAGAGGACTGATGCTGTTACACCTGGGTGACTGAGTCATTTATGCTATCCTGCACATCTGACTTGGCACAAACCTTTCCAGCAGGCCTATAAATGACAGTGTCCTGATTCATCAGGCTCAACTCTGCAAAGATCACTGACCTATAAAAGAGCACAGACAAGTCAATGGTCTTGTAAGGACATAAATTTTATGTGCTGCTTGTTTCAGAAATACAGGAATCAAGGATGCAGTTAGGAGAAAATAAAGAGCTTTCACTGGTTTGACTAGGGTAGGGTAGGGTAAAATATTAAAAATGTGTATGCGAGAGTCAGTTCTCAAGCATGGTTCCTGCTTGATAGCACAGAGACATTTGGGACCATCTCTTAGTCTACCAAGGCTTTCACCAAGACAACTGGCCAAACTAGAAACCCATTCAGGATGCAAAGAGTAATCTGCTATGCTGTATAGACATTTAAAATCCAGTCCTTAGTTTCTCTTGCTTTTTCTTTGTTTTCATTATGGATATCTGGACCTCTACTGTTAAGAAGAGAAGACGGATAAAGCAGCTTGGTTGACATCTGACACCTAGCCACAATCAACCTGTCATGTGTAGTTCTACATTTATCTACTTCCATCAAGGCTGGATGGGAAAGCTCTCTCTAGTTCTGGTTGCCTCCATCCTAGGAAGCTGTATGCTCTTTGTGCCACTGCAGGTCTGAGAACCTCATCCTACTTCTCACAATTTGACTTCAGCCCTGGATATTGGGAAGCCTACACAAACTATATGTTTTTCTTTAGTCACGTGGAAAACACAGAGAATACAGACAACAGAAAGCCCAAAAGCGTACTGCAAATGAAGCCAATCTGCACCTAACAGTGTTTGAGGTCAAGGTAGTAGTGAAGTCCAGATACTTGGAGCTTCAGAACTCCAAAAGAGATACAGCCTTGCTCTCAGTGTATAGCCTAATATGCCAGCTAGCTAATATGCCATGAAGATAAAGTATCTTCATGTTTATAAACTGCTACTAATGTTGCAATTGACATTTCAGCATCTTTCAGTACCCTGAAAGAACTGCTTGATTATTTGTTCATCTGTAAGTTGAGTTTCATTTTTTCCTACATGTTTTCTAATTTGGATAGTTTGTCAGGCATTTTATATCAGAACAATATTTCTTTATTACTGTACCTAAGTCAGAACATGTAGACATTTGTAGGTAACTATATCTCGGCAGAGATGCTAGTAACTGCGTGAGATCCAGGGCAACAGAATATCAGCTCTTCTTTCCCCAGAAACTTACCATCACCTTGCTTTGACACTAAGGAATGTTCTTAACTTATCCTGTAAGCTTTAAGATCTCCAAAAGGAAAACTTAGCTGTGACAATGCTTGAAAACTGTGGCAGATTTTCATTATTAACAAAATTATCAGCAAAAATATTTTCTATTTCTGTTCTGCCTTTCTGTTGCCTTTATTGTTGCCTTGTATGTCTTCAAAAGTGATAGAAAGGAAGAGAAATAACTGCTAGTGCCACACATACATGACACAACTTCGCATGTTTGCATTGCTGTAACTCTTGTTCTATAAGACATGATATTTCTGTCAGAAGACAGCAGAACTTACAACATACTCTTGTTTAACTGCAAGTCTTTGTGTATCTCTCTATTTGTTTTGATTTTATTTCAAATGAGGCCAATTTTCAAAGCAAAGTAGGATGAAAATATGTAAGGAAAGATTAGAGAATAAAAAAATATCCCTGTTTAGTCTTGGGAAGAGAAGATGAAGGGACAAGGCAATGCAAGCCCGCAAATATTGAAAATACAACTGCAAAGTGAAAGAATATGAAGTGGGTAAGAGGCACCTTTTTAACCTTCCAGTAAGAATATTCAGGCTGAACACAAGGAAAATTTAAAATAATTGTAAAAATAATGGATGAAAACTATTTATGGAGAACAAAAATCTCCGCAATAGGATATTTTAATTGCAGATTGGACAAAACTTAAGTGAGTTAAGTATTGCTAGTGTTATATACCACAGAATACAATAAGGTCCTTTCTAATTCAATAACTGTATTATTTCATGGCAAAAAAAATATTTTCTGTAGCAAGAACCTAAATTCTTACCTTTATAATCACTAATGCTGCTGTAATTATTCCACGTTCTGTCAGTCATATTTATTTTATTATGCAACCTGAATATCTGTTAGATGGTTATTCTATATATGTGCACAGGGAAGATGAAAAAGCTATTCAGATAGCAACCGCCTTTGAATTACTGGGTAATTTTTTGCTCATGATAAATGTTGCCTGCCTTTTCATAAACTCATATGATAAAAGAAGCAAATCTGTCAGGTAATTGAGAAGAAAGTAAGGAAACCGGATGAATGTTTTGAAATAGTGTAATGGTTCATGGATGTGGAATCAGGGCTGCATCGAATTCTTGCTTTGATGTTTGATAAACGTCACATGATTTTTTGTTGGTCTTTGGGTTTGGGTTTGTTCAGAGTGTACCTCAGACCTCTAACTTAGTATATATATATACACACACACATATATACATGCATTATATACATAGAAATGGTATTCATTGTGGGATTTTTAAGAGACATCAAATTTTTATATATGATAGTGAGGCTGGATGTTTTGATCAGCTTCAGAATCCATAAAGCAAAGGTATTTTTAATGATGTCCTAATGAACATCAATATCTGTGCCAAGCTGAGTGGTGTGAGCAGTAAAAAATAAAAGCTGAACAGAATTAAATCTGTGCAGAGCTGAAAATTCACTGGAATAATTAAACCTGAATATTTCAAACAATATTTGTCTCCTTGTAAGAGCAATTTTGTGGGAAAAGCAGTTTATCTTCTCATGGTCCTCAGAAGTATTGAGGTATTCCTAATGCCCTGTCTATTTCTGCAACATCTCCTTTTCTTTTAAAAAACTTTAGAAACTTGGTGTCACTGCTCACATAGCTCAGGTACCCACAATGACATGAAATCTCTTCAAAAATCCCATTCTTGTTCTGTCAAGTCCTACATCTGAGGAATAATTCCTTCTCCTCTCATACCAAGAGACTGAGTCTTAGTTTTAGCTACTTTTAAGTATTCGTAACTATTTGTAGATTTTTGTTAGATGCGTTGTTCAAAAGGGCCTGCATGTTAACTTGGGAAGACAGTAACAATAAAGACCATAAAATGAAGCAGGACTTCTACTACTGATGAGTAATCAGGAATATTTGGACAGAGAAGTGTTTCAAAGATGAAGCAAGAGAGCAGAAATTGAAGGGCTTGTATAACTAGCAAGCACTGTGTGCAGCTGGAAAAGAATATAAAAAATACTCTAAGACAGAGCTTGCTCCATTCCTATCAAACACTAAACCATGCCCCTCAGCACCTCGTCCACCCACCTCTTAAACACCTTCAGGGAAGGTGACTCAACCACCTCCCTGGGCAGCCTGTTCCAGTGCCCAATGACCTTTTCTGTGAAAAATCTTTTCCTAATGTTCAGCCTAAACCTTCTCTGGTGGAGCTTGAGGCTTTATTCTGTACCTCTAGAATCCCCATAGGGGTAACTTCATTTCTTAAAAGTGACATGAATTATAACAAGGAAAATATAATATAGATTAGATGCAACATAAAATAACAATTAATTCAAACCAGAAATTAATCATAGTTGTGCAGATTTATATACAGACTTTCTCTTTTTTTGTTTCACTGTGTAGGTGGCATGTGCTCTCTGAGGACTCAGGGTGATATCCTCCTCTCTTAGGAGCTAACAGAAATCTTGCCTTTAACTTCAGTGAAGCTGACCACTTTGAAGGAAATTAACAGATCAGCAGTTTTGTCCTGACAGAAGAATATTAGACTGAAAGAAAATAGATGAGAAAACAACTTTTAATTAACAAACATGAGTTGTTCAGAAGAATTTGCTGACTGCTTGATTTCTTTTTTCTCTCCACTTTGTGGAATGGAGAAGTCAAACTGAAGTTACACTTACAGTGACCTTAGAGTATATCCATTTTTTAATTGTGTCCAGCCCAAAAAGGATAGGATCCTTTGAAGCAGCAGTTTGGGCCTGCCAGCTCTAGTGTTTCACTTTCCACAAGATCTGGTCTACAGCTATGCCTCAGCTTTCTTGTTTAATTTGTTGAGCATTCTGTGATTTAAAACCCCTTTATTTTTTCCTATCAGTGTTATAAAAAAATTATCTGCTCCTGATCTCACCCTAAAGCTAAATAACAGTTCCATAAAACCTCCTGTTTCATAGACTTGGAACTAAAATCAACAGGGAAATGACAAGATTTAAGAAGGACCATTAAAAATAAAAATGCTCAAGGCACTGAGATAGGGATACTAAGACTCAGATGGCTAAAACCAAAATGAAAATAAAAGAAGAATAAAAGGAATTGGTGTATAACCCAGTAGGATTATAGGCCTGAGGAAAAGGTTAACATAAAAAGAAAAAAAAATGTAAGTTGACAAGTGGAGTACTAGTAAAACCTATATTATAATTCAATCTTGCTTCCAAACATCAACTAAAGATTGATTATGATTTATTATGTACTATATGCAGTAAAATGGAACTTGGCTTGAGTTATTCACAGTAAAATCTACACCTGTCTGTGAGAATGCAAAATTATGCCAGAGGATTTACAGTGAATATACATCCAAATTAGAAGAACTGATTTCTTTTCCGTAAAATGATGTATGTTATATCACTGTCAGCCTCTGTGATATACCTCTACTGGGTTTTAATGGTATCAGTACATATGCCTCAGAACTCCAATGTGAAAAAATCTTGACATCCTTACAGCAGTTAATAAGACACTGCCCTCTCCTACTGTGAGAAAGTTCTTATGCTTGAATGAAAAATCATTCTAATATAAAGAAAAGACTATAACAGGCAGATCCTTTTGTTTGTTATTGAATATCAGTTACAAATAAATGGTGTTTTCTTTGTGGAAGTACATGATATTTTGTCCATCAAGAAGGATGTCTTTAACATCAGAGAGGTTTCTTGTTTATAGTGCATTAAATGTAAACACAGGTTAGTGGCTGTGCCTTTGCTACAAAAAAGAGTTATAACATCTTGAAAAGTGCTGTCAATTAAATGCCATCAACAGTTAAATCTAGCTGGAGGTAGGTCAAAAGTGGTGCTCCCTCTGCTGAGTGCTATGTCCAGTCCTGTTCAATGACCTCAATGAAAGGACCGAGTGTACCCTTAGAAAGTTTGTGGATGACAATAAACTAGGAGGAAGTGTAGATCTACTTGAGGGTAGGGAGGCTCTACAGAAGAATTTGAACAGGCTGGGTTGATGGGCCAATGGTATGAGGTTCAACAAGGCGAAGTGGTGAGTCCTGCATGTGTAACACAGAAAACCCACGCAGTGCTGCAGGCTTGAGGAAGATTGGCTGGAAAGCTGCCTGGCAGAGAAAGACCTGGGGGTGTTGGTCAACAGCCAACTGAACATGAGCCAGCAATGGCCCAGGTGCCCAAGCAGGTCAATAGCATCTTGTCCTTGTATCAGATATGGAGTGAGCAACAGGACTGCGGAAGGGATTGTGTACTCACCACTGGTGAGGCTGCACTTCAAATGTGGTGTTCAGTTTTGGGCCTTTCACTACAAGAAAGACTTTGAGGTCCTGGAATATGTCCAGAGAAGAGCAACGAGGCTGGTGAGGTGGCTGGAGAAAAAATCTTGTGAGCACTGTCTATGGGAACTGCGTCTATTTATCCTTGAGAAGAGGAGGCTGAGGGGAGACCTTATTTGTCTCTAAAATTGCCTGAAATGAGGTTGTAGAGAGGTGGATGTTGGTCTCTTCTCTCAAGTGATAGATGACAGGATTAGAGGTAATGGCCTTAAGTTGCATCAGGGGAAGTTCAGATTGGACATTAGGAAAAATTTCTTCACTGAAAGGTTTATGAAGTACCAGAACAGGCTTCCCAGGAAGGTGACTGAGTCACCATCCCTAGAGATATTTAAAAGGCAGACAGATAACATGCTTAGGGATGTGATTTAGTAGTGGACAGATACAGTTGGAATTGATGATCTCAATGGTTTTTTCCAACCTAATGATTCTCTGATCATTTGATATAGGGTAACAGACAGAGAGGTGAGAAGCATTCTCCATGCCACTGGAATTCTTTTTGCAAATTGTTTATGCTAAAGCAAATTACCAGAAAGGGACCTTTAATTAAAGAAGGCTGTAATTTCAAATTTAACTCCCTCAATGTGCTGTTGACATTACTTCAATATACTGGAGATGCAATCTTGGCTCAGTTGAAATCAATTGCAAAACTCCCATAGATTTTAACAGTAGCAGAATTTCAACCAATATGATTACAAGTAACATTAATCCCCCAGGGCATTTCTTTTTCTTAATTGATGTGTTACTTAAGTTGTATGTAAAGATTAAGTAAAGTAGCAGGAAAGCACAGCTGTTACTGTGGTAGTAAGCTGCTGGGAAGAATGGATTAAAAAAAAGAAGGCAAAACCAAATCAGAAGATGACAGAAAGTGAGAAAAGAGTATTGAATTGTTGGATGGGGGGTAGTGCATATATGCCGTAAGCAAAATTTATGTAACACTGAACTAGCACTAGACATGAGCAGTTAAGTAGTACTGAGAAGGCCAGTAGAAAGAAGTGTAGGATTACTAGGATTTTATTTATTTCTCCATATATTTTTTCCCATTTTCCTTTCAGAAACAAAAACTTTGTTGGACTTTGTTGTGCTTTTGTCACTGAGTTCCATTAGATAGATTCTACACTTTAAAAATGAGTCCTCAGGAATGTTTGAATGATGGTCATGATCTTGCTTACTGTTGTGGACTGATTAAATAAATATTTTGGAACTGGAAGAAGAAATGCCTCCATGTTCAGCCAGTAAACAGATTTTGAAAGTTGAAATTCATGTCCTTTGTAGATCACACAAAAAATGGGGGAAAATAATGCAAAATGACAAATAAGCTAAATCTGCAAAGAAAAAATATACTCCTAGTTCACCATGTACAGTTTTTAGTGATAAGACATTCATAAAAATGGTTGCAGATGCTTTTCTTTAACTAGTGATCTGCCTTTCTGTACAGATGGACAATTTTTATCTGGCCAGAAATTTGGTACTAGTACATTTTAAAATATTTTATATTTGGCAGTGTTTTTAGAGACCTGAATAAATAGCAGGTCTGTATTAACGTAACTGTACATGATCAAGAAATATGTCCCTGTAAAAATTACTTGAAGATACCTTCAGTGCTTATAAATGCTCTACACAAGTTAAATCCTGAAAATGTTAATAAATAGGAAACTTATTCTGGAGTTTTCTAGATTTATTTTACTTAAGAAATTCAGACAGTTTTCAAACAACTTCAAATAGAACTAGGTGCACATAAGTGGAAAACAAAATGTCCAACTTCAGCGTAAAGAGACCAGGACATTACTCTGAATTTATAGTCCTTCTGAAATAATCTTAAACAAAACTGCAAATTACTGGATTGTAAAAATAATCATGTATCAGAAATAAACATACTATCTTTAAAAATGTATAGTTGGCTCATAGAGTTTCATTAATGTATTTATTTTTCATTAATATTGCCATGACATTACAATGGTACTGTCTTCTGTTTGATGAAAGGTCTTGCTTTCTACAGACTGGTGAAGGATTTATAAAGACATGCAATTAGTTCTTGATACTAACTTGGAAAATATTTATTTCTAGTTTTAGTGGACAATTCCATATCCAATACAGTAATGAAGTTAAACTTTCTAGAATATGATTTGGCATACATCTGAAAGTAGTATATAAAATATACTTCAGTCTGCAATGCTGATAATAATTTCTCCCTATTCTTGTTAGTTTGGTGGGATATTTTGGTTTTGGGTTTTTTTTTTCCTTTTTTTTGTCTATTTCTTTTTTTTAAGGGATTCATAGTTTGGATTTTTTTGAATATACATTTTGCAGACCTGAGACATACTAAAGATGAAAATGTGAAGATTTTGGGGAAAAAACTCAACAACCTAATAGTAGCATGACTGTGAAAGGAGATTGAATTTTCTTTGTACCTAATTCTATAACAAGCCATGGACACCCTAATCTGCCTTCTGTTTTTTTTGTTTTGTTTGGTTTGGTTTGGAAAAAAGCATCAGGAAAGAGCAGCAAAAAAATTTGCAGTTTTAAGAGGTAAAGTTCTTAAGTAGTTGGAAGTCTATCTTTCATGCTTCATTTCATAGAATCATAGAATAGTTTGAGTTGGAAGGGACTTTAAGGCAGGGGTGGACGAGGTGCTAAGGGGCATGGTTTAGTGTTTGATAGGAAAGGTTGGACTCAATGATCCGGTGGGTCTCTTCCAACCTGGTTATTCTATGATTCTATGACTTAAAAGATCATCCAGTTCCAACCCCCCTGCCATGGGCAGGGAAATGTCCCACTAGATCAGGCTGCTCAAGGCCCATCTAACCTGGCCTCCAACACCTCCAGGGATGCGGCAGCCACAAATTCCCTGCTCAACCAGTTCCAATGCCTCATAGTGAAGAAACAGTGAAGAAATTCCTCCTACAACTGCACCTCTCCAATTTATTTCCTTAAATTTTTTGCAGGCATGCGAATTTGCAGTGCAGCTGGTCCTCGGTGGTAAATATCTGCAAGTTGCTAATCCTTTGTAAATGCATGACAACTAGTGTACTTTTTACTGGACATTTGTATACTTTTTATTTCTATTGTTTAAAAAGATAGAGAATTGCCAAGAAATAGCTGGAATTTAGTAAGCCTATGCACTGGCTTACATTGCAATAGGTAGTTCATTCCAACTGTATCTTAAGTCTCAAATTCAGATTACAGTGCCTCCTTCTGTCTGGCCAAATTTAAGTGCCCCAGAGGGAAGTGTTTTCTGTTCAGTTTAAAATCTTGTTACACTGAATTATGAAGATTTAACTGGAAGTAACATACCTCCTACTCCAGATTGAGAATAATGCTGTCCATCTTACTTCCTAAAACAGATTAATGTAGGAGCCTTGCTTAGGCTTCGGAATATTGCTGCCTTCTACCTGCAACTCCACCCTGCTTCTTTGAAAAATATTGGCCAAATGTAGTTGCCAGAAGATGTTAGATACTGCAAGACAGGCTGTATAAAATGAACAGGTACTATTTTGTCTCGTTTACTAAAAGGTTACACTTAATCTTCCCTCACTGCATATTCCTGCAGATGGCAATCAGAGTCCTGCTCTGAGAGTCATTGACAAACTTCCGATCACACATCTCAGAAATACAGCACTTGTCTGATGTTGACTGTAATGGAAGAACATTTTAAGAAAAATATGTAGCTGGCTATGCAACTATTTTTTTTCTGATTACAAGTGAAACAGTAAAGTGGATTTTACTTTAAGTTCACTACTAATTTTTCCTCAGTTCTTGTTTTTATTACTAAGGAAGGTGAAGATACGATTTAGAGTTTGCAGTATGAAAAGCTGATTGATACCATGAGCTTACTCAGCATTGCCTTTCTTTCATAAAATACCACTGAAAGAGAATTTCTAATCACCTTACAATTTGCTGTTTAACGCTGGACATCACTATTTGTTCAGTGGGAAAATCTCCAATGTAGTTTTGTCACTTCAAAAGGCACACTCTGAGATTGGTTTCATTTTATTTCATCTTATTTTTTGTAATTTCATCTGCATAGGCTTGCAATGACATTATTTCTTGACATTACAACATAATCTGCATACATTTTCATAAAATAATCAGACAGGTTGAGAGTCTCAGGCAACAATTTTTCATGCTCTGAAGTAGTATCTTGGCTCAAAATGTCTACAAAGTTTATTACAAGTGTAATTTAAAACCTCTGAACCCTTAATTGGTAACTCCTGGGATCAAAAACTTCAGAAGCTGAAAGTAAATTTCTAAATGTATGTTTTATACCATTTACGTAATCTTTACAGAACCTATTAACTCTTATCAGTTATGATCTCTACCTGTCTCTGAATAAAGTAATTAAACCATATATGCTCTGGATCTAATTATTTAAACTAATAACTGAAGTAATTCTAGACAAATTAGAGAGCTGGATAATCACCAGACACGTGAAATTTCACAAGGGCAAGGTTCATATTTTGCACCTGGGACGTGATAGCCCTGGATGCACATTCAGGCTGGGGAGCAAGAGGCTGAAGGAGCAGCCCTGTGGGAGGGGATCTGGGGGTTCTGACTGGCAGATAGTTGAATATGGACCAACAATGTGCCCTGGCAGCCAAGAGCAATAGCTATGTTCTGGGTGCGACAATAATGGCATTGCTAGATGACTGGGGGAGGTGATTGTCCCAATATTATCCCCACTGGCATGGCCCCACTTTGAATACCATGTGCAGTTTTGGGTGCCACAGTATTAAAAGGATAAAAAGCTACTGGAGAGTATCCAGAGGAGACCTCAAAAGTTAGTGAAGTGTTTGGAGGGGAAGCCACATGAGGACCAGCTAAAGTCACTTGGTCTGTTCAGCCTGGAGAAGGGGAGAATAATGGGAGACCTTATCACCGTCTACTGCTTCCTCAAAGGGGAGGAGGAGTAGCCACTCTTCTCTCTGGTAACCACTGACAGGGCCTGAGGGAATAGCAGGAAGATGTGCCAGGGAGGTTTATGCTGAATATTAAGAAAAGGTTCCTTACTCAGAGAGTAGTGGAGCACTGGAACAGACTCCTCAGGGAAACATTCATACTGCCAAGCCTACCAACATTCAGGAAGTATTTGGACAGTGCACTAGGACACACAATGTACATTTTGGGATTGTTCTATGCAGGGATATCATTTGGACTCGATGATCCTGGTGGGTCCCTTACAACTCAGGAAATTCTATGATTCAATAATGGCCATGTGCATATCTGAATCCAATTTTTCATCATCAATTTGGCTGTTTCTGTTCTGTTTTTTTTTTCTTCCTCAGGAACAGGAAACGCTTATGCTTTTTCATCTCTTCAGAGTAAGCTCTGCCCACTTTGATAGGGTTTTACTGAGTTTTTATGGAGGCAGTATTTACCAGAACAACTAATTATGCTGAATCTTCAAGAAAAGAACAGTTTTATTGTGGAGCATTAATTCTTTACCTGGATTGAAGCATGAGCTTGCTGACTTGAAATAAAAACTGTTCAGAGTGATGTGGTGTCATCACTAAGAGATATAGCTATGAATACACATGGTAATATATTCTACACTTTCACATTTGCAGTGCTGTGATAAAACTGGGAACTATTGGTCTAAATGAACAGTAAGACAAACTTTACAGCTCTGTCATTAAGCTGTCACTTTGATAGAGGTGAGTGGATATCTGAGTTCCTTTCCTAACTTGGGTTGATATGATCTGAGGAAGTGGATAGTACAGCCAGCAATGTAATCACAAGAAGCATGATATCACAGCTGATGAACTGAATACCGTCTTTGTTATTCAAATTATAAGTATTACAGTAAAGTTTTGGAAGTGAAAATTATAATATCTGGTAAGTATTTGCAGGTGACTAGATCAGCATCTGCAGTTGCTTCATGAAAGCAGCCAGTTTCAATCAGATTGATAGCACCAGAAGGAGGAAGGGAGAACCTATGAACTTCACTCTAGGAATGGTAAATTAGATGCTTTTTTGAGTGCTAAGACTATTTCTTTGATTTTACATCTCTTAATAAGAACAGAGCTTCTGAAGTACTTTTGTTTGCTTTTGCTTAGACCCATTTGCTAGAAAAACAACGTAGATTACTGCCTATTTCTCAGTTCCTTTCTTTTAAATATTTTTATATGTAAATATACATTAAATCTATGCACATGTCATGGTATTACTTATCTTCTTGCTTTTTGGTAAAAAAAATGAAGTAGTTTATGTGTCTCTTTCCATTTCTCCCTATTGAGTAGTCAGTTATACTAAGGACGTTCAGCTCCCTTGTAACTTGAAATTATTTTTCTGTAAGAAAAATCATCATAAGAAAGACTGTTCCCTTAAGCTTCCTTTCTAAGGAGACAGAGAACAGGAAAACATAGTTGAAACAGTTGAAAGTCTAAAAAAAAAAAAAATTTTTGTCATTTTTGTGTCCTAGAAAACTTTGTCTGTCTTATGACTCAATCCAGACTTATACTGTCTTTAAAGAAGGGTTTTAGAAACATCAGCCCTGGTCACATCCCTTCATTCCAGCTGCTGTAACTCAAACTTTTTACTGACACCGTTACATTAAACAAGTAGAAGGTGAAATTCTGTGATGAAAGAACAGCTTGTGATGAAAAGTAAAAATGGTATCTCTGCACTGGATGCTGGCTGTAGATGGGATGTTATGGGATTTCTGTTACTCAGAAACACCTAGGAAATGCTTAACTTCTGAACCTGATTTCCCCTGAAGCTACAGTTGTGGTCATCTTTGAACTGTGCTAGCTTTTAATTTTTAAAAAATCCTGGGGGTGAGGAGTTGGAGTGTTAGGAGAGCCCAGTGTTCTGGATCAGTAACATTTCTGCAAGACAAAGTCATGTGGAGATAGTTTCCCAGGTATTTAGTATAAGAAGAGCCATGGTTGAACTGAGAAACTTTTTCCTGTAGGTGTAGATTGCATACCTACTGGACAAAATATTTTACTATTATTGATGTATTAATAATATTTTTTCTTAACCTCATGCAGGATAGCAACGTACAACTGCTAAGTAATTTTTGCCAACTCAAATGACAAATTTGTAAAATAACTCATGAATTTGCAAAATTGATTAACTATTAATATGGGATTTTTTTTTAATTTTAATAAAATCACTGAAATGAAATAACCTAGAAGTTAATATGCCCATACTATGCTACAAAAACATTATTAAGTGTGCAAAATTTTACATATGAAAATCAGGTAAACTCAGAAGTAAGATTATATGTGTAAATGTATTTAAGTAATTTTTATACCTACATTATGGTGCAATTAATAAGATGAACTATTGGAACTGTTTCCCATCTCTTTCCTTGCCACAGTTTTCCTGTGTGACACAAAAGTAAGTTGTAAATTCCCTGTCCCCAGCTTATCTGAGATCCTGCAGTTACTCTCAGGAACATTCAGGGGAGACCATATAGCAGCCTTTCAGTACCTAAAGGGTGCCTACACAATTATCACAATACTTTTACAACTAAAAAAGCCTACTAATAGTACACATTAGACATCACTCACAGTCTCTGACCTGTACATGAGATGTTTCACTAGTATTACTTAATTATTTACATATACATATACATATACATATACATATACATATACATATACATATACATATACATATACATATACATATACATATACATATACATATACATATACATATACATATACATATACATATACATATACATATACATATACATATACATATACATATACATATACATATACACATGGTCTTACTATTATTTTATCCAGATTCCTTATTTCTTAGGTACAACCAGCTCACTATAAGACAGAGTTGTTGAGGACTACATGTTTTCTGCCTATTCAAGTACATTCAGATTTGAAGGATTTAATCTAAAACACATTGAAGCCATTACAAATTTTGTCATGTTTTTTCTTTCTTTTAACCAGTATTCCACATGATAGGACCTATAAATTTTGCTTTGTATTATTCCCTATATTAGTAGTAACAATCTGTTTTCAAATATAGATGTAGAACTTGACCATTTCAAGGATCTCTATAATTGTGATTTCCAGAAAATTAAGTCATGTATATGGGGAACCACAGGAATATAACTTCATAAATTTACTTCATTAGCTGCAAAAGATATGTATTTATCTACGTTATGCCTTCCTCATTAGAAATATCCAGGAAAAGTGAATGGAAAATTTCCAGTTCACCTTTCAGTGAAAGAGATATTTTTTAAGCTGCAAAACTGCCAGTTTCTTCAAAGTAATCAGCTCTTACAGTTAAGGGGGTTCATTTCACAATTAATTTTATTTTAGCAATCATTGCAGCTTTGAGAAACTATTTCCCATTATTACTATCAAAGTCATTTAAGAAGGAAAGAGTTTCTAACAGATACACAGGAAGATAATTCACAGAGCTGAAAAGGAGTATATGTCAGTCATGTTGGAATAAACATGGTATTATTTTGTAATCCCAGAGCATATGTGCAGAGTTTCTTCACGTATAATCAATTACTTGTTTCTAAAACATCTATCCAACCAAAAATAAGTGAATCTAAAAGCTAAACAAATATATAGTAATCATTTCCTGATAATATTTTTTTTTATTTCCTACATAAACGTTACAGATAAAAAACGCATTCAGTATTCTAAATATACTAATACTTTAGCTTGGAAGTGAAGTTCAAAGTCTTTAATTTATGCATTTATATACTCTTATATGTAAATATATACATATATTTGTATAATGACTATTTTTTTTTGTAATGAAAAAGACATGGATTATTGTCTCTTCAACCTTAGTTGCTTTCACTGCAATTTTCATCCGTAATATTTCATGCAATCATAGCATCATAGAATCCCTAGGTTGGAAAAGACCTTTGAGATCATCAAGTTCAACTGTACTTGTCCTATGCTAAATCATATCTCTAAGCACTTCATCTACCTATGTTATAAATATCTCCAGAGAGGGTGACTCAATCACCTCCTTGGACAGCCTGTTCCAGTGCTTGATAAACCTTTCAGTGAAGAATTTTTTCCTGATGTCTAAAGTAAGCTTCCTCTGCTTCAGCTTGAGGCCATTCCCTCTCATCCTGTCACCTATCTCTTGGGAGAAGAGACCAACATCCACCTCTCTACAACCTCCTTTAAGATTGTTATAGATAGTCATAAGATCTCCCCTCAGCCTCCTCTTCTGTATGCTAAACTACCACAGTTCCCTCAGCTGCTGTTCATAAGACTTGTTCTCCAGCCCCTTCACCAGCTTTCTTGCTCTTCTCTGGACACACTCCAGGATCTCAATGTCTGTCTTGTAGTGAGGGGCCCAAAATTGAGCACAGTATTGGAGATGCAGCCCCACCAGTGGTAACTACAGGGGCAGAATCACTTCCCTGGTCCTGCTGACCACACTGTTTGTGATACAAGCCAAGGTGCTATTGACCTGCTTGGCCACATAGGCACACTGCTGGTTTATGTTTAGTCGGCTGTTGAAGAACACCCCATGTCTTTCTCTGACACGCAGTTTTCCAGCCACCCTTCTCCAAGCCTGTAGTGCTACATGGGAATTTTGTGTCCCACGTGCAGGACTCGGCACTTGGCCTTGTTGAACCTCATAGCATTTGCCTCAGCCCACCAATCCAGTCTGTTCAAATCCCTCTATAGAGCCTCCCTATCCTCCAACAGACTAACACGTCCTCCCATTTAGTTTTATCTGAGAACTTACATTCAATCCCTTCATCCAGGTCATTGACAAAGATATTAAACAGAACTGGACACAGCACTGAGCCCTGGGGAACACCACTTGTGATGGTCCTCCAGCTGGATTTAACTCAGTTTACCACCACTCTTTGGGCCTGGTCATCCAGACAGTTTTTCAGCCAGCAGAGGGTATACCTGTCCAGTCAAATAGCATCTAGTTTCTCAAGCAGAACACTGTGAGAAAGGTGTCAAAGGCTTTGCTGAAGTCCAACTACACTACTTCCACAACCTTTCCCTCATCCATTAAGTGGTTCACCTTGTCTTAGAAGGCAATTAAGATAGTTTGGCAGGACCTGCCTTTCATAAATCCATGCTGGCTAGGCCTGATTACCCAGTTGTCATGTGTGTGCTGTGTGATAACACTCTATATGTCCTGCTCCATGACTTTCCCTGGCAATGAGGTCAGACTGACAGGCCTGTAGCTTCCTAGATCCTCCCTCTAGCCCTTCTTGTAAACAGGTGTAACATCTACCAACTTCCAGTCAAGTGGAACTTCCCCAGTCAGCCAAGACTGCTGGTAGATGATCAAAAGGGATTTAGTAAACACTTCCGCCAGCATCGTTAATACTCTTGGATGGATCCAATCTGACTCCAAGACTTGTGAATGCTTAATTGGCTGAGCAGGTCTTTAACATGTCCTCATGCATCATGGAAGATGCCCTGTTTTCATGGCTCATTTCTGACAAGTCTCTGCTGTATTGTAAGAATGAAAGACCCTAAATATAAAATAGTATTTTAACCTGGGAACCCAATCATAACTGCTGCACACCTTCTTCCATATTCCCTGTCCTTTTTGCTTGCTAGAATGTAACCAATGGATGTGGCAGTAGAATAGAATTGGAGATACGACCTAGCCAGATTGTTTGGGTCAATGACTCTCATCACTTTGTCTTTACTGATGAGGAGAAGGTTTGCCTGATTTTTCAGCTTCTGCCTATCCAAGCCTGAGTCAATAGTCTGATTTTCAATCAATTGTTTGAAAAAAATAACCTAGGCAAATCGAAGCAGAATTAGAAATTGCAACTAGATGGGTAAGTAGTTCTTCACTTCTGTGGACCACATTCTTCTTTCACAGCTGTCTCACATTCTCTCCAGAACCAAATGTCCAAATCCAGTTGTCAATTCTACCAGAGAGTATCAGGTTGAATGGCTTAGTCTAAAAATGCAGTTGAATTATAAATTCACTGTAAAGAATTATTATAAAGCTTCTGTAAAAAGTTATTTGGTACTTTAACTCCCTGGAACAGTTAATTCATTAATAGTTCTAATTATATGTTTCCTTTATCTTATTTTAAGTATAGTAAAGCTAAAGATGGGCAGAGTAAAGACTGGAAAATGGAAAAGAAAGTGAGGTGGAGAAATGTCAAAAATAAAATTTCTTTAAACCAACATGAGAACAAAACATCAGAAAAAGGACAGGACATTTAAAAACAGAAGTCAACAGAGAGTAATTTTTATGAATCTCCATATTGCAACTAGTATGCTGAAGACCTGATTAATGGAGATGCTCATGTACTTTTGTCATCTTTGTTGGCAAAGAACATTTGAAAGATAAATAAAAAGTTTCTAGAAATTTCTCTCCCGGGTCTTCCAAAAAAAAGCAACAAAAGGGAACCCTTAAAAGCTCAGTTATTATAAAAAGAAGTTTAACTGTCATGGAATACTGACAGGAATGTGTCGTGCCCTCTTCATTGGAGGTGGTAGAATTTTTAATTTTTACTTTCTTCTTTTGTGAACTGTTTTCTTCCATTATATAAATCTGTCACTCTTAAATATATATATTCACACACATGTATATATATATAATATCCATCTAAAACTTCTAGCCAAAACTTCCAAAAAGGACTTGGATCAAATTTTAATGGATTTTATTTAGGAAAAGAAATGAAAAACACATATAATGCAGAAGTTGCTTGCACAATATATCTATAAACTCTAAACCACAAATAACTAAATCCTTCAGAGAATTGTGTTATATAGCTTTCATTTGTTTGTTAAACTGAACTGCATTTAATTAAATGGCAGTTTTAGAATATTAATTTAGTTTATCTTCTAACTACATCTGGAAATTTTTATTGAAAGATCTTTTCATACTATATCTATATTATTCCATGCTTTTAAAAATATTGTTGAAAGCTACTGAATTTATGTAAAGAATGGCTTTATATAACTTATTGCATATTCATATCAGACTCACATAGATAAAATTAACCAAGAAAATAAGACAGTTGTAATTCTTAGAAATTATTTTAAAAGCCTGATTAGTATAAAATTAATTCTACTAGATAGAATTGTCTGAATTTCTGACACAATACAATTGTTCTCTCTACATATTCAAGACACTTTGCCCTCTCTAATGTAAATTAATCAAGTACAATAGTTTTCAAATATCCCTTTGGGAAACTGTTGAAAAGAGGTCTTTGATGAGACATTTCCCTATCAATAGCCTAATTTTTTTTCTTATTTTATTATTATTCAGATTCTTGTTAGCTTCAAAATCTATGGTCTGCTTGAAGTCAGTCTCTTCCTTTCATAGACTCATAGAATCATAGAATAACCAGGTTGGAAGAGACCCACTGGATCATTGAGTCCAACCATTCCTATCAAACACAAAACCATGCCCCTTAGCACCTCGTCCACCCGTGCCTTAAACACCTCCAGGGAAGGTGAATCAACCACCTCCTGGGCAGCCTCTGCCAGTGCCCAATGACACTTTCTGTGAAAAATTTTTTCCTAATGTCCAACCTAAATCTCCCCTGGCGGAGCCTATAGCCATTTCCTCTTGTCCTGCCCCCTGTCACTTGGGAGAAGAGGCCAGCTCCCTCCTCTCTATATCCTCATTTCAGGTAGTTGTAGAGAGCAATGAGGTCTCCCCTCAGCCTCCTCTTCTCCAGGCTAAACACCCCCAGCTCTCTCAGCCGTTCCTCATAAAGCCTGGTCTCCAGCCCCCTCACGAGCTTCGTTGTTCTTCTCTGGACTCGCTCCAGAGCCTCAACATCCTTCTTGTGGTGAGGGGCCCAGAACTGACCCCAGGATTCAAGGTGCGGTTTCATCAGTGCCGAGTACAGAGGGAGAATAACCTCCCTGGACCTGCTGGTCATGCCGTTTCTGATACAAGCCAAGATGCCATTGGCCTTCTTGGCCACCTGGGCACACTGCTGGCTCATGTTCAGTCAGCTGTCAACCAACACCCCCAGATCCCTCTCCTCCAGGCAGCTTTCTAGCCACTCTTCTCCTAGTCTGTAGCTGCACAGGGTTGCTGCTCCCTAAGTGCAGAACTCAGCATCTGGCTGTGTTAAACCTCATGCCATTGGTCTCAGCCCAGCAGTCCAGCCTGTTCAGATCCCTTTGCAGAGCCTCCAAACCCTCCAGCAGATCCACACTTCCAGCCACTTTAGTGTCGTCTGCAAACTTGCTAAGGGTGCACTTGATGCCTTCATCCAGGTCGTTGATAAAGACATTGATCAGGACTGGACCCAGCACTGAGCCCTGGGGAACCCCACTTGTCACTGGCCTCCAGCTGGATTTAACACCATTTCCCACCACTCTCTGGGCCCAACCATCCAACTAGTTTTCCACCCAGGAGAGTGTGCGCCTGTCCAGTCCGGAGGCTGACAGTTTCCGAAGCAGAATGCTGTGAGAAACTGTGTCAAAGGCTTTACTGCAGTCCAGGAAGATACATCCACAGCCTTTCCCTCGTCCAGCAGCCGAGTCACTTTGTCATAGAAGGTGATCAGGTTAGTTTGGCAAGACCTGCCTTTTGTGAACCCGTGTTGACTGGACCTGATCACCCGGTTCTCTTGCATGTGCTTCATGATAGCAGTCAAGATCACCTGTTCCATGACTTTCCCTGGCACTGAGGTCAGACTGACAGGCCTGTAGTTCCCTGGATCCTCCCTGCGACCCTTCTTATAGATGGGCAAAACATCCCTCAGCCTCCAGTCCAGTGGAACTTCCTCAGTTTTCCAGGACTGTTGGAAGATGATGGAAAGGGGTTTGGCCAGCATATCTGCCAGCTCCTTCAATACCCTTAGGTGAATCCCATCTGGCCCCGTAGACTTGTGGGTGTCTAGTCGGGCTAGCAAGGCTCTGACCACTTCCCATTGGACCATGGGAGCCTCATTTTCTCCTCTAGCTCCGGAGTTTGTACACAGAGAAAACAACTTTCTTTACAATTAAAGACGGAGGCAAAGAAGGCATTAAGTACCTCAGCCTTTTCCTCATCCCCTGTCACTGTTGTTCCTTCTGCATCCAATAGGGACTGTATGGTCTCCCTAGTCCTGCTTTTATTATTTATATATTTATCGAAAGATTTTTTGTTATCTTTCACAGACGTTGCCAATCTGATTTCTAGTTGAGCCTTTGCCCTTCCGATTTTTTCTCTGCACAATCTCACTTCCCTCCTGTAGTCCACCCAAGAGGCCTGTCCCCTCTTCCAGAGCCCATAAATGTTCCTCTTCTTGATATCACTCAAGATCTCACTGTTCAACCAAGCTGACTTTTTTCCCTGTTGGCTTTTTTTTCCAGAACAAGGGGATGGCTTTCTCCTGAGCTGCTAGGATCTACTTTTTGAAGAGCAACCAGCCCTTGTGGGCTCCCTTGCCCTTAAGCACTGCCTCCCATGAGACTTTGCCAACCAATCTTCTGAAGAGTTCAAAGTCTGCCCTCTGGAAATTTAATGCTACTGTCCTGCTAACCACCCTCTTCATTTCGCCTAGTACTGAAAATCCTATCATCTCACGACCACTTAGTCCTAGACGTCCTCCTACTGGCACATCCTTCACAAGGCCTTCTCTGTTCACCAACAGCAGGTCCAGGAGGGCACCTTCCATTGTTGGTTCACTCACCAGCTGTGCAAGGAGTTGTCTTCCACTCACTCCAGGAACCTCCTAGACTGCTTTCTTTCTCTTCTATTGTACTTCCAGCAGATATCAGGAAGATAGAAGTCTCCCACAAGAATGAGAGGCACTGATCTAGAGACTAACCCCAGCTGTTTATAGAAGAGCTTGTCAGCTGCTTCTCCTTTTCTGAGTGGCCTATAACAGGCTCCCATCACAAAATCTACCTTTTTATGGGCTTCTCTGATTTTAACCCACAGGCACTCAGTCTCCTCATTGCCACAATTCATCTCAACAGTGTCCAGGTCCTCCCTTACAAAGAGGGCTACCCCACCTCCTCGCCTTCCCTTCCTATCCCTCCTGAAGAGTTTGTACCCCACCATAGCTGTACTCCAGTTACATGAGTCATCCCACCACGTTTCCATGATGGCAATGACATCATAGGCTCCTTGCCCTACGACAACTTCCAGCTCTTCCTTCTTATTACCTATGCTGCATGCATTGGTGTAAATGCATTTCAGCTAATCTGCTGAGCCTTTAGCCCTCTTAGAGGGATTAGAGTTCGTTCCTAATTGCCTGGTAACAGGAGTAGCTAGCACCAGAGTACCCGTATCTCGCTTACCACCCTCAGGTGTGTTCTCCCCCACTTTCTGTGTGGTGCTGTACTGGTGGTCCTCTCCAGCACACCCTCTCCTAATCACTAGTGCCCCACATCCAGACTCACCCCTGTCTAGCCTGGTCTCAACCCCCTCCCCCTTCACATCTAGTTTAAAGCTCGATTTATGAGCTTAGCTAGGTTTTTAGCAAGGGCTTTAGCCCCCCTAGGAGTCCCATGTGTCCCATCCTTAGCAACAAAACCTGGAGGTGCATGAGCCACCCCATGATCAAAGAAGCCGAAGGACCTTTCCTCACACCAGGCTTGGAGCCAGGCATTAATTGAATTCTTCTTGACTTCCAGGTCCTCTCTATTTAGCCTTGGAATGGAGCAGAATACTATTTGTGCCCCAGACCCCTCCATCATTTTCCCAATGACCCTGAAGTCTTTCTTGATGGCTTTGGTCTTTCTGTTTACTAAATCATCATTACCAGTTTGGACTACTACCAGAGGATAGCAGTCTGTCTCGTGGACCAGGGAAGGACGTTTTCTAGCTAAACTCCTTCACTGATGCCCCCAGTAAGCAGCAAAGCTCTCTGTGGAGCAGGTCTGATCTGCAAATGGGTCCCTCCTTTCCTTTTAGGAGGGAGTCCCCTACAACAATCACCCTCCTCTTCTTCTTAATGGAGCATGTTTTTATCTTTTTCTGAGGATGGTGCGGCCTAGGAAAAGATTCTAGGCTGTGAGAGCCATCATCCTCATCCTCAGGACATGATTCCACCTGCAGCACATGGTACTTCTTTACCAGCGGGATCTGAGGTTTTGCTGTCTGGTTGAGGGGAGCAGGTTTCCTTCGTCTGGCAGGAACTTGCTGCCATTCCCCATCTCTTGTTCCCCCAACCTTGCAGTTTGCAGGTGGGTGGTGTTTGGAAGTACCAGCTCCATCAGCCAGCTAAGTTAGTGAGGGTACTACTCCACTGACCTATCTCCCTCTCACACTGCCTGATGGTCCTCAGCCTCTTCACCTCCTCCCTTAACTCCTCCACCATACGATGGAGTTCCCCCACTTTTTAACAACTGAAGCCTAATTTTACACATATTAGAGTCATAGAGCACTATTTCTTCAAAATAGGAGCATAACAGATTTCACATTCCAGTGTACAAGTCCCAGTCTGAAATCCTGAGAACTTAAACCTTGGCTGATTTCTGAGAAGAAAACATATATCTGCATGTTTCCTTTTCCAGATAAACATTAAAATGGAAAATTGATTTCATTAAAGAAAACACAGTTTATGTTTATCCTATTGGGAAATGGCAGGGAATTTTCGAATCTCCAAAAAACAGTAGATATTTCAGAAGAAATATACAGCACTGCCTTAATCAAAACATCAGATCTGATTATGGTGATTTCTAAACAAATACAGCATGTAACAAGAGTATTATGCATGAAATACATGAATGTGTATCAATATGATGCATACATTATGTAGGTGAGGCAATAGAAAGCCTTCATGGAATTGAATCTCTTTAATGGACTAATGGAATTAATGGATTTGATAGTGTCTATCTGACTTCCTTTACAGATGTCCAGATAGATCACATCCATTGGTTTACCCATGTCCACTGCTGCAGTTACCCCATCATAGAAAGCCACTGAGTTGGTCATACAGGATTTGCCCCTGGTGAAGCATTCCCATTCCATGATCTTCCCAGGCACAGAAATGAGACTAACAGGTTGTTAGTTCCCAGGGTAGACTTTTCTACCCTTTTTAAAAATGGGAAAAATGTTACCCTTCTTCCAGTCACTAGGGACTTCTCTTGATTGCCATCACTTTTCAAATGTTATGGAGAGTGGCTTGGCAACAACATATGTCAATTCCCTCAGGACTCTGGGATGCATCTCATCAGGTCCCATAGACTTATACATGTTCAGGTTCCTCAGGTGTTCAGGTTAAGGTTCCTCAGGTGTTCATGAACCTGATCCTCCTCTGCTGTGGGATGGAGTTTACCCTCCTGGTCACCTTCTTGCTGTTCACTGACCCTGAAAGGCTAAGGAGACTTGGCTGTCAGTGAAGACTGAGGAAAAATATGTTGTTGAGTACCTCACCTTTTCCTCATCTGTTGATACAAGGTCACCATTCCCAACCATCAGTGAGGGTATATTCTCTCTAACCTTCCTCTTCTGATTAACGTACCTGTAGTAGACCTTCTTGTTAATTTTCACTTGATTCAAACAGAAATAATTCTATTTGAATTCAGAAAGTAATATGTATGTGTAAGATTTGCAGAAGATGAACCTTGAGCAGTAATTAGGGTCTGATATAAAATTATAACCAGTTTAAGGTACTTTAAATCCTAAACTCTTCAACATGACTGCTAAATCCATTTTGGACTATGGAATCAATGGTCTTATTTTCAGAGCTGTTTACTTTTCATAGTGTTCAATAGTTTAACACCTTTGGAAACCAGAAATTTTAAACCTTCTTTGTTGGTTTTGATTATTTCTGAAGGCCAAACATAACATCTGTTTGTTTTTTTTCTGATTTCAATGCTATCAGTACAGCAACAATAGAATATATTTAGTGCTATGAAATGAAGGCTAGAAGTCAAAAAGAAAACATGCTTTACATAAAAAAAAGTATTTTCACTAATATTTATTTGTAAATCCTTTCCCTAACCAATTGAAGTATGGACAATTCTTACCTAATATTAAAGAAAAGTTGTTCTTTATTACAGCTTTGCGCTGAAGATAAGCACTTTGCTTCATTCCTTTGAATTAGAAGACGTTAACAACCAAAAACTGCCTACTGGTCCAAATGTGATCTATCTTACTGTTTCAGTTATGCTTTTGCAGCACAGACCAGAAGAATTTCAATAGCTGATCAAGAGAGAGTTCATCATTCAAAAATCCATTTTCTTTCTCTATTTAAGTAGTTATTAGAGGAAGAACTTTAAAAGATTTATGTCATGTGAAGTAGTGTTATATTTGACATTTCTGAGACTAGTGAAAATTAAAGTCTATTCCCTGGATTTTTCTTAAAACATCCTGTTATATATAACTTAATTTGGTGGAAGGAAAAAATGGAATTAATAATAGCTTTCATTTAGAGTGTAGAAGAAATATAAAATTACAGAGACCATGATAAAGAAAGTATACCATCACCAGTTCTATACAGCACTTAACCAATATTCTGTATAAGTCCATAAGCCATGACATGGTGAGTTCTAGAAAAAGTTGGAAACCAAGTAGGGTTCTGGATAGGTCAGTGGTGTCAGAAGCTACATTGTCATTAAGAAGTTTCTGTGACCATTGAGCAGAGGCAACAGAATGAAAAGATAAATAATGACTGAGAATCGATATTTCTAATAACATATAAATATATTTACTCCTCTAAGAATTACTAAAAAGCATCCAGATAAGTATTCTGGTGCACAAATCCCAACAATTGAACAAAAGATTTAATAAGTGCATGCTAATCAACAGACCTTATCTGCAGTGAGCCATTCTTTAGATTCAGGGACAATAAGCTTGTATTCAGATTATTTTTATTCATGCAAGTGACTACATTTTACCTCACATAAAACACTGTTTCTTGCTTGTCTGTTAGTTAGCCTAATTAAATATACAGTTTGGTTCTTATTTTCTTTTGGAAACCTACCCCTCAATTTCAGGCTCTGGAATTGACCTGAAATTATCTCAGGAGATATTCTGATCTACAGAATTGCCTAATAGTTGTTCCTAGCTGTGAGATAGATTCCTAAAAATTGTTTACAAAAAATGGTTATAGAAACAAACAAAAACTGTTACACTGAAACAATGCAACTGCATAAGTGATGCCATCATTGATGATTCTTGTTCTCAGAATCACAAAAAATGCTTTCAGTGACTTTGAGGTATGGTCAACATTCCTGATGGGATTCATGTGCTTGAATGTAGGCTTCTTGATTAAATGTATATGTCTACCTTCTCTTTATGACCCTTAGGGTGGCAAAAACACTTTTAAGTTTAATTGTTATTAATTTTATCTCATGTTGCTCTCTAAAATACGCTGGATGCATCAAAATCATTGATCATTCTCTTCTCATTACAAAGGGCACCGAGGCTCACAAGCTGGGCTGCAAACACCTACAATGCAGAAGTTCAAAATGTCTTAACTAACGTGAGCAAGCATTGACTGCTTTAGGTATTGCTGAGCATTTTACATTCCAAAGCCAAAGTTAATGAGATAAACAAAAACTGTTACTACTGTGATACAATTCAGGGTAAGTGTCATTGTTTCTTGTTTTAGAGCAGCCTCTGTCTCTTCTTAAAATAAGGGAAATTTCTGGGTCTTCTTCTTTATAGTTCATTCATTTTCTGAAGACCTTTGATCTGTTGGAAACAAAAAGATTAGGTCTTTCTGTTGAAATCTTCATCCGTTAAACACCAAAATTTTTATTTTAGTATTGTATAACAATTCTTTTCCATCAATTAAAGCTAATATAGACCAAGACATTTTCGGGTTTTTTTGTGGTGCAGGCCTTTCCCTAGGTAAGACTGTTTTACATCCGAAGTGGAAAGTGCCTTTGTACACTGCAATTGTTTCCTATGGTATTGGGGGCACAGAATATTTTCTCAGTGTTGTGGTTGGTTTATGAATTTTCAAGTGTTTATATGACAATTTACCTTTCTTAAAGTAAAAATCTTGACAAATAAAGGAAATTAATAGTTTAAAATATTCAGTGATTTCAACTTAATTGTAAATGGAAAACTGGTAACACCACTGATCTCTTAGTCATAGAATCTCCTCTTAAACTTCTTCTGCCAAAGTAGTCCCTGCTTTAATAAATAATTATTGTCAAGGAAAACCAGGTTCACTTTAAAAAAACTTCCCCACATATATAAGTTCAACAAAAATTCTTAATAAAAATATAGTGTGTAATCATTTCTAATGATAACAGCAATGTATCGAACACATAGAGAGCTAAGCAAATATTTTTTTCATATTATACACAGTCTTCAAAATAGAAAAGTAACATATGCTCTCAGAAAGTTTATGAGCTCAGCAAAAGCCACAATCTTCTAGAGAATTTTCTATTCCACAAGTCGTAAAGTAAGCTAAATTCAGATGAAAGCATGAGTCTGTGCAAGTCAATGTGTAATCCTTTGCTACCACAACCTCTGAAGTAAGTTTCTCTTAGTCCCATCTCTTAGCCCACCTCTCTCTCAGAGATCTTAATGGTGCTTTTCTGATTCAGCTAGTATCGAAAGAAAAGGGTTTGTCATCACTTCTATGGGAGTAATTCAACCTCTTCTTAGAGAATTTGGAAGCTCCCTAATAAATACAATTGTGGAACAAAGACAATAAAAATATTTTAAAGAAGTATATTTGAGTTGCTTGTCAACATTAACACAGTGTTGCCCCAACATCTTAAAGTGATTGAAATTGGGGACTTGTTTTTTTTTCACACAGCTGTGTACAGTACCATGTCATATTTCCTTATGAATCTTGGAAACTGCATCATGGCTTACTCTAGGCCTTTAAGTTAATGAAAATACAGTTTTCATTTTCCTTATGTTTTTATTTACCTTCTTCAGAGTGATATGACCTTGTTTGATTTATCACATATGAAAACAGAGCAGGAGAAAGATGAATCTGTGTTTCAGAAAAGACAGATTTCTATTTTCTAAAACTGCACATTGTCAATAAAAACAAAAGGCAAACCATATGCTGCCATATTGATATTCAATGAAAACTAGACATGTAGGGTATACTACAAGTACTGTAACATGCAACATCCTTTAAAACAAGAGCATTTTTTTAATACAATTGGAAGAAAAGCTCTATTTCTAAATCACAAGTGCAGAATTGCTATTGAATGGATTAAATGGATAGCTGAACAAAGGTGAACACCAGTCTTCTGGCATATCTCAAACCATGTAATAGATACGTGCATTTTTCAAAGTCAAAAAAAATCTTTCTTGATTGTATAATTGTATAAATGTGACTATATTTTCATGACATTAAAGAAAGTTATACTTGACACACAGAAGTCATACTCTTCTACATTTCAGTTACATATGAGATTTGGCATTAAAAACCCCCTAAGACAGTGCTGTAACTCTTTCTATTTTACAAATAAAGAAAATTACTTACATTCACCTTCAAAATGCTTCCTTTCTGAGCTGATCCACAGCTTCACATGGTGCTACCATAATACAAAACAATTATGCAGGTAATTTTCTAAAAGGCTGTTGAGGTTGTCTGTTGTTTTTGCTTTGACATCTTTAACTGAGAAAAAAATATTTCCTTTGAGCATCTACTTATCTTTGGGAAGTGGGAGCCAGATCTGATAAAGAGGGTGGGTGCTCAAGCAAAGTGATATTGTTAGCTAACAACTGCTTTACAGATAGTGAAGGATCTGGCACATACCAACACTCTCTGACCGAGGGTAAGAAGACATATATATTTGAACTCATACTGAGTGAAGTCATCTAGTTGAGTCTTGTCTTATTGTGACAGGCTAGTAACTGTTCTATAACAATCCCTTTGTCCCTCCCATTCTTCATTCCTGAGCTACAGGGTTAGTCTCAGGGGTTTTTGTGTCAGACCTTTTCTGCATTCACCAAAGGTAGAATAATGTATTTCACTCTCAGGATCATCTTTGGGGATTTGGATTTATTTATCTTTTTTTTTTGTATTTACTGTCCGGTATTTGACACTTGGGAAAAGTAATGTGTATCAGAATAAAAAAAAAAAAAAAGTGTTCCAATGAATGAGTAAACAACTTTATTCTGACAAGAAATACATAGCTAAGTAAACAGCTATTATTTGTGTACTTTTATTTTATTTACCTAGCAACCCATTAAGATAAAGGCTCCATACAAAAGGACAATCAAATAATGGGCCAGTATACTTCCTTTTAAAACAACAGCAGCAACATGAGTAGCAAAGACACAAATATCCAAAAATATCAGTATGTTAAAAATTAATCTTGGAAATTCTTTTCTAGCATCACTTGTGAAGGCTGAGATGGATTTATCACGTATTGTTTTAAGAGTAACTGTAACATTATACTGAATTTCCTAACCTCAGGTTGCCTTCTCTGGCTATATAACAATTTGATAGTGATAGCAAAATGGAAAGAATTTTACTCATTAGTGTTGAACTACAAGTAAAATATTAATTTTCATGTATCCTTCTGCAAATCTATTCTAAAGTTTGACTCAGAAACTGTTCCATTTTTCTTATAACAGAAAGCTAGTATTTATTATTGATTGGTAAGGAACAAGTTCTCAAGGACTTGAAAGTACTTGAATAGGGTAATGGTAAGATATCATTGCCTTGCTGAGCTGCATACCTTGAATTTGCCTTGTGAGTTCTTATTTCCTCCATATTGTCTCTTCCTCAGTTGTTAAAAATAAGTGTATCATTAGTTATACAAACTACGATCTTCCCTCCTCCTGCTCCTCAACCTCAGTTTTAAATACATGTATATATGAGTCAGGACCTGGACAGGGGATGTATTTTCAAGGACGAACTGATGGGTAGAAGGTTTGGGCTAAGAGAACGCTGTACACAATTGTACTTAGTAGAACTTTTTTTCTTTTTTCTTTCTTTATTTTAAATCAATAATATTTTTTCAGCATTTTACAATTATAGTTACTTATACAGACCCAGAGACCAATAATTCTAATTTACTTTGTTCATGTGTCATCTTGAGACTGCACAGAAAGCTAGAGGAAGGGTTTAAAGTCAGTCTGCATGAGCAGAACAGTAGCAATCTTGTGTTCAGGACATGCCCCCAGCAGTTACACCCAAATCTGCAGAAATCAATAGGAGTTGAATGTGAAAGTGTTAAGGAATAAGTCTAGTAAGATTCACATTGGTAGCTATCTCCCTCAGTTAATGGAGAAATGGTGAAATAAAAAGCAATATGTTTTAAAAAAATAGACAAGAAAAGCCAGCCACACAGAAAAGGGAAGAGTGGCATTTAAAATACTCACTCTTTGCTAATTGTAATAAAGGACAAAGCTGCTACCAGCTTTAATATTGTAGAATGGAGTTTTTAAAAGAGAACCAAAGTCCTCATCAGATTTACATTTATGGACCTGTTGAAGTATAGGGTTACACATCTGCACAACATACACATACGAACACACAGAGGACGCTGAATTGATACAAAGCTCTTCACTAAGCCTACTGATTTGTCAAAAATGAAATACTTTTCAGAAAAAAATATTTAAAAATAAAAGGGAATTATATACTTTCCATTTTGAAGTAATTTTTAATCATTATTTGCTTCAACTACATTTCTAATTAAAACTGAAAACATTAGTTCTTTTCTGTTAATTCAAATATTAGGTTTTATTTGCATTAGAAAAGTTTTTATTTTAGCACAACAACAGAAGTTTAAAGTAGATTCCTACTAACATTTTTAATCATGAAGACATTTGTAGGCATTTATAAGTATGCTTTAATGTTCTCAAAACTTTAATCTGGGAATCTTAATTCATTACATGCCATCATATTTGAATTCACATAACATTTGAATACTTCTTTTTTATGATATTTATATTTTGTTCACTTATTGAAAACAGCATATTGGGGTTTTGTCTTGTAAAACAATATTTCTTGCATTATTCAGTTAATATTCTCCAGATAACTGATAGCTAATTTATATTTTGAAGTTTAAAGGAATGCTGTTCTTAAAGACCTGAAAATTCTCTGTACTTTAAGGAACTGGTAAATATAGGTATGTGGGAAGCATCCATTTATTGCAATTATGATTTAAGCATCTGATAGCAGAATCTTGAACAATTCACATATTTGTAGCCTTCTGGTTTTCTCTCATGTCTTTCTTTCTCAAAGTTTGGGTTTATTTTATTTTATTTTTCTAAAAATAATGCTAATTTAATCAACATGCGACTTCATGAAATATTGACTTGCCTTTTTTGGTCTTTAGTTCAAAAAGACAAATGTTAAGAAGAAAAAATTAAAAAAAACACCTTTCATTTTAAAGAGCTCCTCTTCAGTTTAAGGGACGGGATGTAGAAAAACTAATTAGGATGATCTTAGCATTTTTCTAAAGAAGGACAGAAGCAGAATTTTCAAATAAGTTCCTTGCAAAACAGTGGAAAGATAACTTGATAAAGTTATGAGTTGATTATACAATTTCTCTTCCCCTCATATGATCACTTACTGCAGCACTTTCCTTTAAAATAGCAATTATATTGCTTTGCTGTTGCTAAGAAAAGACTGATGAAGGTTGGTGTTGCTTTTCATCTCCATCCCTGTCAGCTGCTGCTCTTTAATACTGCAGTTCTGCTGCCAGTGAGCATTCACACCCTCAGATTGCAGGTGGTCAATCTCTCCAGTGTCATCACTTGCTTTTGACAACAAAGTTGCTTTACAGGCAGGGCCCCATTTAGAAGCTTTTGGCCCATAAACAGACAAAACAATAGGATGTGTTTCTTAATCTCACATTTTCCTATGCTAGCTAGAAAGGTAAAAATACGGACATTGATATGTAACCAGTCTCTCATCAGATATAATTTTCAAAAGTTAGAATATTAAGTACATTACAAGTATATAAATAGTTGGCTGGTTATGTCCTATTGATTTCTGCAATAATACTTATCAACCTTGCAGTCATGAGAACAATTTCTTTTCTCCATCAGTCAAAAATGTTTTCAAAAGAACAAGTAGTTATACCATTTGATTTTTAGTCTTTCTTATTGAATCTATCCTTTCACAAGAGAAAAAGACAAGTGAATGTCAACACAAAAAGGTAGACCTAGCTACTTCATTGTGCAAAGAAACAGCATTTGAATGATCAGTTGTCTAGAACTCTTGCTCACTTTTAGAACTGATGTTGTAGTTTAACCCAGCAGGGAGCTACATACAGACAGTAGCTCACTCAATCCCCCTCAGAGAGACTGAGGAGAGAATTAGAAAAAGGTAGGGAAAATAGTAACAATAACAATAGTAATAGATTTACAAAACAAGCGATGCAGAGTGTAATTGCTGGCCACTCACTAACTAATACCCAGCGTGTATCCCAGCAGCAGTTTTATGTTCAGCATGATGTCACATGGTGCAGAATATCTCTTTGCTTAGTTGGGATCAGCTGTCCTGACTGTATCCTCTCCCAGCTTCTTTTTCTTAACAGCTTTCTCTCTAGAGGGGAAGTATGGGAAGATGAAAAGTCCTTGACTTAGTATAAGTACTGCTTAGTAACAACTAAATTATTGATATGTTATCAATGTTAATCTCAAACCAACTCCAAAACACAAGACTAAACCAACTACTAGGAGAAAATTAACTCTGTCACAGTTTAAATCAGGACAACTAGCTGCCATCATTTCACCTCTGGGACCTCTACCAGGTGGCCTTTCTCTGCTAGGGAGATATAAGTATTCATCATCACCCTTCCAAGAGGCATTTGATGTATTTGCCACCATGGTCTACACTTTCCTCTTTCATCACACGTTTGCAGTTCCATTCCACATTTTGTTTTTCTATATAAAGTGAGTCGGTTGTTTCTATACACTTAGTAAATGCTCTGCATCCTTTTTGCTGCTCCCAGTTTTCCCAGATCTTGAGATTAAGTTCCTATGATGACCACCACTTAACTTCTAATTAACATTTTATATCTTTGGGATCTCCAGTATTCTTGCACCACCTTCTCTTCTGCTGTTATTCCATGCCTGTACTTATCCATTGTGTATTTAATCTTCAACAGTTTCCCAGATATTCAGACTAAACATAGCACAAAAAAGTGGACAATTTCTGATTCAGACAAATAAGGTAAGCCCAGAAAAAGTCCCTGATTTCTTCAAATCAAAGCTTGTAGCCTCCTACAAGCCACAGCAATGCTATATTTTCTTTGCTTTGGTGATCAGGAAATCAGAATACACTGAGGATGTGCATAAGCAGGATAAATGCAGGGATTTTTTTCTGCTTATGACTTTCTGTAGTGCTTTTTCTTTTCCCTTCAATTCCTAGACCCATTCATGTGTTAAGTTAATTGAGATAAATGAAAGATAAAAGTGAAGGAGCCAGTTCAAAGTGTTGCAAGGTTAAGTCAGGCAACTTTATCTTATTTTGAAGGGTGCAGGACTGGGATAACAAGGACATTCAGTAGGCAGTCAATGGGGAAAAGTATTAAAAAAACCCTCAAACAACTTACAACTAAATCAAGCAAGTAAAAGTAAACTGTGAAGGCAGCAAAGTACAGTGCAATCCATGGAAATAGATTAGCAACAGCCTCTGGTATTTTGGAAACAATGTCAGGAGAAAATGTTTTTCCTTATGCAAAGTCCCCAAAGTACGAAGATTCCCTTTGAGCAGCTCTACCTAAACTGTGGGGAAAGTAGCAAGATAATTTCATGCAATACTTGCCAAAGGTAGCATGAATTCAGTGCAGGAAGTTACACTTCGTAATGCAAAATACAAGTTAGCAGCTCTCTGTGTGATATTCCAGCTGTGAACCCACCCAACTGGAGGTTGTCTCACAGTGCTTATTTACTTAAAATCCATATATATTTCTAGCTAGTCTTTCATTACAATGGTAGTTCACCGATTATGGAGAAAAATCATTAGGTGTGCATTGAATGTTTTTCATGTGAGAAAAGAACAAAGCTAAGCTATTAATGTATTTGAATCTACACAGGAAAAGCTCATGATATTTTTAACAGTATTCCACATGTTTCTGCCTGATTTTAGTAATTTCAAACTGTAGTTAATACTTTTGCAGTAAATATTTAAGTGTTGGTGTTTAAAACTGGCTTCTTATGTGGTCTGAACAGTGTGGCAACTACAGTCAGCACAATTTTTAATATAGGAATAAAAATTTTGACAGGTATAAGTACCTGTAGGTATTTCATCATATATTGTTAAGAGTCAGGATTTTTAAGTAATAACATTAAGCCTAGTACTGCTTCAAGTGAAGTACTTCTTAAAATAAAAGACCCATCCTTCAGAAGTAGTTATTTTTAAAGTTTGTGTTACCTTTAACAACAGATACAATGAGAATACTTTAATAGAAGTCATATCTATATGAAATGCTAGAAGTTTCAAAATAGCAATTGGCTGTTTGGAAATATTCAGGCACAAAGTGAATCCTTATGCAACTGATAATATTTAATATATTTTTACAATGCTTTCCACTTTCAGGACACAATAGAAATACTTAGATAATACAAGGAAAGTTCCAGTTTACACAAGACTATCCTAAGTATTTGCTTAATTTTCCCTCTGAATAGGAAAAAAAATGGTTTTCATTTTCAACTATTTCCAATTTATTTGCAAATATAGATTAAGAAACAAATATCACTGCAATATGGATGAAAGAAATATGATAGGGCTCATCCTCTGGTTCATGCATTCTAAGGTCTATGTGTTATTTGTAGTTTTGGTTAGGTTTTGCAAAGAATGATCAAAACAATTTACACTAACTCCCAAGTCTTCTTCTGAACTATACCTTTTAATAATGGGGTAATTCAATCAACAGAGTGTCACTTTTGGTGTCCTCAGGAAATAGACTAGTGCCTAAGTGGTAACCTGGAAATATGTTTATATAGAAGCTCTGTTTGGATATGATCTGATGTGACAAAACCATCTAATCCATGGAAAATATTGTTGTTTTCCCTAAGAAATAGGAATCAGCTTTATATTTATTTGCAAAGGAAAAAGCATTTTGGATTAAGACATTTCTCATTCCACAATAATTAGGACTAATGTACTGAAGTGATGGGAACAAGATAATATGTCTCCCAAGCACAAACAAGAATGTGTCTCCCAAGCACTTTTTTTCTTTTGTCCTTGCACAGACTTTATGCACAGTCTGTGCTGAATGGTGATACCACAGAATTTTATTTTTCTAGAATGTGGGAAACAATATGTTTAAAACTAATTTGAGTTTCTTCTACTTCCTGTGATCTCTAAGTATCTGAAAACGTTTATTGGGCATTTCTTCTTTCCTCCTTGGATGAACGACATCATCTTCTTTAAGGACTGCAGTGGGACTACCTGGGCAGACTATAAACAGGGTGCAAAAGAGAGATCTGAAGTAAGGGGTTTAGAGAATAAAGAAGGAATAAAAAAAAAAGATGAAAATGCTCATAAACTGTATGTCCCTCAGTGCTCTGCCCTTCCTGTTCATTTTATGCGTGCATTTTGCTTGGCATGCAACAGCCGAAGTTGTTTCTTCAGAAACATACTCCTTTTCATGTCTAGATAATAAAATCACAGGTAAGTCACACAGATATTTTCACAATTTGAGTCCATTTAAGTAGATAAATTACTTCCACACAGAGGCATCCAGAATCTTATTGTCATGGCAGTCTTTTCTAGAAAATGTCAAGGATTAACTCTTTTTGAATATGCTAGAACTAATATTGATTCTTTCTGATCAAGAAACCAAAATATTGTCTCAAAAATCTAGATATAAGGACAATACAGTAACAGAATCAATACTTTCTGGGAAAGAAAGAATATAAATAGGGAAATGTTATATAGGTGGCTAGATAAGGTTGTCGCCAGTTTCAGATGACAGAATAAACAGAATTCTGTTTACTTTAGTAAAAGCAGCTAAAGTGAGGAATTGAAGCTTTAGTAGTATGCACAACAATTTTTGTGTTCTTTCTTCCATGCTTCTTCTCAATTGATGTGCCTGCATGACAACAGCAGTGAGGATCTTTAGAATCTCAGGTCTAGCAGAAAGGAGGTGGGCCTTGGCTGATAAATTGTATGCAACTTGTTGATGAAACTATCAGTGAGAATGCCAACCTTAGTGGTGTTTGAGCTTGAAATCATTTTTAAGTTACCTATATAAACCTCAGCATGAATCCAAAGTCAAAAGAAGAGAGAAAGAAGTAAAATTTATTTTGCTGTTTATACAAACTAGGCAAGGAGAAAGGCATACGTATAGACCGACTCCTATCACCGTTTAATTATACCACAGTTTGGATCAGCTCTAACAGGCAAGTCCTGTGCTGTTGTCCTAGGTTTCAGCAGAACAGAAGCTGAAATCTGAGCCTCCTTCATCTTAACTACTGGGAACATACTTTCTTTCAGGTTTTATAAAAATGGGAATGGTATTTTGCCAGCAGTGAAGTACACATACCTTAATCTTTTTTGTGTGATTAATCTATCAAAACTGCTTTTTAAAATCCTGCCAGTCTGCCATCAGGTAGATGTCTCTGTCATCAAGACTAAAAGTAGTCCATGTTAGTCCACTATCAGAAAGAGACCACAGTTCAGTCACAGCTGAATAAAAGGCTTTAGATCAGTGACCTTTTGTCCTTCTATTTGGACAGCTTTTTCTGTGCTGCCCTTAAGTCTTTGGGGATTTATCCCTTAATAAATAGCTCTGAACCTTTGTCACCCTTAAACATGTACTTAAGCACCTTAA
This sequence comes from Clamator glandarius, assembly GCA_033459285.1. NCBI lineage: Eukaryota > Metazoa > Chordata > Aves > Cuculiformes > Cuculidae > Clamator > Clamator glandarius. Next base: position 440,031 of record JAUNZM010000023.1, read on the forward strand.
TTACTTAGGATTCTAGAACCCCTTCATTAGCACTGGAGAGAAAGTCATGAAATATATAGTATATGTAAAATTGGTCTCACAATGCATCACATGCAGTTCAGTGCCAGAAACATATAAACCGTTCCTGTGAAAGAAATAATTACATGGAAGTGAATTTTAGCAAAACAAGAGATAAAATTTAGAAAGTTATTTTGAAGAGAGATGCTTTGAGTATAAAAAAAAGCTATCCCTTTATAACTTTCAATATAAGAAGAAAAATAAATTATTTCTAAACATTTGTTTTTTAATCATAGTGCTGTGATAAGCTTGTGGAGAAACTTTCTATTATCCCTTAGAAATAACTTCATAAAATATAATTAAAAAGTCATTTTCTCTGGGGGGCAAAAAAGAGCAATGGAAAAAGAAACTGGCAGCTGATGGCTAAGTGAAATTTGGTCTGTGAAATCTGCTGGAGGATCAGGAGGCTCTGCAAAGGGATCTGAACAGGCTGGACTGCTGGGTAGAGTCCAATGGCATGAGGATTAACAAGGACAAATGCCGGGTCCTGCACTTGGGGCACAACAACCCTGTACAGCTACAGACTAGGGGAAGTCTGTCTAGAAAGCTGCCCGGAGGAAAAGGACCTGGGGGTGATCAGCAGGTCCAGGGACAGTGACTGAACATGAACCAGCAGTGTGCCCAGGTGGCCAAGAAGGCCAATGGCATCTTGGCTTGTATCAGAAACAGCGTGACCAGCAGGTCCAGGGAGGTTATTCTCCCTCTGTACTCAGCTCTGGTGAGACCGCACCTCGAATACTGTGTTCAGTTCTGGGCCCCTCACCACAAGAAGGATGTTGAGGCTCTGGAGCGAGTCCAGAGAAGAGCAACAAAGCTGGTGAAGGGGCTGGAGAACAGGCCTTATGAGGAGCGGCTGAGAGAGCTGGGGGTGTTTAGCCTGGAGAAGAGGAGGCTGAGGGGAGACCTCATTGCTCTCTACAACTACCTGAAAGGAGGATATAGAGAGGAGGGAGCTGGCCTCTTCTCCCAAGTGACAGGGGGCAGGACAAGAGGAAATGGCCTTAAGCTCCACCAGGGGAGATTTAGGCTGGACATTAGGAAAAAAATTTTCATGGAAAGAGTCATTGGGCACTGGAACAGGCTGCCTAGGGAGGTGGTTGATTCACCTTCCTGGAGGTGTTTAAGGCACGAGTGGACGAGGTGCTAAGGGGCATGGTTTAGTGTTTGATAGGAATGGTTGGACTCGATGATCCGGTGGTTATTCTATGATTCTATGATGCTATTGCCTGCTGTGTAGTGTCATTTTGAAATACTTCTAAAGTATGTCTATCCTTAATGTGGCCAGTACTTCATAACAGGGGCAATCACTGGAACAGCAACACATGAAACACAATATATTTCATGTTCATTTTGACAAGTATTATTATGGAAGCCAACCACGCCTTTAAAAAGGATAGCAATTTTGTTATTATTTGTAGATGCACACATGCAAATTACCGCCAGTTTTAAAACCACTGTGTATCCTCTCTAACTGACTTAACTAAAACTGTCCTTCTGAAGTGTGCACTCCACTACAAACATCATAGATGCTACAAGTTTCTCCAGACCATAAGATAGTTAATTTATGATTCAGGTGACAGTAGAGAGCTTGCTAATGTTCCCCAAGTTGTTGATATGCCTGAGAAGAGAATAGCTACAACCCCAGTGAAAACCTGTAAAACTCTGAGCTACAACCCCAGTGAAAACCTGTAAAACTCTGTAGTAAAGATAAATGAGTAACTAGACAAACAGATAGATAAATAAACAAATAATTACAAATTAAACCGACCTTAAGTTGGTTAAGCTATGTGCTTACTAGTTCCTGTGCTAACATGTGATATTTTTAAATCTCTTCTTGTTAGAAAGGAAAGTACTAGCATACCATTTAGGCAAACATTTCTTCTACATTTTTCACCTTTCATTAAGAAACAGCTAAGACTTTCTGTTTATTTTGCAAGCTTCTGTCAATCTGACAGATGGTTTGCTTTTCCATTTGCAGATGATTTCTGGGTCTCTCATTTCTTTCACAGAATCACAAGGTTGGAAAAGACCTCCAGGTCCAATCATTCCTAATTGCCACTAAACCATGTCTCTGAGCACCTCATCCACTCATCTTTTAAATACCTCCAGGGATGGTGATTCAACCACCTCCTGGGCAGCTTCTGCCACTGCCCAATCACCCTTTCTATGAAAAACTTATCCTGATATCCAGTCTGAACCTCCCTGATGTAGCTTGAGGTAATTCCCCATTGTCATGTTCCTGGTCACTTGAGAGAAGAGACCAATACCCACCTCTCCATAACCTCCTTTCAGGTAGTTGTAGAGAGCAATAAGGTTTCCCCCTAGCCTCCTCTTCTCAAGCCTAAACGACCCCAGTTCCCTCAGTTGCTCCTCATAAGGCTTGTTCTCCAGCCCCTTCACGAGCTTCGTTGCTCTTCTCTGGACTCGCTCCAGAGCCTCAACATCCTTCTTGTGGTGAGGGGCCCAGAACTGAACACAGGATTCAAGGTGCGGTCTCACCAGAGCTGAGTACAGAGGGAGAATAACCTCCCTGGACCTGCTGGTCACACCATTTCTGATACAAGCCAAGATGCCATTGGCCTTCTTGGCCACCTGGGCACACTGCTGGCTCATGTTCAGTCACTGTCAACCAACACCCCCAGGTCTTTCTCCTCCTGGCAGCTTTCCAGCCAGGCTTCTCCTGGTTTGTAGCTGTACAGGGTTGTTGTGCCCCAAGTGTAGGACCCGGCATTTGTCCTTGTTAATCCTCATCCCATAGCAGAATGCTGTGAGAAACTGTGTCAAAGGCTTTACTGAAGTTCAAGTAGTGAGTCCTGTATTTCTAAGTCCTGAAAGAGTGGAACATGTTTCAGAAATTTACAGTCAATATGTGGAAGAAGAAACCAAAACAGGACATTGATGTGATCAGAGGAGCAGCATTAATCTCTTTATTATAACGCAGTATTAACTCACCTTGGGATGTTCTCTCTCTTGTTTATTTGGTAATGGAGTCTGAAATAAAAGAGCTACCATCCTAGAATTACAAGAAAAACAGATCTTCCTTACCTGTAGTCTCTCAAACTTCAGAACCTTCATTTAAAAACTGTTTTTGAAAGGTTGTGAGCAGTTTTTCTTCCTGGAAAAAAGCCAGCTGTGACAGACAGTGCCTGCATCAGGCCACTCATCACTATATATTACAGGCTTTCTGCACGAGTAGCATCATCCCAGGACAGTGTAGGTTTTATTGTGAAGGTGCTGGTCATTCATTATGTATGAAAAGAATGAAATTTGAGTCTTTAGGAGGAGAAATGATACATTAATTAATCATAAAATCTAAAATCTTGAGATGGAATAAGCATAAGTGGCATAAATGGTTACAAGAGATTTTTTCAAACTTGACATGTTGTCAACTTTACAAGAACAAATACTGACCAACTCTTTGCATTACTTATCTGAATTGCAGAAAAGAATTATAGAATGCTTTGGGTTGGAAGGGACGTTTACAGGTCATTTAGTCCAACCCTACTGCAGAAGCAAGGACATCTTTAACCAGATCGCATTACTCAGAGCCCCATTTAACCTGACCCAGTGGGGTGGGGCCTCCACTGCCTCACTAAGTGACATGTTCCAATATTTTGCCATTCATTAAAACAATATTCTTAGTTTAATACTATTACTCCCTGTCTTTTTACAACAGATCTTGCTAAAAAGTCTGTTGCCGACTTTCCCATGCGTCCCCTTTGAGTACTGGAAGGCCACTATAAGGTGTCCCCGCAGCCTTCTCTTCTCCAGACTGAACAACCCGCACTCTGAGTTAAGAGGTTAAAGGCAAAATGTTATTTCTTTACCCTCAGATGTATATGAAAAGTTTCTTCATCTTGTTATTCAGCATTGCCCTTCAAACAACCTAACATATAATCACCTGGAATTGTTACTAGTGAATGCACCTTAATCTTTCAATTATTTTAACTGTAATAAGCTTCTGTATTGTAAAGCTCTTGAAGCACTTTTATTCAACTAACCGCTCTTAAATGATAAAATGATCTCCTTTAACCTCAATAATCAAAGTTGTTCAAAGTTAAATTTAAGAATGAAGGGTATGAAAGAATAGTCAAAGGCCATTTGTGCAAGCCAAAAATTGTGATTGCATTTTCATTTTCTTTCTGAAATATGTTATCTAATTTTGGATTTAAAGCATGTATTACGAAAAACTGCAAACTTAGGCATCTGAAATAGCCTTTAGAATACATGTGCATATATTTAAATGAATAATAACACCAAAGTATAACTGAATTAATGAAAAATAAGTTTTAAGACCCACGGTGCTCCCAATTTGCATGAAACGGTGTCTATGTTTTCTGAATAACATTTTTCCGTATTCACATCTAAGAACAGACTTTTAATAAGGCTTCAAAACTACATACTCATAGAACTCCCAGGCTGTGTTTTTCCTCTGAGATAGTGAAACAATTCTAGTCCTAAAGCTGTTTTGATAGGTTCACTTTGAAATTGACTTAATGAGTACAGATGCATTTGTGAAGAAAAATTACCTGATTCAGACTCCTGCCTTGTAAAAGAATTCAGGCCACTGTGACCAATTGTCTTTCAGCTGTGAGCATTTCCTCAGCACTAACAACTTACTCAAAATATCTTAACATTACCACAGGGCATTGACATGCAACCTTCCAGCACACCTTATAGAGTCATCATTCTTGCCTCTCCAGAGCAGAGATTGCCACAGCATACAGAGGATGCTCTGTACCCTGCCCTAGTGGACCAATACATTGAGGTATGTAGGGCTGTGTGTGCCCAATCCCACCATCCAGATAAAGTCCTGTGATGCCATGATACAGGTCCCAATTTTATGGAAAGAAATTAAGGAGAAGCCATAGTTATCGCTAGAATTTTGATCTGTAAGCAAGGAAGCACATGGGATCTGAAGTCTTGCTAGCTCAGAAGGCAGGAACGAAGACAGGCCAGACTGCAACAGTTGAAAGTAAAGTAAAACTGTCAAAGATCCTGAAAAAAGAAGCACTGCACCAATATGATAAGATTAAAAAAGGAAAAGGAATGACAGCAGAGAGGTGAAGGAAACAACTCAGTAAGATAGAGATTTGGCCCATACCATGCACAGTAGAAGACAATATTCTCTATATGGCCGACAGTCTTGATGGCAGAGATTTAGTGAAAAACTAACAGAGACTGGCTAGCATGCTGCTAGTTTGCCTAAGAAGTCAATCACAGGTTGCAATCACATTGCTACCTAAACTGAGGATGAGTAGTTATTTCATGCTCACCATCACATTTTCAAATCTCTGATCTTAATAAAAGTTTCCTGCAAAAAAAGAGATCCATATATTTGAAGAATCCAAAATGGCCATTAGTTTTTTCTTTTTTTTTTTTTTGAGAGGTCTTTTAGCTGTAACTTGCAGTCCCAAGCTTCACAAGGCTCGTTGTCTAGACTTTATTTTCACTGTAACTATCTTGGCCACATATTTGCATTTCTTTTGTTAAATTATCTATTTTCATTTTCCTTCCTTATTTCTGACATCCTGGAAAATGCTTTGAGAGCTTTTCTAAGTTCTAAATGGTACTGGTTTCAGTAGTGGTTCCTATATATTTTTCGACAAATGCTGAGTACTTCATGACCTGTAAAACTTTTGAATATGTATTTAACTTGAAGATCATAAATGACCTAGCTGAAGTCAAAGGAAAGGTAATCACTTTTTAAACTTCTTTGCTGGACTGAAATCAGCATTCTTTGGAAATTTCTCAAGTAAAAGAGAAATTACAACTTTCAGTGTACCTGTTTAGAAAACTTCGCTGCAGTGGGAATATCTATATTACCCTTATGTAGCTGACATCACAACAAGTCACAATTTATTTCTGCTCTCCTTTCTTTGAAAAAGAAAAGAAATCCACAAAAATCACACAGATGAGGAAAATATCAGAATTTGGGAAGAGATTATATAAAAATATAAAATAAATCAAGATTTCAGTATGGAGAAGGTGACTGATATGGGATATGTTGAATGATGCAGGGAAGGTAAATGAGTTACAGCTAGTATCTATTTCTCATAGTATGAGTATGTTACAGTATAACAGAGGGGGACATGAAAGGAGCAGGCAGATGGTTTGAAACAAAGAAGTTTACAAAATGCATAATTAAATTAAGGAGTTCACTACCACAGCATGTTGTGGATGCAAATATTATTAATGCTTTCCGAATGCCATTAGACAAATTAATAGGGAAAATATCCATCAGAAGCTATAAAGCAGTAATTTGCATCTATGGCTGGCTCAAGAAATAATCACAGATTCTTGGAGTGGAAAGATACATGTGAAAGAAATATAGTCTATGTTTATCCATTCCAATATAGTCATACTCAAATTTCCATGCTCTGCATTCAATTATTAATTTAGATATTATTTCTGTTTAATTTCATCTGTTAAGGAAACCTTTCATTGGTTTATTTAGAAATATTTAATTTTTCAAAAAATTAAAAAGTTTTTTCTTATCGAGACATGCAACCAATGGACAAAAATTAAAAACAAGCAGAGCATCACTGTCTTCCTGTCAATACTCTGAACAGTTATCATTGATTTTAGCTAGGTTATTTTTTTTATTTGCATAATTTTTTCCTATAAATATTTTTTCATTACTTTACAGATGAAAGATCAGCAACACTACAGAATCACTGGACAACTGGCTAGGAATCCTGAACATTAGGCTGAGTAGAAAAACAGAAGGCATTTTGCTTAAAATGTGCAAGTTTTTAGCAGTTCAGAGTTTAAGCTATGACAAGAGAAAGTTTCACATATAAACCAAAGTTAAGTACTTTTACTCTCTTCCAGTGTTAAATTTGTAAAAAAAAAAATAAAAAATTCTGAAATTGGAATTACCAAATAATTGTTAGAGAAAACATAGTTATATTTCCAGATCTGTAAGTACCTATCATGGGTTTCTAAATAGTTACATCTAAAGTATTTTGTTGTTACTGCACCTAGAACATTCAAATTAGCCTGTCCCATAAGAAGGGATGGAAAAGGGAGGACATGCCAAAAGTCTGTGTGCTCATCTTAACCTGACAGACAAGTGGCATTATAAATATCTTTATATCCTGGCAGTATCACACTTGCCAAATGGCTGGCATGTTTGCTCAGTCATGTAAGACAGCATGATGTTTAATTCATGTTTTATGGGCTACACTTCCTTTCCATTTCAATCTTGCTGAAATTCAAGATGATTTTCTCAAGAATAAGTGTCCTTGTCAAGCATATTCTATCCTTGTAGTTGTTATTATTAGTCATGAATTTGTACTAAATAGATCTACAGATAGGTTATCATGCACAGTCCCAGTATGATTAGGAATTGAAGAGACAAAGAAGCCACCAATAATGATCTGATTTTTCACCATGAGGCCTCCACTGATATGTATATAGAAATAATACATCCACATTTTGAAACAGAGAACTTAATGGGAGCATATTCTGAGTTTGAGCAGAGAATGTGGGTATACTGAGACAATTTAGCTGGTTTTTATGTATGTGAAATTACTCGTAATTAGAGAGACAATTCTCTGAGTACACAAAAGAACAGGATAAAAATCTACTGAAGTTATGATCTTGCAAACACTGTGCTTAGATTGACATAATATTCTGTCCACTCTTTTCATCAATTTTTATGGTAATGTAGGATATCCAACTGGAAAATGATAATAAAATATTAACATTCATCTGTTTTAATTGGTTATTGCTCAACGACGAAATATTGTTGTTTGTTCATTGCTTCATGAGCCTTTCTGTGTTAAGGTTAATGGGATGGTACATAGGTTAATGAAGTATGTGTCTGAGAATATCTGTCTTTATGCATATTTTTGTAATTAATAACAACTTTTCTAATTTGAAATCTTCCTTCTCACTATTTGTTTTTATAAACCAAATATGAAATGCCTTTAACAAAAATATGGGGGAAAAATGATGCTTTTGTATATTGGAAATAATTTCCCCTGAGGGTGACATTTCCGTTTTGTCTGACCTTTGTATTTGTCCTACAGCTAACTAAAGCAGAAATTACGCCAGCTGAAAGGCTTTAATATCTTTGCTCCAAAAAATCCTGAACATGAATTTTTCACACATTTTTAATGTAGGTGGAGAAGAGCTAGTAATACTGATTTTATTTTAGTACTATTTTTAATGTTTGAAAAATTGTGACTTGGGTGGGAGAGAAAGACAGTATATGAATAATTCAAAATCCATTCACTGCTGTAATTTTGAGGGTCCTCATCCTATAACTCTTCGGAAAGAATTTAACGATCTCTTTCATGTTATTGAAGAAAAGAAGAAATTCTTTCTGGCCAAACAAAACAAAGGCCTACATTAAAAAATACTTGTGGCAGTAATATTTGAGCAGGTTTTAGGACAGTTTGGAAAAAGGAATGTGATACAGGATAAGTTATAAAAGATAGTAATGTATGACAAAGGTATTCATGTTCATATAGCAACACCGAGCCATCTGAGTCCTGGAATCCAATATATCTAGATTTTTCAGCCAGTGAAGGACATAGATTACTCCAATTTTTTATTTATAACTAACGTAATGAGCCTGATGTACTGATATATTATTGATGAGGAAACAGAAAGTAAGGATTTTAATCAAAATAGAACACAGTTATTGAGAAGATCAGCAGAACACTTTCTTACAAGAAGTAACTCTTGAAATTTTATTTTGGTTAACAAAATTGTCTTAAAAAATATTAACGGTTTCTGGGTAATGTGAATGGTAAGACATAGGTCAATACAGCTAACTTTGTCTTAAATAAAAGTTGCAAAGTAGATGAGTTGAACAAAAGTTTTAAAACTTAGATCCTTAGAGTAAATTTTGTTCAGTCTGCTGTAATGGCCTGCACAGTTTAATAGTCTTCGCTAAGATTCATTCTATGAAGTACCTCAGAACTGAACTTTAATAAATATAAATTTAAGTCAATGAAGCATGCTGCAAGAGCAGAGTGAGGGAAACTGTCTAACAGAGCAAATACACTAACAGATAGCATTGCCTACCCTTCCTGACTTGGTTATTGCTGTATTATAAATGTATTCTTATATATCCCTGTATTTGTAATAACATTTTTGTAGATATTTGATCAGTATTTTTCAGCTTCTATATAAAAGGTTCTCATTTGAATGGTACATATTAAAATGCACCCAGTTCATGGACTATCTGTTGGTATGGTAATTGCGGTGACCCATACTTCTAGGCTTGGAAAGAATAGATATCATTTGATAAAAATCTTATGGTGGCATTACATAATACAAGCTTACTTGAAGTACTCTGAAAAAAGTTCACAGCCTTTTTTCTTGCAGAAAAAAAATGACATAGACATGAAGGATATTGTTTTTTAAGTAAGAGACACTTTCACTATGTTGAACAGATTGTGTTAAAACAGTCCATAGGCCTCAAAGACTATTATCTTCCTTCATGCCCCACACAATAGCTATTACACAGCCACATTTACAAGGATGTTCCCTATTTCTCCTAGAGAAATATTTGACATTAATTTTCAAATGTCCTCAGGCAGAAATAGTCTTTCAGGTACTTGTCTCAGAACCTCAGGTAGGGTACTGAGCAGCAACTATAAGAACTTTAACAACTGAGTGGGATTTCAGTCAGACAGAAGTGCGGTGCTGGTTTGGGCTGAGATAACTAGTATAGGGTTAGGTTTTGGATGCAGTGTAGTGATATATTATTCAACAATGCTGACAGCTGCAATACCCCTTCCTGACTAAACACCAATATGGTCTTTGTAGACAATGTCTGCTCGAGTACAGTAAATCTCAGGAACATTTCTAGTGTTCTACTAAAGATTTGCCAGACTTTTAGATAATTTCTAACATGGAAAATATATTTGTAAATCATTCTCTGCAAAAGTTGTTCCTACTTTACAGGGCAAATTAAAGTAGTGGATTTTTAATTAAAAGGATTACATCTTCTCATAAACAAAATACAGTAAATTAGTACCACGTTTTTATTTTATGGAAATGCCTGAGATTAGTACTGTTGTTTTATTTGCCAATTTGTAGCATTAAAATCTTTGTTGAAATGTATCTGTAAAGAGAAAATGTTACTTTTGCTAGTTTCAGTTCCTCCTGCACTTCTACTTTGAGGACAATATGGTAGCTTAAATTCTGCCTCTAAGTAAAAACAAAATTTCACTGAATTATTTCAGGGACGATCTTTAATTTTGAGACTATGTATATATTATAAAAGTAGGTTTTCTTCCAAAATAACCCCCCGATGTTCTGATTCCAAAAAACCCCTCTAAAACCACATTAGCTTCTTTTTTCAGAAGACAGAATCATCCTGATTTATTAGCTTTGATAACGGTTTTATATCTTTTTATATGTTCCTAATATGCCTGTTCTGAGAAAAGGAATTGCTAAATCTGTAGAGAGATTGTATATCCATGTACATCTACATAAATAAATGTTATTTGTAAAAATTCATGATCTTTTACTGAAATTGTGTTTGACTTTGGTTTGTACCAAATTTTCACTGTTACTGTGAACTTTCAAATCCTGAGTTTGTAAATGTGCTTAACAGAAATTCAAATATTAGGGCTTTAAAAGCTACTCCTGTTTTTTTAAGAGAGAGTATTCTCTGTAGCACCTCAAAATTTTAAGGAACTATGAAAAAAGCAACCTGTTCACATGCCTATTCAGCCTGTTTATAAGTTTTAGTTTTATAAGCAAATGCTTCCCTTGTTACTATATCTCATACAGTAATTTAAAGAGTTCAAGTATGTATAGTGATCAGAGCTGCAGGAGACACAAGTTTATTAATGTCTTTGTTCTATGCAAGAATCTTAAGATACAAATAGAATTTTTTAGCTCAATGTCTTTCAAAATTATAATTTTCTCTTTATTACTATGTTGCCTTGGGATTAAAACCAAATTTAAGCCAGCAGAACAGTTTCTATGGAAAATAACCAGCACTATTTTAGAGGATAGAAATATGTAAGGTTCACACATGAACTACTCAAGAATAATAAGAATGAATTAAACATACCATTAAATATAGACTTAGCTTGTAAAGGATACCACAGCATTTAAACAGCAGCACAGAAATGGATTTTTCCTTCCATTTACTTTCAGTCTCTCTTAAGAAAGACAGAAAAATAAATTGTAGGCTTATATCATAATATTCTTTTGACTATTTGAATAGGTTTGTTACTAGAACAAATATATATATATCATCATAAAATATTTAAGTAATTTAATTTAATGGCATAAACATCAATTTTAGTACACACATAGGAAGTGAAAGAATAGCAAACTGAAAATCACTGTATTAGCAGTATGTGAAATATGGTTCAGATAAGGAAGGAAGGAATGCTGCATTTTGCAGCATTCTCATTTTCTTTTCCAGAAATCAAATATTTAGTGGCCTTCCCAAAACTGCCAGTTCCCAAAACTGCCAGTTCCATTCTCCTGGACTTCACAGACTGCTACTGGGTAATGGACCAAGACCTTTACTGTGATTCTACTTTGAAATTGAGTACAAACTTAGCCACTGAATTCACTTGTCGTCAAGTCTTTAATAGTTTGAGTAGTTTACGGCTCATCTAAGCTACCAAAAATGCCTGGCAAGGTGAAACATCTATCAACAGAGAAACACAAAAATAGATGGGTTTCAGTGACAAGTCCACAACTTAGCACGTCAGTTACCAAAACCAGTTACACCTCCTAAGTATTTTCAAATAAAAATGCAGGCTGAACAGGTAATTAGAAAACAATGTAGCACATCAAAAGAAGAAGTGACAAAAGCACCATGCAAGCTGTCCCCATTCTGCGTGTATAAGGACATGAATCCTCTTTAATATAACCTGAATGTTACTATTTCTGGGAAAAAAATATGAAAAATAAGACAGGAGTTATTATTCAGTGCAAGCTCAAAGAACACTGTGTTCACCATAGTGCCTTATTCTAACAGATCCTTCCCAGTCTCTGATCCAAAAAAGTCAATTCACACGTATTTATCCTCCTTATGTTCCTCTGCCTGAATCTATTTTTAAGCCTTCATCTGTGTTTAAATAAGAGATGGCCTGAATTCAACCTGTTTGACACAGTATAGGAAGGCTAAGTTTTTCAAATTTGCTGGGTACCTACCTATTGAAATCTAGCTTCAAACATAAACATATTTCAGAAAGGCTGATCTTCAATACCAATATTAATATCTGTCTAACATGCAGACATGTAGCACACTAGAAATGATGCTATATTTATTTAGGGAACATGTTTAAGCAATTGATCTTTCAGTAGAATAGAAGGAAATAGAATTGTGCACATTCAGTCATTCCAGTCCACAAGCTACATTTACCTCTTCTGGAACATGTCTTGGGGTCTAGCCTTCTTCTGAGCAACATTAAGAGATTGAAGGCTGAACTAAAATATGCTTAAAACCTCCTAGGTCCTGGGCGCATTTGTGTAAAGTGGAGAAATCTGCTGAAAGTTGCTATAATGCCATCTGGATGGTACACAAAGATTTCCTTGTCATGGAAATCAAGCTGTAGGATCAGGGGCTATAGAGCTGTTACATACCCGTATGACATCCCAGGATGGAATAGGACATGGGACAAGTGCCATTGTACCTCTATTGTAACTGAATTATTAATAATTCCTGAAATTAACTCTGCCTTGAAAAGTAGAATCTCAGAGAGAAATGGAGGAATTACTGAAGATGTGCTATTGCACCTGGCTGTGAAAAGGTTCCCGACTCCAGCTTGAAGGAGAATCTTGCTGAATCATTAAATAAAGAATTAGTGCCACAGATATAGCTGTATCTTTTTTCCACATAAACTTCTATCAAAATACAGAATTGCATAAAACATATTTTTATGCACTGTATCCCCACTCTATTTCTGTTTTAATGCCATTGATACTACATTAGTTTGTAACAGTTTTAGGTTCACACAATGTCCTTTCTCAGATGTTGTCTTTTTTCTGAAAGCTTGGATGATTTTTCAAAGTTGAAGACAAATTTCTGTATTGTCTAATTGTTCTTTTCACAAGTCATGGAGTTTAAATCATGGTTAAGTGGTATAGCTAGATAAATGACTGCAGCCTCAAATGCTTCTTCCTAATGTCATACCCACTAATCACTGCCATTACAGTAAACAGTAGCTAATTTCATGTTATTGATATTTGGCAACATTGTTATCTAAATACTTGTTGAAGCTGTGTTACTCAATTTTCCAACAAGCAGGAGGCTTTCTGCTGCTTTTCCACTTTGTTTCTTATAGCATCACCATTTTAGGCTAGATGGTGTAAAAGAGACCTTGCAACCTACAGAAACTGAATAACCCTCTGCTGACATTTTCAGAAAATGTTAAATTACTGAGACTTTGTACACTGCAACAACCATCAATTACTGATTTGTTGGAAAGCACATAGTACAGAAAAATCTGTATTAGAACTGCCTGAGGCTCTATGACTATATAAGAAAGCAAGAACATTTTGTTGTTCAGCATCTGAGGCAGAAACATCTTTTAAAGGTCATGCAGTCCTTTTTCTTTCTCACTCGTTAAAGATTCTTTTCTTTTAATAATGTTTTCTTAGTTTCAACATAACATGTATTAAAGGAAGCATACAAATAAATGTTATAGAAACAAAGAAAAAATCATTAGTGGTATGCAGTGCCTCGATTAGTTATAGATTCTTTCTTTGTTCTGTATGCAGTGCCAGAAATGTGTTCTTATTACTACCTAAAGAATTCAATATTTTGTAATAAATAAAGATACCCACAGATGAACAGATTATCAGCAACTTCCTTTACTGTGAAAGGCATTTCTGTGACTTTGCATTTACCAGCTAGTATTAATCAGTACCCAGCTAAAATTCTTTGCTATAAGAAGGGAAAAACTACCAAATAAAATTACCTATATGTAGTTATACTATTGGTAATTATAACTAGTATCCTTGTTGGAAAACTATATATTGCTACAGCATAAAAACCTTTAAAAGGCAGTTTATTCTATCATTTTGGTAGTGACTGGCACTTAATCTAATACATTTAGTATGGAATAACATATGTGCATCTGGACTTTAGTTGTAACAAAACATAATAGAAGTATGTGTTTGTCTATTTGGGAGAGAATACATGTTCAAAGGAGCAGGAAGGTGGTCCACAGAATTATTGAAATACAGAGACATTTCTAAATTAAAAAAATAAATTTTCAAATCCCTCCAACATTTAGTGTCTTAATGTTGGAAACACCTGATCTCAAGCATGGGTATAATCTTCCTCTGCAAGAATTGGGCACCAATGGGCTTCTACAGGCAAGGAAAAGTGTTCCCTGTGCCTGAAGATCAATATACTCATCCTAACAAGGCAGGAGGTGAAGATTTGCTCTTATCACATTGGAAAAAGGCTCACTTCTGAGCTTCTCTGTATTGAGAGGTCTCAACACTGCTTCGCACTTTGTGTGTTGAGAAACTATGAGCATAGAAGGGAGGAGTGTGGTAATCTGGGAGGATCTAAAAAAGAGTTTCCAAAACTCATGACAGTGCACTGCTGCGCTCAGACATGTCCTTCAAATTTTGCACCGCTTAGTTCAGAGATCAGCGTTCAGACTTCTACCTGGTAGGTGGAAGGTGGGCTGCCATTAGCAAATTCTAGAGTGAGTCCTGTCCAGAGTAAAGTTCCTAAAAGCTCGGTATTAGAAGGCTTGATTGCTGTAACACTAATTAATGATAGCTAAGATATAAACCCAAATTTGAGCTTAGTCTCTTTTGCCTACTTAATATTAAATAAACAGGTTTGGAGTGTCAATGGGCTCTTGAGTGGAGATAATAGCAGGATTTTGTGTTATTTTATGTAATTGATGACTACAGCTGCATGTGCACTGTCCATACAAAGTACATGTAAGGTTCATATAAGGGTAGAAACTCTTCTTTCTACTAGAATATCTTTTATAACTCTCTTCAAGGAAATGCAGTAACAATAGCAAAACTTAAATAAATAGCATTAAGAAAAAAAAAGCAGATATCAGGGAAGAAAAAGCAAAAGAAGACACAAGTTACAAGTGGGGTTCCCCAGGGCTCAGTCCTGGGTCCAGTCCTGATCAATGTCTTTATCAATGACCTGGATGAAGGTATCGAGTGCTCCCTTAGCAAGTTTGCAGATGACACCAGGCTGGGTGGAAGTGTGGATCTGCTGGAGGGTCGGGAGGCTCTGCAAAGGGACCTGAACAGGCTGGACTGCTGGGCTGAGACCAACGGCATGAGGTTTAACAAGGCCAAATGCCGGGTCCTGCACTTGGGGCACAACAACCCTAAGCAGAGGTACAGACTAGGAGAAGCCTGGCTGGAAAGCTGCCTGGAGGAGAAGGACCTGGGGGTGTTGATTGACAGCAGCTGAACATGAGCCAGCAGTGTGCCCAGGTGGCCAAGAAGGCCAATGGCATCTTGGCTTGTATCAGAAACGGTGTGACCAGCAGGTCCAGGGAGGTTATTCTCCTCCTGTACTCGGCACTGGTGAGACCGCACCTCGAGTCCTGTGTTCAGTTCTGGGCCCCTCACCACAAGAAGGATGTTGTGGCTCTGGAGCGAGTCCAGAGAAGAGCAACGAAGCTGGTGAAGGGGCTGGAGAACAAATCTTATGAGGAGCGACTGAGAGAGCTGGGGTTGTTTATCCTGGAGAAGAGGAGGCCGAGGGGAGACCTTATTACTCTCTACAACTACCTGAAGGGAGGTTGTGGAAAGGAGGGTGCTCGTCTCTTTTCCCAAGTGACAGGGGACAGGATGAGAGGGAATGGCCTCAAGCTCCGCCAGGGGAGATTTAGGCTTGAGATTAGGAAAAATTCTTCACGGAGAGGGTGGTTAGGAATTGGAATGGTCTGCCAAGGGAGGTGGTTGAGTCACCGTCCCTGGAGGTGTTTAAGGTGAGGGTGGATGAGGTACTTAGGGGCATGATTTAGGGATTGGTGGGAATAGTTGGACTCGACGATCCAGTGGGTCTCTTCCAACCTGGTTATTCTGTGATTCTGTGAAGATATCCAGTGTATCCAGAGGAGAAGGAAAGAAAGAGATGGTTTCCATCTTCAAACAGAATCCCTGCTTTGGTCATTCCTGACTCTAATGTGAAAATCAAATGCTACTCCTCTATTTGTGTCTCAGTTGTCTTTCTTCTTTCCTGTATGCCTTGACCAAGAAAGTGGAGTTTTCTATTTTTCTTATTTAGATTGTTATCCTTAATTTCAAATCTTAGCACTAAAAGATGTACATGACCACTTTCCTTAGCGCCACTATTTCAAGGTATACAAGTCACAAAGACATGCTGAGCTATGAGTTTATATTTGGTTTACATCCCAAAGGCTTTGTTCACTACCAAAGTGGTTTAGCACTATACTATTTTAATAAAAAGTTTGGATTCAGCACTAGAGAAAGGGCCTGCCAAATCCTGATGAGCAGCCTTATTTGAACTACTGCCATATGACAGAAAAGTATATGAGCTTTTCTATAACCATAGCCAAGATAAGTCTAGTTAAGCATAACCTTGTGTGGCAGAGCTGAATCTCTAAACCATGAATATTACTCCATCTTAAATGATTGCTGAAGAATGTCTTACTCTATGCTCACTTACTGGTTAGTCAATGTTAATATACTTTATTGTTTCCATTGTGTTTGTAGAATGCAAAATATTTAAACTAAAGGTTATCCCTGCTAGTGAGATATTTTGCTTAGGATAGTAACCATTCAGTGAATCAAAATCACACAAGTCAAACCGGTGTAAAAGCAATAACTACTGACCTTTCCGTTTAGAGGGATAGCATTGGTTCAGTGCTGTTCTGTGCCTATCAGTAGAAAGCATCCTTTTTTGAATTAAATGGATATTGGAAGTGTCCTACCTTTAACTTTAAATCAGTGGCACAGACATCTGTTAGATTAGTTTGTTTGGCTTCTTCCCAAATGAGAACTGCAGGGGTAGAAAACATGAGTTGAGATTATTTGCCTCAGAGAATTGTCATTTTCAATTTTTCTCTCTGTCAGTTCCAAGCTGTGTTTTACGTGCAGTACAGTATTCTCCAATCCTTTGATATACTACTGTTTGCATTTTTCTAAAACTGTATTTAAAGATCATTCCTGAGAGGTTAGCAAGAATCAGTTAGCTAAGATATTTGGGGGTTTTCATTAAGGGACTACTGTGCACTCGAGGGTTTCAAAGGAAAAGAGTGTGGTTACTACCAGAAAGTACTTTCGCAGATGACAGATGCCAAATTGATATGAATTAAATACATATGATTAGTTTTTTCACTAACAAAGAGACAAATTATGCTTTTTGCTAATCTGAGTTGGTTTGGTTTATCACTTCTCTTCTTACCTGCAGTTTTATTAGTAGGGATTGATGTGATTTTTTAAAAATGCATTTGAGGCTATTCTTTACTATGCAAAACTCTAGCAAGTCAATCACATATATAAGAGCACAAGAAGCACTTTATATTTCATACACATATGTTCAATGATAAGCTAAATGTTGGATTTAATACCCCTCTCAAAATCTAGTTCTTCTTTACATGTATTGTCTGATGTGTAGGAGTTTTTCTCTCCTACGAGCCTCTCATCTTTACTTAGAAAGGACTGCAGTAAATAGTGCAGGCTGCTGGGGGCAATCTGTGCTGCTTAGTATAGTCCCTGTATTATAGAATCAGCATCATAGAATCATCATGTTAGTTAAGACCTCTTGAATCATGAAGTGTAACCGTTCCTATCTGCCACTAAACCATTTCCTTGAGCACCTCATTTACCTGTCTTTTAAATACCTCCAGCGATGGTGACTTCATCACCTCCCTGGGCAGCCTGTTCCAGTGCCCAACGACCCTTTCTATGAAATTCTTTTCCTGATATCCAGTCTGAACCTCCCCCTGGCACAGCTTGAGGCCATTCCCCCTTGTCCTACCACCTGTCATTTCGGAGAAGAGGTCAGCTCTCTCCTCTCTACAACCTCCTTTCAGGTAATTATAGACAGTGATGAGGTCTCCCCTCAGCCTCCTCTTCTCCAGGATAAACAACTCCAGCTCTCTCAGCCACTCCTCATAAGGCCTGTTCTCCAGCCCCTTCACCAGCTTCGTTGCTCTTCTCTGGACTCGCTCCAGAGCCTCAACATCCTTCTTGTGGTGAGGGGCCCAGAACTGAACACAGGATTCGAGATGCGGTCTCACCAGTGCCGAGTGCAGAGGGAGAATAACCTCCCTGGACCTGCTGGTCACACCGTTTCTGATACAAGCCTTCTTGGCCACCTGGGCCACTGCTGGCTCATGTTCAGTTGCTGTCAACCAACACCCCCAGGTCCTTCTCCTCCAGGCAGCTTTCCAACCAGGCTTCTCCTAGTCTGTAGCTCTGCTTAGGGTTGTTGTGCCCCAAGTGCAGGACCCGGCATTTAGCCTTGTTAAACCTCATGTTATTGGTCTCATCCTAGTCATCTGGCCTGTTCACACCCCTTTGGAGAACGTTCCTACCCTTCAGAAGACTGACACTTCCTCATAGCTTAGTGTTGCCTGAGAACTTGCTAAGGATGCAATGACCTTCATCCAGGTCAATGATAAAGATATTAAACAGGACTGGAGATATTGAACAGGAATGGAAGATATTGAACAAGACTGGCATTTTCAGGTGTAAATTGAAAAAATACCTGTTGGTTAGAGGTTCCTCTTGCTTGGGAGAATGATAGAGGTCTGTTTTCTTCTCATATATAAGAACATAGTCCTAGACTTTTGTTAATATTGACCTTTGTGAATATGCTAAAAATGTGAGATATATTAATGTTGCTTTACACAGATAAACTTTCACCATGTACGTTTCCAAATGTGTTATTTGGACAACTGTCTGTCTGATTATCTCTAACATTCCTTTGACAATTCCCCATATTGAAACTGGCTAACACTGGGGTTAGACTCTACAGGTTGTGTGGATAGAGGTTTTTTTCTTGTTTTATTGCTGTTGCAGGACATTGAGTTATAACTTGGTGCCAAATCAACATTAAAATATTTTCTCTGACATCCCTGTAAAGGTAGACGTCACTTCACATTCTCAGTTTGTGTGCTTAGCAAATAGACTCCTCCATGAAATCTCAGGTTGGCTGACTTCAGATGGTTAAACACTGCCAAACAGTCTGGAGGCTTATGAAGCTTGCACTTCTATCAGCAGTGTTCTTCCATACACATCATCTCTATTTATTTTTCTTAGTTTCATTTCTTGGCATCCTGCAATGTGAATATCAGTTAAATCTTACTGTAACAAATATCTTTTGCCATAGCAGTTTCATACAATATTCTGAAATCTCAATTCAGTTTTATAAGAGAATATGTAATCTTATTTTTTCTGATTTTAAAAAAAATACAAAATAAAAGGAGAGATTATGATTCTGGGAGGTATTGCAATTGATTGAATGCTTTCACAGCCAGTGGCTGAAGGCCTTGAACTGCTTAAGTGCTGAATGAATCTAGGTAAGTTTGGAATCCCATGTTCGAGAATCCCACTTCTTCTACTGGAGAATCTCAATTCAACCCTTTCAGCCCCAGTTCTGCCTTTGCCTGAGCTGATTCACTCCTGATCGCGCTCAGATGGGAAAAACTTTCATATTTAACCCCTGCAGAAGACACCTGCAGAGAATTCTTGTATAAGAAGTTTCTATGGTGACATTAGTACACTTGTCTGATCATAAGAACACCAGCAGTAAAGCCCTTAGCTAGAAAGATGAAGACTAATGTTTCTCTTCATAACCAAACCCACAGTAAAGAATCTTTTTTTCTTTGTAGGAAACAGCTTTCCATCAGAAAGTTCTTTTCTCCAGAAGGCTTTATGAATTCCAACACTTTCGGCAGTCATAGTACTGCAGTCATAGATAGACTGGATAGGATCTAACCTACTGCTCACATAATCTTCACCTTCTCTGAACTCATTTAAGTATGTTTCCTACTATCTATTTCATAAAATATGCCTGAGACAAATAGACATCTTCACAAGTTTTCTGGACTGGTCGCATGAAGCCTTGTAAAAAGTATGGTAAAGTCAATACATGCAGAGTTGTGAAGCGTATGTCAATATTAGTTGTGGGTTTGTGTTTATGGAGGGTACAGTTTCTCAGAAAAATATGAGCAGAGGGTAATTCACAAATAACATTCCCAAAAGAAAACTATAGCAAGACTAAAATAATCACTATGCTTCTAAACTGTCATTGTTAGGAGTAATAAATGAATGGATGAATGAATGAGTTAATATATAAATAGATAAATACAGGGGTTCCAGACATTCCTTCCAATCTCAGCTATTGATACTTTCTTCTGAGTTCTATTTCTAAGTGTTCACACTACTGTCATTCTTTCTGCTTGGCTTTTTGAGATTCACTTCAGATAAATAGCCTGAAAATAAGAGTTTCTGAGAGTAAAGAACAAAAAATGAGCCACCAATTCTTTTCTTTAGCAGGTTAAAGTCTACAGCAAAAACATTGTTTTCCATTTCAGCAGTGAGGTCATGGAAGAAATCATTTTGCCTAGTAATTTCCATGAGTCATAAATTAGGAAAGCCAGAAAGTCTAGAAGTGAAATTATGTAGTGCAATAAAAAAAAAAAAAAGATTATATTCTGCTCATGCTATGGTCTTTGAAAACGTACTCATATGGGAGCTAAATATCAATTCAGAAGATTAAATTGATCTTAAATGACTTAAATGTTTGAATTAATAAATGACAAAGCAACTAATTTAGTCTGGTCACCCTGACATTATTTTTATCTGTGAAATAGTTTTCTTCAACAAAGAACACAATGCAGGTTCTGTAAATAAACTTGTTAACTGAAGAACACCAAACATTTGAAATACAACTTAAATATTCAACTTTGGTGTCTTTTAAATATTATTAAAATTATTTCAGACTCAAATAAAAGTCCCACAGTATATTTTGGCATTGTATTCTAAAATACACAACCAGAAAATATCAACAATTCCTTGCTTCTCATTGCTTGTAGGAACTATGTTGCAAGTTAGAATATATACTCATTAACAAATCAAGTGAGGAAGCAATAATAATATTATTTATTTGACTTGTCAGGGGTAGCTTTTTTCGTACCTGCTTTCTACAAATTATTGAAGGTTATATCAAATCTCATAGAATCATAGACTCATAGAATCATAGAATCACCAGTTTGAAAAAGACCCACTGGATCATCGAGTCCAACCATTCCCACCAATCTCTAAACCATGTCACTCAGTACCTCATCCACCATCACCTTAAACACCTCCAGGGAAGGTGAGTCAACCACCTCTCTGGGCAGACCTTGTTGCAGCTGGGATCACTTTCACTTAATGATGTTGGTCATTAAAATACATTAAATTATTACTCAGAGAAACTGTTGACTTAATGTCTAAACAATTTAAGGATTCTAAGGACAATTTTTGAATGTGACTCATGTTGATTAGCCAAATTAAGCAAGTTCTACAAATTAAATAAATGGATTAATATACAGATCTTTTTGGAAGGGCATACAAAATTTCTACATAATGGATTTTAATCTCTTTTTTGGTAATGCTTATATAATCCTTCCTCTGGAGAATATTTGTCATGAATACTATTATTTAAATTATTTTTCCACTGAATAAGACAGATGTCACAGAAGATTCCTATCCATTTCATAAAAAATGGGATGTGGCAGTATTAACTAACTCCATGGGAAGAATACGACAAGGGCATACCATTAACTCACACAGCCAAATTCAGCTCTATGGCATATATACCTAAAAATTTACTTCTTCACTAGCAGTTATAAGTGATTGGGATATGGCTGATGAAAGACCAGGGTTTCATATGTGTGAATACCTAGGAGAATGCAGTTTCTTGGACAAGGCACATCATCAGATTGCACCTTCTGGGCTTTACTTTACCCAACAAACACTACCGTCAGTTCAAAGTGGATTTTTCAAATGCAAGCCAGGGCATTCTCCCTTAGATAGCTGCTTATCCATCTGCCTGATGTTAATTCCCAGTTTATCCTGCTATGGTTTATTTTGTAGACTGCAAACAGATGCCCATGAGGAATCACAGTGTGAAAGTGAGGCATCACAGTAACTATTTCTTGCTTCTTGAACTATTTTGTTTAGCTTTTTTAAATGTACAGAATGTTTGCTTCCAGAAATTAAACTCTCTTCTCTTCAAAAGAACATTAAAGGCAATATTTGTGTCAAGCCACCATAGCCAGCTGTTTAATTTGCTACAAAAAAATACGAAAATCTTCAGTGATTATATATCATCATTAAAGTTGCAAAAGACAGGTAACAAGGAAATGGGATATAATGAAATTTGTGGAAGGGAAAGATACTTTTCTGGGGAATATGTGAATCCTTTACACCATTGCATTATTCTGTGTGGGAACATTTTACAGAGAAGAAGGCCTGGATGCTGTGAGACTGGTTGATACTGAACAATTCTAACGAGGCCTTGAAACAATTCTGAATAATGGTAAATTAGATTTAAAATCAAATCTGTTGGGCAATTAATGACCCTAATCTTTAGAGCTTTCCAGAAGGAAACAAGAAAAAAAGAAGTCTTTTCTAGTATACTGCCACATGCATCTGTAAGCAAAGTGTGGAATGACAGCAGAGGTATCATGATTCAGCAGCTGGTGCCCCTGACTGATTTTGTGGTCAGGAGTCTACTGACTGTATAGTCATATCCATTGATAATATTAAGGTAAACCAATGTTCAATAATTCCATTGTTCGTATCTGTATAGAAATTAAAACAAAAGCCACCTTATCCCTGTCACAGTGGAAATGAGAGAATAAGGATGCAATGTTCCTTGACAATGACTCTTATCTGTTACCATGAGTACACCACACAAATTGGAATTGGAAGTATATGTTGTAAAACAGTCACTGAAACAATGTCTCCACTATATCAGAAGACAGACTAATATGCCTTGCAGATATGTTTTGTTATTAATTTAGTTACTATGTGGAGCTGCCAAGTAAGAATTTAAATATGCAAATTTTAAGATAAAATATTGGAAACACAAAATTTTGCATGCAGAGAAAAGAAGATACAAATAACATACTTTTGAAGATGAGAAATTTGCTTGAGTTGTACACTTAAGTAGTTCAGCATGACACAATATATGTTTTCAGATGTTCCATCACAGTAATATCAGCCATATATTTTTCAGCTTAAGAATAGGCATTTTCAAAGAAATTGTGCTTGCCTGCATATTCAGGAAGACTAAATTAAAGCAGTTTCTTCTTAGAGAAAAGCCTAGGTTATTTTTTATAAATCTGCTGAGGAAAACGTTCAATCAATCATTAGCTCTTGCAAAGGGGAAGGGAATACTTAAGCAATGTTTGTTAATGTAGGGTAGTCAAAAGAGACCTTCTAAATAGCTTAACATTAAGAATGGTTTAAATCTTCTTTCTTTTACTCCTTAGGCAGAAAAACCATAAAAATCACCTGTAGTACCTGGCTGGGTGGTCCTCCCCAATATTTTTTTATAGCCATTACAATCCTACAAAATAGGGAAGTGCATAATAATTATTAAAAAAGCAATTGTTATAATCTGTTACAAAGGATTTTTTTCTGCTTTAGCTCTCATGTTGTCACAATTTTTTAATCTTAAATAACAGGATGATGTTTGCTTTTTCCCCGTTTCATTCTATATTAGGCTATGAGAAATATATATAAATGTATGAGAAAGTACTATCCTGGTAGTGTACAGTTTCGAATAGTTACGTATTATCTCATATACACCATGATATTTAAAGGAATACTAAGGTGTTTTTAGTAAGAAAGGTAAAGTTGTATAGCATGAGAAATATGGTCACTTTTACTGTACTTGTATATTACGACTCTTACTCAGCCATGATGTAAAGCCTGTGTTCCATGGGTTGCTCTCTTTAAACTCCTTTAAGAAAAAAAAACAACCCCAAACTCACAGATTCAAACCACAGCAAATGTTAGAATGTTCCTCGGAAACCTTTAAGCTTCTTCACCTACCAATTTGTCATATTGTGTATGAAATTTCCTAAAAATTAGTTCATAAATTCTGCCTTTTCAGAACAATAAATTCCAGGTCAGACATTTATCTTGCAGTGGTCTTTCTAAAATGGCTTGGAGACAGGTAGATTTAGCTAAAACACTTACTGGGATAATTTAATATGCACAAATAATGAAACAGCCAGGAGTATACAAATAAACTCGAAAGTTTTAGCTAGTACTTTGTAGTAACTTGCCCTTTTACTCAGTGTTTTCTGCTAGATATAGAGGTATAGTTTATAGAGTTATAAGGGCTGTTTTGGAGGGGAGTGTTGTTTGTTTTGGATTTGAGTGTGTCTTTGTTTTAGGGTTTTTTTTAATTTTTTTTTATTTTCTTGTGGGCTTTTGTTTGGGTTATTTTTTTTTCCTAAATATAAGGTAGTTTTATCTCTGGCATTCACTTTATTTCCCAAAATATTCCATGGATCCTAATGTACATCATACCAGGGAATGAAAGTGTTGTGCCCCAAAAGCTTTTGAGCAATACTGCGTGGCTGCATGAAAACATCAATAGCAACCATGCACTAAAAGCAATCTTCCCATTCTCTCCTCAGCAAGCGGCCCTTGTTATCTAGGGAGTTAATATTGTTTTCTTTTCTTTTTCCAAAAGCAAATTATTTGTTACTTTTAATGTTTTCTAATACTTATATTATTATCTTATCTTCTCCTCCTTCAGCAGAACTCCTCATATGATGTAGTTTCTGTAGTCCAAATGAACTTCTAGAAATCCTTTCAAGTAACATTTGTTAATTAAATTGTAAAAAAGAAACACATTTCCCTTAACAGAGACTAAAGATTTACTGCAACTGTTCATGGATAAACCCAAACTACATTAATTTTCTTGCAGAAAAAGAAAATTTATTGAGATATTTTACCTATTTATTTTCTCTCTAATTCGCCTGGCACATCTTCTTGGAGTCCATCATATTCTCAAACTTAGAGACAATGGCACAGGTCAGAATGTTTCTTGCCGGATTCAATCAATCACCTATGAATTATTGGACCTCATATCTGTTGTCTTGGATGAAATATTAATTCTGCAGCTCTTTTGGATATTCTCAACTACATTTCTGATACTGCAAATGCTTGAAAGAAATGACAAAACTGCTTTGTAGTGATTTTGGTGTTGTCTGAAAGAAAACATTTTGATGTTCTCAATGCAGCAGGTGCTGAGGACAGAGGGCGCTGGACGGCAAGCTGCTTTTGCCGCTTGCCCAGTGGGGACCGATCTGGGCATCAGCCCTGGTCTCCCCTGTCAGTAAATAAAAAGAGTTGGGGTGAACTATAAGCCTACCACCTCCAGCACTTGTCTCTGCCCCCAACAGAATGTGACAAAGCTGGAACCTCTCCAAGGTGGGTAGATGTTTGTCCTGCTGGAGGTGTCTGTCCCTGTGCCACAGGGGGTTGTCTCTGTGTGTGCAGAACTCGGCTTCAGGCCTCCTTCGAAGCAGTGAAGAAGCCACATTAGGAAGGGACTGACCCGCCAAGAAACAGGCTGTGGATTCCAGTTACTTCCACAGGTTCAAAGGCTTCTCGTGTTTAAGAGCTGCTGACAGCACCAGTTCCTCAGCGCTCACATCCGTTGTGACGGTGTATTGGAGGAGGGAGTATCAAAGCCATTTTCCCTGCCACCGTTGGCCTGCGGATCGGGGACAATGTCACTGGGGAGAACTTTCACAACAGAGTGCAGAGAGCTGATCTCTCTACTGCTGGTTTCAGCTGCTGGCGTCTTACGCGGTGGTAGGAATAAGAGCCACATGCTCTTTTGTAGACCTCTGGTGGCTTGTCTCTCAGGAAACAGCATTTGGAGCACTGCTTTGTAACACAAACTCCTTTCTCCTTTGACTGTGTGTTGGGGTTCAGAGGAGACCAGCATCTCTTGTGGGAGGTGTGAGAAGAGACAAGTAGCAAGACTGATCCAACCCTGAGACAGAATACCTGATCAAGGAGTTTCAGCCCACAATAATTTCTTCCTTTACTCCAGTGTGGTTCGGATTTGCTTGTGTCTCACTGCTGATGACCTGGTAATAACAATTTCAACTGAATTCATCTCAACAAAGCCATTCAGCGCATTTTATAGATGCAGGCAGCTAGGACATCAAGTCAGCCATCGGCAGCTATCGCTCATATTATGCAAGAGGAGTAATCCCTGGGCAGTTTTCCATTCCTCAGACGGCGAGAAGGGTTATGATTGGAGTACTGTCAAAGTACTGGAGGCCCACAGTGCCCCCCGAAGAGGAGGGCCACCAGCCCTCAGCCACCCCCTGGTCCCATAAGAAAACATTACACACATCAATATTGTTCTGCATATGCATTGTTCAGACAAAGCTTTTCCATCTTAGACTTAATTAATCAATAAAATTAATGAGATTGCTCGTCCTTTATGGCAATAGTTTTACCTAATCAAACATAAGCAAGTCATTAGCTCTTTCTCTCTCTCTCTCTCTCTCTCTCTCTCTCTTTCTCATTGTTGGTTTTTTGTTTAGTATCTTCCATGATGACTGTTCTGAAAGAGTTCTGTTCTCTGGGAGAGAAGCAAAAATCTGACAAAACTTTGTCCCTAATATTACTATTCATTTGTTGCTTAAATTCTAAGCTCTGACATCAGCGAGTGTAAGAGAAGCCCAGCCATCACCTTGTGCTGATATTAAGACTGCATGTTACGGAACTACAGTTGTCACCTAACTGAAACCCCGTTCTGCTGTGCTAGTTCTACAGTAGAAATTGCACTTGCACATCATTGGTGTTGCACATCATTTGTCTTTCATGGCAAAGGAGAAAATCAAACTGTGAGTGCTCAGCAGTGGTATGGTCTGGCACGGAGGGCAAGGAGATCTGGCTGCAGAACGGGTTGAACTGTCTGGAAGCAGGGATGCTGAGGAGAGACAGAGTCAGTGTGGGAGAGTGAAGTTTCCCCCAGTGATAAGAAACAACCACAGCTTTGTCCTGTGACCATCCTGGAGTGAGAATGCTCAAAAGCCACTTCTGGGCAGCAGAGCTGGGGTGGAGGATGGACCGAGGTGCCCTGTGCACCTGCTGTCTCTCCTCGGCCTGCTGCAGAGCACAAACACGGCCATGGAGACACCGTGGAGCTGCCCTATCTGCTGTGATGCTCAGCAGTTCTGTCTGGGCTGCATCCCACCACGGGCAAAAAGATATCAAATTGTCCACGGTGCAGAAGAAGGTCTCTGATGGAGAAGGTTGAGCTTTCTATGAGGCAAGGAGGTGACTACCTAGAGCATCTTCCTAGAGGAACTACAGGGGCTGTCAGTGGCAGCAGAAAAGCTAATCTCGTACACTCTGTGCTCTGCATGCTGGGTGGGGTGGGGAGGTTGTGGTGCAGCAGATTCAGCCTTATCTTGAGTACACAGCACTGCTAGTGGTCTGTGGCCTCAACAAGTGTCATCATGCACCATTGCAGTGAGGACATCTGGAGGCGGTTGTGATCCTGTGGTGCTGGGAGAGAGGACAAAACCCTGCAGCCAGAACCAGCATCGCCACTGACCAGGAGGGGTTCTAGCACCTTGCATACAGCCTCCCACAGCAGCCCTGCAGGCTCTGATGTAGAGGACCAACTCAGTGCCATGGAGGCCCCCTGCCCTCTGCAGGGTCTCAGCCACTCCCAATTTGTTGCTCAGAAAAATACCTGAGCAGTGAGATAGAAAGTGCTGTGCCACCGATACACTGTAAGCCCAATCGCTAGTTCTGTGCCCTGACCGAAATAATCTCAGGAAGATTCCATCTGATCACCAAGGTCTGCTTTCAGAAATTTTATTCCATTTGAGTGTAACATTGCTAGGTACCATGCAAAGTGCTCAACGTACGTAACCCATATAGCATCTAGCTGCCGTTTCAGGAAACAAATCAGGCACGGAACGCAAGGCTTTTAGGACCTGAGGAGTTGGGTACCTAAAAGAGAATTTCAGAGGGGTTCAGGTAGCAGAGATGGTCCTTGTGGCAGAAATATCCCCTCTGCTGCAGCTCTCTAGGCTGGGCAGCAGTCAGGAGGGGCTGCCAGAGGTGACTGGGCACACCCTGGAGCGGGTTTACCCTGAGCTGGTCAGGGTTCCCAGCATGGCCATCCAGTCGGTGATTCACGAGCAGGGTGTGCTGAGGCTGAGCGGACGGACATACAGAGATACTGGTCTATGGATGTCTTTTCAGAATATAGATATACCCCCTCCCAAGCACAGTCTGTACAGAACATCCACAGACTCTGGATACACAATCCCCAGGAAGAGAAGCTGCAGCTGTTCTCCTCACCCTGAGGCTTTCTTCCACTCTGCAGAAGACCCATACAGTCACAATTTTCTGTCTGTTCACACAAGACATCCTGGCTACCCAAAACACGCAGACCTGAGAGAGGACTTGGTTTATCTCTACAGAATGCGTTTGACAGGAGAGGAAGGCTTTTTTCTCTTTTCTTTAACATGCAGGCAAGGGGATGAGAGGCTTTTCAGTCTGCACTGAGAGAGTACGGGCTAAATACAAGACACCTCCGCAGTCAAACAGCGCGTCACCTACCTCTACAGCTGGTGTCTACCAGCTGCGTACACACTACGTGTCAACTACAAGGCTTTTCTCTCACTGTACAGACTGCACACTGTCTTCCTCGGGACTTGTGCTTGGACAGGCAAAGCCAGGCTTGCTTTCTCAGAAAGTAGCATAGGTCAGGATACACTCTGCCACCAGAAAAGAGGTGCTGAGGCTTTCCTCTCCGGATACACACCGAATTTCATACATCTGCAGGTGTATGCAGGCAAAGCTTGTCTCCAAGCAGGGCTTTTTGTTCTGCTTATACAGTGCACACCGGTCGTATAAAGAACAGAAAGGCCGAGGCCAAACACAGCTCAGTACAGGAGTGGCGAGGCCCGGTAAGTGCCGGGCTCGGTTCCTGCTCAGCTTTTCCTGCTCTTGAAGGGGAGCCAGTTCTCAGCAACAAGGCGAGCACACCAGCCAGTCAAAACACACAGCATGGGCACTGCAGAGGGCACCATGTCCACAAAATCCTCTTCTCCATCGACTGGGGATTTTCCCAAGCCCGGTGACGCTCTCCCACATCAGTATGAACAACACCCACAGAGTCATGGTTGGAAGGGACCTCTTGAGATGATCCAGTCCAACCCCCCTGGCTAAACCATGTTCACCTTCAGCAGGTTGCACAGCAGCACATCCAGGCAGGTTTTGAATATCTCCAGGGAAGGAGACCTTGTAGTAGCTTCGCAGTACTTAAAGGGGGCCTACAGGACAGCTGAGGAGAGACCCTTTATCAGGGAGCACAGTGACAGCATGAGGGGTAACAGCTTCAAGCTGGAAGAGGGTAGATTTAGATTAGGTATTAGGAAGAAATTCTGTACGGGGAGGGTAGGGAAGCACTGGACCAGGTTGCCCAGAAAGTTGTGGATGCTTCCTCCTTGGAAGGGTTGGAGCTAGACTGGATGAGGCTCTGAGCAATCTGATGTTGTGACCTTGCCCATGGCAGGGGGTTTGGAATTGGATGATCTTTAAGGTTCTTTTGAACCCAAACCGTTCTATGGTTCTGTGAGTCCAACTCCCTGTCAAAGACAGAACCAGACACACAGCACAGGCTCTACTTCCAAAACACAGCCATCCCTCTAAATAAGCAAGTAGGCAAGTTGCTCTCAAGCTCTTTGTTTCTCAGAAAGGAGATAGCCCTTAGGTTAAGCCCTAAGTAATAAGACCCAATAGGAATGGATTTTAGAGAAAAATTGCCTGGAACCTGATGTCCATACTACGTGCTGGAGCGGTAATTTCACCAACAGAGTCACCACCGCCCGCTCCTTGGCACATGCCAGTAATATTCCATCAGATGCGTAAATCCAGGAAAGACAAGGAGGCATTTTATACAGCCTGACTCCTCCCTGGACGTTCACATTTCTTTTTCATGGGTTCCCCTTAGTAAACTCATATATTTTTAAATAATCATGAAACCATGCTAATACTTGATGGGTGGCAACATTCAATGAGCAGCCCAAGCACTGTGGCTGGCTGGAGTTGGGAAAGCCTTGGCTAGGGTTCTTGAGTTTATAACAAGTTGTAACGACTCTGTTGTGTTATGCTAATGAGGAAGCTGGCTGTTGGAGGCGGGAAATGCACCCTGGCAACATGGTTATGTGGTTGGGTTGTGACCAATGAGTACTTGTTACTAGGGCAGAATCGCCCAATCAATGTTTGGCGAGCTTGGGATATAAAGAGCCAGTTAACCCGAAATAAAGCGGCTTCATTTCGGATCATATTGATCGTTGTTGTGTCATCCCATTTCTTCCATCGTCACAAATACCCAAGGAAAAAAAGGACATGTGTCAAGGAGGTGTTTGGGGCTTTAACTATTGGCTTTCCATGCTGCCAAAATGCAGAAAATACTTTTGTTAGATTTTAAAAGCATAGAGCCATTTACACAGTGACAATGCACCCTAATCTGTTCCCTCCTTAGATGCCAGAAGTGGCTATTATATTCAGCTACTTAAACAAAACACTTATCAAACCAGTTCTCTTGAAGAAGGCTATCACCAACCTACAATATATGCTACCTAAACTGTGAGGGTAATTAAGCAAAGAAATGGAAGGAATGTAAAAGCCATTATGGCAGGGTGGAGGGCGAATTGATTCAATCTCAAAGAAAAGGAGAGGCCGGCTGGAAGCTGTTCACTGCATACGTGCCCCTGAGATAAGAATATGTGGGCACAATGGGAGGTTACTGTTACTGCATACACGCCCCTGAGACAAGAATACACAGACAATAAGAGATTGCTGGAATCTATCAGAATGTAATATGAGTACACTGAATGTACCCTTAGACCAGCCAATAAGATTGCAACCAATAATTTTGCATGTGCCTGCTCCTACTATAAATGTAACTCCACAGGTAGAGCTGGGGTCGCTCCCTTTGAAGAGCGCCTCTGGTGGCCAGTCTGTTTTTTAACCTTCTTGTGCAAGAAAATAAATTTTGTACTTTATTCTTGTACCAGCTTGACGCGCTGTCTCGTTCTTAGATCTTAGACCCTAACAAAACCTAAAATACAAAAACTTGTGAGCACTGCTTCTGCTCCAAAAAAAGCAAAATTTCCCAAGAAGAGACTGAAATGATGCAAGGCCACCTACTGATTGGAATACTTGTACTGGCTGCAAGCTAATCAAATCCTACCAACACACAAATGAGAAAATGCGATTTCAATCCACAGCTCTGAATCTCCCCCTTATACTTCCCCCTCCCTCAAAAATAACACGTTTTTCTTTCTGTACTTATTTTATCCCCAAACCATTTTATCCTGGGCAAGATATCAAGTACTTTCAGTGAAGAGAACAGAATGCATTTTCCTCCAGACGTAGGTCCTTAACTTAATTCTTCTGAAATGTACTTGAGAGGATAACAGAGGTGACAGCCATCCCAGAGGACAACAGGGATCTCAGGTCAAACCTCCTGCCAGAGCAGGGTCGGCCCTGGACCCAGAACAGGGCGCTCCAGATTTTGGCCAGCCGGGGCTTGAAACCCTTTGGCATGGAGATGGCACAACCGCTCTGGGCAACCTGCTGCAGAGCCAGGCTGTCCTGATGGTGGAAAGGTTGCTCCTGAGCGCTAGCCTCGATTCCCTGTTTCTGCTGATGCTGTGCACACCCTGGGGCAGGGGGCTCTCTGTGACATCACCAAGCAGTGGGAGGTGACACTGCATGGGCGTGGATTGTGAGCTCAGAGCCCTTGCTGATGTCCCAGCCTGGCCCAGTCTCTTGTCTGGTCTCGCGTGAGGACCGGAGCGTTGAGACAGGCTTCTCCTAGTGCTGGCTGGTGCTCTGGGGGCTGCTCTCAGCAGCTCTCAGTGCCCATCCCGGAGCTTGTACTTCCCTTGTATCTCCCTGGCCCTGCCTTGCTCAGGCAGCCGGGCACCGCAGGGTGTGCTTGCAGCAGCAGAGGTGAGCTGTGCAGGAAAAAGGCCCACCCTGGGTTGGCCGAGGGCAGGGCAGAGGGGTTCTGGGAGACGGTAGGGTGTCTTTCCTGAGGGACCTGTTCCTTCCTCCCCTCCTGTCCCATCCCCAGGGCGGCAAGTAACCGTGGCCTCTCTACATTTTTGCAGTGCAAAATATCTGCTGCTGTGTAGCTAGAAATGGGAAATTTCTTCTCATCCTCGAGTTCCAGCTCACCTCAGAGTGCTGAGAATGCAGCCACTGACACTGAGTGGTGCTGCGCCATCTGCAGGGAGGATCAAGAGGACATTGGCTATCTGATACCCTGCCATCACCAGTTTTGCTTCCCCTGCGCAGTGCGCTGGCTGAGGGAAAATGCAACCTGCCCCATCTGCAGGGCAGACACGACGGATCTCTTGCTTCAACTGCAGTTTAAAAATATGGAGGGCTATTTCACAATCCAAGTCCAACATCACGTAGAAAGACCGACTGATGAGCCATCAGCTGAAAACAATCAGAATGAGCAGGAGGTGCCTGCTCATGTTTGGGCGAAATTTTTCAGCAGCCACCCAGATCACATCAAGCCCCTGATGCTATGGTTGCAACGGGAGCTCACAGTGCTCTTCGGGGACAACTGGTGGGGCGTGGTGGCAAGGGAAGCCATCACTTTGAAATCCCTGCGCACATTTGGGCTGGACCAGGAAATGTTACTTGCAGAACTACAGCCCTGCCTGGGACGACACTCACAGAGATTAGTTCGCCGGCTCATCACCACTGCTGTGCGACTGTGTGGCAGCAAGATCCAGCAGTTCCTGGCCCAACAGGAGCCCCATGCTGCCAGGGGTGAAGATGGGGACCCTGTTGTCAGCATCAGCCCCACCACCTCCGGGGAGAACATTCCCATGCCCCAGCCATCCTCCTCCAGCTCTGCAGGCTCTGGAGTGGAGGAGCAAGCCGGCACAGAAGAGACCACCGTCCATGGCACTGCCGGCCACCCGTCATCTGTGCCAGTCCCTGCAGGGCAGGATCAGCCCCAGCAGGAGACAGGGCTTGGTGCAGCGGCAGGCACCTCTGCTCCCAGAGAGGACAACTTGCCCAGGGGTTCCAAGCGCCCTGCAAAGAGGAGGGCCACCAGCCCCAAGGCTTCTCCCCAGCCCTGCAAGAGGCCACGTTGCTTAAAGGATGAAGCCAGCACATCAGGGGCCCCCTTCCACGGGGGTCTCAGCAGCCCTCCCACTGCACCTGTCCCTGCAGGGCAGGATCAGTCCCAGCAGGAGACAGGGCTTGGTGCAGCGGCAAGCACCTCTGCTCCCAGAGAGGACAACTTGCCCAGGGGTTCCAAGCGCCCCGCAAAGAGGAGGGCCACCAGCCCCCAAGATTCTCCCCAGCCCTGCAAGAGGCCACGTTGCTTAGAGGATGAAGCCAGCACATCAGGGGCGCCCATCAATGGGGGTCCCAGCAGCCCTCCCACTGCACCTGTCCCTGCAGGGCAGGATCAGCCCCAGCAGGAGACAGGGCTTGGTGCAGCGGCAGGCACCTCTGCTCCCCAAGAGGACAACTTGCCCAGGGGTTCCAAGCGCCCCGCAAAGAGGAGGGCCACCAGCCCCACGGCTTCTCCCCAGTCCTGCAAGAGGCCACATTGAATAGAGGATGAAGCCAGTACATCAGAGGCCACACTCCTAGGGGATACCAGCCACCACCCATCTGGTCCCATCTCCTCAGAGCAGGATCAGAGACTGGACGAGCCAGGAGATAGGAGAGCAGAAGGTTCCTTTGCCCAGGGCTGCAGCCCCTCTGCTCTGAGCCGGAACAGTGACCTCTTGTCCTTGGAAACACATCTCTCCCCAGAAAGGAGGTAGCCCAGCCTTCAGGACTTTTCCCAGCCTCACAAGGGGCTGTTCTGCTGCTGTCAGTAGCAGGGATCCGTGTGGGTTTTTTTCAGGACAAGGCAAATAAAAGGCTATTTCCCTGACCCAGATTCTCGGTGCTGCTTTCTCGCCCTTCTTGTGATGCATTTCCCTGATAACCACCCTCAGTTGTGGGTGACACCAGCCTGCAGGAGATCACGGCCAAGGCCCACTGACTCCCAGGGCCGTTTCAGCAGTGCTTCCTCCCACAGGGTATCCTGCTGCACCCTCTCACCCTCAATGCAGCAGGTGCTGAGGACAGAGGGCGCTGGACGGCAAGCTGCTTTTGCCGCTTGCCCAGTGGGGACTGATCTGGGCATCAGCCCTGGTCTCCCCTGTCGGTAAATAAAAAGAGTTGGGGTGAACTATAAGCCTACCACCTCCAGCACTTGTCTCTGCACCCAACAGAATGTGACAAAGCTGGAACCTCTCCAAGGTGGGTAGATGTTTGTCCTGCTGGAGGTGTCTGTCCCTGTGCCACAGGGGGTTGTCTCTGTGTGTGCAGAACTCGGCTTCAGGCCTCCTTCGAAGCAGTGAAGAAGCCACATTAGGAAGGGACTGACCTGCCAAGAAGCAGGCTGTGGATTCCAGTTACTTCCACAGGTTCAAAGGCTTCTCGTGTTTAAGAGCTGCTGACAGCACCAGTTCCTCAGCGCTCACATCCGTTGTGACGGTGTATTGGAGGAGGGAGTATCAAAGCCATTTTCCCTGCCACCGTTGGCCTGCGGATCGGGGACAATGTCACTGGGGAGAACTTTCACAACAGAGTGCAGAGAGCTGATCTCTCTACTGCTGGTTTCAGCTGCTGGCGTCTTACGCGGTGGTAGGAATAAGAGCCACATGCTCTTTTGTAGACCTCTGGTGGCTTGTCTCTCAGGAAACAGCATTTGGAGCACTGCTTTGTAACACAAACTCCTTTCTCCTTTGACTGTGTGTTGGGGTTCAGAGGAGACCAGCATCTCTTGTGGGAGGTGTGAGAAGAGACAAGTAGCAAGACTGATCCAACCCTGAGACAGAATACCTGATCAAGGAGTTTCAGCCCACAATAATTTCTTCCTTTACTCCAGTGTGGTTCGGATTTGCTTGTGTCTCACTGCTGATGACCTGGTAATAACAATTTCAACTGAATTCATCTCAACAAAGCCATTCAGCGCATTTTATAGATGCAGGCAGCTAGGACATCAAGTCAGCCATCGGCAGCTATCGCTCATATTATGCAAGAGGAGTAATCCCTGGGCAGTTTTCCATTCCTCAGACGGCGAGAAGGGTTATGATTGGAGTACTGTCAAAGTACTGGAGGCCCACAGTGCCCCCCGAAGAGGAGGGCCACCAGCCCTCAGCCACCCCCTGGTCCCATAAGAAAACATTACACACATCAATATTGTTCTGCATATGCATTGTTCAGACAAAGCTTTTCCATCTTAGACTTAATTAATCAATAAAATTAATGAGATTGCTCGTCCTTTATGGCAATAGTTTTACCTAATCAAACATAAGCAAGTCATTAGCTCTCTCTCTCTCTCTCTCTCTCTTTCTCATTGTTGGTTTTTTGTTTAGTATCTTCCATGATGACTGTTCTGAAAGAGTTCTGTTCTCTGGGAGAGAAGCAAAAATCTGACAAAACTTTGTCCCTAATATTACTATTCATTTGTTGCTTAAATTCTAAGCTCTGACATCAGCGAGTGTAAGAGAAGCCCAGCCATCACCTTGTGCTGATATTAAGACTGCATGTTACGGAACTACAGTTGTCACCTAACTGAAACCCCGTTCTGCTGTGCTAGTTCTACAGTAGAAATTGCACTTGCACATCATTGGTGTTGCACATCATTTGTCTTTCATGGCAAAGGAGAAAATCAAACTGTGAGTGCTCAGCAGTGGTATGGTCTGGCACGGAGGGCAAGGAGATCTGGCTGCAGAACGGGTTGAACTGTCTGGAAGCAGGGATGCTGAGGAGAGACAGAGTCAGTGTGGGAGAGTGAAGTTTCCCCCAGTGATAAGAAACAACCACAGCTTTGTCCTGTGACCATCCTGGAGTGAGAATGCTCAAAAGCCACTTCTGGGCAGCAGAGCTGGGGTGGAGGATGGACCGAGGTGCCCTGTGCACCTGCTGTCTCTCCTCGGCCTGCTGCAGAGCACAAACACGGCCATGGAGACACCGTGGAGCTGCCCTATCTGCTGTGATGCTCAGCAGTTCTGTCTGGGCTGCATCCCACCACGGGCAAAAAGATATCAAATTGTCCACGGTGCAGAAGAAGGTCTCTGATGGAGAAGGTTGAGCTTTCTATGAGGCAAGGAGGTGACTACCTAGAGCATCTTCCTAGAGGAACTACAGGGGCTGTCAGTGGCAGCAGAAAAGCTAATCTCGTACACTCTGTGCTCTGCATGCTGGGTGGGGTGGGGAGGTTGTGGTGCAGCAGATTCAGCCTTATCTTGAGTACACAGCACTGCTAGTGGTCTGTGGCCTCAACAAGTGTCATCATGCACCATTGCAGTGAGGACATCTGGAGGCGGTTGTGATCCTGTGGTGCTGGGAGAGAGGACAAAACCCTGCAGCCAGAACCAGCATCGCCACTGACCAGGAGGGGTTCTAGCACCTTGCATACAGCCTCCCACAGCAGCCCTGCAGGCTCTGATGTAGAGGACCAACTCAGTGCCATGGAGGCCCCCTGCCCTCTGCAGGGTCTCAGCCACCCCCAATTTGTTGCTCAGAAAAATACCTGAGCAGTGAGATAGAAAGTGCTGTGCCACCGATACACTGTAAGCCCAATCGCTAGTTCTGTGCCCTGACCGAAATAATCTCAGGAAGATTCCATCTGATCACCAAGGTGGTTGTCTGCTTTCAGAAATTTTATTCCATTTGAGTGTAACATTGCTAGGTACCATGCAAAGTGCTCAACGTACGTAACCCATATAGCATCTAGCTGCCGTTTCAGGAAACAAATCAGGCACGGAACGCAAGGCTTTTAGGACCTGAGGAGTTGGGTACCTAAAAGAGAATTTCAGAGGGGTTCAGGTAGCAGAGATGGTCCTTGTGGCTCTCTAGGCTGGGCAGCAGTCAGGAGGGGCTGCCAGAGGTGACTGGGCACACCCTGGAGCGGGTTTGCCCTGAGCTGGTCAGGGTTCCCAGCATGGCCATCCAGTCGGTGATTCATGAGCAGGGTGTGCTGAGGCTTAGCCATCAGAAATAGAGAGTGGAGCACAACCTATCAGGCATTTTCTAAGCACAGCTGAGGCACTAGTCGAACTGGAACCCTGAAAGTTTGTATTCCAATCCTGTTCCCTACATTGCCATCTGTTTTGAAACTGCAAAGCACTGGATTCCTGTGAAGGGGCACAGTGAAAAACCAAAGCAGCGATCTCATGCAAAGAGATACAGTGAAACAACAAAGTGCCAGCCTCCTGCCTTGTGGTTCAGCGAATGATCAAAGCGCTGGCCTCCCACATGCTGAAACCATAAATCTCTGGCCTCCTGCAGCACGGCAGGGTGAAACAGAAACGCGGTGGCCTCCTGCGAGTGACATTGGTGAAAGAGCAAAGCGGCAGGCTCTTTGTAGGGAAGTGCAGAGAAAAAGTCCTAGGATCCTGCATGTCGGTGGGTTGAAAGAGCAAATTCCTGGCCTCCTGCAGAGCAGCACAGTGAAAAAGCAAAGCAGCAGGTGGACTCTCGTATGCAGACATGGTGAAATCATAAAGCTTTGGCCTCCTTGCAGTACGGCATGTTGAAACTACCAAGTAGTGTCCCTCTTGGGAGGCAACATGGTGAAACAGCAAAGGGCCAGGCTCCTGGAGGGCAGCATGGTGAGACAGCGGAGCCTCTGCCTCTGACGCAGTCATGCAATTGAACACCAAAGCGCTGCAGGCCTCCTGCAGGGTGGTGTGGTAAAAGAGCAGACTGGCGAGTCCTGTGGGGGTATGCTCTGAAATAGCGAAGAGCTGGAGTCCTGTGAAAGGGCACAGTGAAACAGCAAATCAGCCTTGCTGCACGGGGGCACTGTTAATCTGCACAACGCTGGCCTCCTCAGCACAGTGCGGGGTAACAGCAGCGTGGCGGCTGAGGCCGCACTGTGCAAGAGCACAGTGAGAAGCTCCAGCCTCCTGCAGGGCACTGAGGTGAAGCAGCAAAGCAGTGGACTCCTGCAGGGGCAGGCACAGTGAAACAGCCAGGGCTGGCCTCCTAAGGCACAGTGTGGTGAAATCGCAATATATATGGGCAGATCTAGAAGATACGGCATTTCAGCTGCTGTTCCTGTTGGTGATGGAAAGATTTGCAATGATATCTTTACATATTTTATTTTACTTTTGTATTTTTTTTTTATAATCCACTGAAGAATATATTATAAATGTTTTTTAAAAAATTAATTAGTAAGAAACAAAAATCAAATCTGTGTTTCTGGTGATATTATGACAAATATTTTTGCTTATGCTGATGGGGAAAAACAACAGCAAAAACTAACGGATCCTCTTAAAAAGTGCAGGCATGATTTTGTAGTTATCTGTACATGCACTAGTATGACCATTTATTCTTCATCCATTTTATCAAATATGAGGTTGCAATGGAGTTTCTTGCTCCATGTCTAAGACATA
The DNA here is from genome assembly GCA_033459285.1 of Clamator glandarius. NCBI lineage: Eukaryota > Metazoa > Chordata > Aves > Cuculiformes > Cuculidae > Clamator > Clamator glandarius. Next base: position 478,544 of record JAUNZM010000023.1, read on the forward strand.
CCCAAAGGCCAGACATAACTTGGAATGGCTCGTGTCACATCCCTTTTTTCTCTAGGCAATTCATCCAATCAGTTCTTCACAGATACAGAGTTATTTGGTGTTCTACTGCACTGTTGGAGAAGCCTATATTTCTGAGTCATGTATACATGTACTAGGCAGAACAACACACAGGAAAATAGTTTATTTAATATTCACTACAGTGCTTTGGTAATTCTAACTTATTGCATGTTAAAAAATATTACTGAACTAAAAGGGACATGCCCAACAGACTTTGATTTCCAGGTAACAAGTAAGAATCACAACTATTAACATTTAAAATAATAATGGCATGTATTTCCCACTTGAGAGTGAGACTGTAATTCTATCTTAAGATGAAGTTAAAGCATTGTGAAGAAGCATGATTTTGTGACATATCATATATACGACAAAAGTGCAGATCAATTTCGTCCTGAGTAATAAACATTATACAGTCAATAAAGATTTACTTAAGAAGATCTTCTCTTCAGACACAGGCAAGAGTTACACATAAAGCTCAAACAATGTTGTTATTAAGAACAGATCCTTTAGAAGGGTTGGTCACTGTGATGTGTGTGTCATTTAAATGCATTTCACTGAATGTATGAGCAGAGGAACATTGCTTTATGTGACCTTAATTGATGTACATGACACTTCCACTTCCAATACAGTTTAGTACAGTATAAAAGTATTTTCCTTTCCTCTGGGGAAAAAATTAAAGAGAAGAAAAGGGCTAGTTTACACTTCACAGGTTTGATTGAAATAAACTTTTAAAATAAAACAATCAAGAAAAAGTGTTAACTCCTAAACTTTAAGAAAGAAAAAGCTGTTGAATTTTTATCCAAAACAGAAACAAGACTCATTTAATTATATATCACTATGGTAGTAAAATATGAATAACATCCAACAGAGAATAATCTGTGTTAAACCATCTTTGCTTTAGGATACTTTTTTTTTGGCATGAATTACATGAAAAATGTAGAAAATTCTTGCAAGATAGACTGAATTTTCTTATATCACCATGAGGCAGTTTAAAGTTTCCTGTGGTTTTGCCTCGTTCTGTAGCTGAGAAGCATTTCATCAATCTTCTAGTTTTCATGTATGCCTATAAAATACTGTTATGTGCATATCTACACATGTGGTTTTTAACTTTTGAAGATGATAATATATCTATTCTGAAATAAATATCTCCACTACAGTAAGTGCAATTTATTAAAGAGTTATTTAACTTTCAGCAATAGTCTTAGATTTGTTGTGGTTTATCTGCACTTAAATTTGCACTTTTTAGAAAGGATTCATTTAAAAAACAAATTATTTGCAGTAGCTGATAGCATATTTAAGAAAATTTTATCAGTTTTTAAAAAAGACATGCTATAAGATAAATGAAGTTATTTTATTCTTGTTTATTGTCTTATCTACACGTTCCTAGTGAGGGGAAGGAGCTTTCCAAACAGAACACAGGTATCCTACTTTATCTTCCCTTTTAATGTACTTCCCAATATCTATCAAAGTCAGCTACCAGCAGTGTCATTACCTGTGTAGCACCTCTGCTCTTAAATCACAGTGGCTTAGTGGAATCCATGAAACTTCTACTTCCTTGGGTAGCCCAGTTGTCATCGTGAGCAGAACAAAGCCAGAATAAATGTATGTACAATGAGATTATTGTGTGAAGAAAAATAATTTATCCTCTTATAACAAACACAGTTAATGGCTTGTAGATCTTTTCTATCAGATTAGTCAAAGAAGGGCTGGCAAAATAGCACTATCATTGAGCTTTCATTAGTGATGTTCATTAAGTATCTCGAGTGATTCTACTTCCTCTAAACAACAGGTTTCATATACATACTGGTTTCCACTCTAATTGAATAGATTTTTAAATAGCCTCTGCCTTGCTCAGGAAAGACAAGGGAGCTACTATTTATAACAACAAACATATTTTAATTCATACTTGGGAAGATAATCTAAAAAACTGATTAACAAAACTCACTTGGAGGATATTATATGCATAACTTAACACATCTGGTAGCATTTAGCAAGGTGGGAGGTGCAGTTCTAACCAATCTCATTTCAAGAAACTGGCAAGAACACTGCACACATGGTTGGCATGGTATGACAAAGATCATGGATTTGCTTTCTCTTTTTTTTTCCTTGAGAAAAATAAATTCAGAACATTTATTATACATACTTACAGACATCATGGAAGAAGAAGCACAATAAAAGTTCACATTGTTTTATCACTTTGCAGAATAATACTGCTAGGAATGTTAATAACACTACTTTGCAGTACAGGTAGTATTGCAGTAATAAATAAGAGAAGTGAAAGTACTAGAAGTTGCACAGAGGTACCCACATTACTCAATGCACCTTTTGACTTTGTAGGGCAGTTACACTGAGAAGAAGATACATTTTTTCGTGAGGAACCTTTAGAACTACATACTGATGAGGCATAAAACATAGTTCTTTTATCACAACGACTAAAACTCGGAAGTAGAAGAGGCATCAGCTCGAAGTTAACTAAAGACATGTTTTACTCAGGAACTCACGACCATAGCCCTTCAAGCGTTTTCTCTGATGTGGGCCTTCAACCTATCAAAGGTCTGAGTAGACCTGTGTTTATAATGCTGTCGGATCAGACACAAGTCATTGTTCAGTGTCAATGTGGTTTCCTCTGAATTTCAGTGGTCAGTTTCTAATGGTTCATCCTACACAATGTTCCTCAAATGGAGAAAAGGAAACACATATTTTCATCATCCACTCAAATGGCTTCGTAGCTATTTTCTTTCTTCTTTTTCTAGTTGAATGTGATTTTGTGTAGTGTGGATGTCTGGTGTTTCTAGTTTACATGATGAGCAGGGATATACTTCTTTGTATTACCTCAATCACATACAGTCCAAGGACCATAGAACCTAAGAAGTGAATTCACGTTCAATAACAAAACATGTTATGGATTCTTTACTATAATTTGAACATGTGTTTGAAGAACTGAAAATAAATAAAAGAAAAAAAACCAATGAAATTACAACTAATAAAGAAGAGATGAAATTAGAAATAGGAAACGTGAGGAAACAAAGTCAGAATAAAAGGAAAAAGTGAGCTTCTTCCTTGCCATTGCATAACTGACATAAGATAAAGTGGCACTTCATGCCAGCCTCGTGGACTAAAGTCATGATAACTGAAAGAACCTGTATTATCTTCCTTCAGGAGAGGATGAGTTGTTGCCTGTAATTGTTACCACTCCTTTCCTTCTTAAAATTCAAGAAAAATAGATAGGTATATTTTTCACTCTATTTTTTTTATTTCTGAAATCTAAACTTATATTAAAAAAACCCCAAAAACTGGGAGGTCACTTACACAATTGCAAGCAGCAGAAATTATAAATCCATCTCATGTCACTGCTGCATTTTACTCCATCCTATTGCACATATGCCATACAGTTAATTTATAAGGATTAGTCAGGTATCCAACACCTCCATCTGGACAGTCAGATGTCCAGAAGTGGTAGATTGCCATCAGAAACAGCAGAACTTGTAAACCCATATTTTCTTGGTGCAGAAACTTCTGATTCTTTCTTTTGTGAGCTCTGACATTAAATAATGGGTTTGGGCCTGTCTTCATATTGCTTTACCCACTCACAGCTAACCTGTCTGCCTGGCACTGACAGGGTGAAATTGCCATGAAGCAATAGGGTATGGCCAAGAACATACAGCTACACCAATGCATATGCCAAACTTGGCCATGTCATAACTTTGGCATTGCTTGAACCTAGACAAAGAGCCATCCACAGAGGCTATGGCACCTTTTAACTTTTATATTGTCTGTGACTATGCTAGACCAAATGGATGACTGTCTGGAACAGCTGGAATATATCTGTGCTGCATTATGGAGGTATGGAGAGGTAAATCTTTATTTTGCTTCATAGAAGTACTGGACCAAATTCTGAATTTGAATAGTAGAGCAAACATGAGTAATTTAATCTATTTTTCTTTTTTTGTTGGCAGTATGACTGATGCTGATGAAAGCTTGTGCTTTTGAAACACAAAGGTTTTAGTTGTATACCATGTATCAACTAGTACCTCAAATGAAGGAGGGAATTTTCAATCCAATTTATGATCTCACTGGATTTCTAATGAAGCCCCTTAGATAATACAATACCTTAAGCAGCTTAGTTTAGGGAATACCTATTTTCAGAATGAAGCTGAAGCACATATAGTCCTTTTTAAAGAACTATTTTTGGGGAGATAAAGTAAAATAATTTGCTGTCCATTGCAGAGCAAACTCCTAATACCAATTTAATAACTGTAAATATTCTAATCCCAGAAGCACTGAACTGACCTTTCTTATTGATTTTGAACATTTTGTTAGGATTTTGAGGAAATATGACTCAAGAATTTTGAAATACAGTTTTCCTGGTTTTGGGTGAGAGAGAGAGTAATTTCCCTCCTAATCAGATGCATGTCTTAGTAGATGCAGCATTTTTTGTTCAGTGTGAGAAGAGTGTCAATAACACAGTGTTTTTAATTCTGGTTAGGCAATGTGTATGCTTGGCTGGGCCAGAACAGATTTTCCTCTTAGTAGCGGATGATTGTGGAATGAGAAGAAAGCTGACCATATTGATACTTACAATTGTTCCTGAGGAAACCAAGGACCTTTCTCAGTTTCCCGTGTTTTACAAGTAAGCAGATCTGTTAAACTGGGAGGGGTAGATACAGGACAGCAAACCCAACAGAAGTACCATATCTTAAATATCATGTTTAGTATAAATATCATGTTTAGTATAAATATCATGCTCAATATAAAGTGGGAAGTTTTCTGTCATGGGTCTCTCCTTCTCTTCAGCCTGCTCTCTACAGTCCCTCACTCCTGGCATTCCTGCTTCCTCTGCCCAATCTCTGTGGGCTCCAAGCCCAGTTTCCATGTCTGGTGATCTCTCTGCACCTGTTGTGTATTTCAACACATGAGTTTTCCATCCTTGTTCCTTTCTCTCCTCCAGTCCATCCTTCCCCATAGGGAAGAAGGTAAGAGAGTGGCTGCCTACTCTTTAACTGCCAGCTAAGGGCTGAAGAGGGACAGCAATGCTACCTTTCATTTCAAAAACTTTAACGATCACTTTTAACATGTAGAACTCTCTTGGGACAAAAACCTCTCTGCTTATGATTGTTTTCTTTTCCTTTTCTCTTGTTTCTTAGGAGAAGACACTTAAAACATTTTATCTTTTTGCATGCAAAATGCAGGTAATAAGAAAGCTAAGTTAGCCCTAAACAATATGAAAAAAAATTAAAAAAAGAAGACAAAACAAATACAGAAAACCTAAACAAGAGTTAACAACAGGGGATTTATCTGCATCTTCCATCCTTTCCTCAGACTGAGAGGAACATCTGCAGTGCATCAATAAGACAAAGAGAACATCTCTGGAGGTGTCTGTCATGGCACTTAGTCTTAATTGGAAACTGATTTTAATTCCTTCTAAAAGCATAGTTCCACAGAACATATTTATTTACTGGTCTATAATGTTATTTTACAAAGCACTTTAAACCATGGCAGTTAAAAATGTAGTATAAAAAAATCTCAACTTCCCATTCCACCTGATCCAGGCTATGTAAATGGCACTTTAAATGCTTTCTAGTCTTTGTTGCCTTGTGTAGCTTATTATTTCATGTGTGCAAAAATTTGTCATGCCATTTTCTATGAAGATGTGGAGCTATATGAAATTTTGTAAGTATCTCTAAGAGGAAAATAAATTTACCTCACAGCCTCCTAGCTAAATATTTCTTCCCAGGAAAAAATTAAAGTAGTGGTTCAAATTTACCACTACTTCCTAAAAAATTATTTTCAGAACGGTATTTGTTTTTTAGCAAAGACATTGAATGTATGATTAGATTTTTTTTATTACATAGTCTTTTTTAGTACTAAACCTGAAATAACGTCATAGGATAATAACCAAACTATTAATTTCTTAACTTATTATTTACAACATTCTTCTAATCCATTCCCTTAAGTATCAAATTCTTATGTTCAGTATGCATGTACAAAGTTCTCTTGTCAAGTTTTTGAAGATAAAGGTTTCAACATAACTCTGTGTAACATGAAATGAAATTGATAAAAGAATGAACTTGATTAAAAAAGGGAATAAAATAAATACTATTCACAAAAATGTAATTTTATTTAAATATTTTTATTATGACGTGTTGATTTTTTATCATTATTCTATTTTTATTGGGGTTTTTTGATTTTTAGACATGGAGTAGTACCATAATGTCAGATTTAAACCCTTCTAAGGCCTACAAAACTTCTGTCCTATTGAAACGTACATATCAATATTCTGAAACCATGCACCATAACACGTTCTTCTTTGTGCTAGATATTTATGAGGTGTATTAATATTGAGGGAGTACAGGGTGTTTCTTAACATTCTTAACATCCTGTAGTAGGGAAGCTATAGAAAGACCTGCTTTGATTTTCATAAAAGCTCATATTTAGTCCATTGCCTTTTAGACTATATACTCAATATTTTTGATCCATCCCTTGGCCTACTCGGCAAGGAAACAGAATTGTTTTACTCATAGTGCAGGTTGTACATCAAAATTAGCCTCCAATCTACAAGCAAAAAACTGAATGACTTTGCAACAAAATCTACCATAACTTAATTTAATTCCATGTAACAAACAACTTTAAAGTCCCATGGTTATGATAGTAAAATATCTATTATATGGAATGATGATTCATAAAATTAATGCCTACAAAATATGTACACAGCTGTTTGACATAATGTCTTCCTCAATAAAATAGTTTTAGTTTAAAGAGATAGTGTTTATTTCCAGCCTTTGAATACCTGTCGTTCAAAGTCTTCTTCATTAGGTAAAGGCGTTGTCTTGAGGCTGCCAACTAAATATTTGGAAGTTAGGATTCTTTAAGGTATCAAACTTTTATCTGTGGCTGTTATGCTTAAAATGGGAATAGGGATGGTAGTAAAAATGCAGATCAAAATAATATATATTTTTAGCTGTTTTGCAACTAATGAACACTCTGGAACACAAAAAAAAGGAATGAAAAATTTTCAAAGGAGTAGTACGTTTATTAATGAGGCAATGGACTGTAGCACCAATGCTTGCTGGGCTGAAAACATCACAGAATTTACAGATGTTATAGCTTCTGAATATTAACAATGAGGTAAACAGAGAAAAAGGTTTAGTTCTTAAGGAACTAAGTCACTTGATAAATGTAGTTAAAAGCCAAAACTACATGAAATATTTTTATTTGGTTATTTATTAGGGTACTATTTGTTTAGAGAAGGGTTGTTAATACATGTAAAACCAGCAGATGTTGCCTCTTCCCATCAAATGTGTTCCAAGTATTTAACAGTAACAGCTCAATGGAAACATGGAGAATTTATAGGTATTTCTAATGTTATTATGCACTATCCTTCGACATGAAAACTTATTTTCTGGTTTCTGAAAGAAAAACTGTATTACTCTGATTTATAGTAAGAAATTATTAAGATCTGAGCTTGTCTACAGCAAGCTGTTTTGTAGCGATTAGGGCACGGACCTCGTCGATGTGGGCAACAATTGAGATCAACTTTATTTAGAGAATGTAAACCTTATATAGTGTGTCTGTATCCAGTAACAGCTATTCCAGTGAATTTCCACCGGTGAGAATCCTGCAGTGCTGCGACAGAGTGCAACCCCCTGTTTTCCACAGATGTGCCCCTTATCTTCATGTTTTCTGCCTAGTGCATTCCTTTCCTATTAACCCACTGGTCTTAATAAAGATTCCAAAGTCTCAACAAGCTAGCAAGCATGAGAATATCAGCTGTTTGTTCTCTTCTTGCTGATAATATTGCAGGTACACCAAGGCATAAGCCGTTTGCCCCAGCATACACGCAATACTGGAATCTTCATGCCTACACTGTTTTATCAGGATCTGTTAGTCTTTAGACCACTAACTTCCCTATACTGCCTAGATTTTAATTGAAACACATAAAGACGTATCACTCAACTAGCACCACAATACTTACTGAAAAACATGGAAATTGCATGCTGAAAATAGCACTGAGACAACCGTTGCGAAGGTATCTAAAAAGGACTAGCAGGCAGACATTTACATGAATACAGGTTCTGTGATTTAAATTTATATGTCAGCAAAAAACTAACACATTGCTTTCACCTTACAAACCACACCTAACTTGGAAAAAGCTTTGTAGTTTGTATAGTTACATAGGACTTTTCAGGAGAACATTCAGGACAACAGCATATCAAAAATCAGTTCTGGGACCACAGAAGAGGGTTGATTGAAGTCATTACTCTATGAGCACCCATTTTTAAAGACAAAAATTTCTTTTTTCCTCTGAGGGTATAGGTTTAGCAATGCTTGTGCCATATGATAACTGAGTCTGTACTGTTGATACAGCTGAATTCATAGCACTTTAGCAAAGATAATTAATTAAATATTTGAACAGACTTATGAAGTGAATAGCAGTAGCAACATATTTTATAAACTTTAAGTAGTAATCCATGTAAATATTTACAGAAATAATAGCAATGGAAGTGGAGAAACCTAAAACAAACAAAAAATTCCTTTTGTCTTTTTTATCAATACTTCACAATCCAAGTACTTTAAAACTACATTTTGTACTTGCAGCAAAATATTCTTTTCAACATTTAGATTCCCATTTTTCTTTAATTTTCTTTTTTTTTTTTTTAAATAAAAGGTCAATTTCTATTCTTTTCAACATTTAGATTCCCATTTTTCTGTTCTTTTCTTTTTTTTTTTTAAATAAAGTGTCAATTTCTATTCTGGAAAACTACCTCCTGTTTGAACACAAACCAGAAACCTAAGTTTTTGTGAAGACAAGACTACTTCTATGAAGGATGTGAAAATATTTTCTGAGACTTTAGTCACTGTCAGTGTTAAATTATTCTTTATGATGTGGCAGAAAGTTTTGTGTAATCTATTTAAACTTTAGCTTTAACTCTGCCAAGCAATTCTCTGCTCTTCTTCATAAACCACAGCAAGATTCTTTGTGATTTATTTGAAAACTAGAAAATAATGGTACTTACTAGAATGAGGAGTAGAAGACTGGAAAAACAACTGTAGGGGGTTTTTGCCTGAAATAGAAGAAGTGTTATTCAGCACTAATTTAATTAAATTAATTTGTTACTTAATCATATTTGAAGACTAGATCTCTAAGTGTAATATTCAAAGTTAAATCAAACATTAAATTATTATACCCACATGGATGACATTTATTTCATTTTATCCATGAATTTTAGTCATTCAGTTTCATTTCATAAATTTGGAAAGGTTTGGAACATGGCAGGCAAAGGTAGAGAGGTGTGAAAATTTAAACATGTGTGGCAAAGGTTGACTTTGGGAGGATGCTCGTGCCTACCAAGGCTGCCCTCTGCAGCTGGACAGGGGACAGAAAAACATAATGGAAAAGCTCATGCTCAAGATAAGGACAGAAACACCATTCCTCAATTACTGTTACTGGCAAACCAGTCTTGACTTGGAGAAATTGGTTCAATTTGTTACAAATTAAATCAGAGTTGTACAATGAAAACTAAAAATAAATCTTAAATAAACTTTCCCCCTCCCATTTCTTGTTCCCAGGCTCAACTGTGCTCCTGAATTCTTCATCTTCTCCTCCTTAGCAGCACAGGAGTACAGGGAATGAGGGTTGCAATAAGTTCATCACACATTGTTTCAGCTGCTTTTTCCATCTTAGGAAGAGGACTCCTCACACTCTTGCCCTGCTCCAGCCCAGGCCCCTTCCGTGGGGTGCAGTCCTGCCAGCAAACCTGTTCCAGTATGGGCTCCTCTCCACCAGGATACTGGTCCTGACAGGAGCCTGCTCCTGCTCAGGCTACCTATGGGGTCACAGCCTCCTTTGGGCATCCACCTGCTACAGCATGGGGTCCTCCAAGAGCTGCAGGTGGATTTCTGTTCCACCATGAACCTTCATGGCCTTCAGGGGGACAGCCTATCTCACAGTGATCTTCACCACAGGCTGCAAGGGAAACTACTCTGGTACCTGGAGCACATCATTCCCCTCCTTTTTGAACCATCTTAGTGTCCACAGGGCTGATTCTTTCACATATTTTCACTTCTCTCCTCTGGTTGCTGTTCTGCAGAAGGTTTTTTCTTCCTCTTCTTAGATATGTTATCGCACAGGTGCTACCACAATCACTGTCCAGTGGTGGTTGTGTGCCTTACATCTGTCTGACATTGTCTTTATCAGTCATAGGGGAAATTTCTGGCAATATATCACAGAAGCTACCCCTGCAGCCCCCCAACTACTGAAATCTTGCCACACAAGCCAACATGATTACTGGCAGGTATGTTTTGACTTTTTCTGCTGTATCAAGATAGGGTCCCACAGGAGGGAAATGTTAATTATTGAAGACTCACAGGCACAACTACAATACAAGTGTTTTAAAAAAAATGTTAGTAATAACCAACAGTATGTGAATAACAATTTATAATAGAATAGTATGAAAACCAGGAAGTTCTACCCTTAATATTGCTGATGATTAAAATGTTCTGTAATTACAGGACAGTTACAGGAACATCTGTTTTCCACTCCCTAATAATTTTACTCAAGCTGATTAAAAATATACTATAAAATACTATACTATATATGAAAAAGATAATATACAAATTGTGCAGAACTAAAGAATTCGTAAGTATTATTAACCTTATCCAGAGTGGAAATACAGGGAAGATTGGCGAGGAGGAAATAGACATTTGCTCAATGGGCCTTGCAGCTGTGATGTAGAAAAACACATATATCATACTGTTGTTCACCCTGTGTGTTTTATGAGCAGGACGGTTATGTTTAGATAACATAGGCCTGTGAATCTTGAGGACCTACAACACATAATTACAGAGGTCTCAGAACTATAAAATCTGTCAAAAAATGATTAATTACAGACATTCACATAGCCTGTTCAAAGAACACTGAGTTTACTAGTGTTGCTAGAAGACACTGACAGAGGAAAACTATGGTTTCAAGCTTTGTAATCTTTCATTGCAATAATAAACAGACAAGGAAGAAGGGTAGGAAACTGAGAAATTCACGAAGTGGAGACAGCACAGCAATACAAATCTGCTGGGAAGCAGAGAGAGTTTCATGGGCAGGCAAGGACAGTAACAATTCCTATATCTGATGAGTCTCTGTGATTTGAAGGGGGTTTTATAGAGTGAAGGTAGGTACCATGGACTCCAGATTTCTTTCAGAGAAAACACTTTGAATCCACTTTATAATGACTTTTGAAGAGTCCTAAATTATGCAGATATCTAAAGCACTTGTATTCATAAGGAGGAAAGGATGCTAATGTATCAACATCTGCTCTCCTTTCTCTCCAGTTTCTTAGAATCAATAAATGGTTTGGGTTAGAAGAGACCTTTAAAGATCACCAAGTTCAATCCCCCTACCACAGTCAGGGACATCTTCCACTAGGTGGGTTTGCTCATAGAATCATAGAATCACAGAATAACCAGGTTGGAAAAGACCCACCATATCACTGAGTCCAAACATTCCTATCAAACACTAATCCATGCCCCTTGGCAACTCGTCCACCCGTGCCTTAAACACCTCCAGGGAAGGTGACTCAACCACCTCCCTGGGTGGCCTATTCCAGTGCCCAATGACACTTTCTGTGAAAATTTTTTTCTAATATCTAGCCTAAATCTCCCCTGAAGGAGCTTGTGGCCATTCCCTCTCATCCTGTCCCCTGTCACTTGGGAGAAGAGGCCAGCACCCTCCTCTCTACATCCTCCTTTCAAGTAGTTATAGAGAGTAATGAGGTCTTCCCTCAGCCTCCTCTTCTCAAGGCTAAACAGCTCTCTCAGCCGTTCCTCATAAGGCCTGTTCTCTATGACCTTCACGAGCTTCGTTGCTCTTCTCTGGACTCACTCCAGAGCCTCAACATCCTTCTTGTGGTGAGGGACCCAGAACTAAACACAGGACTCGAGGTGCTGTCCCACTAGTGCCAAGTACAAAGGGAGAATAACCTCCTGGGATCTGCTGGTCACAACCGTTTCTGATACAAACCAGGACACCATTGGCCTTCTTGGCCACCTGGGCACACTGCTGGCTCATGTTCAGTCAGCTGTCAACCAAAGCCCCCAGGTCCTTCTCCTCCAGGCAGCTTTCTAGACAGGCTTCTCCTAGTCTGTAGCACTGCATAGGGTTGTTGTGCCCCAAGAGCAGGACCCGGCATTTAGCCTGGTTAAACCTCATGCCGTTGATCTCAGCCCAGCAGTCCAGCCTGTTCAGGTCCCTTTGCAGAGCCTCCTGACCCTCCAGCAGATCCAAACTTCCACCCAGTTTAACGTCATCTGGAAACTTGCTAAGGGAGCACTTAATGCCTTCATCCAGGTCATTGATAAAGACATTGAACAGGGCTGGACCCAGCACTGAGCCCTGGGGACACCACTTGTAACTGGCCTCCAGCTGGATTTAACATCATTTCCCACCACTCTCTGGGCCCAACCATTCAACCAGTTTTCCACCCAGGAGAGTGTGCGCCTGTCCAGGTCAGAGGCTGACAGTTACTGAAGCAGAATGCTGTGAGAATCTGTGTCAAAGGTTGAAGTCCAGGAAGACCACATCCACAGGCTTTCCCTCGTCCAGCAGCCTAGTCACTTTGTCATAGAAGGTGATCAGGTTAGTTTGGCAAGACCTGCCTTTTGTGAACCCGTGTTGACTGGGCCTGATCACCCAGTTCTCTTGCATGTGCTTCATGATAGCACTCAAGATCACCTGTTCCATGACTTTCCCCATTACTGAGGTCAGACTGACAGGCCTGTAGTTCCCTGGATCCTCCCTGCGACCCTTCTTGTAGATGGGCGCAACATCCCCCAGCCTCCAGTCCCGTGGAACTTCCCCAGTCTTCCAGGACTGTTGGAAGATGATGGAAAGGGGTTTGGCCAGCACATCTGCCAGCTCCTTCAATACCCTCAGGTGAATCCCATCTGGCCCCATAGACTTGTGGGTGTCTAGTCACACTAGCAAGGCTCTGACCACCTCCTCTTGGACCATGGGAGCCTCATTTTGCTCCTCTACCTCTGGGATTTGTACACAGAGCGAACAACGTTCTTTACATTTAAAGATGGAGGCAAAGAAGGCATTAAGTACTTCAGCTTTTTCCTCATCCCCTGTCACTGTTGTTCCTTCTGTGTCCAATAGGGACTGTATGGTCTCCCTAGTCCTCCTTTTATTATTTATATATTTATCGAAAGATTTTTTGTTATCTTTCACAGACTTTGCCAATCTGATTTCTACCTGAGCCTTAGCCCTTCTGATTTTTTCTCTACACAATCTCACTTCCCTCCTGCAGTCCACCCAAGAGGCCTGTCCCCTCTTCCAGAGCCCATAAACATTCCTCTTCTTCCTGATATCACTCAAGATCTCCCAGTTCAACCAAGCTGTTTTTTTCCCCTGCCAGCTTTTTTTTTCCAGAACAAGGGGATGGCTTTCTCCTGACCTGCACCAAACCTTTTGTTGAACACTTCCAGTGGCAGGGTATCCACAACTTCTCTGGAAAACCTCTTCCAGTGTTACCACCCTCATTGCAAAACCATTCTTCCTTTTGTCCAATCAAAATTGACCCCCTATTACTGTAAAACCTAGTTCCATCCTGTCCTTCCAGTAAAGTTCCTGGTAAAAAGTCCTTCCTCGGTCTTCCTTACATCTCCATTGTATATCAAAAGGCCATAATAACAGCTCTCCAGAGTCTTCCCTTCTCTAGGTAGAAAACTTCCACCCTCTCAACTTTTCTTCATAGAACAGGCTCTGCAGCCCTTACAATTCTCATGGCCTTCTCTTCAATCTGCTTGAACCAGCCCATATCTTTCTTGGGCAGGAGACCCCTGAGATGCAATACTCCAGGTACAGTATCATGAGTGCAGAGTAGAAGTGGGGAATTCCCTCATTCCACATGCTGGTCATGTTTCTATTTATGCAGTCAAGAATATGAATGGCTTTCTAGTCTGCAAGAGTCTATTGCCAGCTCATGTCCAATTTTTTGTCCCCAAGTATCCCCAAGCCCTTCTCCGCAAGGCTGCTCTCAATACACTTATTCCCTAACGTGTATTGATCTTGGGGATTGGCCTGGCACAGATGCAGGACCTTGTACTTGGCCCTGTTGATCTTCATGAGCTTCACATGGTTCAGTTTCTCAAGCCAGTCAAGGTCTCTTTGGATGGCATGTCTTTCCTCTAGCAAATCAGTGGCATCACTCAGCTTGATATCATCCACAAATTTTCTGAGATTGCACTCAATCCCACCATGAATGTAATTGATTAAGATATTAAATAGCACTGCTCCCACTAAGGACACAGGAGTAATATTGGTCTGGTTTGAGCTAAAGTAGGACCAGTTTTCTAAACAGCTTGTTTATTTAAACCTTGTTTAAATAACTTCATTTTCTAAGAGTTAACTGTATGTTTTTCATACAGTGAAAGAGAAGGGAAAGAGTGTTACCTGCAGGGAGGAGCAGACAGGACATGTGACACAAGCCACTTTGCCCCAATCCCTATCTTGCTTTTCAGGGACCTGAAAGAGGCAGGAAGATGGATTACCATTGAACATAAAGGCAAAAGTTTGTTGAGTACCTCAGCCTTCTCTATGTTTGTTGTCACCAGATCTCCTGTCTTATTTACCAAGGAAGTACCTTTTCTTTAATCTTCTTTTTCTGGCCAACATACTTATAAAAACTCTTCTTCCTATTCTTCACATCCCTTGCCAAATTCAGCTCCAACTATGCCTTAGCTTTCCTAATCCTACTTACAGATATTCAGGTAGTATCTCTGTATTTTTCCGAGGACAAGCGTCCCTAGTTTCATAGCCTATGCATTTCCCTCGTAACACTTTATTTTGATCAGGAGGTCCTTACAGACCTATACAGGTCTCCTGCCTGTTTTGCCGAATTGCTTACGTGTGGAATTGAGAAATCTTAGGCTTTAAGAAAAATATCCTTAAAAATATGTCAACTTTGTCCACTCGCTTTGTCCCTGAGGGTAATTTCCCAGGTAATCCTTTTCACTACTTATTCAAACAACAGCAAGTGTGCTCTCCTACGCTTCAGTGTCCTGAGTCTACACTTCACCTGGCCCATATCCATTAAGATTGAGGGTTCAATCAAGACATGGTAATTGTAGCCCAGGTAGCCACCAGCCTAATTGGTTCTTCCAAGTTGATAAGAAACCGATCTAGTACTGTGTTTCTCCTCTGGTCGGACTGCCAACTATCTGAATTAAAACTTATCCTCGACACTCTTCAGGAGTCTCCTGGACCACGTATAGCTTCCTGCTATATTTTACAAGCAGATATAAGGGTGATTGAAGCTTCTAGCAGGATCAGAGTCTGTGATGCATCCCATAGTTGAAGTAAGAACACTTTATCTACACACTCCTCTTGGCTGAGTGGCCTTTAGTAAACACCAATGAAGAGATATTCTTTGTTGGTTTAGCCCCTGATTTTTACCCATAAGCCCTGAACATCTTCATCACTGTTATCAAAGACAGCTCTGTGCAGACAAAACATTCTTTTACATAGAGGACACAGTTGCACACACCCCTGCCCCTGCTTCCTTGTCTGCCCTTCCTGTTTATAGCCATCAGTTACAAAGCTCCAGTCATGCAATTCCTCACACTGTTTCCATCATAACAATTAGATTGTAGTTTTCTATCTGCATAATGGTTTCCAGCTCCTACTGCTTGTTACCCATGCTATGTGTATTGATAAAGAGGTAGCGTCAACCATGTCACCTTCTTAGAGGTACATATTATAATTCCTTTGAGGTGTTTCACAGGTGTTTTGCTCTTAGTTCCTGATATATCAGAGGCACCTAGCTCTTCTCCACTGTTTAAAAATCTATCACCTTGTAGTGCTAAATCTAGTTTACAGGTCTCCATATAAGTTTGTCCAGCTTGTTGCTGAAGACCCTTCTGCCCCATTTGGTTAAGTAAAAGCCTTGTGTATGGCACCAGCCACACATTTGTCTGTTCAATTCATCTCCTCCTTCCTAAACCCCTTATTCTGACTGGGAGGGCAGACGAGAACACCACCAGTGTAACAGACCCTTTTATTGTTGCTCAGAGAGACATATGGTTTCTTTCAATGGTTCTGAATTTTTTGTTATAGTATCATTGGACAAAGAATATTAGAAGCAGATCATAATATGAAGGTTTTACCAGGCTCAGTAGTCTCTCATTGATGTTGTGAATGCAAGGTCCTGGTAGGTAGCAAACTTTTCTTAGGAACAGCCTTTGGAAGACAAACAAGTGCTTCAGTGCCCCTCAGTAAGGAATCCAATACTTTACATGCTTTTCTACTGGTGGGTTGTTGGATCAGCTTTCCATAATTGGCTTCTCCTGGATCCCGTCTGTTACTCCTGCTCTTCATTAACTACCCCCAGAGCACTGTACCTGTTACACAGGGGTAATTTAGGGGAAAAGTTAAAGTTCTTCCATCATCCACAAGCATAAATGCAGACTTTATTTAGGACTCTTTAGTCTCTTTCCACATAACAAAACGTAAGTTTCTAATAAAAATTTTTAAAGAGTAACATGAAATAGTTTAGAATGAAAGGGGATTATCACAGCATGTCCTAATCACAAATCCAGAAAGGAACTTTTTTTTTTCATATGTAAGCATGTCTTACTTTGATATTAAACTGTAATAATTTCAGTATCATCACTATATTTTTACTGTGATTTTTCCATCTCTTTTCTGAAAAATTAAACTGCATAGGAAAAAGGATGTAATAAAGAAATACTGATTTGTAAATGATGAAAGAGTGAGCTGGTTTCTTCTGTTTTAAAAAGCTATAGATCATGATGATATGACTTACTTAGCAGAGAATGGTAGTGTAATATTAAATATATGTTAATTTAATGAAAGTAGAACATGGAAGCACACTCTGTTCCTCTTGGCTTTCTATCCAATATGATAACGAAATTTCACGGAAGCAGGGAAGGCAGCTGGCTCTTTGTACAGGGCAGATACAGCTTTCCTTTTGTCTCCTGATGAATCCACTACTAAAAGCTGGTCAGTAACTCCATTTTAATTCTGCTCCAACTACATTTACACAAATATTTCTTTCCCTCCCTTAAAGTCTACAGTCAATATCCTTTACTATTCATTTCTGAGATTTAATCTTTAATTTGTCATGAGTAAGCATTTGTAATGGCAAAATTTACCTCCTTTCTGTCTTCTTTTATCTTAAAACTCTTAATGCTTTCACTCATTACCTTTGCATCAGTTTATTGGTATCTCAGTATCCTTGCTGCTATCTCTGGGTTCATTTATTTCATTTGGCCCATTTCAATTTTGTCCATGGAATGGCTCCATGTTTTAACCCAGGTGTTTTTGAGTTTTTGATCATGGACTGGCCCATGCACCTCCAGCCTTCCTTACCAAGGATGGGGCACACTCGTCTCCTAGGTGTACAAAAAACCTCACCAAAACTCTAGCAGGGCTCATTAATGGAGCTTTAAACTAATTGTGAAGAGGGAGGACAGTGAAGCCAGGGTAGTCAGAAGTGACCCTGGAACACTCCAGTGCCAGAGAGATTGTGTTCTGATGAGAACCTCCAGTATGTCAACTCAGAGTGAGTAGGGGCAAGTACATCTGGTGATGGAAAACATGTAATTGGCACTGATGGGTTAGAAAAAACCAAGTACCAGCCATTTGGGAAAAACACTATTCCCTTTATGAGAACTGAGGAAATAGCAGCCCAGCTGAAGTGCATTTACACTAATGCATGCAACATGGGTAATAAACAGGAGGAACTGGAAGCAGTTGTTAGGGCAAGGAGACTATGACTTAGCTGCCATCATGGAAATGTGGTGGAATGACTCGTATAACTGGAGTGCAGCTATGATATGGTTTAAACTCTTTAGGAGGCACAGGAAAGGTAGAAGAGGTGGTGGGGTAGACCTCTATGTTAGAGAGTGTTTTAAAACCCTTCAGCTTGATTATGGTGGTGACAGGATTGAGTGCCTGTGGTTTAAAATCAGAGGAGTCCACAAGAAGGCAGATATTTTGACGGGAGTCTGTTATAGACCACCCAGCCAAGAAGTAGAAGATGATGAACTCTTCTATAAACAACTGGGAGAAGACTCAGGATCACTAGCCCTTGTCCTTGTGGGAGACTTCAGTATCCTTCTTGTCAACTGAAGGTAAAGTACAGTGGAGAGGAAGCAGTCTGGGAGGTTTCTGGAGTGCGTGGAAGACAACTTCCTCACACAACTGGTGAGTGAGCTGACAAGGGAAGGCACCCTCCTCGATCTGCTGTTTGTGAACAGAGAGGGCCTTCTGGGGGATGTGACGGTTGGAGGATGCCTGGGACAATGTGATCACAAGATGATAGGGTTTTCAGTTCTAGGTGAGGTGAGGAGGGGGATTAACAGAAGAGTCACATTAAACTTCCAGAGGGCAGACTTTGGACTGTTCAGAGGGCTGGTTGGCAAAGTCCCATGGGAGACAGTCCTTAAGGGCAAGAGAGCTCAAGAGGGCTGGGTACTCTTCAAGAAGGAAATCCTAGCAGCTCAGGAGTAAGCCTTCCCCATGTTCCAGAAAAGGAGCTGGAGGAGGAAAAATCCAGCTTGATTGAGTAAGGACATCTGTGTAGACATCAAAAAGAAAAGAAATGTCTGTAAACTTTGGAAGAAGAGACAGGTGTCTTGGATGGACTGCAGGGAAGAAGTGAGATCATGTAGAGGAAAAATCAGGAGGGCTAAAGCCCAGCTAGAGCTCAGATTGACCAGTTCTGTGAAAGATAATAAAAAGTCTTTCTATAAGTACATTAACAGTAAAAGGAGGACCAGGGAGAATGTTCAGTCCTTTTGGATGCAAAAGGAACAACTGTGTCAAAGGATGAGGACAAGGATGAGGTACTTAATGCCTTTTTGTCTCAGTCTTTAATAGTAAGGAAAGTTGTTCCCTGTGTGTGCATCTCCAGGAGCTAGAGGAGCAGAAAAAAGCTCCCATGATCCTAGAAGAGGTGGTTAGAGACTCATTTGCCCAATTAGACACACACAAGTCTATGGGATTGGATGGGATCCATCTGAGAGTATTGTGGGTGCTGGAGGATGTGGTTGCAAAACCCCTTTCAGCCTGTCTTTCACTGCAGGAGAAGGTCATGGAAGAGGTGATCTTGAGTGCTATCATGAAGCACATGCAAGAGAACCTGGTGATCAGGTCCAGTCAACACAGGTTCATGAAAGGCAGGTCTTGCCAAACTAACCTGATTGCCTTCTATGACAAGGTGACCCTGCAGCTGGATAAGGGAAAGGCTGTAGATGCAGTTTTCTTGGAATTCAGTAAAGCCTCTGACACTGTTTCTCATGATTTCTGCTTAGGAAATTGTTTGCTTCTGGCCTTGAAAGGCACACACTCTCCTGTGTGAAAAACTGTTTGGATGGCCAGGCCCAGAGAGTGGTGGTAAATGGAGTTAACTCTAGCTGAAGATCAGTCACAAGTGGGGTTCCTCAGGGCTCAGTGCTGGGTCCAGCCCTGTTCAATGTCTTTATCAATGACCTGGATGAAGGCATTGAGCGGACCCTTAGCAAGTTTGTGGACGACACTAAGCTGGGTGGAAGTATGGATCTGCTGGAGAGTAGGGAGGATCTGCAAAGGGATCCAAACAGACTGGACCACTGGGCTAAGACCAATGGCATGAGGTTTAACCAGGCCAAATGCCTGGTCCTGCACTTGGGGAACAGCAACCGTGTGTGGCACTACGGACTAGGAGAAGAGTGTCTAGAAAGCTGCCTGGAGGAAAAGGACCTGGGGATGTTGGTTGACAGCCGACTGAACATGAGCCAGCAGTGTGCCCAGGTGGCCAAGAAGGCCAATGGCATCTTGGCTTGTGTCAGAAATGGAGTGACCAGCAGGTCCAGGGACCTTATTCTCTCTCTCTGCTTGGCATTGATGGGACCACACCTTGAGTCCTGTGTTTAGTTCTGGGCCCCTCACCACAAGAACGATGTTGAGGCTCTGGAGTGAGTCTAGAGAAGAGCAACGAAGCTGGTGAAGGGGCTGGAGAACAGGCCTTATGAGGAGCGGCTGAGGGAACTGGGGTTGTTTAGCCTTGAGAAGAGGAGGCTGAGGGGAGACCTCATTGCTCTCTACAAGTACCTGAAAGGAGGTTGTAGAGAGGAGGGTGCTGGCCTCTTCTCCCAAGTGACAGGGGACAGGACAAGAGGGAATGGCCTCAAGCTCTGTGGGGGAGCTTTAGACTGGACATTAGGAAAAAAAATTTTCACAGAAAGTGTCATTGGGCACTGGAACAGGCTGCCCAGGGAAATGGTTGAGTCACCTTCCCTGGAGGTGTTTAAGGCACGGGTGGACGAGTTGCTAAGGGGCATGGATTAGTGTTTGATAGGAATGGTTGCACTCAATGATCCTAGATGACTAGAAACTATTATTGCATTTTTTGTGTCAGTGATGTTTCTGTTTGTTTTAATGGTGTGAAAAGGCTGACTCTTTTTCTCTGTGCAAGATGTTATTACATAAATATTTTTCTACAGTTCTTGGACTAGTGAGATGCTTATCATCTTTTATTTCCTTGGTTTCTAAGTACAATACCTCTTACAGGAAATTATAGCTCAAAATCCTTATTAAGTGTATGTGCCAAGGAGTAGACATGTAACTATATAGGCATATGGCAAAATGGAAAAAGTTTATCTGTTCTATTGTAGATTAAAAAATCGAGAAAGTTTTAAGATTTCAATGGGATAAAAAGTTACAACTTCTCCTAAAACATTTTTCTACAGTGTTGTGCATGTAAGAAATTGAACTCAAGCTCTGCCTAAGGGTACAGTAAAATTCACTTTAGATATCATCCCTATTTTAAAGTAAGTGCTGTCTTCACATCAGTAGTCTTCTTTCCGCACCTTTCCACAGAACGAGTTGCTGACAAGTTCTCTGGATGGCACCTTGAAAGCACAAAGGATTAAATCTGTACAAACATGGCAAACATTTTAAAAATAACCAGCCTTAAAATATAATCTGATATGTTGTTCCAGAACATGAGTTCATTTGATGTGAAACAGTGACATTTCCAAGTACTTTCACTTACCTGTGTGAAAGCAGCTGGTACAAATGGAAATAAAGAGCTCAAGTGTTAAATTCAAGGTGCTAATAAGATACAGACCTTTATTTTCGGACACA
Source organism: Clamator glandarius (assembly GCA_033459285.1). Classification (NCBI taxonomy): domain Eukaryota; kingdom Metazoa; phylum Chordata; class Aves; order Cuculiformes; family Cuculidae; genus Clamator; species Clamator glandarius. The sequence continues at coordinate 499,740 of JAUNZM010000023.1, forward strand.
AGCTGCCTTGCCTGCTTCCCTTTTAAGAATCTGAATGTGAGGTAAACTATTCAAGGAGACAAAGACAAAGTGGCTTCTAAGCTACCTACAATATTGAAATGGGAGATCTATATGCAGTACGAAGCCTGCCTTCTAGTTTGTATAGTCTTTGCAAACGAGACTGATAATAGAGACTTATGTGGAAAGGGCAAAATCTTTCATAAATACCAAAAAGAAAAGTGATTAGCTGTAGCTGTCATGTCTTCATAAATATTATTTCCTGTGTTTTCTTGAAGCATGACAGTGCATGTATTATTTAAATTCTGTGTAAATTTTTATACTTGTAAATTTCTGATCTGAACTCTAGTTCTCCTGATACTTGTATTAAGCATAATGAGTCATAATGAGTTTGACATTTAAAACAGTATAAATTAGATTTTCCAATGCCATTGACTACATTAGCCTCATATTTAACTTTTAGTAATTTGCAACAAATCAAAGACCTGAATAGTCTATTATCTTTTGGGCTGTACAGTCAATGCAAGCTGATTTATTTGTTCAAAGTTTAATGTTATGCTCCAATTAAAATTAACCATGCTAATAAGCTACTCATAGAAGTATTTAAGCCATGAATCAGAAGTAAAAGTTACCATAATATGTCTTTTGTTCTAGTAAGAATCTAGGAAGAATACTGCACCAAGATTTCTTTGTGAATCTGTCAGAAGATTATACACATTTGCTCAAGACTGTAGAGCATATATGCGAGCCTGTAATTTTACCCATGAAAGCCTAAGCTGAATTTACAATGCTACAAAGTCTAAACAAATTTTGGATTTTAATTTCACTGTTTGAGAGCTTGAATGCATAGTAACCTTGTATGCAGGCACAAATGGAAAGTGAAATTTCTTTTAATCATGTATGCTGTGAACATATCTTTGACACAGAATTTGGGTCTAGCCCAGAACTGCTTTTAATGCTTTAAATGAATTCTGTGAATGAAAGATGAGAATCATTAACTTTTTCGCTGATATTTAGCAATATAGAAAGTCAAGAATACCTGATTCCCTTCTGATCTTTGCTGGAATTATTTAACTATCTGGGATTGCTTTGAAGCTGTATTTAATATAGTGATGGAATGCAAATGTTCTTTATGTTTCACTCATTACCTGTAGTTAAAACATCTTAGTCTTTTGCTCTGATTTAATACTGCTGCTGAAAGCATTAATAAGACCTTACATTTTAAATGCCTTTAAAAACTGCATTTATGCAGTGTATCTGGCTGTAGGATAAGATGAAATATAAAGACAAGTTAATGACAGGTTTGTGAGGATTTTGTTCTGGGTTTCACAGTATGAAAAAAGTACCACATTTCTGGGTTGCTTTTCTGTTGAACTTTGCAAAGAGACAAAAAAAGACACTCAGGCTAGCTACTGCTAAAGCAAGTTTCCTGTGATATTTATAGATAATGTAAAAAATCTGCCTGCTTTTAAAAGTATGTTCTAAAAGCTGCTGAGATTAAAGTTGCGCTTTAGAGATGCATTGCTTGGGGGAGGAAGTGTCTGGGTCACCTGCAGTCTCTGACTGTGCCTATTGATTTTGTAAGCAAACAAGCAAAGATCCTTTAAATATACACACCCATCAGTAGCAACTGAGCATATATAAGTAGTATGACAGTTTACTCTAACATATTCATAGCCTCATAAGACAATAAAAAAACCTGGACTTCTGTCTCTTATAGTTTGCACTATTAGAATAGCTGGCTGGATCATTCTGTGTTTTAATGATTGTACCTAACATTTTGAGATGGAACATTTGGAACATTTTAAACCAAATATGATGTCTGAGCCAGACTTCTGAGAGTATATGTGCAATCTGCATTGATAGAATCATTTATATTAGAAAAAAATTCAAGATCATTAGTCCAATCATAATCAGAGATAAGATCTTGCTTTAGTGTGTTTATAAATTATTCCTTCTACCTTTGTTAAAATTTCTCTTCAAAAAAATAGAATATTATGTTTCCTAAACAGACAGATTGCACTACGACTACAATTGCAGGTGCATCACAGATTTCTCCTCTAAGGGAAAAATTAATTGAAATGCTCCATGAACTACTGCTATTGAGATACACATGATTTAATTAGAAATTACCATTTCACACAAGAACACGAAAATACAAGGTGATCTTACAGTAGTTATTTTCTTTTAGGAACCATGATTCATATCTATATAGTGCAATTAAGAGAGCAGGTAGAATAAATGTCATGTTTGTGTTAGTGTCAATTATGTGACAAAACAGTTGTCTACAGCAAAGGCAGACTCTTATATAGACCTTTATTGTGCTTATGGGTATATGTGAGCATGGTCATAAATGCTACCATTTGTAATTTAGAAATGGTGGGTCCCATATCCAGTTTCCAATGCTTTGTGCAGACACAAAAATACATCTGAACATATCGATATACTCAATTTAGACTGAAAAAGTAACTATAAAGTTCTTCAGAGGAAATTGACACAAACTGAGTGATATGAATCAGTTTCACAGTCAATTGAAGGAGCTGTCCTCTATCTATGCTTTCAGACTAGCTAAGTTCCCTTATGATGGAGGATGACTAAAGAGCAGAAGTTGCTCACTAAAAGAGAAAATCATCTCTCAGGTATGGTATCCTTCCTGTTAGAGTGCTGCGACTAACTGTGTTGCCACTAAAAGACCTAGTATGAGAAAAATTTACACAGAACAGAATTTTCACAGATTCATGGAATAACCAGGTTGGAAGAAACCCACTGGATCATTGAGTCCAACCATTCCTATCAAATACTAAACCATGTCCCTCAGCCCCTTGTCCACCCGTGCCTTAAACATCTCCAGGGAAGGTGACACAACCACCTCCCTGGGCAGCCTGTTCCAGTGCTCAATGACACTTTCTGTGAAAATTTTTTTTCCTAATGTCCAGCCTAAATCAGAGCTTGAGGCCATTCCCTCTTGTCCTGTCCCCTGACACTTGGGAGAAGAGGCCAGCACCCTCCTCTCTACAACCTCCTTTCAGGTAGTTATAAGAGAGCAATGAGGTCTCCCCTCAGCCTCCTCTTCTCAAGGCTAAACACCCCCAGCTCTCTCAGCTGCTCCTCATAAGGCCTGTTCTCCAGCCCCTTCACCAGCTTCGTTGCTCTTCTCTGGACTCGATCCAGAGCCTCAACATCCTTCTTGTGGTGAGGGGCCCAGAACTGAACACAGGACTTGAGATGCGGTCTCACAAGTGTCGTGTATAATAACCTCCCTGCCGAGGGAGAATAACCTCCCTGGACTTGCTGGTCACAGTGTTTCTGATACAAGCCAAGACGCCATTGGCCTTCTTGGCCACCTGGGCACACTGCTGGCTCATGTTCAGTCGCTGTCAACCAACACCCCCAGGTCCCTCTCCTCCTGGCAGCTTTCTAGACAGACTTCTCCTAGTCTGTAGCACTGTACAGGGTTGTTGTGCCCCAAGTGCAGGACCTGGCATTTGGCTTTGCTAAACCTCATGCCATTGGTATTAGCCCAGTGGTCCAGCCTGTTCAGATCCCTTTGCAGAGCCTCCTGACCCTCCAGCAGATCCACACTTCCACCCAGTTTAGTGTCGTCCACAAACTTGCTAAGGGTCCGCTCAATGCCTTCATCCAGGTCATTGATAAAGACATTGAACAGGGCTGGACCCAGCACTGAGCCCTGAGGAACCCCACTTGTAACTGGCCTCCAGCTGGATTTAACACCATTTCCCACCACTCTCTGGGCCCGGCCATCCAACCAGTTTTCCACCCAGGAGAGTGTGCGCCTGTCCAGGTCAGAGGCTGACAGTTTCCATAGCAGAATGCTGGGAGAAACCGTGTCAAAGGCTTTACTGAGGTCCAGAAATATACATCCACAGCCTTTCCCTCATCCAGCAGCCGAGTCACTTTGTCACAGAAGGCGATCATGCTAGTTTGGCAAGACCTGCATTTTGTGAACCTGTGTTGACTGGGCCTGATCACCCAGTTCTCTTGCATGTGCTTCATGATAGCACTCAAGATCACCTGTTCCATGACTTTCCCCATTACTGAGGTCAGACTGACAGGCCTGTAGTTCCCTGGATCCTCCCTGCAACCCTTCTTGTAGATGGGTACAATATCCCCCAGCCTCCAGTCCCGTGGAACTTCCCCAGTCTTCCAGGACTGTTGGAAGATGATGGAAAGGGGTTTGGCCAGCACGTCCGCCAGCTCCTTCAATACCCTCAGGTGAATCCCATCTGGCCCCATAGACTTGTGGGTGTCTAGTCACACTAGCAAGGCTCTGACCACCTCCTCTTGGACCATGGGAGCCTCATTTTGCTCCTCTACCTCTGGGATTTGTACACAGAGAGAACAACGTTCTTTACAGTTAAAGACTGAGGCAAAGAAGGCATTAAGTACCTCAGCCTTTTCCTCATCCCCTGTCACTGTTGTTCCTTCTGCGTCCAATAGGGACTGTATGGTCTCCCTACTCCTGCTTTTATTATTTATATATTTATAGAAAGATTTTTTGTTATCTTTCACAGACTTTGCCAATCTGATTTCTAGTTGAGCCTTAGCCCTTCTGGTTTTTTCTCTACACAATCTCGCTTCCCTCCTGCAATCCACCCAAGAGGCCTGTCCCCTCTTCCAGAGCCCATAAACATTCCTCTTCTTCCTGATATCACTCAAGATCTCCTTGTTCAACCAAGCTGTTTTTTACCCCTGCCGGCTTTTTTTTCTGGAAGATGGGGATGGCTTTTTCCTGAGCCACTAGGATCTCCTTTCTGAAGAGCTCCCAGCCCTCATGGGCTCCCTTGCCCTTAAGCACTGTCTCCCATGAGACTTTGCCAACCAGCCTTCTGAACAGTCCAGAGTCTGCCCTCTGGAAATTTAATGCTACTCTCCTGCTAACCACCCTCTTCACTTCACCTAGAACAGAAACCCCTGTCATCTCGTGATCGCTTAGCCCTAGGTGTCCTCCTACTGCCACATCCCCACAAGGCCTTCTCTGTTCACCAATAGCAGGTCCAGGAGGGCACCTTCCCTTGTTGGTTCGTTCACCAGCTGTGCAAGGAAGTTGTCTTCCACGCACTCCAGGAACCTCCTAGACAGTTTCCTTTCTGCTTTATTTTGCTTCCAGCAGATATCAGCAAGATTGAAGTCTCCCACTAGAAAGAGAGGCATCGATCTAGAGATTAATCCCACCTGTTTATAGAAGAGCTCGTCAGCTGCTTCTCCTTGGCTGGGAGGCCTGTAACAGACTCCCCTTCACAAAATCTACCTTCTTATAGGCTCCTCTGATTTTAACCACAGTTATCAATCTCCTCATTGCCACAATCCATCTCAACAGTGTCCAAGTCCTCTCTTACAAAGAAGGCTACCCCGCCTCTTCTCCTTCCCTTCCTATCCCTCCTGAAGAGTTTGTACCCCACCATATCTGTACTCCAGCTCTTCTGGGAAGAAACAGGACTGAATTCTTCAGGATTTAACCCAACAAAAGCCTCATGCTAATATCTTAAGGCATTTTAAAAGTATTCCTAAGACCTTGATTTCCCATTTACCTCATCATAGGTTCATAGAGACTGATTGTAACTCCAGAACCTTTTCACTCTGGGCTCCATTGCTACAAAGGAATGCAGCTCCCTACCTGGGTTTCAGAGCTTGGCTCATAACCATAGTTTTCCCATTGTAAGTATGAATGAAAACTAAAAAAAGGGAGACAAAGCAAGACTCCTTATGTCAAATCTTTCACTCTTGAAGAGGCTTCTCAAAAAAAATGTTGTTATGGCAAATAATACCCCTACACTCATGCCAAAGTGTTTGTTTATCCTTCTTAATATAATGCCAATGGTGTGTAACTATCATGCTCTGAATATGCTGACACTCACAAACCAGTTGTTTAGGCTTCTGTGCAGCCACCTCAGTTTGCCAGAATCAACTACTGAAAGATATTTTATTTTGGGCTCTTCAGATTTTTGTCTTACTTCTCTCTTAAGCATAGCTTTAAAGCACCTGTTACCATCTTATTTTTGACCAAGAGGAACTGGAATCCTCAGATGTTTCAGGTGTGAATTGAGAACTGAGCATCATTAAAGTGAAAGTGTCTTCACATACAAAGAGAACTACATGGAACATCAAAGATCTCTCTTGTGGCATCTCACATAAATGTTAGGTCTGAGAAAGATGAGCGTAACTATTCTGAGTTCAAGACCGTTGATCTCTAGGTGCAAGCTCTTATAGTTTTATTATTTTTTCAAACCATAGTCAGCTTTATGATCTGAATGACAAATGTGTGAGGTTCATTTGCTTTCTTTACAACTTTGAAAATAAGAAAGGACAAGCATCTTCTGGGTGAATCTTACAGAGGCTGACCTGAGAGAAAGCTGGAGGGAAAGGTCAATAGCAGAGGAAGCTGATCAAATGAGTGAACAATGATTATGGTTTCTGTATGACAAAGAGAGAAGCAAGGCAAGAAAGAGAGCATTGCTTTTTGCAAAGAAACTAGAATGCCTGATATGCCTGTTGGAAACAAGAAGGAAAATTAATCCACCACTTAAAAGAAAGGTCCTGTCTTTGGACATGTAATCATGAATATAACCAAAAAAGGTTAAATTTCCAAAACCTCACAGAAAGTCACAGGAGTTATATATAGTTTAACTGAGGCCGAGTACCACAACATCAAACTTAATTAATGGCTGTGACAGAGGGAGGACCTTTGTCAAGCTCTCAATATGCTTTTAACTTCCTGGGTTTGACAATCCCAGTGTAAACCAGAGATTACTGAGTATTAGAAGGAATTCTACTTGAGGCAACAGAGTTTACAATTTGATAAATAGTCTAGCAGAGTATCCATAGTGGGCAGTGTCTTTTTCAAGTATGTGCACAGCCTGTGAATTGATTATCTTCAGCTAATGTTCCTCTTTAGGGCTGCTACTCTGCTGCAAATCTGCGAACCGTTGATTTGATTCAAGACTATTATAAGATACGAAAGCAGATGTATAGCTGGGAAATCATGTGCAATAAGATGTTAAACAAGATAACTAACAAACAGTCCTCTACCTATTTTATCACCAAAACACATTCTACCCAAGAAACAGGCAGCAGTTGGCTTGCTGATTTTTACATTTTTGAAGGACAGATATTTTTAGCAAAATCTTAGTCATTCAGTAAGGAGTTTGCTGCTGGCGGATCCATGAAGTCAGTGAACGTCTGGCAAGATCACTCTTGAGTGTAGAAGCGACAATGCTGATATGAATTACCATGTAAGGCTGGCATGACATCTTATTTTCTTTGCCCCAGAGTGAACCCCAGATTTTATATTTATAGCTCAGAGGACAAACTGCAAAGTATAGTAACTTTAGAAGTGGATCTACTATGACACAGATGCAGAGTAGATAATTTACATGCTTCAAAACCAGAAACAATAATAGTTTGCCACTACTGAAATCACTGGCCCATTTTTGGGTTGTTCTAAATACCTGAAGCTGGTTAGGTTTCAACCAAGGTATTGAAACATTATAATTGTTAGATACTGAATTCTGAAGATTACCCAAGAACTATGGTAATTTGACATGAATTACTAATTCAGAATACAAGAGTAACCAAGAGATTTCTTCATAGATCTTGAAGACTATGAACAGTAACAGGAAATGAAAAAGCCCACACCCTCACTTACATTTTGTACATAGTTACAAAAGTATTTCTTTATCTTAAATATAATTTCCAGTACAAGTTTGCTGGCTAGTTATGGATAAAAACTCTTATTGATGCAATTCCGTGCAGAGAAGATTTTAAATGATAAAGACACGCTGATTAGCTGTTGGATAACATATGGTTTTTAATGACAAGAAAAATTTAATTAGATAAAGGAAAGACATTTCCTTAGATGTGGTTTTGGTTTGGGTGTTTGTTTTTATTTTTTTTAACCAGTCAGTCTGAGAGATCAAAGCAAACCATGTAGTTTCCAATAAAAGTACTTGAAGAGTTAGTAGGTAAACTTTCAAAATTATGTTCTGATTCATAGCCAAAGGTGATAGTGTTTTATCTGTTGTTTCTCAGTGGGACATTAATGCTACTTCTGTAAAACAGACAGCAAATCCAGCTCTGTCTTATTTTAGTAAAAGATCATTGTTGCGGAAACATCCAGAGATTTGAGGGTTTTGGGGAATTGGTATTCTTATGTTAATTATAGATATTCTTATGTTAATTATAGATATTCTTCTCCCTACAGAAGATTTATTTATTTATTTACTCACAGAAGAACAAACAAACCATATTCTACAGGTCAAACATCTAACACCTTCAGGGAACCTATACAAACAAGATATTATTTATTTCAGACTTCAGCCTTACATTAATTATCATGCAAGCAAAGACTTTCAGCACTAGGCTCCACTGAAGTGCTTATTAAAATTCTATATTATTTTAGTGCAAAGCAGTCTTGAAAATACTGGTTAAGCAGCATATGTGTTTTACATATGTGAAATATTATATTTCTACACATGTGTCTACTTCAAAACATAAGATATATCGATATTACTGCATATATCTATAATTTCTTTACAAATCAAGATGGACATTTTCATTATGAATGTCCTCTACTGTTTTTTTACTGATGTAAATTTACAGGTTTATCCCATTTTTTTTCTCAGTTACAGTAGCACCACATGTTAATCAAGGATTTCCTTGAATAGCCAGATAGAAATACGGAAAAAGGACTGAATAGTTTGCCTGTTCAAGTAAATATGGAAAATTACAGGATTGAGCCCAGAACTTTGCTAAGATTGCATGCAAAAATCTGCTTTATACATCTCAATTCCTTAATTATTTCCGAATCTATCAATAAGAAATATTCAAAGTAGTTCTTGCTCCTATGGCAACTTGAATGAGGGGATTTTTTTAAAGCTAATTTTAATCTTTATCCCTAGTAATTTCTATAGAATTTTCTTTAACAAAGGAAATGTTTTAAATAATACCAGGAAGCCTTCCTTCTCCTCATAACATGTTGAAAAATATAGGTAATCTTGTTATACAGCACTGACCACAATTATATTCTGAAGGTCAGAGAAGTATATATGGCACTTCAACAGAGAGCACATCTGATAATAAATCTTTCCAGTCACTTTCATCTCAACAAACCCTAGTAACCTAAAACACTAAGAAGTTATAGGCATCTGCAGAGATTGCATCATCCAAACCTATGAAAAGCTGAAATTCAGATATAAGGAAACATAAGAAACAGGAAATTTAAGACTAGATCTTTTGCAAAACAAATTAGCTACCTTAGATCAGATATTTAATTATTTTCCTGCAACTACTGTCCCTGATACATCATACTTCTTTGAAAAATATTGCCATGGTTATCAAAATGTCACTTGCAGAGATGTGGACTAAAATAAAACAATTGGAGCACAAAAGACTTCTTAGCCCATGCATAGAGAAGAAAAAAACGTAAAAGATGGTTCAGGGAGAGTGGTGACACTTGCGTGTATCCAGAAGAATGTGTTCTTTTGATATTCTGGTGCATGAACACAGCAAGCAGGATGATAGTTGCTAGAAAAAAAAATCCAAATGATTAGAGAAGATTTGATGAGATGTGACAGGACTTTTAAGAGTTTATTATAAAATGGCAATGGTAAGGTTTCAAAGCTCTGTGTTGTTTCTGCCTCATTTGATATTAATGAGAGTAGCACATGCCAGCTTCTTTCAGGTACAGTTCTCAAATTAGCAACTGCCTCACTTACTTGCAGATAGAAAACTGGGGAGTACTCATGCTTCTGGCATGCAGTGGAGAGGAGTAAAATTAGCTCAGGAATTAGAGATCGTGATCTTTCTAGTATCAAAGGCAGGATGAGAAAAGAAAAACTGTTGCTTTAAAAATGCTCTCCAGAAGCTGGAAAAAGAATGACAGGAATTGGCATCAGTTTTTCTGAGTTTAGGTATCTCAGATAGTTCATTTGTCCTGCTCATGTGAAAGCAGATGTTAATTTTCCAGATATTCTTTTCATGAGTGAGTGTTTTTTAAGACAGAGGTCTAGTTCCATATTGAGAAATGAACATAGTATAAAAAGTACTATAAGAAATGAACCTGAGGAGACTGAAGAAAAGGCTTTTATCTAGGTCTTGTAAATTTTCTTTCTTTTTGTCTCTGTTTTATCTCTTTCTACCTTTGTATTCTTTTCTAATGCAACACACCAACTCACATTAGCTGTTCTCTGATAATATCTTCCTTGACATACATCTTGCTTTGTAAATACAAATGTGAACCCACCACACCCATATCAACCTGCACCCAAAAAAACCCCAATAAATATTCAGAAAGAATTAAATTTTCCTAAAGTGGAACCTGTAGAGAAGCAGTTTATTATCCACCTAATACTGGATTTTCTAAGTTTTATTTCTGTTTACAACCTTTATTCTTCTCTAAGTAGATGCATAAGGTCTTGATTGGTCACAAAACCAATGTCTGCCATTTCATTTAGTGCCTGAGTTTAGCTCTGCACTCAGATTGATGTACTTCAAGGTGAACTCTAGTGTTCCATACGCCAAATGAAATATTCTGCAGCAAAACCCCTGCTTCATCTTCTGTTTTTTTAAGAGTTTATAATTACTGTGGCTCCTCCCTAAAGAAAACCACCTTTATAGCATTGTTATTGCCATGAGCACTGAGGTTGCAATACCACCTGCTCATGTCTGCATTTTTCTGTTTGGATTCTTTCCTTCAGTCATCAGACACACCATTTCCACTTATGATTAATAAATCATTATTCTTTAAAACTGCCATCAAATTTCTTGTCTGTTGCTGTTGACAAAACATAACTAACAACATGCAAATTTAAGTTTTGGCCTTATTATTGCACGTACTTTATGCTTTTTATAGGATTTTTGTCTTGATTTTGTAAAATTGAAATAAAGATCTCTTCAGATATGAAAAAAATCTCTAGCCTTCTGGCCCAGGGACAATAAATAAGATTCTTATATAAGAGAGAAAAGGATTCAGAATTTAAAATGTTTCCAGAAACCTCTCTTCTGCTTACAAATTCAGCCTCTATGCTGCAATTTTCTAATGAAACATAATAAACATTGTAGACACTTCTACCTCCTACAAAAATCCCTAATGGAAAAGAAACAAATATCAACACAGCTCTTCCTGTGGCCCATGTATTTAAATAAACAGTCTTCCCTTGTGGAAGGATTCTCGCACGTCTTTAGTATTCACTGAGATAAACCACTTTTCTCCCCAGAGCTCCAGACTACTAGTTTGTTGCTTTAAAATGTCTAACTGAAAAGCTTAAAGCATATGCTGGACATTGTAGGTACTTCTATTTTACACCTGAAGGAAGCCCTGAGTTGCATCTTTTTTAGTTTATCTCAAACAGTTATGCGTTCTCAGTTTTGATTTTGATCAGGCATATTAATTGTAAGCTTCTAGAGTAAAAGGTCAACCTTTGTTAAAAAAACCAATACATTATTTCTGTGAAAACACAGGTTAAGTCCTACAGACTTAGGTCCTCAGATGATCTTGTATGATTTTAGTATGGTTAAGAGACCTTCTGTAGAAGGTCTACTACTTGTTTGTTCCATGTTCTCATCCATCACTGAATGAGGTGGAAGAAGTACCTCTGGGAATACCTGTTACTAAAGGCAGCATTAGTTCAACCAGAAGTAATGAAGCAAGGAAGCTTCACAGAAAATTGAAATGAAATGGACTATATTGGTGTGGAACGGCAGGAAATATATAAAAGAAGAAATCTTCAACAGAATACTTTACTGGAGCTGGAAAATTTACCATGAAGAAAGAGTGAACAGATCTATCCTCTCTCAGTCTTTATGTAATTCTTGCACTATATTGATAACATTATTCAAGACTGTTACAAGAAGCCACGTGCTTAAAATAAAAGCAGCAAAGCAGTAGCTATACAGAGATGATCCTTCTGCTCTCTGTCCTAGTTTTCTGCACAGGAACTTACTGCTGTTTAGGGATAGGGCTGAAGCATTACATTTTTCAACTCACCTAAGGATCTGACACAGGAGAAGAACATAGTCTGCATGAAGGAAGAGAGAAGAGTGAAAAAGGGATGAAAAAGAAGATAAAATGAAGGAGCGAAGTAGAAGCCAAGGAGGAAAAATCAATCAGCAAATGCTTGTATGCCTGGGACATAAAGTTAAAAAAGTAGGAAGACCGTAGAGAAAACTACACCAGAGGGATATCAAAATAAAGGCATGCAGTATGAGTAGCAGTGTAAAGGAGTTATCTAGTAACTATCTTTTCCACATTTGAAATTCTGAATTATGTTTAACTGTTACACAAAATGACCAACTTTAACAGTATTTTGCTCATTGGTTCCTGACATTTTTGATGCGAGAAGTCTTTAACCATGGACATCAACAACTATTGAGCATGTGAAAAATTCTAGTGGAGAAGACCTGAGCTCTTTGAGAGGCTTATCTCACAGGGAGCTCACACTTAATTCATGCTATGCATGTGTGAACTACTTTATTTTTTTGCTAGTTGGATAATAAGGCAATAAAGCTTTCTGATGTGTTAATGTATCAGATTGGAATGGACTGAACTGGATGATGAGGGTGATTTAGTAAGATATTTTCCAATAGTGAAGTTGGGCTGCCTGAAACCAATGATTTGAAAACACAGTAAAGACAATGGACCATTAATGATGATGGAATGATGTAACTGAACTGATTGAATAGGGTTTTTTGAGGGATTATAACATAGAGATATAATTTATACAGATTAGATTGCTTGAGTTCTCAGAGAGTACTTTCATTTTTAGGAAAGGTCTTCATGAATTTTTTCAAGATCATCTTATTTGCCATGACAGTATGCACAGCAAACTATGAGAATATTGCTTTGCAAAATACATAATTAAATCTAGTAACAAAATAATGTTAACTATGAGTGCTGATTGCCTTTGAAATATGATTAAATATTTCTCTACTGATTTCATTCAGTTAGTCAAAATAACAATTGTAAATCAGGCTGCATGAGCATAATCTCAGTTTATTCCAGCTGTCACTTGGTCATTTCAAGATTTCTACTTACGATTTAACATGTTATATTATTTTATTCATTTCACTATATTACTCCCTTCAGCAATTATTTTTAACTGACAAGGAATATAACACTGGCCAGTGTTATGTATATACAAAAAACAGGCACAGCAGATGTTTTCCAACCTGTTTCCTATGTGACTTGTATGGCAAGGAAAGGAAATGTTACACTTATGAAGGTATGACACAAAAATAACCTTTAAAATGTACTTTTACAATGTTTATTGCTTTTTTCTTCTACAGTGAAACAATATTTTCTAAAAAAAAAATAACTAACCCTAATTTTCCTATTCTTTAGCAGAATTAAAAGACATAAAGCAGAACTGTCCTGCTGAGGAAATTCAAGCTGGCTCAGGGTGAACAGCCCGAAAACGCAGGAACGATACCAGAGAGCCAGCAGCTATTGTACTTAATACAAATACACATCTTTCCAACCTAATTCTAATTGTGAGAGCAGAGCAGAAACAAAGCTGCTAGTAAGCCAGACACAAGAAATTCAGCTCCTTAGAGAGAAGATGCTTTTTGCCATAGAAGATAGGTATGGCTCCTGAATATTTTTTGACTGAAAGGGTTTACAGCCCAGTCTTATTGTGTAGGAAGTGCTATTTGTTGATACTTTACCTTCATATATATTTATGGTTTATCAAATGGATAATGGTAACCAGAATTAAATATATATATACACACACCACATTCTAAAAGAGAAATTTTATAATAGACTTCAAATTCTGTCATTTAAAGGATCAAACACTCCCAGAACCTGATTAGAAATTAAGAGGGTGGTTTCTGTCTTTTGATGTGACTCTTCCCTACTCTGACTATAGTGTAAGACATTGCTTTGCTTAAAATTAGCTATTATTTTCAAGCAGAAACTAAATAACTCAATCAGAAGCTAGAGGACCACAGGGAAATGAAAGAAGCTAGAGGACCACTAAGTCAGGCCAGAAATCTTAACATGGTTGTTAAAACTTCTTGTCTAGGTGGAAAGAAAGGCAAGAAAACTATGATCTGGTGGCCCGGTGACATACACTTCAAATGTGAAACAGGATTTGAAGAATAAAAAGTTTCTTTCAGAAGAATGTAGAAGGCAAGATTTCACAATGTAAAATCTGAAAAATAAGTCCTGAAAATGAATGTTGGGATAGACCTTTAGCTTTTTAAGCAATTATTGAAAAGTCACATTTGGAATATTGGTGGAGTGGAATATCTAAGGGAAAAAATATATAGCAAGTTTTGTAAATAATACAAACACTTAGAGACCTGAGTTTAAGATGTGTGCATTCCAAAGACTGCTTTTCCTTGACAATCACTAGATTGTATTACATACTGGCATGTAAAATGGGGCAGGAGTAGCTCAACAAAAAATATGTACCACAGAGAAAAATGGTACATAACTATTCCAGTAAAATACATGCAATATGATGCTTTCTTACAAAAGCCATGAAATAAAGGGAAACACCTTCCCCCATCTTCTGCATTTTTGAATCAGAAATGGAACTTCTTATGCTTTTCCTGAGAACGCTGTGAACAACAACAAGAAGTCTGTGGTTAATATCCAAGACAAACTATTAAAAGCCATGAAAACATAATTATTCATATCACAGCTTCAGATCAGAACCTGTCAGAAATGAGATTCTGCAGATTTAAAAGCAAGGGAGACTTACTCACAGATAAAACATAAAGAAACCTTAAAAACTAGCTTTGTAAAGCAAGATAGATATATATATATATAATAATAATTTTTTTTTAAAGAGCAGGATAGGCAATAGCAGAAATGCAACTCCCCCAAAGTATTTTGCATTAGTTCAAAGTCACAAGAATTTCTGCCAAGAGTTAAACCAGTAAAGTATTTCTACTTATTCACTAGACAGAACAAATGCATTAGTACCCCCTTAACTATCAAATGTTTTCTTGGGAATTAGATGATTCTTTGGCATAACCAGGAATTTTGAAAGAAAAAACAGTAAAACTAAATCTGGTAATACTTAAAACTGAGGTAATAGAGAAAAATTAAAGTACATAAATATTAAAGCATAAAAAGGAGCATATTAAATGCCCATTTTTAGAAACGGCTGAAGGTATATATTTACTAGTGTCATGTTGTATTACAATTCACAGCAATTAGACAGAGGCCATTAAACTACTAACTTCTGGGGTAATCTGAACTAGTTGAAATAAAATACTGCCAAATGAACAAAGAAAGTAATACTATGAAAGCAGCAAACATATTCATAATAGCAGCTGTAAGTGCAGAAAGGCAAACGGAAGTATTAATAATATCACTAGTAAAAGACAGACAGATTTATCTGAGCACCAGTAATATAGTTCATGATATACTATGTTTATTGAGCCCAAAGTATGAAATGCAGTGTAGGAGCTGATAATATGAAATATGATTAATCAACACACAGCAAGAAATCATCCGCTGTATAAAAAAATCTGCAGTAAAACATTTTGTAAAGTGAAATAAAAATAAACACAGTTGAATTCAGATTGCTTGTATACAGGAAGTTAAATAGAGATGAAGTAAAAGAAGGTTAATGAATATAGATCAAAGCAAAATAACTTATTGATGAAAATCATCTTAGCAAGTTCAAAATACCTATGGTAATGAAAATATAGCATAACTGATAGTTTAACACCGCTTTCATAGAGTTAGGATGTAAGCCACACACCCTACCAGAGAAAATAAATTACTCCTAAACCGTGTATTTACAGCTTGGAAAAGGTGCTACTTAAAAAAAAAATAGAGTAACCTGAATATTTCTTACTTTATCATCTGTGCATGGCACCACCGATAGATTCAGATGCACAATTAAACATATATGTAATCCTATTATATCAAGTATGAATATACATGTTACATGTACACTGTGGCCTATTTTAAAATGTATCAACTATTTAAAATAGACTCTATATATCAAAAACTCTGCTAATACCATTCTTATTTGCATGAATTGGGGCGCCAATTTCACAAGTTTTGAGGGATGCAAGTGATTAAACCACAAATACTTGCTTTTAAGCCTGCTACTGATTTTAGAAGAATTACTGTGTCAATACTGCAGATCATACACAAGAAACTGGAAAATTATTTTCAATCAAATGTAACTCAAATCACAGCTTTATAAGAGACAAGTTGTCTTCTTTCAGTGGGACCAGAAGCTTGATACACTTCCTCTGCTTCCACAGCTAGAAAAGCCCAAGATTGGGCTTGGAAAGAAAATGGTGCAAGCCAGTTTTCTTCTGGAAACTTCAGGACTCTTATTGACACCAGGGTAATTGCTGCAATGTGGGGAACTCATAGGTGTACAGTTCATTCTTGTGTAATTATGAAACTGTTGACTGCTATTTTATATAGTCAAGCATGACTTAAAAAGAGCTCAGAAACTGCCTTTGTGTGGGCTTACCCAATGGTCCAGAACGGTAAGCCTTTAAACCTGAATGTCTGAGCATGGATGGAAATGGAAATGGCGTATGACAATGTGGTACCTATAGACTAATGAAAACACTTGAGTTAAGTTTCTTGTGTGGAATTGCAAAACAAAACCCTTCCAAATGCAAATGAAAAAAAATAAAAAAAAAATCATGGTACTCCATCAAACCAAGGAAAATTAAGGCTACTGATCACTGACTTGAAGCAGTAAGTGTCAAAAGCTTTTATAGCTACAAGGGAGAAAAGATTAAAAAGGTAAAATTACATTCAATCAGGCACAGCCAGGTGAATCTCACTTGAAAGAAGGAAATTAGAGCAATTCTATAATTCAAGGGAAAAAAGCATATTGAAGGGAAGGATCTAAACTTCAAGCACTTTCTGGAAAGCTGAAAAGAGGACAACAGAAGTGCTTCATCAGCCCTCAGAAAATGGTAAGGTTGGAAAGTGCCACTGACTTTGATTTAAGGAAGCTTAAAAGTATTAGTCAGCAAGGTAAGGCTCCTTAGGCTCCTTGTAACACTGGAGAGTTTATGGGCAACAGATTTACATCAGGTACTTAATTTTCTTGTAGTACAGAAGGGATAGATAGGTAATATTTATGTTTAAATAACTAAAGTAGGGATGACACAATGGTAAGATCTATATATCAGTACACAGATAAGGTTAAGGACACATCTCTGTTACTATTATGCACTTGTGTATTTTGTTAAGTGGTTGCCATTGTCTCTGATGCAGCTTTACTCCATGTCAGATAGCCTTCTGCCAAGCATTTCAGACACAACACACAGTAGTGTCCTTAGATCATTTGAACGTGGGCACATTTTTGGAGGAAAGATTTTTTTATTTGTATGAATGAGACCTGTGCCACTTGTCCTTTATGGACAGAGACAAAGCCTTGACCTGTTTTGTCCATTACTTCAGGTGTAGTCAGTAAATCCCATTTACACGGAATTTATGTTCTCTAAGAGCTTGATATAATTGCTTTCCTAAGTACAGAGGTACTGTAAATGATTGATTTCCATGTCTAAGCAGTTGCAAAGTGCTACTGAAGTTCTACTCTTGAGTCATAAAATTATAAAGCCTCCTTTTCTCTCATTTCCAGTAGTACATAAGCTCAGCATTCTTCACAGCTGAGGCATTTGCAGTCCATCTTCTTTTAGCACCTTCTTCTATCTGTAAAACCTAAAAAATACAATAATGCAGGAGGCCTTTAGCTATCTGTAAAACTGTACAGAATAAGAAGTTATTATGGAAGGGGGAATACAGACAGTGTTTAATAATTACTAAGAAACCAATCCAAGTAGAAAAAGCAGAAGTACGAAAATAAAGAAGAATAATACATATTATTCTTTTGACAATATAATAAAAAGATCATCTCTGCTCATCACCCCTCTGAATTTCATTTTAATGAGCTTATTTGACAATAGCTAGTAAAAGTTTGGAAATTACTGTAGTTTTCAAATACCTCCAATCCTATTTTCAGATTCCTAAATTATTTCAACAGCAACAGATTACTTCCTGAATATTTCTATAAAGCAATCACAAAATATTTATAAAACAACAGTACCAATCACTAGAGTTAAATTCTATTTATATGAATTTATTTAAATATTAACTAACCATCCTTTTTGAAGGGTATTTTAAGTACCTTTCAGGCTGCTTTTCAGTCAGTTGTGTCAGTTAATCTGGAGTATTTGAGGACTTCACTTCAGCAGACTTATACTCATTGTACATACATGAGAATGTGCCCTTGTAAGTTTGCAGAAAGGACAAAGAGACTCAAAGTGTATTTTTTTTTTATTTCTTTTCACCTGATTTATAACAGTTAGACCAATATTAGTAACCAAGACTTTCAGAACAGCATATTACAGTCTTTGCCAAGAAACCACAATATCCTTCTTTCTGTTTTACCGAGGGGGTCATATGTCCCATATTCATGTATGTATTTACTTCTGTTGGGTGAATGATTGTGAGCATAGGTGCATATAGGATGAATATATTTAAATATTTGTGCAGTCATACATTTTATTTGTTCTCACATGCATATTAATTGCAAGAATATAATGTGAATCTTCAGAAGCACTCAGTCTTTCTTGTAAATGTTGTTTCAGACCTTCAGTTTTAAAAATCCTGTCTCTGAGACAGAGTTTGCTAATCTATATCAAATCAAGTTCCCCAGATGGGCTCAACAATGCTCTCAGACTGAAGTCCTGTGTACCTACATGAACTCTGAGGTAATACTAAGTCAAGTGGAAGAGCTACCATTGTAGATTAGGTTAACGTCAGGGTGAAGTGTTTTAATCTCTGCTCTGATGCCATCACTATGTTACTATTTGCTCAAGAGCACTTTCAAAAAATTAATTAAACTACAGGACAGGAATAAATTTTCATTTAGAAAACAAGGAATGCCTATATTTCTAGTGCAATATTTTACTAATAAATTAAATCTATTGTTACAAAAAGTGTAGCTCTTCTTTAAGAGCTGAACAATATCATTTTCTCTCAGAGCTGCAGCAAAAGGCAAACTTTGATGTAAAAATTACCTTTATTTCTCCATAAGGTTTCAAAATACTATGACAATACTACAATTAAACTGGGCAGGCTTCGTTACACAGGCTGATACCATGGTGAAATAGTTGCACTTAGTGACAAATAGTTCCTCAGTTTTTCTCCCAGGCTTGACTGTTGTGAATATAAAAATATATCTTCTTTCTTAATTGTTCTTAATAGGCACAGGTAAACTCATGAAGCCTCTTTCTTACATCTAGGAGAAAATGCATTAAGCTTCCTTCTTCAAACTTGATCATAATTAATACATGTAATGCTTCCTGCATTCTTTGTATGAGATAGGGTCTTTGTAGTACATCTATTACCTCTCACCTTGTTTTTCACTCTAGAAATGTAGAGGACTTTTGATGTAGACCACAGCATTTTGAATCGAAATGCATAGATCAAGACCTATAGGATTAATATGGGAATTTAAAGTCTACAGTATTACTGTTGGACAAAACTCCTGTATGTAGCACATAATGAAACTTAATGAAGAAAAATGTTGTATTTACTGCTATTCTGTGCATTGTGAAAAGTAGTTTTGAGATAAACCTGAACTGTTACCAGGGCTGCAAATCTGTGAACAGAGATGTGAAAAGAAATATTGTATTTTCTAGCCCTGAAAAAGTATTAGTCATTTCCTAAGCCTCTGATGTGAGTTGGCAAAGGTAGATGGTAGTAAATATTATTTACATACAATATGAAATGTTAGAAAAGGGATCTATGCAAGAAGGTAGATATACACACAGAAGCAAGAAGTTTAGCCTTCAAGTGCATGAAAAACATTTATTCATCATTAAAACCACCAAATCCTGAGTAGAGAAATAAATAACAGTGCATAGTGGGAAACATCTTCCAACTGCGGACAATACAAATACATTGTAAGGAACAAAAGTCAGAGCCACTCGAGTAATGTTCTTAATCTTTGCTTGTTCACTTCCAGAGTCCTCATAAAAAATCTACCATCCCACTCTTCATAAAGTCATAGAATCATAGAATTGGTAGGTTGGAAAATATCTTTCAGATCATTGAGTAAAAACATACCTGTCCACTACTAAATCATAATGATAAACACTTCATCCACCTGTCTTTTCAATACCTCCAGGGATGGAGACTCAACCACCTCCCTGGGCAGCCTCTGCCAGTGCCTGATAACCCTTTTAGTGAAGAAATTTTTCCAAATGTCTTATCTAAACCTCCTTTGACACAACTTGAGGACATTCCTTCTCATCTAATCACCTATCACTTGGCAGAAGAGACCAACGCTCACCATGCTACAACATCATTTCAAGTAGTTGTAGACAGTGATAAATACTCTCCTCAGCCTTGTTTTCTCCAAGTTAAACAACAGCATTCTCCTCAGCTACTCCTCATAACAGTTGTTCTCTAGCCCCTCCACCAGCTTCGTTACTCTTTTCTGGATGTACTCTAGGATCTCAATGTTTTTCTTGTAGTGAGGGACCCAAAACTGAATACAGTATTCAAGAAACAGGGTACAGGGGCACAACCACTCCCCTGGTCCTGCTGGCCACGCCGTTTCTGATACAAGCCAAGATGCTATTTGCCTTCTTGACCACTTAGGCACAATGCTGACTTATATTCAGCAGGCTGCCAACCAGCAACCCCAGGACTTTCTCTGCCAGGCAGCTTTCCAGCCACATTTCCCCGAGTTTATAGTGCTGCACAGGGTTGTTGGGTCCCAAGTGAAGGACTTTGCAAATGGCCTTGTTGAACTTGTCCCATTGGTCTCAGTATCAATCCAGCCTGTTCAGACCCCTTTGAAGAGCCTCTCTGCTCTCCAGCAGATTGATACTTCCTCCCAGCTTAGTGTCATCCACAAACTTAATAAGTGTACACTCAACCCCCTTGTCTAGATCATTGATAAAGATATCGAAAAGATCTGGACTCATGATCTGTTCCATGACCCTTCCTGGCACTAAAGGCAGACTGACAGGCCTATAGTTCCCTGGATCTTCTCTCCAACACTTCTTGTAAGTTGCCAGTCGCCAGTCAAATGGAACTTCCCCAGTCAGCCAGGACCGCTGGTAGATGAAGGAAAGGGGTTTTGCGAACACCTCTGCCAGCTCCCTTAATACTCTTGGGTGGATTGCATCTGGCCTCATAGACTTGAGAATGTCTAATTGGATAAGCAAGTTCAAACATTTCCTCTTGGATCATGGGAACTTTGCTCTGTTCCTTCTCCCAGTCTTCTAATTCAGGAGTCGGTGCCCAGAGAACGTCTGACCTTACTATTAAAGACTTAGGCAAAGGTAGCATTAAGTACCTCAACCTTACCCTCATCCTCTGTCACTACTTTCCCCCCTGCATCCAGTAAAGGATGGAGATTCTCCTTGGCTCTTCTTTTGTTGCTGATATATTTGTTGAAATATTTTTTATTACCTTTCACAGAATTGCACAATTTAAGTAGTAGTTGGGCTTTAATACCTCTGATTTTCTTTCTACACGATCTCACTTGCAGCCCTTCCAGCATGCTTGGCCCTTCTTCTAATGCTCATATACTTTTCTTCTTTTTTTTTTTTTTTTTGATAATCTACCCAAAGCTGTTTGCTCAGCCATGTTCTTTTTATTCCCTGACACCTCATCTTCCAACACACGGGGACTGCCTGATCTTGCACCATAACGATTTCCTTCCTAGAGGATGTCCAGCCCTGTTGGGCTCTTGTGCCCTTTAGGGCTGCCTCCCATGGAATTTTATCAGCCAGCCTTCTGAATAGTCTGAAGTCTGCCCTCTGGAAGTCGAAGGTGGCAGTTCTTCTGACTGTTCTCCTTACTTCTCCTAGAATGAGAGTTTTATCAACTTGTGATCACTGTGCCCCAGGCATCCTCCACCTGTCACATCTCCCACAAGGCCTTATTTCTTCACAGACAACAGGTCCAGCGAGTCACCTTCCCTAGTCAGCTTGCTTGCCAGCTGTATCAGGAAGTTGTCTTCCATACACTCCAGGAACCTTCTAGACTGTTTCCTTTCTGCTGTATTATACTTCCAGAAAACATCTGGTAAGGTGAAAGCTCCCACAAGGACAAGGGCTAGTGATCGTAAGACTTCTCCCAGTTGCTTATAAAATGCCTCATCAGCCTTTTCTCCTGGCGGGACAGTCTATAAGAGACTCCCACCAAAATGCAGCTTATTCAGCTGCATCCAGTGACAGGACGGTGAGTTCTGTAGTAGGGGTGCCCATAGGCGTCTGGGTGCTTCCCTGAAAGGGGAAAAACCCTAAAAAAAATTGATTGGGAAGTCAGCTCTGGGCTCCGGGCTCCACGGCCTTTCCCGCGGTGCCTGATGGGAGGGGGCGGTCCGGGAAGCTTCCGCGGGGGATTTAAAGGGCCCTTAGGGAGCACAGGCGAAGAGGAACGGGGCAAAGAGGTGTGGGGCTCATTAAACAAGGCAGTTTGAGTGGTAGTTCGGGTGGGCAGGGTGGGCAGGGAAGGACTGGAGCACGGTCAGAAGAGATTGAGGAAAATGGTGGATACCCGACAAAAGACAAAGGCCACACCAAGCGTGATGGAGGCTGCCACCCAGACGGAGCCCCGGTGGGCACATGCAGCTACCCTACCCAGACCCTGGGGTGCAGGCAGTGCCCCCCTCCCATAGTGGCTCATGCCTCTGGCACTGGCTCCACCTGTGGAAGCTGTGCTTGGGTAGAGCTTCATACGGTGCAAGAGCTGAGGAAGGAAGTGGCTAGGCTGAGGGCCATCAGGGAGTGTGAGAGGGAGATAGATGAGTGGAGCAGGACCCTCTCACAGGCTGCCAGAGCCAGTGAAGCTGAGCACCACCCACCGGTAAGCTGGAAGGCTGGAAAAGACAGAGATGGGGAATGGCAGTAGGTTCCTGTCTGGAGAAGGAAACCTGTTCCCCCACCCAGGCAATTAACCCCCAGATCTCTCTGGGGAACAAATATGAGGTGCTGAGAGTGCATCCAAGCCCTAAAGACGAAGAGGGCTGCACCCACAGCCTAGAAATGTTTCCGAAACCCCATCAGCCTCCCACAGCCTTAAAAACATCCTCGGTTAAAAAGAAGAGGAGGGTGATTGTCTTGGGGGATTCCCTTCTCAAAGGAATGGAGGGTCCCATCTGTAGGCCGGACCCGCTCCATAGGGAGGTCTGCTTCTTGCCGGGAGCATCAGTGAGGGATGTTACTAGAAAGCTCCCTTCCCTGGTCAAAGATACGGACTACTACCCGCTCTTAGTTTTTCAAATTGGTAATGAAGAAATAGAACATAGAAGGCCTAAAGCCATTAAAAGGGGCTTTAAGGCACTTGGGAGAATGATCGAGGGCTCTGGGGCACAGGTAATATTCAACTCCATCCCAATACTAAGGAACCAGGAGCAGGAAATGAGGAATAAGAAACTGGTTAATGAATGGCTTAGGGACTGGTGTGAGAAGAGGGGCTTTGGGTTCTTTAATTGTGGGGAGGCCCACGCACCCCCAGGCTTTCTTACCAGGGATGGGACACGCCTGTCTCCTAGGGGGACAAAAGCCCTCACCAAAAACCTAGTTAAGCTCATGAATCGAGCTTTAAACTAGATGTGAGGGGGGAGGGGATGGAGACCAGGCAGGATGGGAGTGAGTCTGGAGGGGAGACTTCAGAGGCAAAGGGGTGGTGTGCTGGCGATGCCTGACAGTATATCACCACTGAGCAAGAGGGGGTGAGTGCAGCTGAGGATGGTAGGCAGCAAACTGGCACTGTGGCCTTAGTTAAGTCAAGGACCGCTCAGTTGGGGAGAAGCCCTATTACGAAGGCTGTAGCTATGCCTGCCCAGCTGAAGTGCATTTACACTAATGCACGCAGCATGGGAAATAAGAAGGAGGAGCTGGAAGCTGTGGTAGGACAAGGAGACTACGATGTTGTTGCCATTGCGGAGACGTGGTGGGATGACTCGTACAACTGGAGTGTACCCATGGTGGGGTATAAACTCTTCAGGAAGGACAGGAAGGGCAAGAGGAGGCAGGGTAGCCCTCTATGTCAGAGAGGGCTTTGATACCATCGAACTGGACTACGGTCAGGATGGGACTGAGTGCCTGTGGGTGAAAATCAGAGGAGCCCATGGGCAGGAAGGGATTGTGATGGGAGTCTGCTATAGACCACCCAGCCAAGAAGAAGCAGCTGATGAGCTCTTCTACAAACAACTGAGTGTAGTCTCAAAATCGCTTCCTCTAGTCCTTGTGGGAGACTTCAATTTCCCAGATATAGGCTGGGAGTATAATACAGCAGAAAGGAAGCAGTCCCAGAGGTTCCTAGAGTGTGTGGAAGACAACTTCCTCACACAGCTGGTGAGCGAACCAACAAGGGACGGTGTCCTCCTGGACCTGCTGTTTGTGAACAGAGAAGGACTGATGGGGGATGTGAAGGTTGGAGGATGCTTGGGGCAAAGCAATCATGAGATGATAGAGTTCTCAGTGCAGGGTAAAATGAAGAAGGAGGTTAGCAGAACAGTCGCCCTCAACTTTCAGAGAGCAGACTTTGGGCTGTTCAGAAGGCTGGTCGGAAAAGTCCCGTGGGAGGCGCTCCTTGAAGGCAAAGGTGTCCATGAGGGCTGGGCGCTCTTCAAGAAGAAACTCCTAGCAGCTCAGGAGAAAGCCATCCCCAAGTTCCGGAAAAGTAGCCGGAGGGGTAAGAAACCAGCGTGGTTGAGTAGGGAGGTCCTAAGAGGCATCAATAGGAAGAGGAGGGTCTACGGCCTTTGGAGGAAGGGGCAGGCATCCTGGGTGGACTATAGGGAGGAAGTGAGAACGTGCAGGGAAAAAGTCAGGAGGGCTAAGGCCCAACTAGAAATGCGATTGGCCATGACTGTGAAAGACAACAAAAAGTCTTTCTACAAATACATCAACAGCAAAAGGAGGGCTAGGGAGAATCTCCAGTCCCTAGTAGATGCAGAAGGAACAAGAGTAACAGGGGACGAAGACAAGGCTGAAGTACTCAATGCCTACTTTGCCTCAGTCTTTAACAGTAAGGAAAATTGTTCCCTCTGTACACAACCCCAAGGGCTGGAAGAGAAGTATGAGATTCCCAAGGCCCAAGAGGAGGTGGTTAGAGACTTGCTTGCCCAGTTAGATGCCCACAAGTCTATGGGGCCAGATGGAGTCCACCCAAGAGTTTTGAGGGAACTGGCGGATGTGCTGGCCAAACCCCTTTCCATCATCTTCCAACAGTCCTGGATGACTGGGGAGGTTCCGCTGGACTGGAGGCTGGCTGATGTCGTGCCCATCTATAAGAAGGGGCGCAGGGAGTATCCGGGGAACTACAGGCCTGTCAGCCTGACCTCGGTAATGGGGAAATTCATCGAGCGGGTGATCTTGAGTGCTACCAAGAAGCACTTGCAAGAGAACTAGGTGATCAGGCTCGGTCAACACGGGTTCACAAAAGGCAGGTCTTGCCAAACTAACATGACAAAGTGACTCGGCTGCTGGACGAGGGAAAGGCTGTGGATGTGGTCTTCTTGGACTTTAGTAAAGCCTTTGATACAGTTTCTCATAGCATTCTGCTTCGGAAACTGTTGGCCTCTGGCCTGGACGGGTGCACACTTTCCTGGGTGGAAAACTGGTTGGATGGCCGGGCCCAGAGGGTGGTGGTAAACGGAGTTAAATCCAGCTGGAGGCCAGTTACAAGTGGGGTTCCCCAAGGCTCAGTGCTGGGTCCAGTCCTGTTTAATGTCTTTATCAATGACCTGGATGAAGCCATCGAGTGATCACTTAGGAATTTTGCAGATGACACCAAGCTGGGTGGAAGTGTGGATCTGCTGGAGGGTAGGGAGGCTCTGCAAAGGGACCTGAACAGGCTGGACTGCTGGGCTGAGACCAGCAGCATGAGGTTTAACAAGGCCAAATTCCGGGTCCTGCACTTGGGCCACAACAACCCTAAGCAGAGGTACAAACTAGGAGAAGCCTGGCTGGAAAGCTGCCAGGAGGAGAAGGACCTGGGGGTGTTGGTTGACAACCGACTGAACATGAGCCAGCAGTGTGCCCAGGGGGCCAAGAAGGCCAATGGCATCTTGGCCTGTATCAGAAATAGTGTGACCAGCAGGTCCAGGGAGGTTATTCTCCCTTTGTACTTGGCACTGGTGAGACCGCACCTCGAGTACTGTGTTCAGTTCTGGGCCCCTCACCACAAGAGGGATGTTGTGGCTCTGGAGTGAGTCCAGAGAAGAGCAACAAAGCTGGTGAAGGGGCTGGAGAACAAATCTTATGAGGAGCGACTGAGAGCTGGGGTTGTTTAGCCTGGAGAAGAGAAGGCTGAGGGGAGACCTTATTACTCTCTACTACTACCTGAAAGGAGGTTGTAGAGAGGAGGGTGCTGGCCTCTTCTTTACTTTTTTGCTATTAGCTTTTTTACTATTAGCAATGGAATTTTTAAATATTTACAATTTAACTTTTTGTAAACAAAATGACATCTATTATTTCCTTGCACTCTATCCTGGAAATATATTATCACAGTCTTATTTCCTGTTCTTTTCACTGCTTCACAACAATGTTTATTTACTATGTAAAAAAACCCAAAAACCTATTATCCTAAAAATTAATTTCTTTAAATAATTGACAATGTGTAGCATTTCTTCTCAAAAGCCAAGATGGTCTTTATTTCTTTCTTTGTGGTTGAAAAGTATTTTACTGAGGAAATAAAATGTGCTATTTCATAAAGAAATCAGAAAAGGAAATTGGATCACAAGCAGAACTGTCTGATTTGACTTCAAAACAAAACTATTCCCGTTTTGGCAACTAATAAACATGGAAAGAGAGAAAAAAAACCCCTAGTACAATAAAGCGTTTATTATACTCTTTGTTATAAGAAATGTAATTCCCTAAGAGAGAACAAGGTTTGAATTATTATATACTCCACACTTAGCTGTGCTCTGAAGATCATTCTTGTAATTTAATTTTAGTCTAAAATATTCTCAGTTACATTATTCTTTGCAGAATATAAGTAAAACAAATTCTAGCATATGTGGTGTACACATTCCCAGGATAACGTACTGTAGTTTTATTTGGCTCATTGTTAAGTTTTACACAGGAGAGTTTTTAGCAATATGACAATTCATGCGTGTTTTAGTTAGTATTTTCAATGTTTTGTTGAATTTTGTCTTAATTAAACTGCAGTTTCAGATCATTCTGGTAGAAGAATTTGACAACTCCAACAAAATATAGGCACTGAGTTGATGTTTCAAAACTTTGAGATAAAACTCTGAAATAGAAAATTATCACTAGTAAGCAAGTGAAAACTTGCTTATAACAGCCTTCCCAAGAAATTTTGACCTTAAGAGTGGTGTGTTTGTCTCACTTATTGTGCTTGATATTTGGTCGATTTGCCCAATTGCATTAATATATGATTTTGCTTAAATTCTGGTTAATAATCTTGCTTCAGTTTATTAAATATTTATTCCTCTAAGGTATAATAATGAAAGTTATGATTAAGGTACTTCTAACATCAAGATGCTTATAAGAGAATTTTAAATAATGCAATTAGAGAAGCTAACCATAACTGTAACAAGAATCAATTAGTTTTATTTTTCATATCCTTTCGGGAAAGGTTAGTACCATGGTTCTTATGTAAAAAAGGGTGTGCGTCAAAACATGTGTAGTTTATTTCCCCACTTATATCTCAAATCCCTAAGAAATTATTGAGCTGAAATGTGACCTTAAAGAAAGCATGACAAAATAAAGAAAGACAATACATTGCTAGTAACTGAGAAGTTCTTCAACAGAAATATTTTATTGTGGATCATGGATTTTATGACTACAATAGATTAAAACTGTCTTTTTATAAAATAGGCCTTTAATATTTCCTGAACTGAAACAGCCTATTAGTTTTGGAAAGAAAAAAAAAACAAATTAAGGTGGGTTCAAAAATATTTAACATTCCAGTCTGCACTAAAGTTTTTGGGGGCTGTTTAAAATCTTAAGTATTGATGTTAAAATACATAATTTATTTGTAATCTATATTCATGCTGCTTCAACTTCTTCCATTGGGTATTTTTATACTTAGAAAGTGCACCATGGTGGTGTATTTTCCTCTCAACTGTTTACAAAAAAATGTTCTAAAAATCTGCTATTCAGTTCTTTGAACCCTCTGACAATCCATAAGGCTCTGATGGAAATTCCTTACATGAAGTTGAATTTTGAGAATTATGGCTAGACAAATTTTAAAATACATGGTATATGGCTAGACAAATTTTAAAATACATGGTATATATCCTTTTAGTCACAAATTGAAAAAAGTATCACCATATGTTAAGGAAACTAACTGTTACAGAAGACCTAATATGACAATCGAAAGGAAAATATAAGGAGAAGGGTGTGTGTATATAGATCCCCATAACAATTTCTCAAACAAACATGTTCGATTCAGGGACTTCCAGAGAAACTGTGAGGTATTCTAAAATTTAAATTGAGATACTATTTTAAGGGAAATTGACATAATTTGATGGTGTCACTCAACTCTGAAGGTCAAAAATAGTTCTTATCTAGTTTTAATTTATAACAGTGTTTATTTTTGAAGTAATATGACATACAGCATAACCAGATTACGTTTGTTATCATTAAAATATTGGGTATAGTTATGGGGATACGATGGGTATATTTTATATAAAGATAATATTTGGCATAGTAACCACTGAAATAAAAAAACAATAATATATGAAGATCAATTTATGGATAATAAAACACCCAAATTAATGATGTTACAGTTCACATGAATATCTACAGGAATATTCCTGTATTTCATCTTAACAACTGTTTTTGATTGGTATCACTAAGGGAGATATTATAATTAAAATCATAGAATCATAGAATAATCAGGTTGGAAGAGACCTACCGGATCATTGAGTCCATCCATTCCTATCAATGACTAAACCATGTCCCTCAGCCCCTTGTCCACCCATGCCTTAAACACCTCCAGGGAAAGTGAATCAACCACCTCCCTGCGCAGCCTGTTCCAGTGCCCAATGACACTTTCTATGAAAAAATTTTTACTAATGTCCAGCCTGAATCTCCCCTGGCGGAGCTTGAGGCCATTCCCTCTTGTCCTGTCCCCAGTCACTTGGGAGAAAAGGCCAGCACCCTCCTCTCTACAACCTCCTTTCAGGTAGTTATAAGAGAGCAATGAGGTCTCCCCGAGCCTCCTCTTCTCAAGGCTAAACAGCCCTAGCTCTCTCAGCCGTTCCTCATAAGGCCTGTTCTCCAGCCCCTTCACCAGCTTTGTTGCTCTTCTCTGGACTCGCTCCAGAGCCTCAACATCGTTCTTGTGGTGAGGGACCCAGAGCTGAACACAGGATTCAAGGAGTGGTCTTACTAGTGCCGAGTACAGAGGGAGAATAACCTCCCAGGACCTGCTGGTCATACTGTTTCTGATACAAGCCAAGATGCCATTGGCCTTCTTGGCCACTTGGGCACACTGCTGGATCATATTCAGTCGCTGTCAACCAACACCCCCAGGTCCCTCTTGTCCAAGCAGCTTTTTAGACAGACTTCTCCTAGCCTGTAGCACTGCACAGGGTTGTTGTGCCCCAAGTGCGGGACCGGGCATTTGGCCTTGTTAAACCTCATGCCGTTGGTCTCAGCCCAGCAGTCCAGCCTGTTCAGGTCCCTTTGCAGAGCCTCCCGACCCTCCAGCAGATCCACATTTCCACCCAGCTTGGTGTCATCTGCAAACTTGCTAAGTGATCACTCGATGCCTTCATCCAGGTCATTGATAAAGACACTGAACAGGGCTGGACCCAGCACTGAGCCCTGAGGAACCCCACTTGTGAGTGACCTTCAGCTAGAGTTAACTTCATTTCCCACCACCCTCTGGGCCCAACCATCCAACCAGTTTTCCACCCAGGAGAGTGTGCGCCTGTCCAGTCTGGGGGCTGACAATTTCTGAAGCAGAATGCTGTGAGAAACTGTGTCAAAGACTTTACTGAGGTCCAGAATGATACATCCACAGCCTTTCCCTCGTCCAGCAGCCGAGTCACTTTGTCACAGAAGGCGATCATGCTAGTTTGGCAAGACCTGCCTTTTGTGAACCTGTGTTGACTGGGCCTGATCACCCAGTTCTCTTGCATGTGCTTCATGATAGCACTCAAGATCACCTGTTCCATGACTTTCCCCATTACTGAGGTCAGACTGACAGGCCTGTAGTTCCCTGGATCCTCCCTGCAACCCTTCTTGTAGATGGGCGCAACATCTCCCAGCCTCCAGTCCCGTGGAACTTCCCCAGTCTTCCAGGACTGTTGGAAGATGATGGAAAGGGGTTTGGCCAGCACATCTGCCAGCTCCTTCAATACCCTCAGGTGAATCCCATCTGGCCCCATAGACTTGTGGGTGTCTAGTCACACTAGCAAGGCTCTGACCACCTCCCCTTGGACCATGGGAGCCTCATTTTGCTCCTCTACCTCTGGGATTTGTACACATAGCGAACAACGTTCTTTACATTTAAAGATGGAGGCAAAGAAGGCATTAAGTACCTCAGCCTTTTCCTCATCCCCTGTCACTGTTGTTCCTTCTGCGTCCAATAGGGACTGTATGGTCTCCCTAGTCCTCCTTTTATTATTTATATATTTATAGAAAGATTTTTTGTTATCTTTCACAGACTTTGCCAATCTGATTTCTAGTTGAACCTTAGCCCTTCTGATTTTTTCTCTACACAATCTCCCTTCCCTCCTGCAGTCCACTCAAGAGGCCTGTCCCCTCTTCCAGAGCCCATAAACATTCCTCTTCTTCCTGATATCACTCAAGACCTCATTGTTCAACCAAGCTGTTTTTTTCCCCTGCCGGCTTTTTTTTCTGGAAGATGGGGATGGCTTTCTCCTGAGCTACTAGGATCAACTGTTTGAAGAGCTCCTAGCCCTCATGGGCTCCTTTGCCCTTAAGTACTGTCTCCCATGATACTTTGCCAACCAGCCTTCTAATTTCATGCAGCATCAGGTATATTATTCCATATCATATGACATGGGTTTAACAAAGTTAGATCCTAATAAACTAATGTGGTATTCTTATTCTGGTTGAAGTAAATGATGTAGATCTAATCTATTTGAACTTCGAGAAAATCCAAATATTGAACATACAGGAAATGTACTGAGGATTACATCAATATACATACCAGGGAACATGTACATCGCACAAAATGGAGATTACAGTAATTTGAATGAAAATAATACTGAACCTGGAGAAAGTTCATAAAATTATGGATAAGTGCTGGTAACAATGCTGTGGCAGGAAATGAAAAGGCCCAACATGATGAAATTGGCTGATAAAGTAGAGATGGGAATCTTATGCACATGGAGGAGGACTGGAAAAATCTGCATCAGCTTGATAAAACTATAATAGTACTAGGACAAAAAGTAGTCATCGGAAGACATCATCCTTTCAAGGATGAAGAGTGGTTAGACAGTAATAAAAGAAAAACAACAAAAAAGGCTTGTTTGTCACAGAAGTCTAAACAACCAGTAGGCAGGCTAACCTAGGCTAGCAATCACGAGGCACAGCACAATTCTATTAACCAGCTTCTGTTATAGATCACCTTTTCCATATAACCGTATAGAAAAACTACCAGTATTTTTATTCCATTTATCAGGATTTCTTATAAAGTAGCCCTCGGATCATCTTTGTAGCCCTCTTCTGGACCCATTCCAACAGCTCCATTACCTTCTTTTGTTGAGGATTCCAGAACTGGACACAGTACTCCAGATGAGGTCTCACAAGAGAGGAATAGAACGGCAAAATCATCCCCCTTGACCTACTGGCCACATTACTTTCGTTGCAGCCCAGGATGAGGTTGGCCTTCTGGGCTGCAAGTGTATCTTGCCAGCTCATGTCGAGCTTCTCATTGACCAGAACCCCTAACTTCTTCTCTGCAGGGCAGTTATCAATCACGTCACTCCTCATGGCATATTGAAAAATGTGAATTCCCCTGACTCAAGTGCAGGACCTTGCCCTTGGCCCTGTTGAATCTCATCAGATTCTCACAGTCCTACTTCTCCATCCTGTCCAGGTCCCTCTGGATGACATCCTGTCCTTCTAGTGTGGCGACTACACCACTCAGCTTGGTGTCATCCTCGAACTTGCTGAGGGTACATTCAATCTTGCTGTCAATATCATTGATGAAGATATTAAAAAGCGCCAGAACAGACTCCTGAGGGACACCACTTGTCACGGACCTCCATCTGGACCTTGAGCTGCAAACCACTACTCTTTGAATATGACCCTCCAGCCAGTTTCTTACCCACTGTTCTGTCCACCATTCAAATTCATATCTCTCAGGAAGAAAACCATCAAGAGACTACTACATTTTAAGATGAAACTTACTTAGTTTCTGACTCAAAAAAAGAGATTTAATTGTCTGTAATATAAGACTAGACCTGGATGTAGACTGTCTTTTCAGCTTTAGCTTTCTTGTTTCGATAACTACCAAACCTGAAAAGGTTTGCATGTAAAATCCAAACTAGGATTGGCTTGCAATGGAATGTGTATGGTGCCTGAAGACTTTCTGGTAAAAAACCAGCAATGTATTCATGCCTTTTAATTAGGCTGGAGTATAGGAGGCATGGTTCTGATATTTATTTCATCATAAGTTTTTTATGAGATTGATTGTTCTTCCCATAGTCTGAATGCCATAGTAAGAGTTCACATCCCCTACATATACCTATATTTTTATGTATGTTTGTGAGCAGGTGTTTATTATATGTGCAGATAAAGACTATTTTCTTCAATATGCCATATTAATGAAGAAGCCAATAAATCACTGTTGCCTAAGTTACATGAGACCTCATGACAAGGGATTATTTTATTGACAGGGAGAAATGGGTATACATTGAACTAATATTTCTTTCAAATAAATGTTTACAAAGAGTGCCAGTCCAGTTTACTGAACACACCCAGTTAAGTACAGACACTCTTCTGCACTGAATGAATACATATATTCAGACATTTGGGGTTGATGATGATGATGATGATGATGATTATTATTATTATTGTTGTTGTTGTTGGTGGTGGTATTATTTCCTCCTTCTGGTATTTTCCAGTATATCAAGGAAATATTTTCAAGTCTAAGATGTACAGGAAGTGAACTGAGAAAGTTTTATTCCAGGTAGCGTGATGGAACTTATGAAGTGGATTGCAGAAATCTCGCATGATCCACATTTGCTTGGATATTACCAGCAGCCAAACAGAGAGTGAGATGAAGAACTCATAAAAAGAGCACTTACTACCCTCTGCATATACACAGGACGGAGTCAAATACGTTATATGAATCTAGCGGTGGATTTTGCAATGAGCTATAAACTAGAGTAGATAGGGCAGTGCACCACCTGAATCAGACTTTTCTCAAGCTGATCACAGTAAGATGTGACAAGTGACAGCTCTTTCTTCTGCTACCCTTAAGCAGAATATTCTACAGATATTAAATCTATCCCCTCTCCTTGTTAGCACATCTAAGACTCCCACGAGAGGACATTTGACATTCTGGACAGTAACATTTCCAGTACCGTTAAAAACCCTCAGTTTTACATCTGAACAGTGACACAGATGAGAGCTTGGCAGTTATCACCATGATTGACTGGCAAGAGTCAGTCACCTAAACAGCTGCTGATTTCACGTTAACCATTCCAAGATGCAGGAAATGCTTTAAAGGTGACAGTAGAGATAGCAACATTCTCCTCCAATAAAGGAAACTTTTCCTGTGTTACCAACAAGAAAGCTAAGATGTTTGTGAAAATGTACTTTCATTGTATTTATTAAAGCAAGAATATTGATAATAATGCACTCTTTTCTACCACTTCTCTGCAATAAGCTGCTTGCAGTGTCTGATCTCAGGTGGCTGTTATTTATTTCTACTGTTTATTCAAGTAGAAGTGCTTGGTTTCTTCAGTTTCCAAGGAAATTATTTAGATTTTAGAAAGAAATCTATTCCTTTTATGATTACAACACATCTTCTTATCTTTCTGAAGGTTTTGGGATAACTGTCTCAATGCAAACAAAAACCCTCAATAAAATTAGATATTGAGAAACCTAATTTATTAAACATATAATTTTGGCATAGCTATATATTATCCTAAAATCTTATAATCATAGAATCATTTGGGTTGGAATGGATCTTAATCACTCAGTTCCAACACCCCTGCCGTGGGCAGGGAAACCTTCTACTGAACCAAGGCTGCTCAAAGCCTGCCCTTGAACACCTCCAGGGGAGGGGCATCCATGACTTCTCTGGACATCCTCTTCTAGTGCCTCACCACACTCATAGTAAAAAATGTCTTCCTAGTATCTAATCTAAATTTCCTCTCTTTCAGCTTAAAACCATTCCTTTTCATACTCTCATTGCATTTCCTGATAAAGAGCTCCTCTCCAGCTTACTTATATGCATGCTTTAGCTACAAGAAGGTTGCTAGAAGGTGTCATAGAATCATGCAATCACCGGGTTGGAAAAGATCCACTGGATCATTGAGTCCAACCATTCCTACCAAATACTAAACCATGCCCCTCAGCACCTCATCCACCCATCTTTTAAATACCTCCAGGGATGGTGAATCAACCACCTCCCTGGGCAGCCTCTGCGATTTTTTTTTCTGTGATTTTTTTTTTTTCTGATGTCCAGCATGAACCTCCCCTGGTGGAGTTTGAGGCCATTCCCTCTTGTCCTGTCCCCTGTCACTTGGGAGGGGCCATTACTCTCCTTTCTACAACCTCCTTTCAGGCAGTTGTAGAGAGCAGTAAGGTCTCCCCTCAGCCTCCTCTTCTCAAGGCTAAACAACCCCAGTTCCCTCAGCTGCTGCTTATAAGATTTGTTCTCCAGCCCCTTCAACAGCCTCGTTGCTCTTCTCTGGACTCACTCCAGAGCCTCAACATCCTTCTTGTGGTGAGGGGCCCAGAACTGAACACAGGATTCAAGGAGCGGTCTCGTCAGTGCCGAGTACAGAGGGAGAATAACCTCCCTGGACCTGCTGGTCACACTGTTTCTGACACAAGAAAAGATGCCATTGGCACATCACTATACATGAGCTGTTCATTGTACAAATTTCCTCCACCTCAGTCCTGGGGCAGTTTGGTGTTATTTTGTGTATTCTAACACAGTCAGTCTTCTTAACACCTCTGTTTTTGATTTCTAGCTACTGTTGACTCACACAACAGTGTCAGTTGAAATCACACCAAAATATCCCAGAGCTGACATAGTTAAGGTTTGTTATTTAGTGACCATGTAGGCTTGCAAGTATTTTACTTTATGGTAAAAAAGGTCCACACAGAGATGAACTAAAACAAATTAAATAATAGCGAACTGCCTACTAGCCACTTTTAGTCACAACTAAAATAAGGTCAAGTCAGCTTAGGTCAACACAAGCCCGGATAGCCTGAGATCTGCAGGGTCAGGTTAATGAAATAGATTTTACTAGCGCTGTCAATCTAAACTGTACTGAGCAACAAGACAGAGGATATGCAGACTTCAGTGTTCAAAGAGCTGTTTTCTATCACTTCCTAGAAAAGGAAAGCCTTCTGAGGCTACTTTCATCCTGCTGGCTGCTGTTCAGACCACACAAGGACCTGTTTCAGCATGCTGAGTTAAAGAAAGCCAGCGATGTTACTTACTGCCTTCACTATTAGCAAGACAAAACTCTTTATACTATTGTTGTTTATCTAAGCAGCCCTAAAATAACAAGGAGAGAAAAA
Source organism: Clamator glandarius (assembly GCA_033459285.1). Lineage (NCBI taxonomy): Eukaryota > Metazoa > Chordata > Aves > Cuculiformes > Cuculidae > Clamator > Clamator glandarius. The sequence continues at coordinate 535,431 of JAUNZM010000023.1, forward strand.
CTGGATTACTTTGACAGTGTATCTACAGATATATTCCACCACATGGAATATAGTAAAAAGTAATGAATTATGTTTCTTGAAAGACCAGCACAGTTGAGACTGCTATTTATGCCACACCATAACAGACTAAAGGAAAACATGTAAAGAACGAGGGAGCAAAACTGTGACCAAATCCAGCATGGATGAAAAGAAGAGAGACGGGTGTTCAGCCTTCTGTTCTGCAGGTTTTACTTATGCTTAGTGGTATATAAAATTCCCACCACAAAAGGATGAGGAAGGCTCTTGAAACACAACATACAACAAAGAAAATACATGCTATTTTTTTCCAGATTCATGTTCTTTGGGGAACACTTACAGGTTTGCTTCTCTGTGTTAAGTTTATGAAAGGCTCCTGATTTAGTTTCACCCTGTCTGACCTCCAGGAATCTGTCATTATGTAGTATTGGTGACGTATTAACATAGTATTAGTGAAGATAATTATAAAGTCTCAGAAATCAGAGATTTTGGCCCAATCTTCGAAGTATACAAACTTATTTTAATTTTTAAGCTTGTTTTATAGATTTCACATGTTCAGCTGTTTGCATTACTTCATAAATTGAGATTGCTCCACATTATAACAGAATGCCTAGCTAGTTATCTTTGCAAAGACAAAGACTGTTATCACTTACACATTTTTTACCAATATAAAACTGCATAAGATTGACTTTATAGAGACTAATCAGTGTTAGAAGAACACTTCAAACTTCTCCCATCATTATTTAATTGCAGCATTTGGTCTTAATTAAACACATACAGAACAGAATAATAAAACATGATACTAATATGAAAAACTTAATTTCCTCCGAAACTCCTTCATCAGGAAAAATAACTGATGTTTAAAGCACTCTTCAGAAGAACATCTCTTTTTAACCTTGACAACAAACCCTTTTCATACAAAAGGAAACTTCAGTAGCAGTCAGTCAGGTGCCTCAGATAACTGAGAATTTCTTTTGTGCAGAAGTATATACTCTTAAATGTATATACAAATGTATGGTGAGGCTTTTTTTCCTTCCTTGCCTAAACAAATAGGATAGGACATATTATAGTAGTCATCCTCATTATTTAAGGCAAAGCATTAACAGCTTCTGCCTTTAACTTTGAAAGTCCTCTTCAACCTTCCTTGTGTTTTGATCGTAGTCCTTTACATAAATACTAAGTGAAAGCTCTCTCCTTAAATATTTCCTAGATCTGCCAGATCTCTGTCCAGGTTCCTTTTTTGAGCTCTTTATCATCCACATCCTGATGATAGACTACCATCTGTGTTTTCTTTCTCTGGTATTATCCATCCTTTTGCAACTTTTCTATCAATCCTTCGCTGTTATCTATTCTTCCTTCAGACCACTAATAACTTATGTTTACTAGCACATCACATCCTATTGCACTAAACTCTTCCTGTTATTTTTTACATTACTTCCCCCTGTTCTGTGCCAAAAGGATATTTGTTTTCTGAGAACTTTCAGTCTATCACCTTTGATTGTCCTGTAATTACCTTTCAAAACTTTTAAAGACTAACTGAGAGAAAATATCAATGATAGAAAACATCTTAGAAAGATACATGTAACATGAAATTTCTATTGTGCTCGTCAACCACTTTCAGAACATCTTTAAACTGTGGTCTCTAATCTCAGAGGCAGTTTTTTCAGCTTTTGTTATTGTCTTTAGTCCTGTCATCTTCTAGATGCTGCCTCTTCTACTTCTTTATTCTTCCATGAATATTAGTTTGTTTTGTTTTTGGTTTTGTTTTGTTTTTGTTTTGGTTTTGTTTCTGTTTTTGTTTCTGATTTAGTGTTTTGTGTTGTTTTTGTTTTTGGTTTGGTTTTTTGTTTTTGTTTTTTCTTTTTGTTTTTGTTTTTGGTTTTGGTTTTGGTTTTTTTGGGTTTTTTTTGTTTCTTTTGTAACGGACTGGGTTTTAACCTCATATTATCTTCTGGGTGTTCTAATGTGTATATACGTACAAGATTCTCTTTACATAAAATGGAGAAAAAAACAGTGCTGAACTGCATGTGGCTGCTTTTGCTTTTCTTAGAAGATATTGTCTTTTGATTGTCATGAATTCTTAATTATATTAGAAACCGGTTCAAGAGTGCAAGTTATTACTAATTTGCACTTGCTTTCAAAAGATTAGATGTCTCCTATAAAGACAGTATATGGACATGATATAAATTGTACAATGTACATATTTGTGCAGTGGTCCTCAAATGTTTTATGATGTGTTCCGCGCCTCCACTACTTTATACTCTCACCAAATCGGAGAAATATATATGTAATAAATGCTATACAATTCCAAACCTGTGGTTTCTGTCTAATAAGACTGAAAAGCCCAGTCATTCGTTCATCTTATTTTGCTTTCTGTGTTTACCAGAAACATTAAAACTAAAAAACATAATGTAATCCATGGTTTACTAGGCAATAATAAACCTTTGCTAACTATTGATGTATTTTTAAGATGGAATCTTTCTTTGGGAGCTGTATTTTTTTTGGTCACATGTTTTTAGAGATTGTCTTTAAATTTCTATCAAACACGTGTATTTTTATGAATCAGTTTGAGACAATTCTTGAATTTCATGCACGTGACATGAATAATTACTACTGGAAAAGGTAATTCAGCTTCTAAAAATTATTCCAATATGAAAAAGCAAACATACAGCAACATGTGACTAAATATGTGATTCCACTTCATTTTAAGCTTACAAATTTTTGGTTGGTTCTGCAATGTTTTTTGAAGTACTTCTCATGTATTTACTTTCATGTGATATTTTAAACATTACTTTTTTCTCTAAACAATTGAGAGTAATATAGGAATGCTATCAGAATATACAGAGAGGCAACTAACAAGGCCAAGGCCCACTTGAAATTAAATCTGTCAAGGGATGTCAAAGACAACAAGAAGGGTCTCTTCAAACACATCAGTGGCAAAAGGATGATGAAGGAAAATGTGGGCCAGCTTCTGAATGAGGTGGGTGTCCAGGTGACAGAGGATACAGCGAAGGTGCAGTTACTGAATGCCTTCTTTGCTTCATCTTTACTGCCAAGGTCATCCTTCAGGAATCCTAGGTCCTAGAAATAAGAAAGAAAGTCTGGAGTTCATGCTGGATATCACTTCTGAGCATATGGAGGAAAAGAAAGGTATCAGGAGTGATCAGCATGGTTTCACCAAGGGGGAATCATGTTTCACCTATCTGATAGTCATCTCTGATAGTGTAACTGGCTGGGTAGATGACAGGAGAGCAGTGGTAGTGGACGTTGAAGGAGGGCTTTGTGATGCCTCCCATAACATCCTCATGGATAAGCTTAGAAAATGTGAGTTAGATGAGTGGATGGTGAGGTGGATTAAGAACAGGGTGTATGGCATTGCTCAGAGGGTTATGATCACAGAATCACAGAATCACAGAATAACCAGGCAGGAAGAGACCCACTGGATCGTCGAGTCCGACCATTCCCACCAATCCCTAAATCATGCTCCTAAGCACCTCATCCACCCTCACCTTAAACACCTCCAGGGACGGTGACTCAACCACCTCCCTAGGCAGACTGTTCCAATGCCTAACCACCCTCTCCATGAAGAATTTTTTTCCTAATCTCAAGCCTAAATCTCCCCCACAGAGTTTGAGGCCATTCCCTCTCGTCCTGTCCCCTATCACTTGGGAGAAGAGGCCAGCACCCTCCTCTCCACAACCTCCCTTCAGGTAGTTGTACAGAGTAATAAGGTCTCCTCTCAGCCTCCTCTTCTCCAGGATAAACAACCCCAGCTCTCTCATCCGCTCCTCATAAGATTTGTTCTCCAGCCCCTTCACCAGCTTTGTTGCCCTTCTCTGGACTCGCTCCAGAGCCACAACATCCCTCTTGTGGTGAGGGGCCCAGAACTGAACACAATACTCGAGGTACGGTCTCACCAGTGCCGAGTACAGGGGGAGAAGAACCTCCCTGGAGTCTAGCTGGAGGTCTGCAGCTAGAAATGTTCCCTAGGAGTCAATCCTAAATCCAGTCTTGTTCAACGTATTTATCAATGATCTGTTTGAGGGGACAGAATATACCCTCAGAAAGTTTGTTGATGACACAAAACTAGGAAGAGTGTCTAGTGAGGTTACTTCTGGAGTACTGTCAAATTCTGAGCTCCCCAGCTTAGAAAGACAAGGAACTGCTGGAGAGTCCAGCAGAGAGACACAAAGATGATTAGAGGACTGGAGCATCTCTCTTATGAGGAAAGGATGAGAGACCTGGGTCTGTTTAGCCTGGAGAAAACTAAGAGGGAATCTTATCAATGCTTTCAAATTTCTAAAGGGTGAATGGGACCAGACACTTTTCAGTGGTGCCCAGCAACAGGACAAGGGGCAACAGGCACAAATTGCAGCACCAGAAGTTCTGCCTGAAAGTGAGGAAAATCTTATTTTCTTTGAGAATGGCAGATCACTGGAACAGTCTGCCCAAGGACTTTGAGAAGCCTCCTTCTCTGGAGATATCAAAAACCCTTCTGGATACACTGCTGTGCAAGCTGCTTTAGGTGAACCAGTTTTAGCAGATCTCCAGAGCTCTCTTCTGACACTCACCATTCTGTGATTCTGTGATTCTGTGATTCTGTGATTTTGGAAGGTAGATCCTTGTTAAACTAAAAGAATAAGACAATGAGATTACAGGAAGGAGTATTCCATTTGGAAACCACATACACCCAGGTTTGTAAAGACCAAGGTTTTTGCTTTCATCATCCTCAGATGAGAAAAAGAGATTCTGTCATTCAACTATCTTTCATCTTTCTCAAATTCCCACCCTAAATGCCCATCCTTCTCACTGCCTAAAAAACCTAAAAACTACTTCTGGAAGTTTTTGATGCTAATCGGATCAGAACTAGTCCAGCCTTGAGTTAGCAATGTGCACTAACAGCCCAGAAGTCCAACTGTGTGCTGGATGGCATCTCTCTTGTGAGACAATGTCTGGAATCTCCAACGTAACAAATATATGGAACTGTTGGAACAGGTCTAGAGGAGAGCCATGAAGATGATCAGGGGTCTGGAGCATCTCTGCTATGAGGACAGGCTGAGAGAGTTAGTGTTGTTCACCTTGAAGAACAGAAAGCTCTGGGGAGACCTTATAGCAGAGATCTACCTGAAAGGCATATCCAAGAAATCTAGGGAGGGATTTTCACAAGGTCATGTAGTGATAAGACAAGGATGGTGTCTTGAGCAGCATGTTCTAGCAAGAGGCATGCCCATGGAAGGAGGCTGGAACTAGATGATGTTTAAAGACTCTTCCTATCTAAACCTTTCTATGATCCTATGAATTTTTTTTTATTCTCATATGTAGCCAATTATTACTACTGTAACATTTTATATGTAGTAGTGTTATTAAACTATACCTTTACATCTATGCCTCATTTTGTCTCTTATATGATTAGAGTTTTAAAAATAGTTAATAGTCACTGTACATGTGTAACTCCTTATAATTAAGCTCTAAATATAGTTTTAAATCAGAAGGCTTTCTTTAATGCACTTTAATACCAATACTTCAAATTAAAAAAATCCCAGCATATGTACAAAGAAACCCAAAGCTCTTTGCTTTAAATAGAAATTGGACTCTGCATACTGTAGACCATAATCAAAAGCATTCATCTGCAAGAACAGCTTGAGCATTTTAGTTGTAATTTACAGGTCATTGACTTCTTCATTATAGGGAGCTCTTGGGAAAAGTAGTTTCTGATACAAAGGCACCTACAGTAGCCAAGTTGCAATATGTGAGCATTGTAGCAGTTCGCTTGTGACTGCAGGGTTTGAATATGCATTTAATATACATTTGCATTCCAACTTGATCTTACTGAAGAAAATTAGTTCCTACAGGGAGAGAAAGTAAAAGAACAGAAAAATAAAACCAGAAAACACTTTCAATACATCTCAAAGAGACATATTTTGCAACATTAATCTTTAGTGTCACTAAAGAGGCAGAGCATCTTTATATTCAGAATGTTTTTTAAAAAGTAAATATATGGAATGGACAAATTTTCACAGCACCTGAATTCTGATAGGGTAGAATAACCAGTATATTTCATGTGCAGTAATATTTTTTTATATATATGTAATTCTTTCTATAGTTGTATACCTTCATACTGGTCATTTCAGATTTGTTTCACTTAACAAAATCTTTAATCTAATGCAGTATAGAAGTGAAAGCAAACTACTGGATATTGGAAAGTCATTTGTGTAGCTTCGAAATTACTGGTCATACATATATTCTGTTCCACAGCTTCATTAGCTAATAGAGATTAAAGGCAAGCAAGACCATAGTCCTGATGAGGTTTCTCTGTGAGAAGAAGGCAAAGCTTAGGGCAATTAAACACTCGTCTACTATTCAATATAGCCCAGAGGTGATGATAGTTATGCCACCATATCAGAGATTAAATTTTAGACGGTAACCAGAGTTTAAATATTTTTCTCTCTCATTGCTCCTTCCTTGTTAAATTTCCTCTTTGTTTACAAGTGTGTGTGAGTGAAGGCTGTTAATAATAAGGATTTTTGTAGATTCCATCGTTTTAGGTAAACCACATATTCTGTTACATGCACTTTAAAGAACAAGGAACAAGAGTTCTGTAATTAACATGGAGCTATACAAGATATTTCATGCTTACTGGGATTTAGACAAGACGCCTGTATGGAGGGTAAATGATAAACAATTTTTTTAATTCTGTCTAATTTCAGGAACATTTTTTATTTCTTAGTGAAATGCTAGCATATAGAAACATCTACTAGCACAAGTTTTTATCAAATTTTTTACTGCATAGACAGAAACTACTACTTAATCTTACATTTAGAAAGTAACTTAAAAATATGATTATTACACAGTACTAGCTTGTTTGGATTATTTTAATTTAAACTGTTCTCTTCCAAAATTCACTACCACCAGTGTAATTAAAATATGGACCAAATTGAGAGCAAGTCTTCATAATGTAACGATTGAAGCATTCAGCTGAGAAAATACTTGTGTATTCTAGACTCTATTCTCCAGTGTTAAAATATTGGAGTTGGGAGGTGGTAGTGTTAACAATTCATATATCCTATGCCAAGTAATATAGATCTAAGATTCAAGGTATCCACTTTCATCTCACAGCCAGTAAAATTCATCTGAGGCAGATTCAGATTTTGCTAAGTAAGGACATAGACCGAAAACAGATCTTTTAAATCTTGGATGTGTGTTCTTGTCACTTAGACTGCAGGAATACAACACTGGAAAACCTGCATCAAGGATCTTAACAATTGTTAGGTTAGGTTCTTGATTTCACCACTCCCAATAAAAGACATGCCTCTCATTTTCTCAATTCATTCACTAAATTTCAATAAATTTGTTCCTGTCTGAACTTGGCACTTACAAATATTTTCAAGCATTCATCTGTCTTTCACTTCTGTAAACACTGCTCCCATCTCTATTCAGCCTTTGGGTGCTTCTAAAGTGCAAATAATTAATGTATGATGAACATGTATGATATTCATATATTCTAACACACCTGTATTCTTGGACAACCTTTTTAATAACATGAACTCTTGTGAGATCTGACTTCAGGGGTAGCGGTCTACTTCAAGGAGGTGATCACCTCATGTCTGTTCTGACTTTATCCTGGAAAATGCACCTGTACTGTCAGGTACCAGGGTTTCCTTTATTCTCACCTCAGGGCATGCAGTAAATACTGTCATCATCATATTATAAGCTACTCATAAGATAATAGTAATTCCTTTGGGCTATTGAAAAGGAAAAACAACAATTGTCAGGCTAGGCCTTGGTCTGTTATGCAATGTAAACATTGATAGCTGATATAGACTAGTTTGAGGTAAGTATTTTAGACAACCAGACCACCTTTACTGTGCTAGAATACACAAACCAAACCATTCTCACCTTTTATTGTAGAATTGGACTTCATTTCTTTAAACATTTCTGTTCTTATTTGGATGCACTTCCAGACTAACCCTTCATGTACATGACTGATTAGAACTGCACACATATGACGGCTCCACACAACTTTACATTACATATTTGGAAAATAACACTATTTTTTTCCCATTAGAGCTGTGTAATGAAAATGAGAATGAGGAATTCCTTCACTTCTTAATAAAAGAACTCCTGTGGGAAATTGTATTACAAGAAAGTTCATACTAAGGCACCATAATTGAGGTAAGGAAGTTAATTTGTGGACCGGAGCTACTTACAGGTACTATTAATGGCTCTTAAAACCCAGGTGCTTCTGAGCACAGGCAGAACTCAAATTTAGGGGTCTCAGGAATTTCATCATGTGATTACTGAATCTAAGAACTGCCTTTGTTAACTGGCAGCTCATTGCCTACTTAAAGACAAATATGTTTTTCTCAGAAGCATACAAGAGCAGTTAAATCGCTTTAATGCCTAAGCCATTTTGTTGCTTTTAGCTTTCAATAAATAATCTAGAACTGACTGAGCTTCAACTTCCTGTTCTTTAGTTTTTTTTCCATTCAGAATGCAGAGTATATATCCTTCTGTTTAATGTAGATTAACATGATCATTTGCAAGATTTTGCGTGATTTTGAATGGCCCTGCTTTGAATTACCTTAAAAACAAAATGTTACTCAGGAGAATTAATATGAGGAAAGGTCACTGATTTCACAAGCTGGAAAATTCCACCAGACAAGCAAGTTGTTGAATAAAGATACCAAAGGCTTACCAGGCTTACATTAATACAGCTTAATTAGATGCTTCTCATAATTCTCAGTCAATTTAACAGAAAAGATGTTTTCTATTTAAGCTATTTTTCCGAGGGAGTTCAGAAGGGAAAAGATATTCTAACTTGAAGACTCCTAAAATGTCTGTCATGAAAAGTTTCTTCTTGACCTTGGTGGCCAATTTCTTTCAGGTTAACTGAAATCCATATTGAATTCTCTTGCTTATAACTGTCCAAAACTATAGAATCATAGGGCAATTAACATTGGAAAAGACCTCTAAGATCCCCCAACTGAGCCCTTGGAACATCATTTGTGACCATCAACCAACTGGCTTTATCTCTGTTCGTGATGACTCTTTGGGCTCGGCCATCCAGCCATTTTTCATTCAGTGAATAGTATGCCTGTTTAAGCTATAGGCCACCACGTTCTCTAGGAGGTAGTGCCAAAGGCCTTATTAAAATCAAGGTAGACAACAGCCACAGCCTTTCTCTCATTCATGTGATCAAAGAAGGAGATCAGGTTAGTCCACATGAACACGTGCTGGCTGAGCCTGATCCTCTGATTGGTCTGCATATGCCTGGTTGAATGCATTCTCAGTATTCTTGGATGGATCTCATTCCACAGACTTCGGAGTATTCAGGTGGTATAGCATGTCACTGACTAATTCCTTCTGTATTATGGAGGTTGAGAGCAGTTATTTGCTCTCAGTCTCAGTCTTCCAGTTCAGGGGGCTGAGTACCTTGGGGATAACTGGTCTGATTATTAAAGACTGAGGCTAGGAACACATTAGGCTTTTCCTCATCTTTGGTTGCAATATTCTCCTCCATATCCAGTACAGGATGGCTCTCTTTCTGTTGTTGATGTATTTGTAAAAACATTTTTGTTGCCTCTTGCAAAAGTGGACAGAATATTAGAGTAGTAGAATGAAATCTCATTTTAAAGGCGCATAGATTTAAACAAACACAGCAAATATAAACCTCTTCCCATCATCTACCAGCAGTCTTGGCTGACTGAGGAAATTCCATTTGAATGGAGATTGGCAAGTATGACGCCTATTTACAAGTAGGGATGAAGGGAGGATCCAGGGAACTACAGGCCTGTCAGTCTGACCTTGGTGCCAGGGAAGGTCATGGAACAAGTCATCTTGAGTGCTATCACACAGCTCATGCAAGACAAGCAGGTGATCAGGCCTAAGCAACAAGGGTTTATTAAAGGTGAGTCCTGCCAAACTAATGTTATCTCCTTCAATAACAAGGTTACACTTTATAGATGAGGGAGTAGAAAGGCTATGGATATACGTTACCTGGACTTCAGCAAAGCCTTTGATACCATTTCTCTCAATATTCTACCAGAGAAACTGGCTGCCATTGACCTGGACAGACATAGCTTCTGCTGGGTTAAAACCAGACTGGATGGTTAGGCCTGATGAGTCATGGTAGATAGAGTTAAAACCAATTGGAGGCTGGTCACGAATGGTGTTCCCCAGGGCTCAGTGCTGGGTCCAGTTGTGTTCCATGTCTTCATGAGTCACTTTGATGAAAAGATTGAGTGTGCCCCTAGTAAGTTCATGGATGACACTAAGCTGGGAGGAAGTGTTGATCTACTTGAGAATAGGGAGTCATTGGAGAGGGATCTGAACAGGCTGGATTGATGGGCTCAGGCCAACAGGATGAGGTTCAACAAGGCCAAGCACTGGGTCCTGCACTTGGGATATAAAACCTCCATGCAGGGCTACAGGCTTGAGGAAAACTGGCTGAAAGCTGCCTGGAAGAGAGGAACCTGGGGGTGTTGGTTGTCAGAAAGAGCATGGCCAGCAAGATTAGGGAAGTGATTGTGCATCTCATTGCAAGGAAGACATTGAGGTCCTGAAGCATGTCCAGAAAAGGGTAACAAAGCTGGCGAAGGGGCTGCAGAACAAGTCTTATGAGGAGGTAAATGGTTTGTTTCAGCCTAGGGAAAAGGAATGTGAGGGAAGACTTTATCACTGTCTACAACTATCTGAGAGGATGTTCTAGCATGGTGGATGCTGGTCTCTTCTCCCAGCTGATAGGTGATAGGATGGGAAGACATGGTGTTAAATTGTTCCAGTAAAGGTTCAGATTAAACATTAGGAAAAACTTCTTCACCAAAAGGATCATCAGGCACTGGCAGAGGCTGCCCAGGGAGGTGGTTGAGTTACCATCCCTGCTGGTATCTAAAGGATGAGTAGATGAACTGCTCAAGTATACAGTTTAGTAGTGAAAAAGTATGGTTGGGGGTTGTTTAGCCTGGGGAAGAGGAGGCTGAGGGGAGACCTCCTTGCTCTCTATAACTATCTGAAAGGAGGTTGTGGAGAGGAGGGAGCTGGCCTTTTCTTCCAAGTGACAGGACGGGAAGAGGGAAATGGCCTCAAGCTCCACCAAGGGAGGTTTAGGCTGGACATTAGGAAAAAAATATTCACAGAAAAGGTCATTGGGCACTGGAACAGGCTGCCCAAGTAGGTGGTTGAGTCACTTTCCCTGAAGGGGTTTAAAAGATGGGTGGTTGAGGTGCTGAGGGGCATGGTTTAGTGATTGATAGGAATGGTTGGACTCGATGATCCAGTGGGTCTTTTCTAACCTGTGATTCTATGATTCTGTGCTTCTATGGTTGGAGTCAGTGATCTCAAAGGTATTTTCCAACCAAGCTATTCTCTGAGTCTATAACTTTATGAAACACACACAAACAAAAACTCAGCATTTTTTTGGGCAAAGATTACATTTTCAGGGATGATCTTCAGCTGACCAAAGGGTAAACCTGAATCTGCTAAACTACTACACCAGCTTCTAGGTTGTAGCTATTGCTTTGAAGATACTGCTTTGTCAACATCAATATTGGTGACTCTCAGCTAAAAAAACACTAAATCTACAGTCATGTAATTGAACCTTAACTTTTCTTTTTATTTTTCTGTAACTACCAGACTAACTTTACTACAGCAGAGATGTCACCAAACTTCACAGTTTGCAGTCGTTTTTAGTCCCCATAGTTTATAGTTTCTATGCTGCCAAGAAGAAGAATGATGCTTTTAAATAAATGGTATTAAATTACAACAGGATTCTTAATTAATTAGAGTAGCAAAACTACTCGCAGACCTTCTGGAAGCTTCAAATACTTAAGTATAATACTTAGAGATTAAAAGATTAAGTCTGGACCAGATACACTGTGTTTCCTGTGTAAGTAGATTCATGCAAGTTTGAAAATTAATATAAATCAACATAAAATATGGCAGTGGAATGTCATTTTTGTTAGACAGACAGCTGTTTGGTGGAGTATGAATGTACTGAGCACACAGGAGAATCACCCAGGAAAACCTTAGGCTGCACAAGGGCAGCCATTAGGGACTGTGAGTCAAGGACAGGGAAAAGACCTCAAGCTCCGCCAGGGGAGGTTTAGGCTGGACATTAGGAAAAAAAATCCACAGAAAGGGTCATTGGGCAGTGGAACAGGCTGCCCAGGGACGTGGTTGAGTCATCTTCCCTGGAGGTGTTTAAGGCACAGGTGGATGAGGTGCTGAGGGGCATGATGTAGTGATTGATAGGAATGTTTGGACTCGATGATCCTGGGGGTCTCTTCCAACCTATGATTTTATGATTCTATGATTCTATGCAAGAGGACTTGTGCAGTCCAGTGACTGGTATGGCTGCAACCCTGCTGGCACCTGATCTGTGCTGAGAGTGTTTGTGAACACGTAATAGTCAAACTCTGATAAGCCTAACAAGTAACCACGGGAACAGCAAAAGGACCATGCAGGATGAGTGGGATATAGTCCTGCCAAATTTCGAGAAAGATGTGAACATTTTAACTTACGAATTAAGATATTATCTATAACTTTTTCTCTACTATCTTTCTATACCTTTGAGTATGCAACTGAATAAAGCTTGTCATTGAAAGAATTACCTATAAAACTCCACCTCTAATTGAACATGTTATATATTATGTGCTCACAGTTTGTTTTGTCAATATTTAATGTTCATGTGGGATTTTTTTAGTTATTATTTTTATTTAGATTAATGAAGCTTAAAACTAGTTCATTTATAACTGATGCTTTCCACCTTCAACACAGTATAGTGTTAATAACTCTGAAGTCATGATACGTTAGATTATGGCGATTTTACTTCCTGGGTCTTGTTTAAATAGTCTGTGACTGATGAAGAACTTGAGAAGATAAAAAAAAGAAATAAATCCATGCATAGAACTGACAACCTCTTTCATAGATGGAATTGTATGTATAATAGACAACAAAAAGCCATAGATCAAATACTGGTTTTACTACACTGTATGATTGAAAATAATGTTTTACTGCAGTGAGCCAGCACAGCAAATAAATCTGCTCTAATTTGGAAGAGATAGAGTATAGTTCGTTCTGGTCCTGCACTTAGGGCACAACACCCCTAAGCAGAGATACAGACTAGGAGAAGCCTGGCTGGAAAGCTGCCAGGAGGAGAGGGAGCTGGGGGTGCTGGTTGTCAACTGACTGAACATGATCCATCAGTGTGCCCAGGGGGCCAAGAAGGCCAATGGCATCTTGGCTTGTATCAGAAATAGTATGACCAGCAGGTCCTGGGAGGTTATTCTCCCTCTGTACTCGGCACTGGTAAGACCGCACCTCGAGTACTGTGTTCGGTTCTGGGCCCCTCACCACAAGAAGGATGTTGAGGCTCTGGAGCGAGTCCAGAGAAGAGCAACGAAGCTGGTGAAGGGGCTGGAGAACAAATCTTATGAGGAGCGGCTGAGAGAGCTGGGGTTGTTCAGCCTGGAGAAGAGGAGGCTGAGGGGAGACCTTATTACTCTGTACAACTACCTGAAGGGAAGTTGTGGAGAGGAGGGAGCTGGCCTCTTCTCCTAGGTGACAGGGGACAGGACGAGATGGAATGGCCTCAAGCTCCGCCAGGGGAGATTTAGGCTTGAGATTAGGAAAAAATTCTTCACGGAGAGGGTGGTTAGGAATTGGAACGGTCTGCCCAGGGAGGTGGTTGAGTCACCGTCCCTGGAGGTGTTTAAGGTTAGGGTAGACGAGGTGCTTAGGAGCATGATTTAGGGATTGGTGGGAATGGTTGGACTCCACGATCCAGTGGGTCTCTTCCTGCCTGGTTATTCTGTGATTCTGTGATTACAGAATTTAGGGATATGTATGACACAAAAAAGATTACATTGAGGAGAGCATTGATTCTATAGCACAAAGTAGCACTAAACCAAAACAAAGTGAATCAGAAGTCCAGTTCAAGTCTCCTAGAGAAAGAGAAACATTATTCAGGTATAAACTTATATATACCTTGTGCAAAATTTTTTCTTACAGTGTAACAAAGAGACTCACATTAAGACTATAACAATTTCAATTCATGCATTTATTTAAAAAATATCTGTAATGTCTGAGGTTTTCCATCAAAAAAGTTAAGTAAATTTTGATCTTCTTCAACAGATATCTAGTTCAATGTAATTTTTCCCTAGGTCAAGCCTCTGTTTCCCTAGGTCTTGCATCTGTTTAACGGAAGTATTGCAAATCTGTTGGTGTATTCCCCTTGCACCTTAACCTAAGTTTTTATTTGAATTTAATGACTTGGACAGTTTCCAAAACACAGGATATGAAAAAAAATCAAAGATAAGAAATATTAAAGAACCTGCTGGATGTATAATGTTCCAAACATTATTGATAATGTTGTAGATGAAACCTTCCACATCTATTTTGGAATTAAAAAGCAGTTGTGCCTCACAAAATCAGCTTCCCTGCATGTTAGGCTAGTATGTTTAGAACATGAACATGATCTTGAAATAGAAAATGATGACCTACTGATGTAGTCCTGCAAGGTACGTTTATTTCGACCCTGATACTACATATCAAGGTACTATTAGATAACACATTAGCAAAACTTTGAGTCTAATTTTGAACAATATGTATTTTCCTTGTTAAAATGTGAAACCTATTGTGTTTCACACTAATGTAGATAACTTAGTGTTTGAGGCAGCAGCATAAATATTTCTCAAAATGTGTATCCAGCCTCTGAAGCTACAGTGAAGATCTCATGTTTCCATCTGTTTTGGGACTATACTGGTATTGTAGACTTACATAACTGATAAGTACATAAAAACACCTGACAGCATAAAGGTACAGATATGATTTGGGATTTTTTTTTTTCACTAATAGGGATATTTATACAGCTGAAAAGTACAGCATTGTGTGGTATGTAAATAGATGCACCCTGATACATACAAATATTAGGAGATAGTCAACAACACTTAGAACTTCTGATTTGCAGTGTTGTTTCGCATGTACTTGGTAGTTTTCTATAATTCATTTTGTGACCTATTACGTCCAATCTCTGTGGCTTACTGTGTGAAGTAGAATTACCGGAAGAAGTGAAAAAGTCTAAATGGACTAGCTAAAATAGATCTATCCATTTTAAGTTCAAGGCAACAAACTTTAGAAAAAAGTTTATTGCTACAAGAAAAATCTATGTATTAAGAAATCTTTAGCAGTAGAAATAAAAAGTCTGGAGATAACACAACAGAGATAAGATGATCTTCATCAGAACTGCCTCAAAACATTAACACTCGATGACTGCTTGTATGGTCCCTGATTATACACACATGTTGTTAGATCCATACAGATGGTAATCAAAAATCAAGAATTATAGAATATGCTTGTAAAAGACCAGGGTATGCAAGGACTGAGGTAACTTAAAATTGACCAAATCAGAGCATATTTTTCATAGAGATAACAGTCAGCTTCCTAGCACAAAGGCAACACATAGGAAAATGTCCAGTTCCTCCTCTGAAATCTTGCAGTTTTTCAAAAACATATGCTGTAATAATAATAATAATAATAGCAACAACAACAACAACAACAACAACAGCAGAATGATATATGAGTTCTCCCAAGTTTTGTTTTTCAGAACTAACTGAATTGTTTAGGATGACATTCCCAAGATACTTAAACCCTGACAAGTAAGTCTGTTCATAATTGTTAAGTATATACATAACGAGAACAATTCCTCTTCAAAGAACTGAAATTTAGCAAGATTCTGAAGAAATGAAATAATATTTTGTAAAGAAAATAAGAAACTACAAAAACAAATAACAGTAGCTCTATAGCATCTAAGTCAAAGCAAGTATTATCTCCTAACTCCCACACAGTGTAATGCAGGCAGTATGTTGGCTTCTGGTTTCGTTCCAAAGCTGTTTCAGAAATATTTTAGGGTTTCTACATGCAGAGGACCAAAATAAATGCAGAATATGTGAATTTGTTTCACTTCAATGGGGTTATAATGGATATATTTCATTTAGTTGAACTGTAATACAAAATGAATCATGCATCTTTCATAAATACACGCTGTACATGGACATTTTCCTTTAGGATCAAGTTCTACTTTCAGAACATTAGACTATAAATGTATATTATTTTCTCAGCACTTGTTCTGCCAGAAGAAAATATTGATAAATGTTAGCAAATAAAAAGAGTCATAATCTGGGGAAGAGAAATGTAGTACTGATTAAAAACAAATTCTCAGAAAGATGCTTGTATGTGTGGGGAAATTTTTCCGTATCTGATTTTTTCTAAGATCTGATGATTCCATCTAACAGTTTCTGAGGTCATGACCATAAAAAAGATCTTAAACCATGCTGCTTCATTATTGACATTTCAAATATTACTTTCAAAAATTTATGAGGAAGAACATGTAATTTCATTTACTCAGAAATGGCAGTTTCAAGAGTCCTAGATAAAACAACTCAGGTAATGTGGGAAGTGATTTATTAAATCTTAAAGGCTAGACAAAAAAGTAACTAAAAATTCTTATAATTATTCAATCAAATTAAAATTAAAATGGAACACATTTAAATCCTTTACGATACCATAGTAATTGCTTAAAACTTTAATGGCATGTGCATATATATTTGTATAGAAATTATAAATCTGTGTCTGTAACGTGTGGAGAACAGAATAAACATTACCATAAAGACCACCCTCAATTATGCTAATGTATAAGCTGAATTCTTATTTACACTTTTCTGTAAAAAAAACCTGAATGAACCTTGCTGTTCCTTTTCTGTACAAACCCAGGAGCTAGAGGAGCAACATGAGGCACCCATGGTCCAAAATGAGGTAGTCAGAGCCTTGTTAGCCTGACTAGACACCCACAAGTCTATGGGGCCAGATGGGATTCACCCAAGGGTATTGAAGGAGCTGGCGTATGTGCTGACCAAACCCCTTTCCATCATCTTCCAACAGTCCTGGAAGACTGGGGAAGTTCCACTGGACCGGAGGCTGGGGGATGTTGTGCCCATCTACAAGAAGGGTCGCAGGGAGGATCCAGGGAACTACAGGCCTGTCAGTCTGACCTCAGTGCCAGGGAAAGTCATGGAACAGGTGATCTTGAGTGCTATCATGAAGCACATGCAAGAGAACCGGGTGATCAGGCCCAGTCAACACGGGTTCACAAAAAGGCAGGTCTTGCCAAACTAACCTGATTGCCTTCTATGACCAAGTGACTCGGCTGCTGGACGAGGGAAAGGCTGTGGATATGGTCTTCCTGAACTTCAGCCTTTGACACAGATTCTCACAGCATTCCGCTACGGAAACTGTCGGCCTCTGGCCTGGACAGGCGCACACTCTCCTAGGTGGAAAACTGGTTGGATGGCCGGGCCCAAAGAGTGGTGGGAAATGGTGCTAAATCCAGCTGGAGGCCAGTTACAAGTGGGGTTCCTCAGGGCTCAGTGCTGGGTCCAGCAATGTTCAATGTCTTTATCAATGACCTGGATGAAGGCATTGAGTGCACTCTTAGCAAGTTTGCAGATGACGTTAAACTGGGTGGAAGTGTGGATCTGCTGGAGGGTCGGGAGGCTCTGCAAAGGGATCTGAACAGGCTGGACCACTGCACAGAGTCCAATGGCATGAGGTTTAACCAGGCCAAATGCCGGGTCCTGCTCTTGGGGCACAACAACCCTATGCAGCTACAGACTAGGAGAAGTCTGTCTAGAAAGCTGCCAGGAGGAGAAGGACCTGGGGGTGTTGGTTGACAGTGACTGAACATGACCCATCAGTGTGCCCAGGTAGCCAAGAAGGCCAATGGCATCTTGGCTTGGATCAGAAACGGTGTGACCAGCAGGTCCAGGGAGGTTATTCTCCTTCTGTACTCGGCATTGATGAGACCATACCTCGAGTCCTGTGTTCAGCTCTGGGCCCCTCACCACAAGAAGGATGTTGAGGCTCTGGAGCGAGTCCAGAGAAGAGCAATGAAGCTGGTGAAGGGGCTGAAGAACAGGCCTTATGAGGAGCAGCTGAGAGACCTGGGATTGTTTAGCCTGGAGAAGAGGAGGCTGAAGGGAGACCTCATTGCTCTCTACAAGTACCTGAAGGGAGGTTGTAGAGAGGAGGGTGCTGGCCTCTTCTCACAAGTGACAGGGGACAGGACAAGAGGGAATGGTCTCAAGCTCTGTGGGGGGAGATTTAGGCTGGACATTAGGAAAACAATTTTCACTGGAAAGGTCATTGGGCACTGGAAAAGACTACCCAAGTAGGTGGTTGATTCACCTTCCCTGGAGGTGTTTAAGGCATGTGTGGATGAGGTGCTAAGGGGCATGGTTTAGTGTTTGGTAGGAATGTTTGGACTTGGTGATCTGATGGGTCTCTTCCAACCTGTTTTTTCTATGATTCTACGATCCAGAGCTGTCAGTGCAGCAGGAAGTTAAGTGTCTTGGATTGACTCCTAGAGCATCTGGGAGAGAAAGTGAAGTCAATTGGAAGGATTTTGAACTGTTTGTGGGCATAATACTCTACAAACACATACTCGCCCCAGTAGGACCGGTACTTGAAAGTATGACCTCCTGCAGCTGAAGGAAGAAGGCTTCATCAGTAGGCTCCTCTTGATCAGGTGGTCTGTAGTATACACCAACCACAAGATTCCCTTTGTTGCCTCTCTTATTCTCACCCATAAGCTTCTGAATATCCAGGGACAGCTATTCACCCACTTTCCAGTTCCTGACATAGAGGGCAATGCCTCCTTCCCTCCTTCCTGCTCTGTCCCTTCTCATCAGCGTGTGGCCATCAATAGCAATGCTCTAGTCATGGAATTCAACCCACTCAGTTTCAGTTTCAGCAACAGCAACTAGTTCATAGCTTTCTAGCAGCATGGTAGCTTCCAGCTGCTCCTGTTTGTCACCCAAGCTGCATGTGTTTGTGTAGAGGCAGTTCAGCTGGGCTGTTGGCTGTAACACCTTCTTAGTGGAACACCCTTTAGTTCCCTCAAAGTGTTCAATAGAAATTTCCTTGTTGGCTCCTACTAAGTCTGGAGCCCCCTACTCATCCCCACAAAATTTCACCTGTTCTGCAGCATCCCCAGTATGCCCCAGGACAACAGGTAGAGGGCCCATTACCAGCACCCCATCCTTCCAATCACTGTGTGTCCTCCCACAGCCTGGCAAACTTGATACTATTCCCCCTTCACATCGAGTTTAAAGCCCTATCAATGAGCCCTGCAAGCTCCTGAGTAAATACCCTCCTTCCCCTTTGAAAGAAGTGTCTCCCATTTGATGTCTGAAAGCCTGGGGCTGTGCAGGCCATCCCATTGCCAAAATATCCAGAGTTGTTACAGTGACACCAGCCACAGAGTAATGTATTAATAGACTGGGCTCGTCTGTTCCTTCCAATGTCACTGTCCACAACTGGAAGGACAGACGAAGAAATTACCCTGGCCCCAGATTCCCTCGTTAGCCATCCCAAGGCCCTGAAGCCTCTTTTGATCATCCTTGGGCTGCATACTGCAGCTTTATCACCTCCCACGTGGAAGAGCAGTAATGGGTAGTAGTCTGAGGGTTGTACTAATTTGGGGAGTTTCCAGGTGATACCCCTAACGTAGGCTCCTGGGATGTGGCAGAATAAAGGAAAGAAACACTAGAAAGTGAATGGAAGAAGCTAGCTATGCCAGCAACAGCATCTCTAAAGTTCCCTGAGTTTTCTATATTTTGTGCCTCATTGAGTTTGGGTTTTATTCCCAAAACAAGTAATTTCATAAGAAGCAGTCTGGGGCCATATACATCAGCACTTCAATATGAATAAGCCACAGCAAAAAATCCATTCTCTCTGCCAAACACAAGTGAAACTTTTTTGTACAGAGACAAACTCAATATTTACTAGTCATTTTTGTTGCATATTGCCCCAAAATTATTCTCACAAGTTCATATCCACCATTGTCCTAGTCCAAGATCTGCTGCCTAGGAAATCCTAATTTCCTTTTCCCCATTCTTTCCAGAGAACTTCATTGATTTTTACTGAACCCTGCTCCTTGCTCTCAAACATCTGTTTCACTTCTCCCATTCCACTGGACCGCAGTCAATGACGTTAACAATGGAAACCTTTGTTTTGTTTAAACTGAGGTAACTATCATTATGAATTATGAAGGTAGTACAAGAATCTTTGAAATATTAATCCCCTTTCAATTAATCCTTATTAATTTACTTTGTTGATAATCTGACGAGGTCTTTCTTTTGTTTAGTGTGTTTTTCTTTTTTATTATATCACAGATAGCCTCATTTAATTTAATAGAATTGGGCTATTTTCACTGACACCATCATGTATTGAAATTCCCATTTCTACAGAAAGATTCTACATAAAATAAGTCCATCTCTACCTGTAACATTGCTTTCAGCCAGGCTTTATGATCTTTGTTCTCAACTTGCCAAGAAAATTAAGAAGAATTCTTGTTTTTTTAAGAATTTTTAAGGACATTTGAAAGATGATACTGTGAAAAAACAAATGGTTTTGAGGGTCTTAAAGACCTGTACTTTATCTTCAGACAGCTGTAGTCATCTATTGAGTTTACACTTCCCTGCATTTTTAAATTGAACTGGAATTGTGAGAACATAACATTCTATTAATGTGTGCCTCTATCTCTAGTCTCTTTTCCTCTTTTTCCTTCTCTCCCAGGACTGGGATTTCTGATATACGGTCAATGTTACCTATATAATTCCCTCAGAAACAGCTAAGGCTATCTCTCTCACTACATATATCATGCTCCTTTAAAAGAATTAGGTAGATTAAATAAGTTTTTCAGACATAAGTATTTTCACATCCTTGAACCTATACTGGTACAGGTTACATCTAACCATGTTTTTCAGAAAATATGACATAAAGGTAGTTTTACACATCAGGATATTTACAACAGGGATATAAAATCATAGAAAATATTACAGATCCTGCAGTTCCCTTGAGAAAACTAATCCTGTGAGTTACTTGCATTTTCTGTCACAGCTGTTGGGTAACACCACATGAAGTAATACTTACAGATCCAATTTCTCTGCACCCACTGACAGTGAATTTCCCACATCAGGAAAAGACTGGGGAAAATGCAGACATATCACGAAAAAAATGAATCTATCATTGATTCATGACACAGTGCAAGAACAGTGCCTCACCATGATCTTATTCTAAGAACTTATATCCACACTGCTAACACAACACTTGGTCTTTTATCTGTGTTTTGCTAACTACTCTTTTTGTCAGGCTAATCTCAATTAGTTTCCATAAAGATAAAAGCCTTCCTCCTGGTCAAATCAGAGGTCTGACTCTCATGCCTCCTTAGGTGGCCAAGATGAACAGGAGACCTGAAGCTGCATCTGAGTGCAGACTGCAAACTTCATGTTCACTATCATCACCTTCACTCCCTGTTTCCCTCCATTACTGCCACCTCTTACATCTTCATTACTAAAAGCAAAATGTAATGTATGGACTTACTTCCACATGAAAGGCCAGGGGCTCCTTCCACCAACACACAGGATATATTTGGAGAACCTAGTTTCTCTGCTTAGAGAAGGAGTTGTTTTACATGAGATGTGAAATCTTGTTTCAACCAGCTGCATCACTTTAGTTGCTCAGATAAGAAAACCTAGCTTATTCACTAAGTGGACAGCACGTCTACTCCTCCTAATGATGCCAAAAGCCATTCCCTTGTGGGAGAAAGACCTTGGTGTAAATGTGTACTCATTGATCCAAGGTGAAAAATATTAGAATAGAATTGAGTATTTTCAGTTGCAAGGGACCTACAAGGACCATATTGTTCAACTTCTAGAATCTCTGATTGAGGTCCTAGCTACTTCTTTTCTTTCCTGTTCTTTTTTCTTTATTATTTTTCATGCCTTCAGACAAGTTCTTAGCATGAACAAGATCTTCTTATCAGTCTGCTTTTCCCAGAGAGACATCTGTGTGTCTCATCTATGGCAGAGAGCTTGTCTGGAGGATCTCAGAAATTTGGAGCCTATTTACTTTGCTTCCTCTTGTCTGTTCCAAGGTAATGACGTATGTCAAATCATAACTTTGGACTGCATGTAAAATGCAATGTAATTTTCATCTTTGAGCATCCTGTCTGTACAACTGGGAGAAATGGTCTTCTCACAAAATGTGTTAGATAAAACTCTGTTTCCATTGTTAGTTCACTGAAAAGTTTAAAATTGTAATGCAACAATTAAAATACCTGTATTTGTCATTTTATTTATGAGATGATGGGTATAAACTTTAAAAGACCTCTCTGCAGTGAACATACATTGCTGGGATGCCTGACCAACTCCAAGGAGGAAATCTAGCTACCGGAGAAAGATGTAAAACATCAGATTAGCAATTTCATATTTTTAAAAGAACTTCGTACCTGATTTAGCAATCCTTAATGTACTGGCATAGGAAGCTGAATTTCTACCAGTCTTTAAAGTCTTTTAAAAATCAAATTGCAACAGACTGAGTGTAGTCTTCAATATGAAAAACTGCTTTGCTGAAAATTTAATATTGATCTTTCTAACTTTTATACTTTTTAAGGCCAGAGGGAAGTGATCCTGGGAATAGAGGCAGATTTATTTTAGAGCTCAGATGGCATCCATTTTATTCTGGAATATCAACAAAAATTTTCAATTTGCCCAGCAGCTTCTTTAATCTATGAGATACTTAAATCAGGAAAAGTCTTAAGAATGACCTTTTCTGCTTAGATTTATAGTCAATTTTAGATGGCTCATGGTAACTAAGAGTATTGAACTGTTTCTTAGATCAGATGTAACCAGATCAGACAGCTCAAAATCTGCGTAGTTGCAACAACTCAACAGGAAATATTTCTGTAGGTCTGGGCTGGAATGAGTTGGATCAGAATCCAGGTTGCACTTGAATAAATGTTGCACATTATAGAATGAAGACAATGAAATAATTTATTTTCTAATTTAACGCATTGTTATGTCTACAATAACCCCTGGGGCTCAAAATTAAGACAGTGGGACAGTGAACAACAATTACCTGTGTCAAAGTATGTGTATTAAAGGGACATTTTCAAGTTGAGATTTTGGGTGTTTATTTTGGTTTTGTGTTTGTTTACTGTAATATTGAAGCAAGAATGATAAATAAGTTTAAGTGTTTTTCCCTTTGAGGTTTGCTTTAATTTTTTAAGTTGGAGACAAGACATTTATCATGTGGAAAGACAAAGTTCTAATAAGGGAGAAGAGAGACTGCAAGGAGGTGTAATAAAAGAAAAAAAGACAGAAAACTCATACACTGTGGAAAGTGGCAAACTGCTCTATGAAATGTACTTTAATGGCTTGGTCCTTCACTCACTTCCCCAGGTATTGGTTTGGAAGGCTTTTCCAGTGCTGGATTAGGGAATAGTTGGAGTTATGTCTTTTAAAGGTGCTGGGCTCTGGGAATTCTCTGCTATCATTTACTGCTTCTGTGGCTCTAAGTAGACTGAGGTATGGTTGAATTGCCAAAGGCATGCCATTTTTCACTTGTTTCTTTATTTAAACACACAATATTTTATAATAGCATCTAGGCAGATGATGGAACAGGATAAAGTTCAACTCATAGCAAGTGTTGAACAGATGGACAGCTACACAATGTGAAAAGCATAGGGTACCAAAAAATTAATTTTTTTTTGTGCTGTCTGGAGCCTAAAGAATCTCAAGAATTGGTGCAATAATTCTGTGATCCTGAAGGGATCTAGTATAAGGTTAACCTCTCACTTTAG
This sequence comes from Clamator glandarius, assembly GCA_033459285.1. NCBI lineage: Eukaryota > Metazoa > Chordata > Aves > Cuculiformes > Cuculidae > Clamator > Clamator glandarius. The sequence goes on from JAUNZM010000023.1 coordinate 559,141, forward strand.
AGCTCAAATTGATCACACTGTGTCACTTCTCAAACTATGCAGCCTAATAACAGGAAGAATCTACACAATAAAAACTGGACTAACACCTATTGTTAAAATGAGTAGACTGGTTAGATTTCATATATTTCATCTAGATAGTAATACTCCTGGGAAAACAGCAGTAGATATTTTAGCTACCAAAAAAATAAAAATAAAAATAAAAATCAGTGGTTGAACAGGATATATAAAATGTGTCTTTGGTGAATTTCACTGATGGCTAGAATGCTACCTGTTCCAGAAAAAGCTCTTGCTGCATTTTTAGAGGATCTCACCTCTCTAAAATACATTTCCTAGCTGACAATCTTCAGACTGCTGGGAGCTGACTAATCCCAGCTGATGGACGGATGGGAAGCTATTACTCAGAGTTTAGTCAACTCGGTTTTTCAGTTTTGCAACTCTGCAAATCATAGTGCCTGTATGATTAAAGTAAAACCCCAGAATCTTCTTTAAATTTCAGGCATCATATGTTTTTATACTGAGTTGATTATTTGTCATCTGGGATGCTTTTTGCATATCCTTATATAGTTAGATTTAAGAAATCAAGCATAGTGTGTATTCAATTATTCATAACAGAGTGTGCTAACTCATTAGTGATTGATCCAAAATTTCAAATGTATGGGCCTGGAAAGAAATGCACACACAGGAACAAGTATAAAATAAAATTCAAATAGGTCCTCTAAGGAGTATATGTATTGGTCCTACTTGGCATGCATATGTTCACTTTAGATAGAGACTTATTTTCACAGACAGAAAAATGCTGAGAATTTTTTTAAAAAAACAAAACAACAAAACAAAACAAGAAACCCCGAAACACACAGAGCAGTAAAGAACATCAATATATCAGTCGCAAGGTTCAGGTTCATCAGTGCGGGATGTAAATAAGTCAATTTAAAAATCTCAAGGGCAGACTGGCAGAATTATCATAGGGATCAGCAAAGATGAGTAAAATCTTGCATGTGTGATGCAATATTCCCATGTAAAATGATCACCATCTGGATACTGAGCAGCTTTACAGTGCAGGACCAAAGGTCCTTGTGGACAGAAATTTGAACTTGTATAAACAGTGTACCTTGCATCAATATGGACTAACTCTATGTAATACATCTGAAAGATCAGCAGATCAAGGGAAATCATTATTCCAATCTCTGCAAATTCTGAAAAGTCAAGTGAGATTATTCTGTAGATATTAGGGAACTGCAGTGGAAAGGAATGGTCAAAAGCCTGTGCATCAGTAAAATAAAGCAAGCATGGCCCCAGAGCATTATCATAAAGCTAAGATAACAGGAAACACATCTGTGATTAACAGGAAACACATCTGTGATTTACTCACAGACAATGCAGGTAATAGTTTATTCCTTTTTTCAAATACTATTCTATAGAAAAACAAAGTTAGACACTCAATATGGAATACTTAAACCTAAATATAATTTCATACATATTACATTTTGAATTTAAAACTATCAGAACTGTTTTCCAGTAAATGTTATGTGCATATAAAGACTTTTGAAATTTCCATGAAACCGGGGAGGAATGTGTTCCATTTTAGCTCCATCCTTGAAAAAAGGTGTTCACATCTTCATTTCAGATCATTTGTTAGTGGAAATGTAAACTCTTTAGGTAAAAATGTCCTGAAATCTTTTTGAATGAGAGAAATAATAACACTGAATTTCTCGAAATAGGTTCCAAATATTACAGATGTTTTCTAAAGGAGTCTCTAACTCGTTTGTTTAAATTACCATGACAAAAAATGAGTTTACAAAATTAGATGCTCCATCTCAGATTTATCCAGAATTTGATAAAGAAAATCCTATGATTCATCTACTACATTACCTTTATCCATAACACTATACCATTTACTCTTTATGTAAATATATTACATTGTTGACTTTAAAATATAATTCAACATTCGCTATAAATTTCAGAAGTTTTTGTGAAAAATGGTTGCCTTCTCTGCTCATATTTATGTTTTCGGTTTCTCCTTCCTAGATGTAGTGTTCAGCATATGCCTGTGTATAGGAAACATAGATAGTTGACTAGAAAAAAGAAAATGAAGAATATGAAATATGCAGAAGGCTTTTCATTCAGAAAGCTTGAGCAAATTTCTCTATCAACTTGTTAAATAAAAAAAGTGAGATCAAACATGTTTATCCATAGCCATTGATTCACATTTTTTCCTGTCTTAGCTCTGAAAACCCTAGTACAAAGAACATATTCTTTTAAGTACTCATGTAGCCAGAAAGGTTATGCTTTCTTTCTCAGCTTCTACTTATTAAAATTTCATGCATTGCAATTAAGATGAGGTCCCAGATGATAGCAGTAGAAGGCATAATGAGGTAAATTCATATCAGGTGTAATTTTATTGCTCTTCATAAATTACAACAAGGCTGAATCTGGATGACTGGTTTCTAAAATAAAAAGTGAGTGACATTACTGACAGAGATTTGATTTTAAAAGAATAACTTATTGTACTGATTTTACAAGAATTGTCTTTTTTTCTGTTATTTATTTGTTTTAGACTGTTGAATTCTTTACATGTTTTAAGTTGTTACTTTTCTGAAGCAACTTCTGAGTTTAGATTATGATAATGATTTTTGCAATGTGCTAACAGTTGTTATTCAATAAACAGAAGGACTTATTTATGACAGCAGATCTTTGTAATTTTGCTGCATTTACCAACACTGAATGAGAGAAAAGTGTGTAATACTTTGCAGCATCCATGCAGATTGTAACAACTTAAAGACAGGATAATAATAACTTCTATGTAAGTGTCATCAATATGCTCACAATACTTCCTGATAAAAAAGATGGGTTTGGAGGTGTGTCTGCAACTAAAAGTTAAAAGTTTAGTTGTTAGAAAATAGCATCTTTATATGGAAGCAGGTGCATGGGTGCGTTATTTCTCACCATATAAGAGGTGTGAAAATTTGCTTGATGCTAATGTGAACCAGTATATTTGTCAAGAAGTTTGAACAAACGTCCTAAGAGCATTTGTTCTGTGTTTCTGCCATGTCATCTTACATAGCTTTCAGAGTAAACTCTGACTGAAAGGGACTAGTAAGCATTTCTAGGCATTAATTTGCCACATAATGCTTTATATGCTGTTTTGACCCTTGTTCACTAGTTACAAAATAATTCTTGGGCGTAGATCAATATTATTTTAGAGCAAAGTTTTCTTCTGTTTTCCTGACTGTGTAGACACATACCATAGTCAGTATTGTATATACATACTTCTGCACATGTAAATGCTAGTGCCAGTCACAAAACACTGAAAAGTCAAACCTCGTTACCTATTCCTATAGCTAAATAAGACCCTAGTTGAATTTAACTTCATGTCCTGTGCTTACATAATACTCTGCAATAATGTATATACAATTAACAAGTCTCCTTAAGAATAGATGTCTCATTAGTGATAAAGATACAGCTTCTCTAGGTAGGGTACAACCTCAGTTGGTGTATTAGTTCATGATGGAATTACCGGTAGTAGATTTTTAATTATAGCTTTAGGCCATGATAGACCCGATTTGTTTTAACAGGTGGTATCTCTGATAAAGCTGAGTGGAAGAAGACATTGTGGTTGCACATTTTTCTAAATTTTGCTTTTTTTATTTGTTAATTATAAGTATTTCCTTGATTTCATTCTCATGTAGTCCTTCATCTCCCCTTTGTTATTCTGCATTTTTCTCGCATGAAATTTACTGCAGGTCCTCCTCTGTAAAATCCATATCTAATTTAATAATGACCACAGCCATGCTCACATTTCTGCTTTGATTCTCTTCACCTAAGACAAGAGGTAGGTCACACTTTTATGGTCATAAATTTTGCCAATTCCAGTTAAGCTATTTTTCTCATGGAAATTAATTTATTTCCAATAAGAATCTGTAGAGGGTGTGTTCATTTTCTCCATTATGGAACAAGAGCAAATATTTTTACTTCTATCTTTTATAGTTTGGTGGGCTTTAGTTTGTTTGATTTGTAGTTTTGTTTTGTTTTCTTCCCATTTTCACCATGAAATTGTTTATATTTTTGACTTAAACACAGAGTTTTTTTTATCTTTTCTGACTCTGCCTACATCTTTTTATGTCAGTTAGTGGTTATCATTTCATGTTGTGTTCTCCGATACTACTACTTAAAAAAAAAGGCTTCTAAAACTCTTATCCAGTCTAATTTAATATATTTCACTGTTTCTGTTCTTATTTTGTCACTGGAAATCATTGTTAGATTTTTTCATTAGAAGTTATTAATATGATTAGCAAAAGGTCTTGTCCAAAAATGATACTTTAATAAGCCAAGTAGTAAATAAAGTCTCTTACATCACATTTTAAAGTTCAACATTTCTGAAATAGAAAATCATTAGATTTTTCAATATACTTAGATTCCCAGTGTCCTTTAGAATATACTCTGATACATTCTTTTGAGGCTTTACGTATCCAGGAATGTTATTAAGAAGTCAGAATAACTACACTTACTACTTGTGATTGCCATTTTATTGTCTCAAAGACAAAAATAATGGTTTAAATGGATATCTTTCATTTTCTTTTTTGGGAGAACTTCACTCAACTTCTCTCATCATTCCCAAACTTAAAAATAGAGTACTAAACTCACGCAATGCATAAATTATGGAACTGTGTGTGAGAGAAGCTAATGTAATTTACACGTTTTGTAAATAGAAGATGTAAGATTAAACTAACAGAAAGGAATACGTTGGTTTGAGACATTGCTTCACATTCTTTTGTCAAGTGGCTTTCTCACTATGTCTTTTGTAAACATTCTTCATCTCCGAATTACATCTCACACACCCTTATTTTCAAAATGTAGCCACCATAAGAAACAGAAGTAAAAGTAATGTGTGGGTGAAAATCATGTCTTATTAAACAGATTTGACAGTAAACTAATTGTAAGGGATTATATGCAGTCTTTCCAATTCAATTGCTAATTATTTATCTTTCTTAACATTATTAGATTCATGACATTATTTCCCAGCAAAATTTTTGTTTTTATACTTCAAACTAGATGAAAAAAATCAAGGCTTGTCTTAAAATTATCACTTTGGAGCTTCCTGATCTAATGTGCACCCTTGCAGAATTCTTTTCTCTAAATATATTATGACCTTGATAAAGGTAAAAAAATGAAATATGAGCAAAAAAATACCTATATTCCAATGAACCATTATAAATCTCCAAAAAGATGAGTACAGGTTCTTGTCCCTTTCTGATTTTCACTAGAGCAGGCCACCAAGACTCAGAAGATACAGAAAAAATGTGTTTCCATTACTGTCCTAGAAGACTGCTCCAGCTGCAGGCACAGATATCTAGGTTTCATGTTGATTCCTTTCCTACAGTCACTCTTGACTTCTGCTTACCCAGTGCTCCATAATACACAGAGAGGAATTTCTTTTATTTTCTGGGCTTGTGCTGGGACTCAAGAGATTCATCTTCAGAAATTAAGAGGCTAAGGCAAATCTACATGCAGGATTCACTTCTTTCTAATCAATAGGTTTACCCATAAATACTGGTTTCTCCATGAATTATTAGTTGAAGACTTATTCAGAGATTTGTGTTCAGGTTATTTAACTGAGCGGTTTACATTGTCTACAATATGTAGGTTGACATTGAAGAGTAGGTCAAACCTTTTGTGACAAAGCCACACTACTTGTGTTGTCACTGTAGGCAGCTGTCATTATTAACAGCCTTTTCTAAGCTTTCAAATTATATTTTTACTGCTGGCTATTTCAATGGTGATAGTTTGCTCTGTTCAGTAGATTTAGCTTTCAAGTTAACAGTCAGAGGTACTCATACAGTAACTGGAATAAAATAAATACTTCTAGAGTACCAATCCTCCCTTGCTGTGGCTGTCAAGTGAAACAGACCAAAAGATCTGTCTCCTAAATTGTCTGTTTCTTCCCATTGATTCAAAGTATCCTATAAGACCAGCTTACCTTTAGTGCCGAATATTAGATTAAATAAATTTTTAACCTCAGCTTCCAGATTTCAAATAGCCTTACAAAGGCACTTCTGCAGTGAACTGAAGATGTTAAAGATTTTGGGCCTCAGATGTATTAGAAGATTAGATATACAAGGAAGTTTATCCCAAAATAATCAGGTGCTTAAGCTGCTTCAAGTTTCCACATAAACTTTGTAAGGTTTTTCACCTTCACCATCTGGATGATACAGTGCACCTTGAGCAAAATCACTGGTGACACAGAACCTGAAGGAGTGTCTGATACACTAGAGGGTTCTGCTGCTATCCAGAGGGACCTCATTAGGCTGAAAGTATTGACTGACAGGGACATTCTGAAATTCAGCAAGGAGAAGTACAAATTCCTGCATCTGCAGAGGAACAATCTCAAGCAACACCACACACTAGAGATCAAAAGGCTTCAAAGTAGCTTTGCAGAAATGTTGAAGGTCCTGAAGGACTACGGGTTGGACATGAGCCAGCAGTAGGTCCTTACAGTAAAGAAGGACAACATCATTTGGGCTGCCAGCCGATCAAGGGAGGAGATCCTTCCCCTCTACTCAACATTGATGAGGCCACACCTGGAGCACAGTGGCCAGCACTGGTGTCCCCAGTATGAAAGAGATGGGCATACTGAAGAGATTCCAGAGAACAGCCATTTACAGGATTAAAGAACAGGAGCACCTCTCCTATCAGGAAAGGCTGAGAGAGCTGGGATCATTTAGCCTAGAGAAGAGAAGGGTCTTGGGAAAGTCACTAATTTGTGCAAATAACTGAAGGGAGTGTGCAAATAGGACAGAGACAGCTCTTTCTAGTTTGTGTCCAGTGACAAGAAAAAAGTAAATGGACACAGGCTAAAAAAAAGTCTTCACCTGAACGTAAGGAAAAACTTTTTGACTGTGGGAGTGACCAAGCAGTGGAACAGGAGGCTCAGGGAGGCTGTAGAATTTCCCATGTTGGAGATAACCAAAAGCCATCTGTCTTGGGCCATGAGCTCCAGGTGGCCTAACCTGAGCAGGGGGCTACCAGATGACCTCCAGAGGTCCCTTCCAAACTCAACCAATTTATGATTCTGTGATCCACATAATTCTCTGAAATCTGGCAAAAACATTTGACATCTGTAATATTAAGTGTTTATGATATTGTGAATAATCTAGCCACATAAGTATACAAGTATCTATGATTTGGTTTGGACTGTGATATGTTGTGATGATTAGAGGTAAACTGAAGTACATACTTGTTTACTAGCCTACTTTTCCAAGTTTTTCTCATCTCTGGTTCTTACACAGCTGAGGTGTTCAAAGGAAAAAGATGGGATTTGCAATCCCGTTGAAAGTGTATTAGAGCATCTAATGAGATGCTTTTGACTGATTGTATCAGTTTCAGCTTAGGTGTAGTTTAGACAAGAAATGTGGTATCTGGTTGTGGAATCAGGAAAAGAAGTAAAGATTATAAAGAATACTTGTTCTTTTCAGAGTTCTTACATACATGATCAGAGACAATCAGCATAAAAAAATCCTTATTAAAGGGATTTGGTATCCTCCCCCCATCAAGATATAGTCAGGGACTTAAAGAGGAATAACGGGTGGAAAATAGTCCACAAATGGAGTAACGGGTGGAAAATAGTCCACAAATGGGGCAGCAAGTGAACCCCCTCCTTGCCTACACCTCCTGAAATGCCTCTGCACAATAGATACAAGGCTCTAGCTCTGGACAACCAGCCACTGGACAATGTGGGTCCCAGTCAATCTACCCCAGAGTAGGGGCTAAGAGTAGAATATCATCACCCTCATATTACTACAACTACCACAGGGAAGAACAGGCTAATCATAGTTGCAGGAGACTCTCTGCTGAGGGGAACAGAAGGTCCAATATGTTGATCAGTTCCTACTCATAGAGAAGTCTTCTGCATTCCAGGAGCGTAGGTTAGGGATATCACTTGGAAATATCTCTGTGTCCAAGTCCTCTGTCCGAGAAGTATACAGTTTTTTGGACAATATACTAGTACATTGTCTAGTATGTAAAAGTGCAATGTAAATGTTCTTGTGTGAAAGATTATCATCATTTTTTCTGAAGTATAAAAATAAGGTTTATTCTAGTTTCTAATCAATATTCATTGGGAATAAAATCATGCAAGATAAAACCTCAAACCTCTCTGCACCAGCATTCACTACAAAGAAATAATAAGTAATAAGTATATATAATATTTTCACAACAAAATATTGTAGCTGATAACATATCTTCTATCCAAAAAAAAAAATCCTATATGTCTTCATAAACATTGACTGTTAAATGTTTCTGAATACTTTTAAATAATTAATATAATCTAAGGAAGGTTATGAAAGTTTTAGGTATGTGTTGAATGGGACTCTACCCTTACTCGTCCTTTCTGAAACAAAGAATGTCTAAATTCAATATCATTGCTAAAGTTATCTGAGGTATGGAAAATATCACAAACTAAATTTCTTGTTTATATTTCTAAAGCTTTTTTTTTAATCAATCTGGAAAAATCTGCAAATGAAGTATCATGTGTAAACCTGTAAGCAACCCAGAAAGCATGTACTATAGTTAATAAAGGCTGTACATATTCTCATCAAAGGCTAATAAGTAGGTTTCTGCATCTTATGCAATTTCAGTTTCTGTGTGTATTTAATCTGTAGCAACACAGAAATCACAAGATTACATAAGCAATCTTTTCATCAAGACAAAAATCTGCATTATCTTAAGAAAAATTTGAAAAGCTCTCTTTTTCTAAAAAAAAAAAAAATGGGAAAATGATGAATTGATCTGTCTGTTGTATTTGCTGTATCAACTGTAGATTGCGAGTTCAACAAATGCGTAGCTGACAGCCTAAGCACATGCAGAAGACAGTCGTTGCTGTAGTTTTCCTAATGTTTCTCATACATCACTTCATATTAATAGACAACCTCTGTTAGTTTGGCCTTAACTTTCTTGGACAAGAAATGTTGATGACTGACCAAAAGACCCCTATTATGTGACAAATATATGAGGAGAGCGTGGCTTAGGAGGAGATAGTATTATAATAGATAAAGTCTTTGCTCTTAAAAGAAGCACACAACATTTTTATTTGCAAAGCAGACATTTTGCACTGACTGAAGATCATTATACAAAGTTACAAGTTAAATGAAGACCCCTTGCTGTGTCTACTGATACAGTGAACCATTATTTAAAACCACATTGCTGTAAAAGCCAATAAATTGTCAGACACTACAGACCTCCATCTGTAATGCAGATGTTAAGTAAGCAAACAGTGAAGGCTTCTGTGTGTGGTCTTGTCTTCATGAGAATCTTCATACTTTTATTATGAAGTATCACTAATCATTTTCATTTAATTCCATCCCAGAATTCAGAAATTAGTTCCCAGTTCTGTATCAGAGCTAACAAAGAGAGGAATCCTTATGCATTCAGAGGATAGGCAGGTAAAAAACAGACATGCCATTCATTCTGCAATTATTACACAGTTAGATATTTATATTTGACTGAGTTCTCTAAAACCATGTTAATAGTGCAGTGCTAGCTTCTGCTAGTATTGATATTTTTGCAAGATTAACCTTTAATTAATCAATTGTGCAAATCTGTTCCACAGACAGTTCAGCTTTTGCCTGCATGAAAAGAAAATAAGATTGAATAAAATAAAAAGTTCCCGCTCCGATATTTCTATTGAGTCCGTGTACTAAGAAAGATAGAGTTGTTTTAATTAATGCTGAGCAGTGCTTACACAAAGTCAATGTCTTTTCTGCTTGTCATGTTACTCCATCAGCAATTGGGCTGAGGGTGCACAAGAAACTGGGAGACAATACAGTTGGAATGGTTGAACCTAGCTGACCAAAGGGATATTCAACATCATATGATTAGCAATAAAACTAGAAAGAAGAAGAAGGAAAGGAGGGGTATTTGTCCTGCCAAGTAAACTATTATACATGATGGAGACCTGGCTTTCCTGGATATGGCTGAAAACACCTATCTACCAATGAGAAGTGGTGAATGAATTCCTTGTTTTGCTCTGGTTGCATGACCAATTTTTGCTTTATCTGTCAAACTGTCTTTAAGTCAATTCATGCGTTTTCTTACCTTTACTCTTCCGATTCTCTCTCCCATCCTACTGCAGGGGAGTGAGTGAGCAGACGAAATCTTTTTAAAGTGTTTATAATATTATACTTAAAGGCAATATAAGTTACTATCATGCCTTCATGAACATTAATATGTATTCTGCTAATGCACAAGCTAGAATGGAGGACCTTCCAGCAGCAATAAAGCCTAAAAAGCTTTTAGCAAATGATGCAAAGTTATTAAAGTATTCAAAGAGTCATATAGATCATTTATCATGATATACCTGTGAAATATATGTGAATATCACAGCCTGTGAAACTGTGATACTGCCTTCATTTAGAGTTTAATTCAGTATCCTGAACTATGATGACATTATCATTCAAAATTTAACTGAGATTCAAGGGTTTACTATAAAGATTTCTAAATATTCTCAGCGTACTGTCATACATGTGAATACAATAAATGGGGATCTGGTCCTTTCTTGTCCTTTACCTTTCTGGGGATATCACTGCTGTCCTGTGTTCTTGAAATAAGAAAAACTAGAAAATATGTGGTTTTTTCTGAAAAGAAACAACTCTCTTTATTCCAGTAGCATAGAATTATGGAGTTCTAGAACCAATGAAATCTTCAAAGGTGTTTTGAACTGCTGCTTATTTGTGGAAATACTTCCCTTGCACAATGCTGTCAAGTTCTTGAAAATATGGTAATCAGTAGGAGAGAGGTCTGGTGAGTCAACTGGTTGAGGTAGATTTTTGTAGCCCAGTTTGTGCAGCTTCTGCAGAGTGATTTGTGAGATACACAGCTAGCCATTGTTATAGAGGAGAATTGTTTATTTTCCATTGACCAGTGTTGGCTGTAAACATTGCAGTTCTTGATGCATTTTGTTAACTTCCTGGTTATACATCAGCTTTGATAATTTTTGTAGGATTCAAGAAGTTGTAGTGGATATTTGCACTTGCCAATCACCAAGAAGTGACCATAGACTTCTTTTGAAGAAGCTTGTATTTGAGGAAGTATTTTGGTACTTTATCTCAGTCCAGTCACTGTACAGTATGCTAACAGTTGTCAGATAGAATCCATTTTCTGCCACATGACAAAATTTGATCAAGAAATGGATTGGGTTTGTTGCACAAAAGAATTGCAGAGCTGACTTTGTACTGGTGATTTTATTTGATTTTTTTTTTTTTTTGCAGCTTATGTGGCACCCATTTGTTGAGCTTTTTTCATATTCCAGTTGATGCAAATGTTGAACCATTCTTGAATGGTCAATATTTAGTTCTTTTGCAACCTCTAGACTTCTTTTATATGGGACAGCTTCAATAATGGCATACAATTTGTCATTGTCTGTCACAGAAAGACATCTGTATTCCTCCTCATTTTCAAAGCTCTATGTGTTACAAAATTTTTTGGAACCCATGTTGAGCTGTATGTTCATCAACAGTCCCCTAGACAAATGCTGAGTTGATATTGCTAGCATTTTCTGCTGCTTTATGCCCCTTTTTGAACTTACACAACAGAATTACTCAAATTGGGGGGTTTTTTTCCATCTTTAATTTGTCAGTGTAGTATAAAAAAAGAATAAACAGTGAAAACAAATCCATTAGCATAAATAAGTAGAGGGAATTGGGGGCTTCAGCATGCTATACTACACGAACACAGCTAAAGAAAAGATTAATGCAAAATAAGTATCACAATTTACAATGACAAAACCCAACAATTAGTTTTGTACCAATCTTGGAGCTGAAACTAGAATCTGTGGTTTATTAATGCTTCAAACCTACATTATACTAGTTAACTTAATCAAAAGATGAAAAAATCTGTAGAAAACCCTTTCCTAAGTATATTTCCCATCTCTTCTATTATACATCTCTTATCATATATGTTTCAATTATTATTTTGTCTGTAAGTCATTTCAGTGTAATGCTACAAATTCTATCCTATTTATTTTCCAGCCAGATGAACACATGCACACATTAAGGACACATATATTTATACTGGTTACAATTATAAGGCTATTATCCTTCTCTTTTTTAACATTGTGTTCAATGAGATTACTAGTTGATAAATGTAACATCAGCTTCAGTTTCTGAATATTAAGGACTTATAATTTAGTTTTAATTGGTGCATCTAAAAATTCACAACACAAAAAGAATACCTGAGAATGACATAACCTCTGTAAATGTAATTATGTTAATGAATTCAATTTAGTATGAAGGCTACATATCTCTATCACCTTCTCCTTTTCAAGAGTATTAAATTATGATCACCATATAAATGATGACTAACTTTAATACTGAATTTTATTGGATCCACTCTGTTGTTCTCATATAGTCCATGGAGAAATTCTAGGAAAAAAGCATTTAGTCACAGAATATATTAAAAAATCAGACTTAAGGGCAGTGAAAACTGTTAAAGATTCATTAGTGCTGCTTTTTCATGTTTGTGAGGAAGATTTTGAAGGTAAAACATTCTTTCATTAAGAATTGCCAGTGAAATGCTAAACCCGGTAGATATTTGTTATTTCAGCTTTTGTTTGGGAGGCTGATCTCAGGCCCACTGAACAGTTTTCACTTTCAGTTCAATTTTAATTGTCCATAACATTTTGTCTGAGATAGGAGAGGATTCTGACAAAACCTTACAGAGATTCTTTTCATTATCATATGTTTCAAATGATTGAAAGGAAGGATAGTTGCCTGACATTATCCTGCTGGAGAGAATGGATACTGCCAGTAATACATATTTTTTTTTTTAAATGTGATTTCTTCAGAGAATAATAGAACAACCTGAGTTGGAAGGGACCTACAAGAATCATCAAATCCAATTTCTATCCCTGCATAGGACAACCCAAAAATTTACACTGTGTGTCCAAGTGTATTGTCCAAATGCTTCTTGAATATTGTCAGGCTTGGCACCTCGAGAAGCCTGTTCCAGTGCTCTGTCACTCTCTGGGTGAGGAACCTTTTCCTAATATCCAACCTTAACCTTCCCTGGCACATCTTCCTGCTGTTCCTTCAGGTCCTAAAGCTGGTCACTGGAAAGGAGACATCAGCATCTGCTCCTTCACTTGTGAGGAAGCAGTAAACTGCTGTGATGCACTCTCTCAATCATCTCTTCTCCAGGCTGAACAAACCAAGTGACTTCATCTGCTCCTCATATAACTTCTCCTCTAGACCCTTCATCAGCTTTGTGGCCCTCCTCTGGACCCTCTCCAGTAGCTTCATATTCTATTTATACTGTGGTGCCCAAAACAGTACTTGAGGTGGGGCTGCAGCAGTGAGGGGCAGAGCAGGACAATCGCCTCCTTTGGCCAGCTAGCAGTGCCATACTTGATGCACCCCAAGACACAGTTGACTCTCTTGGCCTCCAGAGCACACTGCTGGTTCATGTTGAACTTGCCTAGACCAGAAACCCCAGATCCCTTTCCACAGGGCTTGTCTCCAGCCTCTCACTACCCAGTCTTTATGTACATCCAGGGTTACCCAGTCCCAGGTACAAAACCCAGCACTTTCCCTAGTTAAAATTCATGCTGCTGGTGATTGTCCATGTCTCCAGTTTTTCCAGATCACTCTGCAGGACCTCTTTACCCTCAGAGGTGTCAACACCTCCTCCCATTTTCAAGTCATCTGTGAACTTGGTTAATAAATCTTGAAGTACTGCATCCAGGTCATTTATGAAGATATTAGAGAGTATAGTTCTAAGATGGATCCTTGCAGAACTCCGCTAGTGACTGGTCACCAGGCTGATGTAAACCCGTTCACTATGACACTTTGAGCCTATTGTGTCAGCCAATTGTCCATCCACTGCATTATGTGTCTATTCAACTGTATGCTGACTTTTAATTAAAGAGGATACTGTGACAGAGAGTATCAAAGATCTTGCTGAAATCCGGAAAGATCATGTCAACTGGTTTTCCTTGGTCAGCTGAGTGGGTAACCTTATCATAGAAAGAGATAAATTTTTCCCTTTATAAACCCATGCTGGCTGGGACCAAGGAATAATCTTCTCCACAATCTTACCAGGAACTGAAGTGAGACTAACAGGCCTGTAGTTACTGGGGTTATCATTGCTGCCTTTCTGGAAGACTGGAACAACACTTGCCAGTTTTCAGTCAACTGATACCTCTCCATATTCCCAAGAGCACTGATAAATCATTGAGAGGGGTCTTGCTATTACATCATCCATTTCTTTAAGTACCCTCAGATGAATCCCATCAGACCTCATTGATTTATAGGGATCCAGCTGGAGAAGAAAATCCTGCACATTTGGGGGTTGATTGGTAGTTTATCATTTGGACAGTCTTGATCTTCTAGCCCACGATTTGGGGACTGGGAATAGGGAGCCAGTGGAAGCCCATCCTCAGTATTGAATACAGAGGCAGAATGGATTAAAAGTCTCTGCTTTGTCTACATCTTTGTGTATGAAGTGTCCATGCTTATGAATTAATGGGCCTACATTTTGTCTGGCCTACCTTTTGTTACTAATGCATTTTTAAAAGCCCTTTTTATTATTCCTTCACAATACTGGCCAGCTTCAAGTCTATTTGAGCTTGGGCTGCATGAATTTCTACCCTACAGTGGTGAATAGCATCCCTGTAGTCCACCCATGTCACCTTTGTTTTCACTGGCCATACACCATCCTTTTATGCCTTGGTTCAAATAGAAGATACCTGCTCAGCAAGGCTGGCCCCATGCCTCACCTACTTGACTACCAGCATTTTGGAATTGCCTGGTCCTGTGCCTTTCTTTTCTTGTTTGTTTAGGTTCCATGATACAGATTAATACGCAGAGAGATATAATGACCAAAAGTAAAATGTGGAAGTATGAAAACCCAAATAAACAAAAGAATCCTTAAAACTCTTAGGGCAAGTATTCTGGATCTGTTTCCATTTTCATTCTGTAATTCCTCTGCTTATAGTCAATCAAAACATTGGAAGTGGTATATAGTTTCTTTAAAAATAATATATTGATTCCTACATCAAGTGTAGATTTTTGAGAGGGCAAATGAGATAGAACCTGACTTTTCCTGAAGTCAAGATCAAGAGAACTCTCACTGATTCATTAAAGAAAGACCTACATGTATAGGAACAAGGAAACACAGGAAAAAATATTCTGTTTAGATCAGTTTATCATGAAAAGTACTTTTCCAGAAGAATTTTGTTAAAACAAAATTTTCCTCAGAGAACAGAAGTGTTTTTTAAGTCTCTGAGCTAAGGAGTCTGATGACAAAAAGTATCAATGTTCTGAGCACTGGCACAGGTTGAGAGTTTGTGAAACCTCCATCCTTGGAGTTATTAAAAATTGATGGGATATGGCCTTGGGCAGGACCTGGGCTGCTCCAAGTCACCCTGCCTAAGCAGAATGGTTAGAAAACGTAACCTCCAGAGAGCCTTTAAATTTTCAGCTTTTCTGTGAATCTATGATTTTGAGTATACTAGAAAGCAATAATTTTGTAGTTCATAGAGCTTTGGGTGTTTGGCTCTTAGTTATCAAAATTTCTCTCCCTTGGTAATCCACTTAGGTATGATTAGTTTAATTAAATAAATAAATTAGCGAAATCTGAACAATTATACCAGTTTATTTTCAAAGGACTCTCATTCTTAATGTTGATACAAACCCTCAATACATATAAAATGTGATTGATGAGGTCATATACATGCTGTTGTTTTGAAGTGTGATCATGATACATTTATCAGTTATGTTAAGGACACAGTATTACTGTCAATGACACACTGTCAGGACTATGAAACAAAATGTTTCATGAAAAAGTACCTCAAAAAACTTTCAATGAGAAAGTCTTCACAGCAGAAATGTCAATACTGTAGAATAAAGCACTACTGTCAGATAACAAAGCTAGCCAAGTTAGCCAAGTCAGACTACCACCCTAGTTTCCCTGGTTTACATGAGCTGCTGAGGTAGTTATATACCTCCTGAGTCATAATATTCAGTATCAGATTGAAATCTGGCTGTTTTAAAGTGATCATTCCAGCTCTTCAAGTCTCAGTTTCTTCCTTATATGAGGAAAAATACTATTTAAAGCAGTGAGGATAAAAAGGATGTAAAGGATAGTGTGAGGATAAACACTACCATAACAGATGTCACTTTAAACTCTATTGTAACTATACACAGACTGCATGTTGATGAATAGACTGACAATTGATACCTTTCTTTTTTCTCCTCAGCATGGAGACCAACGCATACTAGAAGCATGTATTGTCTTCCCCAAGGCAGAAGCAAAATCTGACATCAGAATCAAGGGTTAAATATACCCTTTGACTGAATAACACTCAACATCATGTCCTAAATTCTAGGGTTTATGAGGTATATCTCTTGGAATAGACTTTAAAATGCTAATAACTAAAGGAGTACACTTAACTGCTTTTGGAAATTTTAATATTATTAAACAATTCAAAATAACTGCTATCTTTCTTCACAATATGTTAAGCACACCTCTAAATTGTTCAAATTTGAATTAAAAAGTTAAAAGATAGTCTTTGAAGATTAATCACATTTAAAGGAACATAATTTAATTAACACTTTCCTCTAAAAATATTTTTAAAATCTTACTGCTAAGACGTTGGCCTTTGATTTTGCATGGGATTTTGTTTCAGGTCAATTAGGGATAATAACCACTTGTATTTGAAGTGAGAAACATGATATTTGTTTTAACATGAATTTTTAAATTACCTATAAATGTTAATAATCGCAGAGAACTAAACTCTTTAGAAATTATCATTTTAACATAGTAACAAAAAAATGTAATTAAGCCATCCCTAAAGCAAAAGTCAATTTGGTGTTACTCGTCTTGTCCACCCCTCCTTGCAGGTGGAACCATTTTTTCACTAACTCGAGGATGGCCTTGGTTGCTATAGGAATAAGTATAAGCAATGGCCTTTCTGCATATCAATGTTTCGTGTTATCACTCCTACAGAGAAATACTGTCCAAAAAACCATACAGTTAATTCAGAAAATGAAGCAACTTAGATGACACTTAGCTGAAATTGGAAAACTATTTCTGCATTAACTGAAAAAAGAACACACAATAAAACAGATATATGCGGGGGTTGGGGGGTGGGTGTGTTTTTTGGGGTTTTTTTTTGTTTGTTTTTTACTGTGATGATATATAATCCATTTTATAGTCTTCTAAATTCTTTTCTGATCAGCAGATGGTTTTTGAAGTAGAAAAAATATTGCAGTTGTACTAGTAGTAAGAATGCCAAACTACATAACTATTACTAAACTAAGAATTTCTTAAACCCTGCATGGCAAATATTTAGTGGTGATAAGAACTGACAGTTCCCCATGAATTCAGAGTGGTCCATGGGTACTCAGCATTGGTTAAAATTAGGCTACACTTCTGTTTCTTTACCCTGCAGAGTTTAGAATCTTTAAAAAATTTTTCTTTTCAATTTTATTTTTATTTTTAACCTGAAGAAAACTCATATTAAACTGTTTTTCTGATCATAAGCAGTTCACATACTAAGGAATGCATGGCTTAGATGTTTCCATTAAACTTTACACTAGGTAAACATGATTATTAAGAAATGTCTGTAAGGAGAGAATTCCTTATTGTATTTCAGTTTTGATAACCTGGGGATAATGATCAATGGCAGTTTAGCATTACAGTAAAATATTGATAGGAAATGGGAGCTCTGATGAAAATGTAAAAATACTACAAGTTCTAAACCTTGTCAAAGAAAACATTCAGATATTTTCATTTTTCTAGTTTTCCTACAGCCTGTTGACAGTCTTAGTAGATTCCATTCTAGCAAACTCAAGGAAAAAAAATCTCATGAGTAGTTGTTTGCTGAAATATTTCAGTGGTATTGGACACAGCTAATCATATGCACCCCTTGTTTGAACCACTGTAATTTGTTTGCAATTACTTAGAAAATGGAAACAGTATACAGTAAGCACTGATTTCACACAGAAATACTTTGACTGTGTTCTTTTGGGAGATGAAAGAAAACAAACCTGGCAGGTTGTTACATAACCCAACAACATATCTGCACCTCTAATAGTGAAATTTCATTTTAAAAGGGTACTGTGGGCAGGTTATAGCAATTCTGGAAACACATTAAATATTTTAATTTTTTTTTTAGTGTAATGCTATTAATTTCACAGATTGGAAATAAATGCAAACACACTAATAATATTTTTTCATGACATATGAGCATTTGCATCATGAAAACATGTCAAATATCTCAAATTCTCACACCTAATATTTAAAACCTGTTTCCTCTCAGCAGTTATAACAACCTGATTTACATCTAGTTGAACAGTAATATAGGATGAAATACTGATCTCTTTGCTCTTAATGACTGTTGTACAGGTTTGGTTTTAGAAATACTGAATTAATAAACAGACATGGCAGTAAAAAAATTAACTTTTCATATCTGAAACTTAATACAGGAACACAGAGCAAAATCAAGCATAGTAAGATAAATTCAAAATGAATCCTCCATAATTTCAAATTCAAAATCTCTAAGAGAAGACTCAAAAGAGAAGACTCAGAACAAAATTAAAATCTGCCACAAAAATATTATTTTCCATAAATGCAGAAGCTTTCTCATCCTTTCGGTATGTGGGCAGTTACTTATTCTTCTTTGCACATTAAAATCAGATAAGTTGAAAAAACATAAAGAACCTCTACATTGAATTGTTTAGAATCCAATATTTCTGTAATTGTTACTTACATGAAAGTCTTAAATACACTTCATATTTTTGATGAAGTGCTTTTTAAAGTGAGATTTCATTCCTGCAAGCATATGACAAATTTTTATTAGTGATTATTCCATTGTATTTCTGTTTGAATTGTCTTTGTTTAATAGGCAATTTTTATCTATTAAAAGACATAGTAAGTACAGTGTCTTGGCCTTTCATATTTATAATTGTTATTCTCAATAACTCATTTTTACTTTTGAAGCTAGAACAGATCTGATTCCTAACAACCAGTCTCAGAGATTCTGCAAATAGATTGGTAATTAAGCTTGTGAATTACCTGGAATTTGAAGACACTGAAGGACAGTCACATTTATATGTATTTATTAGCCTTCTAAACAATTTCCCAAGCATTCTAATGGGATTAGAATAAAAGATTGTCTGGCTAAAATAAAAGATCAGGACTTCAAAATGTATTTTCTCAGAAAGCACATGGAAAAAGAGAAGAATTGAGAAATTTTGTATACATAACAAAGTAAAAGTTTCCACTTATGTGTGGAAGTGTATTTGAGAGGAAGTTCTTGACATTCATTTTTAGGCCAGATCTATATGCTGCCAACAATACATAAAAAGAAGGCAGGAAAAAATATCACCATCAATTCCCTAATGAAAAATCTCAGCTTCTGACCCTGGAATTTGAGCAAAGCTGGGAATATTCTTAAAAGCTCTTCACTAAGCAACTGTTTAGGATTTGAAATGCTGCTGTAAGGTTTCATGAATATTTTTTGCATGAAGCATTTTTAATAAGACTGGAAACAGTGAGGGAAACAGAAGTGTGTATTTCTGGATTTCTGTGGAGCCAGGCTCCTGCTGTGTTGTGCTGCATGGGGTCAAAGGAGCAGATTGCTTTGCTTCTGTTTGAAGTAACTCCCTGTTTCTACTGTATTTTCACTCATGCCTAGGGCTCACTAGGTGTTACAAAGAACTAGTGGCTCTGCAGGTGCCATAATCAAGTCTCCTTGGATTTTGCAGTCCCACTATAGTCCTGAAAACACATGAAAAAGTGCTCCTGCCCACAAAACATCATAGAGTTCCTAATCTTAAAATAGAAAACAAAGGGTGATATGGCAACCCATTCTGTAATACTTGATGCGAAGAATTTTAATAAATATCAATTACATGATCACTACAGTTCTCAGAAACGAGAATGTGAAATGCAGTAGTAGATGTACAGAAGAATCTTCATAAATCCCTCTCTGTATGCATTCGTGTATCCTAATTTGTCCTTATCACTGTTGTCTTCCAAAAGTAATCATTTCCTCTATTCATGTAGTTTTAGCATCTTGTGCAATAGCGCTCTGACCTCTTTTAATCCAAATATCTGGTCTAAGCATGAGAAAAGCAATAAAATGTGGGAGAACAGAAGAAGGGAAGAATAGCACAGGTCCAAAGCAATGCCTTGAACTATTTTCATTGTAGTGAAAAGAGGAAGTTGAACGCACAAAACACATTTTAATAGTTCAACACTCTCATTTCAGACTAGACCAGCTTATGGGTTTGAATTAGTTGTGTTGTTTGGGATTTTTTAATCTGAAGAATGTAAATTGTAAGTCAATTTCTTTTTGAGACATGGTCATGGAAGTATTAAACGCTATGCAGGAAAGGTGTTTATTTTCTTTTATTTTGTTCCAAATTACAGATTATGCTGTTACTCAAGTCATGTGCACTCTCTCAGTTACTGTACAGAAATTAGATAGCTGTGGCAAATTTTCATTTCACAAAAGCAGCAACCAGAACTGAAGACTTCTAGATAACCAGTTCGATAGCTCTTTCATCTCAAAGCAGTAGGCACCTCTTGTTAAAAGAATAAAAGAAACAAACAAACAAAAAATCTCAGCTTTACTTTCAAATCCTAAGGTTTGAGATATAAAAATAGATAGCTATGGGCATAAGGAAGAAGAAATCCTGTAAAAATATGGAATTTTGACCTATAGTAACAATAAATGTGAACCCCTACTGTGACGTTTTTATGGAGTTACATCTTTAGGGTACAGTAAAAGTTCAAGAACCACCTCTGAGTGATATAACTGATCATCATACCATGCTAGATTGAGCTGAATGTGTGTGTCATGCTGGTAGTACTCTGATTACATTGCTTCTGCTCTTACCTAGATAACAGATGTCGTTTTATGTCAGCAGGAGACTTTTCCACATCCCCTGGCCTATTTACTAGTTCCAATTTGCATGTTGCCACTGGGCAAGACTTCAGAGTCAATATTAGAGCTTAATATTTATTCAGCTGGGATGCGGTCAGATGTGTAATAGCGCTGAGATACACAAAAACAATTATTCCAAATAGCTGCATTAGAATTCAGAGAAGACACTGATGGTCTGAATACTTCTAAGTTCTTTTTTCCATATCAAGCTACATCTTACTCACTACAATATTAATAATTAAAGCTTTGCCTGTGTACCGAGAACCTCAATGTCAGCATGTATTCAGAAACTGAAGTTATTAATATATCTTTTTTACTTATATAAAGTATTTCTAAGATGGTATCTCATTTCAAAGTGTACAAATGTATTAGAAGTCTGACTCCTTCCTGGCTACACTACTTCTGTTTGCAGAAATTGTTGACATCATTTTGGTTCTGCAGTAATTCAGTTAATGTATGATTGCTCAGCTGTTTGCAAAATCTATACAGAATAGCCACCATACTACTATAATATCTCTTCCTTGACTGTCAGTTTATCATAGGATTGATTTTAGCTGCAGGCAATACTCTGTTGTGTTCTGCTGAGTTGTCTGCATGAGGTGTGAATTGTGTCATTCAGCCATGTTACCTGTGGACTGTAGGCTTCTCTTTTATTGACCAGAAAAACTATGGCTATACCATTACAGTAAGACATGTGTAACTTCAGTAGAAAATTGTTCATTCATTGCTCAGATCATTTTAGTTTTCACAGTATGTACCATAGAGTGACTTGCTTTAATCACTATTGCTGATGTGGACCAGATTCATCTTCATTCTGTAGCAATATTTTACAGTTTTGTTTTTTTTAATTCATTTGGGGTCTGGTGGTGTATGCTGTTGTTTTTCTTTTAATTAGCTATTAATTCAGCTGTCAGAATTTTAAGACAGAGAAATAAATAAATGATCCATTTCCCTATTTCCTCCCAAGCACTTGCCTTCTATTGCCATTTTCTCAGTTTCTTTCACTTGTTTCTTAGTACTTGAATCTTGCAGTCTGGCATGACCGCCCTACTTCTGCTTGGCCTATATACAGCTCATGCTAGAAGGACTGTAGTCAACGGCTTTTTTTAAATTCCTTTCCTTTCTGCAGTATGATCCTTTCTAATTTTCTTGTATGCTTTTGCATTATATGTAACTACAATTAATGAAATATTAATTATAAATGACTTATGCTTTTAATTTATTTACATGACTCTTAAGCGGCCTAGAAAAAACATGGATTTGCAGCTTCTCCTCCATCCTCTCTCTTATCATGGAGTTCTTCCCATATTCACACCATATCTGTAATATTGTAAAGCATGCCAGAGTTTCATAAGACGGTAAAGTTTGTAATATATAGATTCTGGTTTTCAGGGTTTGTTTGGTTTTTTGTTGTTTTGGGTTTTTTTTTCTGCAGGCCCTGAATGAGCTTCTGGGGATTTACATAAAGAAAGGAAGATTGTACAGTTTAGTGAAATGCTACTAGCTTGAGGCTGCAGGATAATCCGAATAGTGAGGAAGGACAAATAGTTCTGGAGGAATATATGGTGATTAAATATATGGTGATTAAAATGACCAGTCAATTCCTCAACTTTTTGTCTGGCTCCACTTGGAGTGACAGCTTGCAATCTGGAGTATTCCTGCCATCAAACAAGAGTGTCTGATGCTTGCCCTGTGTGCTAGTGGAGATGTAAATATTCCTATTTGTATTTTGTCATGTAATTTTCAAATGATCATAAGCATTACATTAGGTTACTGCAGTGTATTCTAATTACTGTTTCAGTTTGTAGCCACTCAAAAAAGTTTCAGATATGATTTTTTTAAACAGCTGTTCCTA
This sequence comes from Clamator glandarius, assembly GCA_033459285.1. Lineage (NCBI taxonomy): Eukaryota > Metazoa > Chordata > Aves > Cuculiformes > Cuculidae > Clamator > Clamator glandarius. The sequence continues at coordinate 581,934 of JAUNZM010000023.1, forward strand.
CAGGAAGAAAATGTTCATTGCCCATAACCAATACTCCCTTACATTTTTCTTTGACTACAAAAGCAATTGTCTATGTATCTTGAATATCTTGAGAGATTTTCTGTGTTTACTTCAAAGATTTTTGTTAGGTTATGTGATAAAGCTCATCTGCATACTCCAAAGGAGCTCAGGGAAACAATGACAGGAGGAGAAAACCAAATAATACCCTGACTTTTCCCAGGCCTATCACAAGGTATATCAAAGGTCCATCTCTGGAATGAGCACAACAGGAGAAGGAAATCCAATTAAGGATTCCTGAGTATTGAAACTTCTGTCCAGGTCCCATGAAAACCTCCAGCCCCAGGGTCCAGATGTGAAACCCATCACAATGATTTTCTATCTGTGACCTGTGTGGCCAGTGATTTATATGCTCACATATGTGGTATGTGTGCGCTCTGTTCCCTCTCCATGCTGGGATTTCATCTTCAGCTTTGCTCCTAACAGCTCTGAGTACCGATACAAATCCATGCATTTCTCTTGGATTTGAAGGCCTGCTTTCATTTCAGTCTCTACTTTGGGAATCCTCCTACGATTTTCCATGGTCTGTCTCTCGACCCTTACAGCACACCACTATTTTCCCTTGTGTTTTTGTTTACATTTCCTTAGCCAGAATGGTTTTGTGTTAAAAGGTATGTTTTAACATGCATGTGTAAACATGTGTGGAGGAACATACAACTTCAAGTGGATTTAAAAATTTGAGACTTAGCTTTAATAAAATGTAATATTCAATTTTCTTTCAATGAAAGAGCTCATATATTTTACTTTCATTCTATTCTGTAATAAAAAATAAATAAGACGCATTTCTGAGTGTTTCTTGGAGAAATCATAATATCTTCAGTGACACAATATCTCGAACATATTTCTGTTATTTCTTACTTCCATTATTGAAACATGCAACTTCGGACCCTCGGCTAGAAAAAAACTTGAATGCACTCAGGTTGAGTTGTTACTTTAGAAAGTGGTCAGGTCTGAATATCCACTTCAGAATCTTATTCTCACATTACTTTCCTCTCTATTTATCAAGCAGTTCACTCTGTTGCAGCAGCAGTACTGTGTTGCAGTCACCGCAATAACTGCAGTACTGGGGGGGCAAGTTGTAACTACTATAGTCACTTTTAGTTGATTGTAAATTATGTAAGAGTATTATCCCAAGCACAAGATATTTTGGTACTTTACAGAAGAATTCATAACTTTATTACTTTGTTAATTATAAATTCTTAAATTCTAGTTAGGTTTGAGAGAAGAGTGGGGACATACTTGACAAGAGCCGTTAAACAAAATGTAAGATGAAATCAATTAATATTATTAAAATAAGGTTCTTGATCTATTGGACTTGTGATGGACAAAGAACAGTTATGATGATTTACAGACTTGTTTTGAATTGTAAATGACGTTTAGTACTATCAGAAACTGAACTCTGTTTTCTTTTTATTAATAATGAAATTTACAGCAGTGAGCTACTCATGTTTTCTTCCTCTTCATATAACCCACACCAGAATTAGCCATTATTTCATTCGAAATAAGCTACCTGTGCAGAGGAATGTAGTACTAAAGGGTCCAGGACTTAGTAGCTCCTTTTCTCTTTCCATATTTCACCCATAGTGATGTTTTAGCAATAGAAGAATTTCTTTTCCTAAACATCTGGTACAGCTGTTAAATCCTCTACTACTTCCCATGGGTTTGAGAAAGTGTCTGTTTACCAGCTGAATCATACTGTGCAAAAAGCCCAAGTACTCCTGCCAAATGAATGATTTTCCTTTTTCATTAACAATGAAAATACACAAATGCAGAAGGAAATTTGTAAGATTTATCTGTTTAAACATGGAGCTGCACTGAATGCTTGCTTTTGTTCTCCTTAGATACATGAATACTTGTATCTATATAAAAATATGTTTCAAAATAACCTATATTCCAAAATATTTATTTTGAAATCAATTTGAAATCGTGCATATAGATAGAGACTTGCACACACACAATCACCCACACACTGGCACACAGTAACTTTATTTGAAGCAGTAGGAGGAACTTGATATTAAGGTGCTATTTTTTCCAAGTAAGTGGTAAAGTTACATGTGACCAGCTTTACATTCTGTACATAAAAGTATATATTTCTAAGCATCTATATGTTCAAGCTGCAGGAAGCAAAGAAAAATTATTTTAAAAGCATGTGTTGCAAAAGGCTTTCAATTATCAAGAGAAATACAGGCAGGCATGGGCTCCTGGAGACTGACTTATTCAAGAATGTAAACTAATTTAAAAAGAATATATATATAAAGGAATAAAGAGTTAAGTTTAATTCCCCACTGCCAAACCATAACAGACATGAGAGCTGCGAGAACACTTTCAAAGCTGTATGCAAGCCTATCAGCACACAACATTCCCTTGTCTCAGTCTCCATACACTACTTTGAAAGATTTCCCCAAAGTTTTGTCTCGTATTTTCTTATTCCTAAGAAACCACTAAGCTTTCATGGCAGAAATGAAAGAAAAATAGCAAAGACAGGAAGGAAGTGGGCTGTACAAAGTGAGACAACGAGCTTAGTAGCTCTGGCTGTACTAACAGATTTTGGTGTAGGAAAGAAAAAAATTAATCACTTGTGAATATTTCATATCTTAGAAGAAATTTTTCAAATGTTCAACTACAAATGTCCAGAGGATAAATGATACCTTTCAGTAAGAAATTCTTTGATGTAAACTGACAAAGTTGGAACAAGTCTGTCATTAACAGCTGTTCCAGATATTGTTGTTTCTTACAGCCATATTGGAATTTTGTATGAATGGAGAGCAATAAGAATGTCTTTCCTAGCCTAACTACTGAGCACAGCCTTTCAAGACACCAAGATAATAAGTAACAGCCTTAAGGACTCCACGAAGACGTACCAATGCTGTGGATAGATACCATTTCTCATATAACCTTTTGATGGTCCAGCCCTTCAGTCATCTATCCAGAAAAATGTCGGTGACAGTAGTATTATTACTTAGGATGCTATGGAATGACAATAAGGTTTAGAAAGGAGTATAGTTTATTTCACTTCCGAAAAGAAGCAAGATCCTTGAACCACCAAATACTTTGCTTGCCACAAAAAAATGCAGATAAACATTTAGATTTACTAGGTATTTATATGTTTAGTTTCAGAGGTAAGCAATTACAGTCTGTATGATATTTATGAATAAATACAGAATGAGGAGTAAAACTGCAAGATTATTCTGTTCTTCCTTAAATGGGTGAAAATATTACTTTTTTCATAACTCTATCTTTCTGGAAAAAGCAACAGATTTACAATTGCATTATATTATATAAGATACAATTTGTTGTCATACATACCCTCCTTACAGATGAAATTCTATGATTATTCTAGAAATTACAGTGTGATGTGACAGACTCATGGTATTAAAATGGATCTTCAGCAGAGATTTATGTTCCTTAAATCTGTAGAATATTATGGGAGTATTTTGTATATTTAATAATCATGCAGGCATATTTACCTTAAAATGTTCCGGAATAAAACAAATCTGTTCTGTTTTTAGACATTTTATTCTGATTTTGCTAACCCTTATAATCTTCATTTTGCATACTTGAATTGTAAATTCTCAGGATAACTCAATAATTATTTTTCTGAAATCCTTTTGTAATCTTATTTCATTGTTTCAATTTCCTTCGTTAAGTTCAGACTTTAGTGAGAGGCCATGCAAAATTCTATTAAAATATTCAAATAGCCACTTCCAACACTATTTTCAATGTTTTAAAACAAAGCAGTTTTCAAATGATACTTTAATCTCAGACTGAAGCGCTAAAGTGTGTGTCACCTCTATTTAAGTAGTACTCATTACTCAAAATGGAGAATAATAACATCCTGATTCAGTGCAGTGAGTATTTAGATTAACTGCTTCATTTCTTAAAAGTTATGTCTGTCACAAGAAGAAATAAATCAGTGTGTGTATACTCCAGTTGTTTCAAGAAAGTCAGAAGAGTTCTTTTGAATCTTTAGTTAACACCACCAATAAGTATAAGTATTTTGGTGGTACAAGACCTTATTAAAAAACTCTGTTTACTCATTGCAATTGCAAACTGTTGGACTCAGAAATTGCATATAGTACAGTACTATGAAAACAGACTTCAGAACGAGCTGAAAATTCGGTATTATCCCACTCTCCACAAATCATACAGTCTACTGCTGACAGTATTTTAGAAGTCATGAAGATGAGTACTTATTTTGACTGAAGAAGGAGTGATTTGGTTTCCCTTCTCCCCATCCTATCTCTGGTCTGGCATATGACAACAGCATAGTCAAGAAACAGGTCTATTGCTTAAATGCAAGAACAGAAGACTAACAAACCCCATTAAAAGACCACTCTCTGTTGGCAAGTAAATACAGCAGTCTCATATATAAAACTCATTTAAAAAATTGGTCTTACATGGCTCTCAGATTTTAGTGAATTAATTAATTTTTACTCTTTCTGAAAAAAACTCAAGTTTCATTAGGTATTTACATTATGTTTTAGGAACTCATTCTGAAAACTTCTACTCACATTGATATTTTTTCCTTTTTAAAGATTGTAAAGTAAAATAATATGAAATACATTTTATTTTTAAAGTACTTATGAGGGTATATAAAACACTCTAATATGTGGTTTGATTCATTTATTTCATTAAGTCTAGTAACTTATTCTGTTTATCTAGCAATATACAGATCTATCTGTAGTCATATATTTCAGTAGTCATGTTTTTCTGTTAGCAACCTCTCAGTCTTCTTAGAAATATTCAGTAGTTAGCTACTTCAAAAGAGGATGACAGAAGAGTAGACCATAGCCAAGCAATGAGGCATGATTCTGCTAATTTACTATCGAGAAAACTTTTCTTGCATGCACTGTACAATTCAAACTACTTGTACTGCTTTTTATGTTACTAATGATCAGAATCTTGAGCAAATTTTATAAAACTAAACCTAGGCAAGTACAACAAAACTAGTTTTATATACAACTTTGTCAAAGTCCCTTTATCAAGAAGATTAAACGTGGACTGACTATGAAATTAAAATGTGTTAATTTCTAAAACAAAGCATTGAACTACAACTAAATTTATCTAATTCCTAGAAAAATATACAGAATTGTTATGTTGTGTTTCAACTTATTTATACCCCATAAGGAGAATTGTAGTATCATAGAATCATAGAGTAATTTGGGTTCAAAGGGACTTTTAAAGACAGTCTAGTCCAATATCCCTTAACATGGGCAGGGACATCTTTCGCCAGATCAGGTTGCTGAAAGACACTTCCAAAATGACCTTGAATCTTTCCAGTGATGGGGCATCTATTGCATCTCTGGACAACCTGTTCTGGTGTTCCACCACCCTCAGGGTAAAAAATTCCTTCCATCAAACTTGAATCTACTATATTTTAGTTTAATAACATTCCCCTTTGTCTTATTGCAACAGTCCCTGCTAAAAAATTTGTCCACATATTTCTTATAAGACCCCATTAACCAAAGAAAGTCCTTAATAAGGTTTCCACAGAGCCTTTTCTTCTCCAAGCTGAACAACTCCACCTCTGGCAGTCTTTCAAGCAGTTCATTGCTAGTTTACGATCAGCTAAAATATTGTGCTGCAGAGAAAATAGTAAGAAGAAGGTTGTCTTTGGGGCATTGAAAAAGTTGTGAGACGGTTTCCACAGCAACTATGATATTACACACCAACGTAAACTCAGCCTTCTTAAATTTATTTATTTATTTGAGCCTACAGCTTTGCCTCTGGCATAAACCTTTGCAACTGACATGAAGCTTATGATACATGTCATACTTTTTTTTTTTAAACTGCCAAATGTAGATCTGACCAGTCAGCTTAAAAGGGAGAATTCTCACAGCCAGAAAAAAGAGGAGAAAAAAAAAAGAAAAATCTTACTGTCAAGGTTGCACCTAGAAAGAGATGGATGCAAAAGTGAATTTCCAGTTTTCAGAATGTAGGTTTCTGGCTTGCATGCTAGGCTTAGGAAAAATCCACAGTAGGTTATTTTAAACTTCACGTAGTGAAACACTTGTTTTAGATGTAGCTCAAAGTTGTTACAAAATGAGTGCTTTGGAACTGGAATTGGTTTGGAATGCAGAAAATGCAGAAACATCAATAGATGGGCAAAAAGAAAGGTTGAGGATAGTAGTTCCTGCAAATCCTGTTAAAATCTGCAAGATTTTAGGAACAAATTTTGATTATTTACTAGAACTTATGTGAAGATAATTGTGTGGGGCTGAATGAATTAGAAATAAAAGACTATGCTCTTTAGGGGAAAACTGATCTTTACTGCTCTCTCTTGAGCTCTTGAGATGTGATGATGCACAGAAAGACATGCAGACACACATGGGCCACTCTGTGATCCCAGGAAAAGCCATGTGTGTTAAGGGAGAACATTCCCATTGTGTCCTTGCCTTTGTACCTGTGCTGTAAGCTGGAGCAATGAGGCCCCCCATGGATGCACCTGGAAGTCCTGCTGTCTGGCAAGGAAGGTAAGTGAGTATGATCAGTCACCCTGACAACCTTGGAACTTCTTCCACTTGGGTCATAGCCTGAGCAGCACAGTACGACAGCTGTACTCTCTGGAAATTGCCAGATTTTTACAGCTAGTAGAAAATACCAGTTACCTAACCCTAATCATGACCAGAATGGACCAAAGCAAATCACCTTGTGATTCTATAGTGAATATAAATGAGACCCTTTGAGCATCCCTGGATCACAGTGGGCTGTGACCAGCATCTCCACCTGAGTTAGGATGCCTTTCAGGGTAGACTTATCAAGATTCAAAGATTATCCAGTAATAAACAGTGACAAAGGCACAGGGTGAAGTCAGACTTCTTGAGAATCAACAGTCATTTGCTGATGAATGCTGGTAGATTAAAAGCGAACGATTCAGTAAGCTTGAGAAGAGGGAAATTTTGGGCGTAGTTTAACCTGTATATTTATGGGTGTCTGTGTATTTGTGTGCCTCTGTGTTCAAGATTTAATTTAGGAAACCCTGCTGTAAGTCTTGTGTGAACATTATCATGCTCAAATCTTCAACTAAGTTACTATTCTGATTTTAACAAATTCTGTTAAACCACTTCATTAAAATTGGTCAATGTTAAAAGAACACTAACCTTGTGATTTATCTCAAAATACTAATAAATCATAAATTACTGCTAAAATCTGATAAAAATAAATTGGAGTAGCTGGGTGAATGTTAAATCATGATTTGTGACAAATTGGTGTAGTCAAAGATATCAGCAAAATTACTTCTATATGTAATCTGGATCACCCACTTCAGACATGAGATGAGGGAGGGTAAAGAAAGAGTCAAGAAGGAAACTTTATTTCTTTACACGAAGCTTTGCATGGAAAACTACTAGAAAGTAAAAGCAGAATCCAACTGAGTGTTGAAATGAGAATTACACAGACATAAATGATTTTTTTTTCTTTTTTTTAATGAATAATGCTATCTATACTGGTTTTCATGTAGATGATGAGGCAATTCAGAACAAAATAAAAAAAAATCATAAAGAAAAAAAAACTCTAGGCCAGGGCTGCATAGGCTTTTCCTTACAAAAACAAAAGGTTCATGTATTATTCTTCTATTCTATTTACTTACTACCTATTTACTGCTATGTAGTTTTTACTCTTGTTTTATAAATTTCAGTTAGCTGCTGCCAAATCCAAATAATAAATGCTTCAGCATACAATTTGTAAATTGTTTAGATTCTGAAATACAGAGTGTGACAGCAATATAATGTCAATGCAATGTATGGTCTGCCTTTTTAGACTGTGACTCTTCAGCTATACCATGATGAAATTAAATAAATGTGTGAAAAAGTCAGTCTTTCCACTAGCAATCATTAATCCTTCCTTTTTTTTACAAGCTTGGAAGACAGCATATGATAGCCCAGGTGAATCAATATCACATGTACGAACTACGTAAATTTAGTAGGTTTGACTTTGTGAACTTGGAAAGATCTCAAGTTATATAATGAGAAATGAATACACTGAGGGTTGTATTGAGGAGAAAGTCACGTGGGGTGGTCAGGATGAAAAGATGCCCTGATTTGTTGTTGAACAGATAGATTGAATAGATGGAAATTAGTGAACCAGCTCTCACTGTTCCTGATTTACTTTTATATCTTCTGCTTTTTGCTTATTCATAAGTCTTGGAGATGGATATTTTTCAGATTACTTTACACTAAGGACACAGCCTGATTTGCTTCTCATATTTTTTAGTTGAAAGAACTAATTGTTCAAAAACTCAGGGTTAATTTATATACCCATAAAGGCATTTATTCATAAAAACATGGATTATCAAAACAGAATTGTTAAAAGTGCTGTGTCAAAACACACTGCACTTCCTTTCTTTAGAAAAGAACATGAGAGTCCTCACATTTCCTCCTGCGTATTATGAAGACAACACATATTTATAATTTTGCTCCACGATTCTGTGGTAGTCTGGTTTTCATGACACCTGTTTTTCACTAGAACTGTTGTACAATGTCCAAAGAAAGGCAGATGAAGCATACTGTCTATCTTTTTTATTCAGTGCTCCTTAAACATGTTGTCATTCATTATTAGATGCTCCAACTGGAACAGTCTCCCTTGAATTGTTTAGTCACAAATTACACTATGAATTAGACTATATTTCCTCTTCCTGCTCCTCTCCTTACTTGGTTGTTAATTTTTAATCTTTCAAAAGCTCTTTCTGCTTCACAATGTAGAATGCAGGAGTGCCCAAAATAGTCAGATGTTTGTACAATATAGGAAAGGGTGCACAAATAGAATCTTGCCCTTCCACATTTATTTGCTTGTCTTGAAAAATTAAGGTTAAAGCAATGTCAGAATTGATCTTTAAAATGTCAGTGAAGGTATAGAATAGTAAATGCCTCTTTAACTGTTTATCAAAATAATTTTTAAAAAAATTATACACACATATACGCATATGTATTTGTACATACATCACATTATAAGTCACATGTTTAAATAACTGTTTTTTAAAGTTTTCAATAGAAATACAGCCTTAAAGTGTGAGATTTAGTGTCAAGTAAATATAGATTTAACTTCTTGATAAATGGTGACTTCAACACAAATCAGGCCTAAAACAACTTCAGATTTACAATCATCTACTGTCTCCTGGCAATGTCTGCAGGGATCTCACCAATATTTAAAGAAGATGATAGACTTCAGGTAAACTTATTTTAAAACAAAGTTGCCAAGTTTATGACCTCTAGCCTGCTTGAGTCAATGGAGAATGGAGAAACATAAAAAGAATTAAATTAGTAAGAAAAGTAGAAGAAGGCATTGGATGAGATGAATCTTATAAGAATCAGTCTTAATTCTATAGATGGCTATATTCTGAGGATGGAGAACGTTATCAAAGAAGAATCATGAGTGAAAATGAATGTCCTATGCATACATTTGAAGTGATTTCTAAAATCAAGATATAAGAAAAAATACTTTTGATCAGTAAATCATCATTAATACCAAAAATAATATTCTCAAGTAAATATTACCTTCCAGCTTCAGAAAGGCAGCTCCAATCTTTATTCCTTTGATTCTTTCCTTCCCCTCCAGCCCCAGTCACGTTTCACTAAACCAAACTGGGAACCCAGGTGAGACCTTTAGATTTTGTGCTGTGAAATTCACTTAGGGTTTAAAACCAAATCCCATTACTCTGCATCTCCAATATGTGTTAATGGGAAGTGGTATCTCTGTGGCATTTCAGAGATGTTCTGTCAGGGCAAGCATTTTTTCAGAAACATATTTCCAGGTATCTGTACCCCAGCAAAGAATGTTACAATGCCTGTGTAATACTTTCTTAGGATCAGTTTACTCTCACAAAGAGATCAAGTAGCAAGCCATCACTGATAGTGTCCAAATGCAGGTGTCTATGAACAACATCAAATAAGAATGCTTTTTCATCTGTCTCTGAATCCTGTGTCTGGGACTGACAAAAGAGATGCATGAAAGGAGAACAGAAAATATCTCATTGATAGGAATTTTAGACAGCAATCTCCCATGGAAAAATTTTGTTCTCTCTACTGTAGTCAAATCAAATGTTGATTAAAGCTCTTGACAAGCTTGAAAGGAAATGTTCTTTACTGAAGGCGATGTGATTAGCTCTTTCTCTATTTCTAGATTTTTCTGACTAAACCAAAAAGAAATATAAAATGAAACCATTCATCAGGAAACTGACTGAGAATTGGACTAAAATAACTTGGTATCTTTTCCCTGATTTTTATTTAAAGAACTTAAATTACTTCATTGTCTTACCTCAATATTAGTACCATGTAAGCAATGTCATTTTCTACAGGTTGTCTAGGACAATTGCTTGATCTCAATCCTTCATCTGGCTGACATTCTATAGTCATGTGAATAATTGTTATTGGAATTTCCTAGGCAGCACAAGCGTATAGTTCTCTATAGCCAGTACATCTATCTTCTTTGCCAGTGTACAAGCATGCTAGTTTCTTGCCAGAACGAAGATGGAAGTAGCACTCTTGGTAATGTCAGGCTGAAATGAACTGTGATCAAGACAATTATAGCATTGTTTGTGTGTTATTCTTCTATATGCTTGAAAATTAACTTATAATCATTTCTCTTGGGGGATTTTTTTTTTAATAAAATGAAAAATATGCTCATTAACTTTTTCAGCATTCAAGAACTTCAAAATAATTTCATTTTTCCTTGCTCCACTTCCTTTTAAAAATCCGGAACATAAAGCTGCGTCATACTTAGACTTTCTCATTTACACTGTAAGACTCTTGTATTCAGGGTTGAATAGCAGCTCAGTGCTGAGGTCAAACTACCTTGGGATTAAAAGGTTCACACATAGGTTTCCAGTGGGAGGTGTTGGAGAAATGTACTAAGCCTTCATGTAGTCAGTAAGCTCTATCACAACCTTTTTACCAGGCTGTGATCACAGAGAAAGTATTTGGATCACAGTGTAGGCACCTCCCCTGTGGAAGTAATCTAAAGCTATAAATGTTTTCCTAGAGGCACTGAGCTGGAGGATATCAAATTCTGGAACAGAGCAATTTGCATCCAGCCTTTCCCAGCAGGTTGAGGTGTTACCCAGATATTGTCCTGTTTATATTCAGATTTTTTTTTTCTGACCTGGTGCATCACCCTCTAGTGGATGGACCTCAAGGGAGGCACTGGATGACTGATGTCCCTTCCACTGCAGAGAAGATCATGTTCACGACCATCTGAGAAACCTGAGCATATATAAGTCTGTTGGGATCTAAGGAGATACATCTCAGAGTCCTGAGGGAATTGGCTGATGCAGTTGCAAATATTCTCCATGATATTTGAAACTTCAAGGCAGTCAAGTGAACTAATAAAGATTACTTTGGCAGTTATACCCCAGAAATCTTTCTACTTGACAGTACAAGGAAAAGGGTACTTGCGAGATATATAAGGGCAAAATCAAAGGCATGGTATTGATTGATACTGACATTTACATTGACATTGAGATTGCACAAATAACAAATATAGAAGTAGCCTTCATATATAGTGAACAGAATAAAAGGAAAGCCTAGCTAACATTATGACATTATACTCCGCTAGATTGGACAACATGCTAACAGATTAAAACCCTGAAACAGGTTAATGAATACTAGAAGAAATAGAATTTGATTACAAATGTTTAACAGCAGAGTCGAACAAGAAAAAGTTTGTGTTAAATGGCAAAAACTTGAGAAACTTGCCAAATCAAAAGCCAACAAGGGAATATCTAATTATACATAAAAACTAGTGCTGATACATAGATTTTTGTAATAAAGTAAATGCAGACAAATGCCACTGTAAGGATAAAATCTTCCTAATATTCATCATGACAGACATACTCAGATAGTCATAGCTAAGTCCAGAAAAACAGAGCATATTAGCCACATTCCTGTTCTATGAAAATAAATAAACATTTTCATTATATTACCAGTTACACAATACGAATCTCCCCCTTTTCTTTTTTTCTAGAAGAAAATGTTTGATCTCCAATAAAGTACTCTTATCAAAAAGCTGTAAATCTACAAAGAGCAGTGAGCCACCAAGTTTTCTGGTTAGATTATTTGATTTGCAACATATTTATCAGATTGGGGTGAGAATGCAATACAGGTATAATGTTCTGAACAAAGTCCCTTTGAAATACTGCTAGTCTGGATAGTTTAATACATATTAGAAGAGAAGGGACAGTTTCAGGGCCATTGCTGGAGCACAGCTTCTGCAGGAAGAGATTCAAGTTTTTTAGATCCAAGTGTTAATTGCACTTCTGTAACATTACACCAGAATAATCATCCACTATTTAGTTAATTGTTTTTGCTTTTAATCTGCATAAACTAACCTGATAAAGCACTGTTAATATGGGTCCTTAGGAGATATTATGTTGTTGAGTGTGATTTGTTGGGCTTTCAAGAAGTGGAATCCTCATAAGACCATGTGTTTCCAAGGCCAGTAGTTGAAATTTTCTTTTGATAGCCAAATAATATCTTTGTGTCAGAGTTAAAAGAAAAATATATAGGCACTGAATATTTATCCATTTGGAATCTTTGTTATCAAAAATCTTTATAGCCTCTGATAAATGTATCCTAGCCTAAGATCAATGGAGCGTTGTTCTGTCTGTAAATATCATAGTAACAGAGATTCAGAAATAGATTTAAATAAATAATCAGACAAGGTTATGCAATAAAGGATTCCAAAGTCATTTTCAAAAAGACATCTAAGCTCCTAAGGTTATTGTTGGTTGCACAGTTTGCAGTCTGCTACTTATGGGACTTCTAGCTACAGCTACTCCACAAGCTAGTCCACAAACTATCATTCTGAAAATTACCTTATTCCCCTCTGAAAGTTCAGTTTGGTCATCCACATGACTTCTGAAAATGGATTGCTAGTCCTAGGTTGCCTGGGGGTTTATGAAATGTTGTCAAGCATGACTTGAGTAAAGACATATGTGAAACCTCTGTCTGAGGAGAGAACTGAAGTCACTTGCTCCAAATTTGGAGCTATTGACACAAGTAACATCCTTTTCCTCATGGACCAGTTCCTATCATTAGTTCATAGGACAAATCAAATCAATTCAAATCAAATCAAATAGGAGTTAGAAATGCTTCTTACTATAAGTGAAAATCATGAGAAATGTTTTCTTATGAAGTATTCCACAGATTGTTTTGGGGGTGATGTAATATAAAGAAGAAAACAAAGAGTTTTGTGGGGATTTACTAAAAAGGTGTTTGTTAAAACCATCACAGGACACGAAGATGCTTTGTGACCTCTTGTCATCCGAATAAAGATTATCAAAGCAAGAAAAAAAATATAGACTAAAGAGAAATTATGAATCAATTAGTACAAAAGGTCCTGTGAGAAAGAAGAGGTAAAAGTAAGAGGTGGAGCGAAGATGTGGGGGAAACAGCAAACTAGCCCTTTCTGCATACTGAAAACTTTGTGCAAAGTCACACTTCTATGGCTGCATACAGTCATTCAACTGCCTGTCATCTTGACAGAACAATTAATGAAAGGGTAAAGGTTCCTTTCCTCCCCACATTTGTCCCATACATGCATTGCTGTCAAAAAGAAAAAATCACCAAAGGTTTTCACATGACAATTTCCATGACTTGTTTATGATGTCTCTAAAGACATAAATTTAGTAGAGATGAACAAATGACTTCAGCATTACGTACTGTGAGGAATATTTTCAGATTGGATTGATGCATGCATTATTTTTTCTTGTTGTGCTGCAAATCCACTTGATAACAATAAGTTCACCATCATCTTGGTCAACTGATCTACTGCTCCCTGTAATTAAAAAAAAAAGAATAAAATCCTTGCCTTCTGACAGCAATCCCAGAACCTGACTGACTGTAAAAGAGACCTTTGGTTTTCCAAACATATTTGTTGCCTTTATCATGTTTAAACTCATTCCAATTGGCTTGTATGCTTTTAAATTAACTGAAGTATTAGTCGTAAGAACAAAAATTTAGCAGAATTCTACAACCAGATATTATCAGCATAGTATGGCAGTGTCATGTTCATTAGGGCTTTTTCTCTTTCACAACTTGCATGTGCTGATCTAGAATAAACTGCAGTAATGTAATTAGTTAGATATATAATATGTCTTGTCTCCTTAACTTATTAAACATCATAACAACTGGTACCAGAATAAGATTGAAGATATTCCATGTGCAGCTAAATGGCCTGGGTTTTTAGGATTTTTGTTTGTTTGTTCATTTGAGGGAGGCAGTTATGGGTGAATGTTGTTGTTTTGTTTTGATTTTTTTATATATTCTTCTGAATGCAGATGTATCACAATGACCTTGATTGTGATTTCGATTTGCTTTGCTTTTTATAACAACTCTTTTCCTCTGTGTTCATATAATACTTATTTGACCAACTTAGAAAAGATTTGCCTGAAAAAACCTGAGGCATATATTTAAGCATTAATACATGTGTAAGCTTGCTTGAATTTTTATAAATTTGTTGCTTTCAAGTCTGACTTTTTAAATACACTAAACTGCTAGTGAAGTCATCAGTAAACTTGATATACCTGACATTGAATGCAATGTGTAAAGTTTGTGAATTAAATGAACTACATAATCCTTTTTATAAAAAGATCTGTAATAAGTAGCTAATTTCAAAGAGAAAAGTAGTATAAATTTCAGCTGGCTTAGGCACAAAGCCTAGGTAAATGCCTAAGCATTGGAGAATAATGGGGGTTTTTTGACTAAAATAATATGATTTAAAAAATTACTGAGTTGCTATCTATTGAGTTTTTATTCTTTTCTGTACAATGTTAGACTGTCTATTTTAGAAAAATCTTAAACTGATTATTTCCAAAACTGTACTATCAACATATCTTTCTCCTTTGTCATTGTTTAGAACTGACATTTATCTGCATCTGGAAGCTTTGTGCTATATTTGCTTTTTCTAGACATGACCATGCAGTTAGGGTTTTCTAGGCATTTTGCATCCTGTTATTTAGAAGCATAGTTTACAGAATCAGTGAGAGCTATTCCTACAGAGAAGATGAGACGAATCATATGGACAATGACCAGTTGGACAAAATACTGATGAGCAAGAAACTGATGAAAGTCTGATTTCAGAGCAAAAACAGTATTGCTTTTCTGAGCCTAAACTAGTGTTAATCTAGTCTCGTAAGAGTTAGAGAGGTTCTGAAATGTATAATAAATAGAGGAGGTGACAAACTGAGGATCAGCTGTCTATCATGACTGTGACTGGGCAGAACGAATTAATGACAGATTTATGCAGAATAAATGATGAGGTAGAGGAGCAGAAAGAAATAAAACTCTCAGCTAACATCAAGGATCTGCATCTTGAGCCAAGATTCCACTCTAGACCTTGGACTGCCTTTCCACACAACATCCTGTTTAATATTGCTTAATCATACTTCTGTTTATTTGTTCACACTGTGAGCTGCCTGTGCTCATGTCTTACCAATAGTGACTGTACTAGAAATATTTTCTCACCTAGCTAGCTATTTGGTGAAGTGGTCAAGAAGGCCAGTGGCATCCTGGCTTGTATCAGAAACAACATGACCAGCAGATCCAGGGAGGTTATTCTCCCTCTATTCTCAGCACTGGTGAGACTGCATCTTGAGTCCTGTGTTCAGTTCTGGGCCCCTCACCACAAGAAGGATGTTGTGGCTCTGGAGCGAGTCCAGAGAAGGGCAACGAAGCTGGTGAAGGGTCTGGAGAACAGGCCTTATGAGGAATGGCTGAGAGAGCTGGGGTTGTTTAGCCTGGAGAAGAGGAGGCTGAGAGGAGATCTCATTGCTCTCTACAACTACCTGAAAGGAGGTTGTGGAAAGGAGAGTAATGGCCTGTTCTCCCAAATGACAAGGGACAGGACAAGAGGGAATGGCCTCAAGCTCCGCCAGGGTAGATTTAGGCTGGACATTAGGAAAAATTTTTCACAGAAAGGGCCACTGGGCACTGGAGGTACCCAAGGAGGTGGTTGAGTTGCCTTCCCTGGAGGTGTTTAAAAGACAGATGGATGAGATGCTAAGGGGCATGGTTTAGTGTTTGATAGGAATGGTTGGACTTGACGATCTGATGGGTCTTTTCCAATGCAGTGATTGTGTGATGTGGTGATTGCTTTGTCCCAAGCATCCTCCAGCTTTTACATCTCCCACAAGAATGATCTCCATAATCTTACCAGGTGCTGAAGTGAGACTAGCAGATCTATACTTAGCTGGGTCATCCCTGCTCCTGTTTATTTAAGATTAGGACAACATTTATCAGCTTTCCATCAACTGCTACCTCTCCAGATTCTAAAGTGCACTGGAAAATCATTGACAAAGGCTTCACTATGATATCAGTGAGCCTTTTCAGTACCCTCAGATGAACCTGGTCAGACCCCATCCACTTCTGGGATCCAGCTAGAGCAGCAAACCCCACACAAGTTTGGGGTAGATTGAGAGTTTATCATCTGCACAATCCCAGGATTCCAGGTGTGCCCAAGCCCATCATAAGTGTTGAAAACTGAGGCTTAGAAAGCATTAAATATCTATACTTTGTCTATATCTCGGTTTGAGAGGTGTCCATGCTTATCATGTTATGGACCAGTGTTATTTCTGGTCTGTCTTTCGATATTAAAATATTTTAAAAAAATATTTTTTTTGTTCTTCGCAGTGCTGGCCATCTTCAACTTTAATCGAGCTTCTGCTGCAGAAATTTCTCTGTAGCCCTTCCATGTCAACTGTCCTTGTTTCTCCTGGCCACACACCTACCTTCTGTGCTATTGTTTCAGTAGAAGTATACTGTTAAGGGCAATTTTTAAATCTGAAAGTTGTATTGACTTCTCTGTAAGTTCTATGCAGATGTTATACTTGCAGCAACTCTATGTTTTAAACCATTCTGACATGGAACGACACTCAGGATCCCACCTGCTATACAATTTCTTTTTTTTTTCTTTTTTTTTTTTTAAGAAAGGTAATGGACAAGTGCTATTTCTTAACTTCCAAAAATGCTTCAAACAGCACTACATTTACAGATCTTAAACCAGCGAAGTCCTTAATACTTTTTTCCTCTGTGTCCTTATCAAGCTTCTGCATCCCAGATGTACACCGGGATGATTCTGTTTCAGTCTGTAAGGCCATTTGTCTTTTATTCACAACTTTCAGGGTCAGTAGAGAGCATTAGGAATAACTTGTCCGATCTGTTACTAAGCTATATCACAGACATCTGAAACATTTTCTTTGAACTGCAACACATCTTCTCGTAGTGTTCAGTCTTCACTTTGAAATGTGCAGCTTAATAAAATTTATGACAATCCTTGGCAGGTAATTCTCATAACATTTAGCATTAGCAATGCAACTCTTTATTCAGCTGGTCTGGTCCAGTTTTCTTCCTGTGCTTCTGGGCTCTGTCCAAGCCCAGTTAAAAATATATTTTCTAAAATTTTTTTGTCATTTGAAAGAGAAAAAAAATGCACTTATCTTTAATATGCTTTGCCTTGAGTTTTTTCACTGCTACAATACCAGTATTTACTCCTTGAAAAAGAAGTTTCCTGTGTTCCTTCAAGTTAAAAATAGGGGCTCAAGATTGTAAACTGGCAACTGAAAGACAAATAAAAGTATGAGTGTGAACAGTCCGAACTATAGACAGAGTTGGAAGTTCTTAAGTCTTGTTGAAGCTGTGAATTCCTTAGGATATTTTGAGTACTACGTAATAAAATAAGAGGTTACCTTAACATCACTACTTTTAGTACAAACTCACCTGCCAAATTTATCACTGTTGACGTGATAATGAAGTGCTTAATAAATTGAAGGTTAAGCTATGACAGTCACATACAAGAAGTGGAATCTGACTTGTTTAATGCATTGCACTAATATCTGACTTTCTCTTTCATACTGATACTCAAAGATGGATGGCTAGATAACCTTCCCATGTCTTCCCCTTGTTAAGTGTTTATTGACTGTGTGTCTGCTTGCAGTCTGTCTTACAAGAAAAGATGGCATGGAAAGAAACATAAACACCCCCTATGGTGAGTAATGGAAGGTATTAGTGAAAATACTTCATTCTCCATCAAGATACCAAGAAATTTTTATCAGCTCTGATTTCAACAAACTTTTATCTCCATGAATGCAATTTATTTTTATTATTGTATATCAATGTAGATACAGTTACCTGCAGAATGGATTAGAAAAGATTAATTGTATGTCAGATTTTTTTCCTTACCGTATGTCAAAATGGAAAAAGACAACCAAAACCAAACTAAAAAAGCACCAAACCCCACACTGGAAAGAAAACTGAGTTAATACCACAGAAGAAGGGTGACAGTGAGGTGCTGTATCAGTCTACTTCTGATGTCTATGTTCTTTTCTCTGCCCCTGAGTATAAAGACATCAAGATTCTGCTGAAGTGACATCATATAGAGATCAATTTATCTTGAGCGCTGTCAGTAAGTCAGCAGCTGCCACCATGGTCTGATGACCCCAGTGCAAAAAAGCAGAGCATTCATTCTTTTTCACATTTGAGACTTGTTAAAGCTGACAACAGATTAAGTAACAGGTTATCACTACTCTGCAGCCACAGAGCAATTAAAAATTCTCAAACTCTCAATTGCTCATGGATGAGGCAAGGAAATACTTCAGCCTCATAACCAGTTGTAAGAGCTTCAGTCTCACCTGAAGAAGCTTGCTTTGACTTTGCCTTTAAACTGCTAGGTGTAGCTGAATGTTCAGGGCCTGAAAATGTATCCACTGAAGCTGGTAAAAATCTGGAATATAAAATCTACCTCCTGTTGTCCCTGACCATGTGGGAGTAGAGGAGGAAAATGAGGAGGAACTTAAGGGCTTCATGGTAAATCCAAAATGCTCAGCATTCCCTTCTGTCTCTAAGTAAAGACTCAAGCCTTTTTAACGTTCCTTAGTTTATAACAAAATCTGTTGCTTGTGTGCAAACTCAGATGATATTTTATATAATTTGTAAATAATTGATATGCACAAGTTATGACTACAGAAACATACCAACAAAATCAAATGACTACAGAATGAGAAATAGTACCGTAAACACATAAAGGGAACCATAGTTTAAGTGTATACCTAACATAAATTTCTTCGTAAAAATCCTTCTGTGACCTGGTAATTAAACTGGGGAAGAATACAGTCTTCCTCTCTACACAAAAAAATTCTGCATAATAATCCAGAAAGGAAAAATCTATTCTGGGTACACTGAATTAATATATCTTTGAATGTAAACCTTAAAATTTTCAAAGTCTGTTTGCAGTATCCCTTCTTATTTACATATTTTTGATTGTAAATTTCAAAACTACTCTGACAGTTTTATTATAAAAATAATGAAAAAAAATTAAAGTAAATGAAAGACTGATTTTAGTAGCATCTTTGAACTATTCACAGAGTTACAGAATAACCAGGTTGGAAGAGACCCACTGGATCATCGAGTCCAACCATTCCTATCAAACACTAAACCATGCCCCTTAGCACCTCATCCACCAGTGCCTTAAACACCTCCAGGGAAGGTGAATCAACCACATCTCTGGGCAGCCTGTTCCAGTGCCCAATGACTCTTTCTGTGAAAATTTTTTCCTAATGTCCAGCCTAAATCTCCCCTGGTGGAGCTTGAGGCCATTCCCTCTTGTCCTGTCCCTTGTCATTTGGGAGAACAGGCCATTACTCTCCTTTCCACAACCTCCTTTCAGGTAGTTATAGAGAGCAATGAGGTCTCCCTTCAGCCTCCTCTTCTCCAGGCTAAATAATCCCAGCTCTCTCAGCTCTTCCTCATAAGATTTGTTCTCCAGCCCCTTCACCAGCTTTGTTGCTCTTCTCTGGACTCGCTCCAGAGCCATAACATCCTTCTTGTGGTGAGGGGCCCAGAACTGAACACAGGACTCGAGGAGCGGTCTCACCAGTGCTGAATACAGAGGGAGAATAACCTCCCTGGACCTGCTGGTCACGCCATTTCTGACACGAGCCAAGATGCCATTGGTCTTCTTGGCCACCTGGGCCACTGCTGGTTCGTGTTCAGTCGGCTGTTAACCAACACCCGCAGGTCCCTCTCCTCCAGGCAGCTTTCCAGCCAGGCTTCTCCTAGTCTGTAGCTCTGCACAGGGTTGTTGTGCCCCAAGTGCAGGACCCAGCAGTATGTAACATATTCTATATTTAAACTGAGAGTTCACATAATTTGTTGAGATGTAATAGCATATAAATATTCTACATGTAGTAGAGCTGTAAGTTACGATTTCTTTCAGTAAGTTTAATTTTGTTGTTGATATCATTTATAATGTTTAGAGTATACTAAAATATGTTGTTCACATGATTCTTACGGAAAAATTGCTTCTTGACAACCCCAAGACTGACAGATTGGTAAGAGATGTAATCTTACTTTCTATGGATGTGTTTTTCTATTTTTTCATGATTATTTGTTAATCCCAGGATGATGACTTTTAGTATGCTACAAAACAGAAAGCTTGAATTCTAAAATGCAATTTAATAAAGTTTTCACACTAAGTTAATTATTTTCTCACTCATTTCTTTAATATAATGAATAAAACTGTCAGGCTTGTCAGCTGGGATGTGTATGTAAGCAATGTATAAGAAAACCCTGACTATAGGACCGATGAACATGTATATACTAGTGTATGCTATGTGCAAACACCTATACATATACGTAATAATGGATTTAATTGAACCAATCATATCCACAGCAATGTTCTTGCATCAAATGTTCAAGATTTCAATTCGCATTTTTTATCTTTTCCATGGACTTTCCTAAGTATTTCCGGAATTCTCTAAACATAAACCAATAATAATACAATGATATTTCTTCTACCAAGAGTTTTAAGATTCTGAAAGAGATATGTAAAAAGTATCCTTAATTTGATTTGACTCTTTTTTTCAGATGAACTAAGTAAGGTTTGCTTGGAAGTAACATAAAGTTTTTGTAATGTTCTCAGATAACTTATAGAAAAAATAGTACCTTCAGTGAAATCTGCTTGAGCAGTACTGGACAGAATTCTTAGACTGCAGATCTCTATGCCCTATTCTTTCCTTTCCTATTTACCTATTGTAGGAAATTTTGTTTATGTGGGGTGGGGGAAGGTGGTCTTAATATTATTTGTAAGTTGGACCATGGCATCTTGTTTCTTCAATTAAAATTTCTGGGTTCATCTCTACTAGAACATTTCTCCTTCTGCTTAAGGGGGAGAAAATGACCTTAATTTCTTCAAGTCTTTCTACTTGTGACATGTTCTTTAGGTCAAAATACTATGGACATGAAATTGCTATTAGCTCTAGTTAGTAGAAGAAAGAAAGTAATAGGCTGCAGTTCTCATTAATAACACCTAATGCAACAGTTAAGAGAGTTAGCAAAAGGCTATATTCTATTTATCAACTCAGGTTTTCAACTTTTAGAAGTATTATGTCAGGAAAAGGGCTGCTGCCAGAAAACACACATTTGCTAACTATTGAAAGGGCAAAAGGACAAGGGACAGTAATTTTTCTGCAATACACAGGAGGATCATTTTCATATCACGAGGCACTCAAACATGGAACGTCCACTAGGAATAATGTAACTATGGGGTTTGGCCACTGTTTTGAGCATAATGAGATCAGGTTTCTGGGTTATTTTCGGTACTTCAGCCTGAGGCTAGGATTCTCAGTAAGTATAGAAAGTTACATGCCCAACCTTTAGAGGACATTTTTAAATTTTTTGCATATGACAATTTTAAGGTATTTTAAATACTGTAGCCTAGAGCTGTAGGTGATAAAATTAATGTTTAATGCTTTTATTAAAACAATATTTGCAGGAAAGTTATGACGGTGCTTTTTTTTTTTTAATAAGACAAAGTCACACTGCTGTGGGATTGCAGAAGCTATGTGTGCATGAGGTTTGGACTTATCACAAGCCTCTGCTGACTTTCAATCCTACCCACATTGGGATCTAGGTTTCTTTCATTCCTTGTTCTAACACTAGAATGTAGTCTCTTGAGGCATTTCATTCACTGTGACTACCATTGTGTTACAGGAAGAGTGTTTATTATGCAATACTTTTTCAGCATAAAGGGAAACAGTCTAATCTAAAATGCCATACATGTATCACTATGTATCTTTGAAAGTCCACTACTACAAATGTGTCTACATACATAATAGCGATTTTTCAGCTGTGACTTGTTTTTTGTATTATAGCATCTTTTTCTTTAGACTCTTATTTAACCAAGAAGCTGAAGCCTAAGAGTTAAAACAAAGACATGTTGGGTTTTTTTTCCAGTGCATGTCTAACTTAGCTAGTATATCTAGAAATTCTTCAGTTATTCACTTAAAAATGATGGCATTCTGCAATCATTACAATGCCCTAAACTTTTAAAGCTGAAAATATTTTTTGTCTTCAAATCAAAATTGTAATATTTTAAACTATGCATGTAATCTTATAGATGATAAAATGCTAAACCCGAAAGATTCTTAAGATATATGGTGTCATCTCAGAATTCCACTTGATTTCATGCACAGAAAAATGAACATTTTTTCTCATTCATAGTAGAAAAAGTAATTTGTTGATATTTTTTTAAGTCTGTGAGCTAGTTTCATGCCACCGCAGACAATCACCTATCCCTAATGGACTTCATGACTGTTCTGTAAATATTAAATCAAATATAACTTGGGCACAGAAGAACCAGGGAACTGCTGAACTATATCTTTAGGAAATCATGTCTTTGAAAAGTTACTTCAATATACTCAAGTAGCTGTCAACTAGGCTTTACATCTCTCATCATCTTCACAAACAAATAGTTGTTGGAGATTGTATGTAACACAAGTTTGCCATTTGCAAAGCTTCTTGTTAAGACTGATGTCCTCAGTGACATAAAATGTGACCAGAATTCTCAAGCAGTAAGACTCCTAAGAAATACGTATTGACATCATATCAATTCCAGTTCCATCTATGGACTTGACATTTGTGTCATTTATAGCCAAGTGAGAGATGAAGTAAAAATAAAGGAGTAATGAAACACGTCACTAAACTTTTAGGAAAGTTTATGCCTTGAATTTAAATGAGACTACGTAGGACATGCATAGGAAATGCAGCACCAATCCACCCCAATACCTCAGAGCTGGGAAGGTAGTGGTCCTCAAGATAAGGACCCTTGAGATCCTGTGTCAAGAACTTCAATACAGGAAGAGATTTCCTGAGCATGATGGACTCTGTATGCACTGTGTCAGCCTGTGATTCAGGAACAGCGAGCTGTCTCTCTGGGGTCCCATACACCAGCTAAATCCCACAAAATAATAAATTACTGTGTTTATTTTCTTCATGAATGGGGGAAGAGATCTAATTGAGTGAAGAGAGGACATTCAGACAAACTAACCATGTGGATAAGTCTTTTGACTTTTAGCAAGGAAGCTTGATACCAAGAACATATATAAAATAATAAGTTAAACAAATATCAGTGTTTCGACTTGAAGACTTGGACTCATAGTTGGTTAGCCCCCAGATTTTTGTTTAAAGATGACATACCAATGGAAAGCAAAACATAAAAGGGGAACATGAATTCTTTCTCTTTTCCCTGGTACCTTCTCTTCCAGCCACCACAGTTTGACATCTAACACTTACATTACAAATAAATGGTCTTCTTTAAATTGTAGAGTGCCATATTTATTATATCCTTGTAATACTTTCCATAATGCCTGTATGTCCCATCTGAGCAGTAGTATCTTCTGTATTACAGGATAGGTCTTGTCTGACTTCCTGTCCTTCAATTACTCTCAGAAATAGTCTCCAAAATATAACAGAGAAAAAGGATGAGGTAGAGGCAGTTGGTTCAGCCAGGCAGAGATGTTATATGTTTTTGTTATCCTAATCCATCAAAGAAATGACAGAATCTCTGAAGTAGTCTCCCTGTGATATTTGCGAGAGTGGTTCTTCATCTCTATATAATAATAGATTTTGCAATTTCATACTAACTTCATTTAACACAAAGGCTACTGTTAGAAGCAGAGTTTCCATTGTGAATGAGCAGTAATACACTTCCTTTTGTGAGTGTATGTCTAAAAATCTTGTTTACATACTGCTTTCTCCTGTATGCCAAGCAGTTATACTTTCATAGATAGCTGCCTGCTCAGTATTTTTTCACTGTAAACCTTTGCCTGTTATTAACTGAATGAAAGCTCTCTGAAAGCTTCACAGTCTCTGTTCCAATAGAGATGCACTCTTCTGGTCTAATAATAACAACATTAACAAAATATATGTTTAACACATATGGTTGTTTTTGCTGAAGGCTTATTTTTAAGGCTTATAGGCATTCAACATCAATTGGAAATGTCGTCTTATGCAGTAGAAAAAGAAATTCTAAAAAAATAAAAAAAAAGAAAAGGAAATAAAAGAATGTTTTAACCAAAAAATGAGAAGGCTTAACAATAATGGCCTTCCATGTACATATATATATTTATATAAAATTATGACAGGAGGTAAGACTGAGGCAGAGAAACAAACATTTCAGCATTGATGCGGGTGGTTGACTATATTAGAAACTATGCACTTAAGTTTTGTGTGCTCAGATTCATAGGGTCATATGTGTTTCACTTGAATATGCTGAAAGAGCAAGGCCACGATGACCTGTGAAATATCATGCAGCTATGGGAGGATACACAATAGCTGAAGATGGCATCTTTACAGGGAAGAAGGACAAATGTTCAGGGAACTACAATCTAATTAATCTCAGTCCTTGAAAGATCCCAATCATGTTTTTTTTTAATTAATTTCCTAGCACAGTAAGACAATAAGATAATCAGAAACAGGCAATATAGATAGATTTGTAAGTAATGTAGCGGTCATGCTGGTTGCCAAATTGTGTGATAATGAAGAGTTGTGATACAATACACTGTGATTGAGAATGCCTTTAACATTCTCCCACAGAATTTTCATCAGGAAGCTGAGGAGATACAGACTGAAAGAACAAAATGTTATGTGAAATGAAAACCTTCTGGACCTCTGGGCTCAAATCAATCCCTTGATACCCAGCAGGGGACCCCCAAAAAAGCAAGTTGACCCAGAGGTTTCTTCTGAGGCCAGTATAGCTTAATAGTTTAATCATCAACTTAGACAATAAAGAAGAAAGCTCTCTCAAAAATTTTCAACTAATAATGCATTTTGGCAAAATGATTACTATGCCAAATAGTAGAACTGCAGCCCAGGGGAGTTTTGAAGACAGTAAAACCAGTCTGACAGAAACCTTATGAATTTCAACAAATAGAAGTGCAAATTTTTACATCTGGGGCAGAATAACCTTATAGTGAGGATTAGAAGGGTACAAGTAGATAAAGTCTAGGAACTAACTAATTGGCTGGCAACTCTGATCACAGAATCATAGAATCATTAGGTTGGACTCACAGGACCATCTAGTGGAACCATTCCTGTCAATCACTAAACCACACCTCTTAGCACCTCATCCAGGGATGGTGACACAACCACCTCCCTGGCCAGCCTGTTCCAGTTCCCAATGACCCTTTCTGTGATTTATATTTTTTTTGATATCAAGCCTGAACCTCCTCTGGTGGAACTTGAGGCCTGATGAAAAGGACAAGGAGGCTGGGCAGGCAGCAGAATGAAAATGAGGAAAAACTTGTTCTCATACTGAATAAAGAAAACTGCATAGCCAGCAGGTCAGAGGAAGTTATTCTCTGGCTTCTATGAGCACAAATATAGCCATAACTGGAATACTCTGTTCAGTTTTTTATATACCATTTTCAAAGCAATGTTGGATTCTTCCAGCAGCAGGTTATCAAAACTCTTTACAACAAGAGCATTTAATCTACAAGGAGAAGTTAAGGGAGCTGTTAAAGAGCTTGCTTATTCTGGGAGAATCCAGTCTAGGACTAAAAGGAACTAATATCAGCCTACAACTAGATATGGGAAGGTTGTGAAGATGATAAAGAAAGAGCGTTCTGGGCAGTGCCTGATGATAAATGCAGGGATGGTATCTACAAATTGTGCTTTAGCAGGTTCAAAATGAGCAACATAAAAACCTCTAGTTGTGAAAGCAGTAAAGTGATAGAAGGGCTTAGTTGAAGAGGTTATGAAGTGTCCATCCTTGGAGCTTTTCAAGACTTAGAGAAACAACTGCTAATGTAAACTTAGCAATAGTCCATATTTTGAATGGGAGATGTGGGCAACTGCTCTCCAGATGTCCCTCCTGGTCAGTATCCCTGTTACAGTTTTCTGATTCCACAAAGCTGTCTGTTGCTTTCTGAATCAAATGTCCATTACCTCTAATATTTTGAAAGCTAATTGGGCACTCTGTGAGGGTTTTGCTAATCATTCAAGATGCATCGTACAATACAAGAGCATGCCCCTTTCCTCTGTTATTTATTCATAATGTATTATTTTTGAGCTTTAACATTGATATAAATCTAATGAATTTAGATTGTCAAATTCTATCATTTTACATTTATCTGTATCTTATGTCATCTGACAATTCATTTCTCAGTTATTCAGCACCAAAGACCTGAAACTCTTTACAATTACCTCTTTATTTTTACTAACCTATCTTACTTGATCATAAAAGACTTGAGTATTGTGATGACTTAGTATAACACTGTACATGTTCTCTCATACTAATATGGATATCCAATGGTAATCTATCTACCCCAAAGAAGATAGCTGAAAAACTTTTCAAAAAGCTTAACTGGATATTCTTGTTCAGGAATTCACTGGTTACCTCAAAGAACTCCATCAGACTGGTGAGACACATCACTGCAAAAAGTATCACCCTTTTTTTCAGAATATCAACACAACTATTAAACAAAAGGTTGCATACTGCCATCTGTAGATCAACAATTTTATTCTTGATTTCTTTTAGAACATGTAAATAAATAGGATGGGCAATGTCAAGTTATTAATGTTTATTTTGTTTATTCTTTACATAATTTACCCTGACACCTCAGAATCTCATTGAAAACACACTTGCATTTGAGAGCCTACCACACTGTGAGGCAAAACATTGTCACAGTGTTCTCTCCAAGATTCTCTATAGTTTCAATGCAAATTCAAGATGTTCATTAAGTTTTAGAGTTGTTTTATTTTATTTTATTTTATTTTATTCTGTTCTCCACTGTGGAATAAGAGATTATATTTTGTAAATAAATACTGTATCATACTATAAATATAATAAATCTATATAAAACCAATCCAATGTTAGATAAACAAGCCTGAATAACTTTTGTCTTGAATCTGTCACAGGTTTTTATGTGTTGGCAGAAGTTTTAGTTTGACACTAAAACAATAAACTAGATGTATATGTAATTTACATGTAATGAATGTTGACGTCAGCTATATCATCCATCTTCAATGGATCTAACTGAGATTAACTGTCTGAATTCATGTCAATGTAGACAGTGAAATAATTCAGATCAATTTAGGATTTATAAACGTATTGTGAAAAAGCCTTTTGTGATGCAATCCAAGTTGTAATTTGTATGACTCTCCCCAAAAACTGGAGGTTCCATTTCAACTTATATGGAGACTTTGTGTGAGAATACTTTTAAATTTAAATCAAAGAAAAAAATAACAACACATTACTCTTTATGGAGAAAATGCGGTTCTGCTACTTGTTTATATCATGGAATAGAGTTTACTGGGGAGTCTTTATCATTTTATGTGCAAAACAAAACTAACGGTGATCTTGCATAACTGTGAAATAATGGCTTGCATTTGGTGTCATCAAAATGGTATTGTCAGCAGGCTACACAAAAGAAACTTGGAAAATACACATTAAAATTGATCAACAAATTTTAAAAATTCTGTACAGAATTCTGCTGATACAACTAAATGTGAAGATTTTAACAAAGGCAATATTTGCAAGAAAATTGTATCTAACGAATTAAAAAAAAAAAGAAACATCACCTCCTCCAGATTCACGAAGTGGCAATGCTTAAGTGACAATGCTAAATAAAACTGTGAAATTAAACTTCCATTGATCTGTAGGACTCCTGCTAGGTATCATTTTTTTCTTCTCAAAAATGAAGGAGTAAAAAATTATATTATTAAAATATACTTGAACTTACCAATAAAAGAAAGGATTTGAGAAGTCTAACACAAGTACCTCTGGAGTAAAAAAGATAAAAATAATTGAAGTAAGCTTTCACAATTAAAACAATTTGTCTTGCCAAACGGGAGGAAAAGTGTATAAAACTCTGTTAAACTAAATAATATTTAAATGTTTTAACAGTTTTTCTCTGTAAAAAATACATTGATTTATTTTTATTTTAAATATTATCATGGAAAATTCAGTGAACACTAGCTTTCTTGATGTTTTTATGGTGTCTAGCAACTGAAACCCAAACCTCATGAATCATATACATCTTGAGTTTAGATCCTTAGCTGGCAAGTACCCAGCTTGACCACAGAATAATACATTTTCTATTCAGGCCTCAATCTATTTCTGACCTTTAAAAGAAGACCATTATATGAGATTGATGAAGCTGAGAACTATTTTCTGTAACCATCATCATGCTATAAAACATCTGATTATTTTCGTGCTTTATGAATTTTATACATCTTCTGACACTTCTAATTTATAAGTTACTGCCCTTCAAGTGAATCGCCTGAATTCAAAATGATAAAATATTAAAGGTAAAGCAGCACATGCATATCATTGTGCTCTCACAAAAGCACTAACCAGTCATATAATCTACTTTGTTGACAAAGGTTATAGAGAATTTTTTTCTATATTACTATGATGCAAATGTCTATCCATGCAAAACCTCTGTTTCATACTCTTAACAGCTTTTAATAATCCATATTCTTTGTGTGTTGAATCAACCACCAATATCCGCAACTCATAGTACAGCAACAATAGTTTACAGTAATAAAAAGGAAACTAACAATATTTTATGGGAAGAAAAGAAAAAAAGTAAATGTTTCTGTTTCTGCAATAGAGATGTTCATATGAATTCCAAAATAGTTTGCAAGAAAATTTTTGTTTTCACCCAATTCATATAAAAAAGGTAGATTCTTGAAGTCTAAATCTCAGTAATGAAAACACAAATCACGCAGGAAGAGCAGTACAGGAAAATACTGGTACTAGTGCAAAAGCAAATGCCAGTGAAGCTGGGCCTTCTATTCTCTAGCTGTTAATAACATCGTATTTCCAAGGTAAATTGTGTTATCTCTGGCATCCATCTTACCAAGATGTTTTGTGTTTTGTCCTGTTGGAAAATACTGGTGAATCATAGGAACTTATAGTTTGAAGGTGTCCTGAAACAGTTAGCTTTTGATTTGAAGTCTTTTTTCTAGTGATGGAAAGCTCTGAAATTGAGGTCAGACTTCTCTTTCTGCCAGTGGAGAGGAGGTTAGTAATCTGTGCTTAATATTGCTCTCTTCAAAGTAAATCCTTCCATCATTTATTTATTAGTATTTGTTTTCTAAAGTGTATACCAAAATTAAACTCTGGAGAAAAAGAATATCTGTAACCTTCCTTTGGCAAGCACAACCTGCTACCACAAAAGTTAGAGCCAGTGAAAATCTCAAAGACAGAAATACAGAAGAGTTTGTAACTTGTAGAAAACCTGCTGTCTTTAAGAGACTAAGAAACATCCCATAAATACTAAATTTAAAAAAAAAAAATCTTTGGGCAAGATCATGTGATGTGCGGGCATGTGATATAGGGGAAAAAGTTAGAAAAGCTTAGAAGGCTTAGCTCACTGAAATACTGCTAGTAAAGGCTTTGAAGACCCTGGATGTTGATGAGGGAGGAGCTCATTCACAGACATTCACTGATAAGGAAAAGCTGAAATGTGCACAACAGCAGAAAGCTGACTGCACCTGTCTCTGCAGTCTTGGAGCCTGACCAGGATGAGACTGTACCTGCACACAGATTGGGTTCAAGGACAATTCATGAGGAAGATGAAGGCTACTTCAGCCCTGAGCCCCAGACTACAACATTGTGCTTGCGCAAGTATGGGAGAAGCTTCTTGAATCTAATTATAATAAGAAGCAGGGAAAGGTCATGAATATGTAATAGGCGTTTATGAATAGGCATGTCTTTTACACTATAACTATCTGCTAGTTAGACCGTTCGGTGTGTGAGTTAGGAGGATTACCCTCTCGCACCCGCCGGTGAATAAACACATACCTACTTTATAACCCTTAACAGAGTTAAAGGGTTTGATTCTGCAAAACACATGTATGCTTAACTGATAGAATAAAGAGATAGAGGAAAAAATCCTTTCAACAGAAATTGTTCAATTTTAATGGAAAAATATCAATATTCAGGTTCCCATGGACCCAGAGATCATAGCCTGCAGCATTTGTAACATAGAATTCAGGTTGTGGAGGCACTACAGGGACCCCATAGCTTGCTTGGCTACTGAGTAGCTAAATTTAACTACAATTGTCAGATGGGTATGGTAGGTTTTGCAAAAGTTGTGGGCTTTTTTTTCCACTGAGAGCGCAACTGCAACATGAATTTAACAGTTATTAGCATTCTATTTATACTTATATATAAGCATATGTACTGAATCTCTCCCACAAAATACAGTTTTGTAAGATACAAAAATTTCTCACCTCCAAAGGTTTTGCAGAACTACTGTTCTTTGTAAATTGCTTATTTCTCTGCAGGTCAGGTTTCAAACTTATTTACTAACCTACATATATGTAAACAAGGAACAGATTCTCAAAACCCATTCAAAAAATTTTGTTTCTTTTATTCCAATATTAATGTATATCACCTTGAGAAATGCAAAGGCTTTTCAAATAGAAATTACCTATTATTTAGACTCTCACTGCTTCTGTTACTCAAGTATATTTTGAAAAATTATGAGAATGACTACTTTGTGAGTTTCAAATTCTTCTGAATCCTATATTTATTACATGTTATATCTCAATTTGTTCATTCTAATACAGTAAAAAAATAATTGTTGCATTGTAAAAACATATTCTACTTGATTTGTTTTAACTTGCCCAGAACGCTATAAAATTCTAAGTCTCAAATGTAATCTTCAAACACTACTTGATGTTTTGTGTTTTTTAACTGGGGCTCTATGAATGAATGTAAGGAGACAATCAAAACTGAAAAATCATTCATAACCATAATGATCGTTTAGATTACCTCACAGAAAGAATAAAAAAACTACCTGACTATAACATTCTGTAACTTTTTCAAAAAGGGAGATGAACTTTACGACTGATAATGTCAGCTACAGGTTACTCAGCCTTTAAAATTTTAGGCTGGACCAAGGGCAAGATTTTCAGCATATGCCTCCTATGTTTTAGTTAGTATCAGGGGTTTAGCCTAAGACAGATAACCTGAATTTGCTTTGAATAAAACTGTGCTGGAAGACCTCTTGCAGTCACTAATGGTTATTCAGTCCACAGGAATGCATGGGGCTAATCTGAAATAAACATTTGCAGCATGTATGCGGTAGTCTGTAAAGTCTCCACACCTGCCATTTCTATCTGCAGATCCTCTCCTATCATGCAACTATTTGATAATGCAAACCTCTTTCTACTACTGCAGTCACGTTTCCTCCAAGTATAGCAATGCACATAAGTGTATGTCTACAAAAGAATGAGAAGGGAAAGTTTCAGGTTTAGAGGCTCCAGATTTCTTTGGTATAAAACAGAATAAAATTTTCCCAAGCAAGAGATTGTAAACTTTTCAGGTTTGAAATATTTATGTAGGTAACAAGAATCTATCAGGTCTGTAGATTGTTTATGTACAGGTCAATAAAAACATGAAAGATGGATACATGGTACTTTCTACTTTCCTCTATTCTAAGAAAAGTTTCTGAAAAGAATCTCTTTTATACTCTAATAAATGCCGTGCAACAAAAAAAAAAATCACAAATTTTAACAGACTGAGGAAGAGAAAATCAAACTAATATTGTTTTCTGGGGTCCTCATTATTTCTTGCATTTTTGTGATGGTTTTCTAGTTTGTGAGATTTTGACAGTACCAGTCTTGTATATTTGAGTTTTCTGCAACACTTTATCCATAAATTTAAAGCATGTTAGTATTGCTTGCTGACCTGAGGAGTGAGTGACATAGAAGATTTTCATGTGTTACATTTCTCAAAAAATGTATATATTAATGGATGAGCTGTAAGGAAATCAGAATTTCCCTAGGGAATACTGTGAAATTTCCAAGGCAGTTCATAAGATACTTTAGGAACCTGCTGATAAAAGATCTGTTTATATATATATAAATCATCATAACTGGCTTTCTTTTGAAGGATGAAAACAAGTTTCTCTTGTGATACGTTTCGCAAACTCTAGATTCAAGCATTCAGGTATCAAACAGATAAGGTACAATAACTGGAAGTTAGCATTTCGATAATACTTATTTCCTGACATACATCTCATAAGTGACATTCTTTTTTTCTTTAGTGCTTATTGTCTTGGATTTCTTCTCCTGAATCAGTCTTGTTGTACATTAAGCTCAAGAGCTTCAAGCAGGTAGAGGCATATAATACCTTTTTTTATCTATTTTGTTCACTGTTGCAAATGCATTTTCTCATCTATGTGGGCAAAAGCAGATTAACTGGATTTACTAAGTGCGTAGGTGACTGCATCATGGGAAATTTTATTTCCCTACTGTTGTTTTGTTTTAAAGTTCAGATGCATTTTTTTTAAGGTTTTAAAGGTTAATAACTTGCAAAACATTCTGAAAATAAGATATTCATGCATGTTCCATATGTAGCTAGGGAAAAATTGAAGGTGATTCCCAACCATAAATATGCACGTAGTAGAAAGAGGTGTTATAGATTAGATGGAGTAAAATTTACTTGCTGTCTGCTAACTACTGAAGACCACAACTGAACCCTAAACCTATATCTTTATAAAATAGCATGAGATTCCACATTCATTGAAAGGATATAAATATTCCCCATTCCCATGCTGGATCACGATTTAAGCATAGTGTAGAAGAAATGTCAGATGAACACATTAATTCTCTGTCCATGTAAATGGTGAAGCAGAAATAAAAATTCATTACAAGGCCAAATAAAATTTGAAAAATGTAGACAGATGTACCTTCAAGTCAAACCCTGCTTTTCTTGTACTTTCTTTGTATGCAGATCACTTGACATTATTTCTGTTTCTGTTTCAAAGCTCACCGAATCAAATTATATTTTTTTAAAAAAAACTGTTCAGTTTACTTGTCTTCCTTTTCATATTAAGTATTGGCCATCTTGTCCTGAACACCAGAGGAAGAAATATAATATACCAGAAAAATCACCTAGATAGACTATAGGTTTATTAAAGTATATCAAGAAATAGTTCAGTAATAGCATATCCAGAATAACTGATATTTTTTTTTATAATTATTAATATATGGTAAAGACTTGTTCTCAGTTACCTTGTCCCTATCACACCTCTAATGTGTTGCTGCCAGTAATTTTTGAATACCACAGACTTCCCCCTCATAATGTGACAAATGGGTCAAAAAAGAAGGAATGACTCTTTACCATACTAAATAATAAATTCTTTATGATTATTCCTCCAGTATTTTATGAGATTTCTTTTTTCTAAGTTGTTTGAAATTCCAGTCTGGTGAGAAAACAGACTGCCAACTAAATAAATGCAAACAACAAGAACTTACCATCTTGAGTAAATATTTATTTTGATGCTTAATTAATCCATTTTACTTAACCCAGTTATAAAAAGAAATAAATAATCTTTCAAAATAAGCTAAATATAATCTAGTAGTGTGCTTCTAGCCTTAAAATACCACATAGCCTGAAGCTGATCCTAAAGATCTCAAAACTATCACTTGACTAAAAATTTTTAGAGAGTATGGAAGGCTTATCCAACTATGTTTATGTATATTTGCAGCTTTTATGGGACAGATTATACATTATATTTCAGAGACACCAGCATGAATTCTTTTCTGAAGGAAAGCATACTTTAAGCAATTTTCTGACTAATTTATTTATCCAGAGCTCACAACATCTGAACTGCCTTGAAAATTTGCTCCTGTGAAGTGCTACGTCTTGCCTGCAATTCAAAATGCTACATTCATCATAAATTACTAATATCTGCTCAGCTGTTATGAAATTTTTACCCTTAGACTGTGGCAACATCTCCATTTGAAGCACATCAGTACTGAATTAAAAGCAGATTCTGCCAATGGCCAGATGAGAATCGCCTCCAAGTGTGATTATAAATCGTCCTTAAGTGATGACTTTACTAGTCGTAATCAGCTTATACAAATAAGGAATTTGAGTTCTTTTCCTACAGCCTCTTAGGATCTGTCAAGGTCAAAAAATATCAAGGCTGTACATTAGAGATATTCTCACAGCTAACAAGCACCAAAAACACTCATTAGTGAGCTTCAAAATTAATATATGACAAAAGAATCCTTTCAAACAATTGAAGTAAACACATGGTCAGAGGTGATACTAGGGAGCAGTTCAAAAGAACATCTGTTTGGTAGCATCACATGACTTAGAAGCACATTGTTTTATTCCAGTATCCAGTTTTCCTGTTTTGCAGCATAGATACTTGCCTACCTCAAAAGAACTTTGACTACTTCATGAACATTTGTTCAAGTGCACATATTTTTATTTCTAGAAGCACACATAGCATGCTACTATATTTGTTAAGAAAAACTCCTACAAAAACCAAACCCACATAACTTATGTGTATTAATAGTACAGAAGTCCAGACAGCTCACTGAGAAGTAATGAAGTAATATATTATGTTGGGGATTCGAGAACTGGACATAGTACTCCAGGTGGGTTCTTATGAGAGCAGTGTAGAGGAAGAGTCGCCTCCCTTGACCTGCTGGCCATGCTTCTTTTGATGCAGTCCAGGATACAGTTGGACTTCTGGGCTGCACCTGAAGTGCTCCACAGGTCTGGTCTCAACCATGTCATCCTCCATCATGTATTGAAAACATGGATGGTCCTGATACAGCTGTATGACCTTGCTCTTGGTCTTGTGAACCTCATGAAGCTTACATAGAAGAATTTCTAGAGAGGCACAAGGAATTCCTTTTTCCAAAATCAGATATGTTTTCTCTGCAATCTTTTATTTATATATCCAGTATGTAATACTCTTTGGAATACTTTCCATCAATCTCCCCCATCGGTAATTATGTTCTTTAAACCACATCTACTTACTGGGGCAGAAACAAAACAAATATTTCATTCAGAAATAGTGGAATACAAGCTTGGGAATAGACTTGCTGCAAATGCAAAGCAAGTTATATAATTTGTGAAGTGCTAGGGCATCTCTGTCACGGGAAGTTGTAGGATGTATTACAATTGTGAAAACTCTCTTCATGCACTCTAACTTTCCTTTTTTATTCCTCTTAAGAAAATAGGCTTTAGCATTACACTAACAGTAACTTTCTATTTCTTTAGAATTCTTTGAATAAGGAGTGAAAAAACCTCATTCTTTTCTTCTAATTTCTGTTTAAAAAGGGAAATCAAGGCTACATAATACCTGTCCAAATCAAAGCTTTAGGTATTAGTATGAAACTGATTTTTCTGCTTGGATTACTCACAAAAGAAGTGAAATCTAAACCAGAGGTCTTTATTAAATCAAGACTGTTTTAATTTGGGTATTTCCTTAGTGAGGATAATATTGAACACTGTGAAACAGGCTATAATAACTCTTTCTGAACAATAAAGAACAATGAAAGTTCACTTAAGATAAGCTGTTGCCTAAACAGTAGTGATGACGCATTTATTTTCTACAAACAGACTATGGCACAAACTACAAATATTTTTCTGAAACTGGAAAGAAAATATCTCCCATAATTCTCCGGCAATAGACTTTTTTAAAGCAGGAGAGAAGAGCAGAGTAGGAGAAAGTTGTGCATAACAGCTAGGTTAAACTCAGAAATATTGTACTGTTTATGTTATTTTACAGTCTTAAATTAAAATCAGTTTGGGCTGAAAAATGACATGTGAACTCACAATAAAAAGAAATTACATATAAAAGGAAAAAAATCCACTTATTAACAATTCAGAATCAACTTAATATATTCAGCTACTATAAGTTTTAAATGGTAAAAAATACCTACATCAAATATGAACAAACACCATTAAAGGGTTTTGTATTCATAGTAAGATCAAGATAAAACAAAATATATTGTCAGGAATATCTAATATTTCCTTTTGTCTGTGAAACAATAATGGGACCATATGCATTTTGTATCTATGACTTTGCAAAGTAATTAACTGTAACTAGTTTCAAAGAATTAGGAATAAAGATACTTTAAGATTAAAATATTGCAAAATACCTAAAATCTAGGAGAAGTGCTTTAATTTCTTCCTCTACAAATATATAATCAGACGCATTGATTCTTAAAAAACACACTGCTATAAAAGCTCACAATTCAGTTATATCTTCAGTTTCTGTCCCTGGAATAACTTCAGATTTTTAAGACTATATTCTTTTTTTCTGAGATTATTTTAGTCTCCACAAATCGGTAAATTTATTCAAAACAGTGACCCATTACATACCATGAGCCATACTAATTAATCTAATGATCCATTCTGGCCTCTGATGCTATGAAGTATTAAATATTCTACATGATTGAAATATGAACTAACACAGGTAATATACACCATGACAAAGTTCAACAGAATATTGTAATCCTACATGCAGTTTCTTCTGAACATTATTAAAGTTATCAAATCCATTATGGCAACAACACGGGTTTCCTAAAGGACAAAACTACATTTATTTCAAAGGTTTTTATATTCTAAAGTGCAAAATACAAAGCAAATGTAAGGAAAGGTGGACCAAGTATGCTTAATGATCTTTCTTACAACTTATTTTACAGGCAGTATTCCTGGCTACTAGAAGATATCTCAATATAGGCTCCAACCCATCAATAAAAAACTACCTTACAAGGGGAAAGAAAAGATCAACAATGAGAAATACAACACATTTGCAGCTGTAACTGCTTGACAGTCTAGCTCAGTCATGACTGCATTTCAGCCAGATTGGATAAGGATTAAGTGGATTTTTCAGGACATGTATTACTTTCTTATAACATCAATCACAACCAACTCTTTAATTGACTAATGAGACTTTGAATATATTTTGATCAATGCTATTTTGAATTCTTTGGGGTTTTTTTTCTCTGAGTATCAGGATTGCTTTTAACAAATAAGTAAATGCATCTTAAGAAATTGAAATATTTTACCAAATATGATCACAACGACAGGTTTTAATATGAAATTAATTCTCCTTATTTTTTTGAATGGAAGGTGAAACTTCCTCTAGAGAATACAAACAAAAGTCTAGGAAACTTACTTTTTTTGGTATGTGCATAATTTATTTTACTGGTATTTCAGTCCATATAAGTACATTTTATTTTTTTGAACAATTCCTTAAAAATATTGCAGGAATTTCTTTTCTAAATTAGGTAGTTACTGGAGCTGTAAGAATGACATTAAAAGACAGGAAGTAAAATTCAGCCTACATTGCCTCTTGTTCACATACTAGCAAAATAAATCTTGTCTTATTATTTAGTTTCTGCTCAGGATGACTCTTAAATTTTGTTCAAGGTAAAAATGAAAAAGCTAACCTTATATTTATTGTGAGAACACATATATTACAAATCATAAATTATTTATTTGTATAATAGAAGTAATGTTCTGAAAATAAAAAAATACTTCTGTTAAAGTAAAATCTGTGGGTTTTGACTTAAGCGTCCATAAAATCTTATTAGAATAACTTCATTCCACAAATTCAGCATCTTGTGATAGATTTTTTTTTCTGCAGAACTAAACTCAAGTGTCAAAGTCAATCTAATATGAAATTTCAATGGATATTTAAGGAAGTTACATTCATCCATTCTGATTTCCTTAATTTTAGTTTTCTGAGATTGGGAAATTAATTATTCAGTGTACATTTTTTAAACCGAAATAAACAAACACATCACTGGTGGAGGGGAAGAAAAAGAGCAAACAGAGAAACAATCAGAAACAAGGAACCTACAACATATTTGATGCTCAAATCAAAAAGAAACTACAAACAGAAGACCGTCTTTAATTAATTTTCCATCAAGAACAAGTAACCTTATTATACTGTATATTCTATAAGTGGTTTCAACTGTAAAATGCAATTTATTTTTACTATAAATGGGCTGCACAGTCTCTTAAACAATGGCCATGTTACAAATAATACATATTGTTTATCATGGGGAAATTTCAAGCAGTGAAAGATGATGCTATTATGAAAATGCTCATCATTACTCAGTCACAAAAAAAAATGCAGAGAGGAATTAAAAGTGCTGTAGCAATGAATGAGGAGAACAAAGAGTTTCTGTTTTCCTTATGCACACTTAGGGAAAATACTTCAATATCTACTTTGTTCATTTGTTGAAAAGAATTTGGAAAAAGGTCTTAGATTTCAGCTATTCTTAACATTAAATAGTTCAAGTATCCAAAACTACTGTTAGTCGCATTACAATTTTGCAGTATTTCCAGAAAACTGAAGAAAACGAGTAAGAAACGAGAAAACTTAAACAAAGACCCAGAAAAACTAACTCTGGAAACAAAACAGATGTTGATTTCATTTAAATAGCATTTTGACCCAAACAATCAGCACCTTATGAAGGGATGGAGGTTTATAACGTGTAATAGCGTGGGTATATGCAGCATATGGTCAAACCACACCACATCTGCTGAACAGATGCAGCAATGGAATGATTCTGAAACCCAGCAGCAGCAAAACTTAAGATGCCTTATCTAATTCAGTCCATATTCCCTCGGGGACAGGAGAGCTATTCATTGGCATGATGTGTAATTAAGAGGTGGTAAAACTTTTACCTTCTATCATACTCAATACTCCTTCCCTGCACCTATAAAATGAACCTCCTTGTTCATCTTTGCTGAAAACTTATTTGGCTAAATGGAATGACACAGGGTCACACACAAAGAAAGTACTGAACAGCAAAATCAAGCAGCTTTGTTTGCTCCTGTGGTTAACAAGCATTGGAGATGTACCTCCAGGCAGAACTAGGTAAGAACTTCTGTTTTACGCACCCATACAGCAAAAATAATTTTTAAATATGATTACACTCATAGGCAGGGTATCTGCCCAAATCCATTAAGAGAAATGAACTTCAGCCACCATTAAAAAAAAATCGAACCAGAAGTAAAATAACTGTCAATTACCTGCTAAGTGGGAGAGCTGAACGAGGGAAATGTTTCTTGTCATCATCTTCTCAAAGATGTTTGAACAACATTAGTCATTTTCTAGGCCAAAATAATTACTTGTCTCACAATCACCCAATTGTAAAGTCAAAGTTTTGTTGAATGCAAACAGGCTTAAGGAGAGATTACA
Organism: Clamator glandarius; assembly: GCA_033459285.1. Lineage (NCBI taxonomy): Eukaryota > Metazoa > Chordata > Aves > Cuculiformes > Cuculidae > Clamator > Clamator glandarius. Next base: position 621,235 of record JAUNZM010000023.1, read on the forward strand.
CTTATTTAATACAAACAGAGCCAGAACTTTATATACAAGATTCTTTTACACTCCAAATAGGGTTTCAGGGAATCCATCTGTATTAATGGTAGGCGCAGAAGATGGTCAATCAGTCTGGTAAAAAGAAGTAAATATGATGAGGAAGGTGGAAATTAATATTTCCTTAGTATTTAAAAATGTTTCAGTTTCTTCCAGTTGAGGCTGGTCCTTCACATATGAGTTAAGAATATTTCCACTATGGTAATATTTCTTTTCACTAATATTGGTTCAACTCACATACTGAAACAAGGAAGGACAATCAGTGTATTTCAAGATTCTGTGCAGGAGAAACCAGCAGTTGTCAAAGATCCACATGTAAAGCAGCCAGCAATACTGGCAAAACAGTGCCATTCATAGCTATATTGCCATTCTGTGTGGCCACTTTATAAGCATCCTGACAGCAAGTGCTACTTACTTTGTCATCTCTTTAGACATTTAGACTAGAATTCCGCTCTATTTCCAACTAATTAGTTGAAAAGCAAGGTGATTTTACACCAATGTACAAACATGGTGTTGTCATTTACCCTGAGAAGGAGATTGCATGTTTGAATTCTTTTGCTAACTGGGGTCATGTAGGCTACTACCATTAAATTGTGAGGGCTCAGAATTCACACTCTACCAGAACTTTGCTATAATCTGACATGGTTTGCTAAAATAGAACATTTGCTTTGCAAAAACTGTGAGTTTTCTGACTGCCCAATGTTTGAGACAGAACCATGCATAAGCAATGGTGACTATCACTGCTTTTTTGCTTGTGAAAATTAGCTAGTGCACATCTCAGTATAAAACTTGTGTGTGTTCCCATTAAAAATAGTTTTAATCCTTTCAGGTTTAATCTAACATCCAGCTGTTACAAGACTAAGACTAACCTCATGCTTCAAATAAAATTCATCAGTAAGTTCCAGCTTTGGCTAGCTCATATCTGTGGACCCAATGGCAGGTGAAAGTCATCAACATTGAGCAATGGGCTGGCACATTGGCAGAGACAGGAATTTGTTTGCGTGTCACCAGCTATCTCTGATGATTCACTGCACTTCTCCAGCTGACTGGCTCTGGCAGAATCCTGAACTTCCTTTTACATCTTGGATGAAAATGTGTCATAACAGATCATGCACAACCTGATTTTAAATAATTCAGTTTTTTTCCTTCATTCTTTAATACCTAGTGTGAGCAAGAATTTGAGACAACCATGCATGAAAGATATGTGTTAAACTTATTTTCTTGAACCCTTTCCTTTTGTGTGTCTCTGCGTGTTTGTGAATTGGAGTGGCAAAAGAAGCCAGACAGATTTATTGACTTTATTTTCTGACAAGATTTACAATGGAATAGGTCAGAATTTTGAGCAACCTGGAATCTAAAATCCAATAAAATATACAGGCAACTCTCTTTTGAAAGGAACAGAATTTAATATTGTTTTCAAGAGTGTATCTTCCTATTCCCTTTTTAAAATATAGCCCCCTGCCCCTCCTTTTCACCTTCTTTCTTCCTCTCTCCAGCTTTATATGCTGAGCATAATATCGACTGTCCCAGCTGTGTCCCCTTCCAAATTGTTGTACATCTTCCTGCTTCTTGGCTGGGTGGTGAGAGAAACATCATCACTCTATGTAAGCATGGCTCAGGAATTACAAAAACATTTCACTATTATCAACACTGCTTCTAGCAGATATATAATAGATAGCTTCATACTAGCTACTATGAAGAAAATTAACTCTATCACAGCCCAAACCAGCACACAGCATTTGACGATCTATTCCACAACATTTGGTGTAAGGAAAGTATGTAAATGTTACTGCAAGGCTAATCAGGTACATTTTATCACACATTTGTTCTAACAGTGTTTAAAGCTGAGCACTGAAGTCTGAACAGATATCTTTCTGTTGAACTTCCCCAGACTTGGACTGTTTATGAATCACTTTTTCCATGTAAAAGAAGCACTGAGTTCCAACAGAAAATAAAGGAATTTAGAAGTTTAGGATCAAAACAATTAGTTGTCAGAATTACTCTTTTTTTTTCCCTTTTTCCCCCCTAATATTAACATGAATTCATGAGTTTTATAGGGACATTCTGGATCTCTGCAGTTCTAAGAGCTATTCATTCAGCACTGATTATTTTACTCCTACTGTCTTTCAGGACACTGAGAGTGTTGCAATTCTCAGCCCAGGTCTATAGTTTCTTCTGTGCTTTCTTGCATTAGCTGTTTTAATTATCAATTTGTTTGTGGGAAGAGATGTGTAAAGAAGCACTAAAGAGAGATAAAATAATACTGATATGCACATTTATATAGTTAACTATGTAGTCAGATAGGTGTGGAGTTTTCCGTTCTTATCTCTAGAGATGAAGGCCTTCTTATTTCACAAAAAATTCTAGAAAAGGATATGTAAGTACAGGATATAGAACAAAGACAGGGAAGATACATTGTTTGAATCAATCTATATAAACCAACAGGTAATGTAATGTATTTTGGCACATTTTTGCCTGGCAGATCATTGATGGGTAATAACAGCAATCCCAGCCTGATAATCAAAGTGGAAAATGGTTCTTTCCTACAACACATCCCTCTAGAAAAATGCAGGCTTAGGAAAGGCTAGACTGCAACAGTAACTCACATTTTAGATGATGATAACAGGACTGTGTGTGACTGCATGTGCAGATAACAGAGGTTGAAGTCCAATACAGAGAACAATTAAGAGTACAAAATACTGTACAAATAACAGCATAATTTACCCATATTCACAAAATGGGCATATAATACAAAATATGTAGTTGCTATGTGATGGAAAGCAGAAAGAAATGGTTACTATACTGTATGTTAATTTTTAACTTTTTCCTAAACAGTCCTTTTTATTACAAGCTGGAATGAGCTTGCACAAGTTTCCCTATCTGTACAAGACAGAAAAACCTCTTTTGTCCTACGCAGACACCATATGTCATTATTAAGACCCAATGGTTCTAATATTAATAAAATGTTCATTGGTATCTAAAGAAATTGCATTGGTATCTAAAGAAAGAGATACCACTGCTGGCCTGCCTCTTTTAATATTCATTTAGCAAATGTGGTGCATTATGTGCAATTGTTTCTGTGTGTTTTTGTGTAGAAACCTTGCTGGTGTATCAAAGAATAACGGGTGAAAAAGGAACAGATAAACAACATCAAACTCCTTTGAATGTTATGACAGAAGGAACATTAGGGAAGGGCAAACACTAATTCAGTCATGTTCTGCTAGACAGAAATTGTATTTTGATCCCTTTACATGGAACATTGCCCAATTTGGAGCAGATACTTTCCTCTGAGCAATGAGCAAATTTCTTGCCCCTGTGTACTTCGGCAAGCTTACTTCAGTAAGCTTCCACGATTCTGGAATCCTAGGTCTGCCTGAAAAACAGCAAGTTCCTCAAAATCATAGAATCATAGAATTGTTTGCTTGGAAAAGGCCCTTGAGACCATCAAGTCCAACCATATCTGTCGACTTCTAAACCATACCACTAAGCACCTCACCTACCTGTCTTTCAAATACCTTCAGGGATGGTGACTCAACCACATCCCTGGGCAGCCTGTTCTCATTCCTGATAATCCTTTCAGTTAAGGATTTTTTTCCTGATACCTAATCTGAATATCCCTGGATGCAGGTTGAAGAGTCTTCTTCTCATTTTATCACTTCTCAATGTAAATTTTCATTCTGCAGAAACCTAAGATCTTAGTGGGCAATAGTGATAGGAGGAAGAAATGTGCTTACTATCTTTCTGTGGTACAGGGTGGAGACCAAGCTCTGCAGCCTGAGAGATCTCCTAGATCCATTGTCTTAACACGAGTACTACTGAGCCTGAGGTTCTTCTGAATCTCAGCTGAAGCATCTTTTTAGAACCTGAAAAACGTTAAGTATTTTTATTTTCTCGTAATCCACACTTACTTCTCATCAACATTTTTAAAATACAAAAATACATTCTCATGTCCTTGAAGCTATTTTTTGCCATTGAATTCTCTGTGCTAAATGTATACTCTGATCAGTGTTTTGTGTACATTATTTAGATAGCATATTGACCTCATAAAATCACACTGTTGGTAAATTGCAGACCTGGCCATGAATTATCAAATACATAGTATGAGAAAGAATTCTGCTTCTCAGCCTGGGTTAAATATCAGCTGCTTTGATCAAGCATGTGAAAAAATCCATTACTTTCTAATGAACTTAATGTTCTAAAATCAACTTGATTTGTATTATATAGGGAATTAAAATTTTACTCATTGTTACTGGGAATGATATATTCCACTACAGTGTCAGTCAGGCCTCAGAGATAAGAGGCTTTAAGAGTTTAATTGGAAAGGATTTTAGTCTTAAAGATATGCAAAGAAGATTAATACCACTGGGCTTGAAAGCTGCATATGATCTCTGATGACAACTCCTACTTTGAGGCAAATACTTGTTTCCTAATTAAAACCCACAGTACCAAAAATGTTTTGAAGAGCCCTGTGCAGCTGTTCCTATTTTCCAGTCATAATGACAATCTAAATATTGACACTAATCTGGATCTTGCCCTCAGAAATACTGAGGGAAACAATTAAGATATATAGCATTTGCTCATGGATATTTCCCACAGACCTAGAGCTGTCTATCTGTTACAGGAATCACCATAATCCATGCATGACCATTCACAAATGAGCCATCACTAAAATAAAACCACATGCATCAGATATTGTTAACATAATTGATAAAAATCCTTGTATTTCTCATACATTTTTTGAAAGTGAATAATTTGGATCATTTTACTCTACCATGGGAACTGTTGTGAAGCAATAAAAAGATGCCATTAATAATTGATAAAATATCATTTTATCACTCATGATTTTTGTAAAAAACCCGCTGGGATGACACAGAGATTTTGTGAACTGTATATTCAGAGTAGAAGTCTTAGGACAAGTGATTACAGTTTATAATATGAGAACCGCTAGAATCCTTATCATCATTCACAGCTTGAGCAAGTACAAAACTACTAAAGAAGGAATACAAGCTTTCTGACACGGCAGTGGTGAGATCAAATCTGAGAAGCAGAATGGTGAAGGAACAACAGCAATCTAGTCTAACAGATCTATATATTATTCTTCTACATGCACTTTGTACTTATGTTAAACATTCATAATTAGATGTCAAAGAAGAATTCCAAATTAAAACATTTTGTCCCACTGTGTGCTCTGAATATTTTATCATAGTATGTTAAATGTCTGCTCTGAAGGACACAAGATGGTAAAGATTTTGATGAAGTAAAATAATGTGTCTGACTGTTAATTTTGTTTCTAGAAAGTTTAGACAGCCATGGGACAAACATTAGCTCAAAAGGAGCTCATATTCTAACTAACTTCTGTGTAAAAATAATACTAGCCAAAATAACAGGAAATTTACTTGGGGGGTGGGGGTGGCAGACGGAAGAAGAATAAATAAAGAAAGCAGAAGAGAAAAAATTAGAGTCTGACAAAGCATCTAGGTCTTACTGTACTTTTCTATCTCTCTTACCCATGCAACATTAACCCAAGGTAATGCTTCACACTCAAGTACCTATCGATTTTCTTCTAAGACATGTATGCCAATGATACTCTTTCATAGTTAAGTCTAACATGTTTGAAGACATGGATTTCAGGTGAAAGGCTGAGAAGCCAGTACGTCCCATTAAGATAGCTACAGTAAAGCAGAAACAAAGCAGGAAGAGAAAATCCTTTTAGCTAAGAGTGGTGCCTTACTTTGCCACTGAGGTACCTACCCATGAGATTCCACTGAGTCCATAAGGAAAGACAATTTGCTTGTTAGAAATTGACCACTTATGGCTACTATCTCTGATGAGAAAGACAGATTGATCTTTTTATTATATTGTCTTTTAATCTAAATGTCTAATTTTATCCTGCAGTGAGGGAGAAGCTTCATGAAGAAAGGGTATAAGGCTTAGTTAAAACATACCAAGAATGAACAGCATCTGAACTATGGTTTTTCTTAAGTAGACTAGGATAAAATGAAAGAGAAAATTTAATTGACACAAGACTGGCCCTGGGTTTTGCAGTAGTCTTAGTTAAGGAGTAGCACCTTAGAGGAACCACAGTACAGGGTTAGTACACACTCTTCGAACACAAGAAATATTCAACTCCTGATGGTAGCCTCACTAGTGGTGAACACTAGTTTGATGTATCTCCTCAGTACAGGTAAAGGCATCTGAAGTATGTTTCTTACGTGCCCTTATGAGTATCTTAAGAAAAGTTTTCTTCCTCACTTACGAGTATATAGTATATATTCTAGCTCTAGAGTGCATTGTCTGGTCCTGTAGATGTTGGCCAATACGGGGCCACCTTTAGCATTAGTTTATTCTCTTCTCTTTTTTTAAGCAGAGATTGTAACATCCTCAGATTAAATTTGGGCAGATGGTGGTACCTTACTTATCTACTCTTATCAGTTCATCTTTCCTGTTCAAGTATGTATTCACTCCATAGTTCTCTTACAAATAATCCAAACATAATTCTGTTTAACAATTAAATCACTAGACTATTAATATAAACTCATAAAACTGTGGAGGTGTTTCCTAGCACATTATAAATAGTGTTCACTTCATCACTCATAGAATCACAGAATCATTAGGATGGAAAAGACCCACAGGATCATCGAGTCCAACCATTCCTATCAAACACTAAACCATGCCCCTCAGCAACCCATCCACTTGTCTTCTAAACACCTCAGGGGAAGGTGAATCAACCACCTCTCTGGGCAGCCTGTTCCAGTGCCCAAAGACCCTTTCTGTGAATTTTTTTTTTTCTGATGTCCAGCCTGATCCTCCCCTGGAGGAGCTTAAGGCCATTTTTTCTTGTCCTGTGCCCTGTCACTTGGAAGAACAGGCCAGCTCCCTCCTCTCCACAACCTCCTTTCAGGTAGTTGAAGAGAGCAATGAGGTCTCCTCTCAGCCTCCTCTTCTCCAGGATAAACAACCCCAGCGCTCTCAGCTGCTCCTAATAAGGCCTGTTCTCCATCCCTTTCACCAGCTTCGTTCTTCTTCTCTGGACTCACTCCAGAGCCTCAACATCCTTCTTGTGGTGAGTGGCCCAGAACTGAACACAGGATTTGAGGTGTGGTCTCACCAGTGCAGAGTACAGAGGGAGAATAACCTCCTTGGACCTGCTGGTCACGTCCTTACTGATATGAGACAAGATGCCATTGGCCTTCTTGGCCACCTGGGCACACTGCTGGCTCATCTTCAGATGGCTGTCAATCAACACTGCCAAGTCCTTCTCCTCTGGGTGGCTTTCTAGCCAGTGTTTTTGTATCCTTTACCACTGCATAGAGTTGTTTGCCTTAGCCCTCCTGATTTTTCTTCTGCATGATCTCACTTCCTCCCTTCAGTCCACTCAAGACGCCTGTCCCTTCTTCCAAAATTCATAGACATTTCTCTTCTTTTTGATGTCTCTCAAGATCTCCCTACTCAACCAAGCTCATTTTTTTTCCCTGATGGCTTCTCTTCCGGAACATGGGGACAGCTTGCTCCTGAGCTGCTAGGATTTCCTTTTTAAAGAGCTCCCAGCACTGATGGGCTCCCTTGCCCTGAAGGAATGCCTCCAATAGGACTTTGTCAACCGGCCTTCTGAACAGCCCAAGGTCTGCCCTCTGGAAGTTTAATGTGACTGTTCTGCTAATCCCCCTCTTCAGCTCACCTAGAATTGAAAGTTCTACCATCTCATGATCACTTTGTCCCAGGCGCCCTCCAACCATCAAATCCCCCACAAGGCCTTCTCTATTCACAAACAGCAGGTCCAGGAGGGCGCCTTCCCTTGTCGGTTCGCTCACCAGTTTTGCGAGGAAGTTGTCTTCCATGAACTACAGGAACCTCTTCGACTGCTTCCTCTCTGCTGTATTGTACTTCCAGCAGAAGTACATAATTGAAGATATCATTGAAGATATTATTGAAGCCGTATCATTGAAGATATCATTAAAGAATAATGCCATATACATAGCCCACTGACATGCATGCAGCAGGCACCTACGAATCATTCACTCCCTGACTGGCATCATTTTGAATAATAATTATCTTTAATGTGCATACGCACGTAATTATACCATGTGTAAAACAGATCTTAAATTTCTTCTTAATTAGTAATAACTATGGAACTTATGACTTTGAGTTGCCTAGGAAATATGTTATGAAATCAACAAGGAGAATTCAGATACCGGAAAGAATCATCAGATCTGCATGTTTCTTCGTCATTGGCAGAAGCTTTTGTACTGTTTCCCAAGTGATTAAGCTAAGAATGGTTGCTTTTCACAGTATCACAGTGTTTACTTAAAATGCATAGATGTCACATAAGCAGATTCTTATTTACTGGAATGGCAGCTGCAGTATATCAGTTTAGTTTTTCTCATTAATTATGATATTTGTCTTATTAAGAGAAAGCTTCTATATAATTGAAGATTCTATATGTATAAAAAACCCTGATATTCACATTAATCTTCACACTGTTGCTTGTTTCTGTTCCTCTTTAGCATAATTCACAGAATTACAAAATAGTTGTGGCTGGAAAGGACCTCTGAAGGACATCTGGTCCAGGCCCCTGCTCAAGCAGGGTGAACTGGAGCCTGTTGCCTGGTCTACTTACAAGCTATTCCCAGTCTAGGTGAAATAAAAGATGATAAGCTGTGATTCTTTCTGCTCCCTCCTGATTTGCAGATGTGTCATATTTGGCTGATTCCCCACAGAGTTATGATTTAATCTAGGATCTTAAAACAAACTCTGCACTGACTAAGAAGATATTCTTGGCAGTGTTCCCTTACTGGTTAATTTAGTACTAAAAGATAGGAAAGTGGAAACATGCTGCTTTATAAAAGAAGATAGGTAGAGAGACAAAATATTTTCAAGCCAGTTTGCTTCAAGTATGTGACAAACACAGATGAAAAGAAATCCATGTCAGATTAAATATAAAACCTAAGCATTAATTTTCAGTGGCATAAGTTACACCTAAAGTTATAGAAAGTTTGTAAAGTATGTTAAATATCTACATAGGTGTGCTATCTGTATTAATTTTACCACAGAGAGAAATACAATCTTACAGTTTGATTATATTCTATGACTCATAAGATAGGGGTTTTAGGAGGAATCATATCTTCTTCTATACCTGTGGACATCTCACTGATTATGTGCCTTTAAATAATCATAAATAAGATGCCTTAAGCATATGACTGCTGGATTCTTAAAAAATGACTCGTTTTTAGTTTTGCTTTATCTTTTTTATTTTTGAACTTAAAATCAAGGAGTAAAAAGGAAACGTCTTTTAGAAAAATTCTGAAAACCAACAAATTTTACTGTCAACCTTACAATTCATACCAAAGAGAATTAAATAAATAGATGAACAGAGTAACATTAAAAATTACTTCGGTCTTATTAAATCATTGCATAATTAACTGAAGCAATGTTCATAGAAATTAAAATAAGTATGTATGTTTTGATTTATTTGCTTTTGATACCTTTAAATAGGACTTTGCTGACAGAAAATATTTAGCAGTATACAAGCAACTTTGTAGTGTATCTGCTTCCTTAAGTTTCATTCCTGTGTTGGATGCTTTCATGAATTTATGAAACCCTTTCAAAGTGACGTAAACTTCTGATGATCAACTTTGCCTATCTGTAACATAGGTATACATTTTGCCTAAGCACTAAATCTTAACAAAAACTCAGTGTGCAGTTAATTAGCTAGCTACTTAAACCATAAAGTAATAACTTGTAGTTAAGGTTTAAGAGATAGATTTGACAAGATATTATGAGGTAAAAGTAAAGGAGCCCAGAAGAAATTCTCATAGCGCTTGAAACAAATCAGTCAATTTGGGCAACATAATTCTTTCAGGTACTGCAGAAAGATTTTTCTAAAGTTGGTTCTAGGCTCAAAGAAGTCAGCAGTTCTGTTAAGGATGATAGAAGAAATTAGTACTAGCACAACTTATTTCAGACATGTTTGAAGGCAGAGAGAAAGATTAGGAAAGGTTATGACAAATGCAATTAAAATTTCAGGTCAATACATGCATTACTGAAAAGGCTGCCACAGATTTCAAAGAGGATAAAAAGATACTTCCTTCTACCTCTGATCCAGTAAAATTCATATATGTGTCACAAGAAGGAGAAAGGAAGAAAAAACAAAGAAAAAAGGGTCAAAGAGATGATAGGTCATTTCCAAAAATTTCTTGGGATCTTGTTCTAGTGATTCTCAACTCTTAAATAATTCTCAGATATCATCTCTGTCATCTTACCCCTTCCAGTCCATGGCTGTTATTTTTTTTTTCTCTCAGTATTATTTATTTATTTATAGTCACTTGATAGAACACCTACCCACATCCTATGTTAGCTAGTATCAATTATGTGTTGCCTTACAACAATTAACACCTCAGTGAACATAATCAGTGAAGTTACCCTCTTGAGGTCTCACTTTTCCTCAATGGCTCACAATTAAAGCCCAATGTTGACCATCACAGAAACCTAGAATCGCTGAGTTTGCAAAGACCTTTGAAATCATCAAGCCTGACCATACCTGTCACTACTAAACCATATCCCTAAGCATGTCATCTACCCGTCTTTTAAATACCTACAGGGATGGTGACTCAACCACCTCCATGGGCAGCCTGTTCCAACCTGTTGCTGTTCCAGAGAACCCTTTGGGTGAAGGATTTTTTCCTAATGTCTAATCTGAACAAGCCTGGTGCAACTTGATGCCATTCACTCTTGTTCTATTTCCTGTTCCTGAGGGAATTGGCTGATGTAGTTGCCAAGACAATTTCCATGACATTTGAAAAGTCATGGCTATCAGGAGAGGTTCCTGGTGACTGGAAGAAAGGTAACGTTGTGCCCATTTTTAAAAAGGGCAGAAAAGTGACCCTTCAAACTACCAATCTGTCAGCCTCACCTCTGTGCCTGGGAAGGTCATGGAACAGATCATCCTGAAAACTATGTTAAAGCACATGGAGTATGGGGAGGTGACTAATGGAAGCCAGCACGGCTTCACCAGGGGCAAGTCCTGTTTGGCCAGCTTACTGGCTTTCTATGATGGGCTAACCATTGTAGTGGATACAGTAAAACCAATGGATGTGATCTATCTGGAATTCTGTAAAGCTTTTGACCTGGTTCTCCAGAACATCCTTCTCTCTAAATTGGAGAGATATGGATTTGATGGGTGGACTGTTCAGTGAATAAGAAACAGGTTGGATGGTCACATTCAAAGACTAGTGGTCGATGTTTCAATGTCCAGATGGAGATCCATGACAAGTGATATCCCTCAGGAGCCCATACTGGTACCAATTCTGTATAATATCTGTATCAATTATATAGACAGTGAGATTTAGTGCACCCTCAGCAAGTTTGCAGATGACACTAAACTGAGTGGTGCAGTCGTCACACTGGAAGGATGGGACATAATCCAGAGGGACTTGAAGAGGTTGGAGAAGTGGGCCTGTGGAGCATCATGAGATTCAACAATGCTAAGTGCAAGGTCCTATATCTGGGTGGACGCAATCCCAAACTTCAATACAGTATGGAGAATGACGTAATTGAGAGCAGCCCTACAGATAAGGATTGGGAGTGCTGGTTGATGAGAAGCTCAATGTGAGCCTGTAATGTGCTGTTACAGCCCAGAAGGCCAACCGTATTCTGGGCTGCATCAAAAGAAGTGTGGCCAGCAGATTGAGGGAAGTGATTCTACTCCTCTGCTCCTCTCTTGTGAGACCTTATCTGGAGTACTGTGTCCAGTTCTGGAATCCTCAGCATAAGAAGGATGAGGAACTGTTGAAACATGTCCAGAGAGGAGCTACAAAGATGATCTGAGGGCTTGAGCACCAGCCATACAAGGACAGGCTGAGAGAGTTGGGCTTGTTCAGCCTGGAAAAGAGAAGGCTCCGAGGAGACCTTAAGAGCAACATTCCTACACCTAAAATAGGTCTACAAGAAATACAGGGAAGGAATGTTTACAGAGTCTTGTAGTGATAACACTAGCAGTAATGGGTATAAACTGGGGAGGGGCAGATTTAGACTATACATAAGGAAGAATTTCTTCACTGTGGGAGTGGTGAGGCACTGGAACAGGTTGCCAAGGGAAGTTGTGGCTGCTCCATCCCTTCAAGGTGTTCAAGGCCAGGTTGGGTGGGGCCTAGGGCAGCCTGATCTAGTGGGACATGTCCCTGTCCATGGCAGAGGTGTTGGGACTAGATGATCTTTATGGTCCCTTACAACCCAAGCTGTTCTATGATTCTATGACTCTAAGACAACTAAAAGGCTCTCAGAAAACAATTCACTGTGCATGCAAAATTCAGCCACTGTGGGACAGGTTTCTTAATGCTTCCCAGTAATAAAAGTGATTAATATATGTCAAATTTCACCTTAGCTTTGATTCATAAAAAAATAGTAAGCTTGACCTCATCTATGCAGCATATCTTTAATGTGCTTACAAATTTTCACGGAAGTAATTTTTTTTTTAGCTTATTGTAACTTGTCACACTATTTTTATTATTTTAGCTCTGTGTATTGCAAAGGGTTTTATACAGATATTGTGTAACTTCACTCCTATTTAACTGTTCTTGGAATCTGAGAAAATGTATTAATGAATGGAGATAGGACAACTCAGTCCTACCACTTCAATATTCTCAGCAGCCAAAGTATAGATGCACTCGTAGAAAGAGTCTGTCATACAATGCCGTGCATCTAAAACCAAAACACAGGATGGCAGAAGAAGGTGAAAATGTTCAAGAATGTACCAACATCTTGACCTTTACCTTCTGTTTTACTAACAGTTTATCATTAAGAGGATCATTTATATTAACCACAACCATGAATCCAATGGGACTATAACGAATTAAAATATAACCAAGGAAAGTAAAGAGCCAAATTAGAGATTTCTTAAACCCAAGGGAAAAAATATGTTAGGAAAAGCAATCTAGAATCCCAGCAAATTCTCTGCTTAATCATGACTGTGTAATTCTTACAAGGCTGATTTTAGTTTACGCAGGAGACCAATCTAAATATTTACATAGTTTGACTTCACAGGGAAAAGGTTTTCCTTGAATCTGAATTGTTCAAATCTCCAATGTCCTATATGACTACGATATCCCTGAAGATTAGCATTCTTCAGTTTGTGGTTATATAAATCTGAGTAAAACCAAAACTGAGTATTTCAACAGAAGGTACATGAGATTTAATTGTCCTGCTTCAGAACACATTGAACAACTTCAAATGTTTGCCATGTAGTCTAATTATGAGAAAATATATTACAGAATCACAGAATCACAGAATGACCAGGTTGGAAGAGATCCACTGGATCGTCGAGTCCAACCATTCCCACCAATCCCTAAATCATGCTCCTAAGCACCTCGTCTACCCTAACCTTAAACACCTCCAGGGACGGTGACTCAACCACCTCCCTTGGCAGACCGTTCCAATGCCTAACCACCCTCTCCGTGAAGAATTTCTTCCTAATCTCAAGCCTAAATCTCCCCTGGCGGAGCTTGAGGCCATTCCCTCTCGTCCTGTCCCCTGTCACTTGGGAGAAGAGGCCAGCACTCTCCTCTCCACAACCTCCCTTCAGGTAGTTGTACAGAGTAATAAGGTCTCCCCTCAGCCTCCTCTTCTCCAGGCTGAACAACCCCAGCTCTCTCAGTCGCTCCTCATAAGATTTGTTCTCCAGCCCCTTCACCAGCTTTGTTGCTCTTCTCTGGACTCGCTCCAGAGCCTCAACATCCTTCTTGTGGTGAGGGACCCAGAACTGAACACAGGATTCAAGGTGCGGTCTCACCACTGCCAAGTACAGAGGGAGAATAACCTCCCTGGACCTGCTGGTCACGCCGTTCCTGATACAAGCCAGGATGCCATTGGCCTTCTTGGCCACCTGGGCACACTGCTGGCTCTTGTTCAGTCAGTTGTCAACCAACACCCCCAGCTCCTTCTCCTCCTGGTAGCTTTCCAGCCAGGTTTCTCCTAGTTTGTACCTCTGCTTAGGGTTGTTGTGCCCCAAGTGCAGGACCCGGCATTTGGCCTTGTTAAACCTCATGCCGTTGGTCTCAGCCCAGCAGTCCAGCCTGTTCAGATCCCTTTGCAGAGCCTCCCGACCCTCCAGCAGATCTACACTTAAACCCAGCTTGGTGTCATCTGCAAACTTGCTAAGGGAGGACTCAATGCCTTATAGTTCTCTTTAATGACTCTGTGATATTTTTACAGTAAAAAAATAAAATTCTACATGCCAAATGAGGCATTTTTTATTTATGGAGAACCACAGTGAATATCCTGATTTTCTAGAGTTCCCATAGAGAGTACTTTTTCTATGATCAGTAGGCTTTTTGTCCTTGAGAATTGTATGCTTAAAATGATTGCATTTTCTAAGAACCACCCAATATTTAGTGCAAATATTCAATCACATATTGAAAAACCAAAAAAGTCCCCCCCCAAACAAACTAAAAATATATCATCCTAGATAAAGAAACCTAATATGTATTAATGCCAAAAAACTTTTGAGAAAATTCCTGCTTTTTAGAAAGAATGTTGCTAAGGAAACATGACTGCTACAGGAGAAGTGAAATGCAAAAATCATGCTGTGTATGCAATCAATCAACTAGCAACCATAAAGTATATATTTGTTTATAAATATAATTTCAATGTCAGTTAAGTTGTATAATTCATCGCTGTAAATTACATATTTCAAATATCACAACACCGAAGTATAAACTTCCAGAAATATATTTTCACAAATAGCAGCAAATTCACTGTCAAAAACCAAGAACAATTTGTTGCTATTAGATTCAATGTAATTAAGCTTGGCACAGCTGTTGAACAATATGTATGCTATAAAGTAAAGAAGAAGGTTAACCAGCTGCATGATATTTTGGGGTAAACCCACCAAACATATGCAGTAAAATCATATTGCAGGAGAAGTTTGGCAATATTTTCAACTTTTCAGGCTTCATTGAAAAATGTTTTGAGTCCCCAGAGTAAGAAAGATATGGATAAATTGATATACTTTCAGCAAAGGGCCACCAAAATGCCTGGGGAGTGGCCAGCCCTGAGAGAAGAGGCTGAAGGAGACAGACTTTTGAACTGGGAGAAAAAGAGATCTGAAGGGATCTAACATCGGCCTTCTAATGCCTTTGAGACTATTCCTAATAAAAGAGAGGCTTTTTATGAGTAGGATTTCCAACAGAAAGTGCAGCAAATTAAAAATAAATATGTGTAAGGATAATTGAGGTCACCAAAAGAGGTTGTTTCAAGTCACAGTTAGTCAATGCCTACAGCAGCTAGGTTTGAATTTAGCACTGACCCAGTTTCAAGCAGGATTTTGGACCAAAAACTTTCCTCAAGTCCCTTCCAACCTGAATAATTCCATGATTCATGATATTGAGAAATGCTGGGAGAAAGATGAGGAAGACTTAAAGCTTTTATGAACTATTTCTTTAAAATCTGACACAGAAAACATTTCAACATAAGACAATGACTTCTGTCTACATTTTGCTAGGATGAATAGCGATCAGGGATCAGACACTATCCATATGAAAAAAAAAAGAATAAAAAATGTGAATCATTTGGGAAAAGAGGAGAAAAAAACACCAGATGGAAATAAAAAGACATTAAACTATAGTGAGTCGAGAGGTGAGATGCACAAGTCAGGCTAGGCAGCACCATAGAAAGAGGGACCATGTGGTAGTTCCTGGGGATGGGAAGTGAGCATAAACAGGGTGGCAAGAGGCTGCAGGAGCACAAAGGGCAAGTAAGACTGGGAGAAAAGAAATTTTCAAAGAGGAGGTCACAGCTTACTGTACCTTGTAGAGTGAAAGACAGTAAGCAGGGTGGTTCTGATGGATATGATACTTGAGGTTATCACAATAATTTAAAGAGAGGTGAAAAACAATGTGATAATTGAAAAAAATCCCAACCAAAACTGAAATAGCCCCAGTTTTTGCTATAAATAATGAGTCTTGAAGGAACAGATTCTTTTTTTTTTTCCACATTCTAGCGTGACCCTCATCAGTACTGTTTCCAGGCTTCTTACTCGTGATGTATGGAGCAATTACAGAAATTATGTCAAAGCATCAGAGACAGAGATTAAGCATTGAGACAGTTTTGTCAAAAACACTGAAATATTGGGAAGCACATGTAGTTGAACTGAATATGCAAAGACACTACTTTTATCCGGTGATGTTATTAATTAGAACTCATTTTGCACATTTCACACCATGGTTCCAAATAAAACTTAAGGTAGATATTAGAAAAGCTTCAGAGAAATATCAAGAAAAGTCGGTCTTAAAGTTGTTGCTTCTAACTGGCTATCTTAAAAACAGCTTAAATGGGAAGAAGTGAAGTAAATTAAACTCGTGGTCTCCCTACCATTTAGTCTTAAAATCAATGCATCTGTAAAATTTACCTTTTTAGATAATTTCACTAGATTAAGAAAATACTTTAGTTTAGTTGGAATACAAAACCCAGATTTTCTTTTTTTCATTTTTATTTTTCACTGGATCTAAGTTAAGATTCAAGAATTCCACACTGAAGTCCCAAAATTCTGTTTCCTTGGAGATGTAGATCTCACTAATGCTGCATAACCTAGAAGCAACAGATTTTATAATACAAGCATGCCTCTGTCTGAGCTAAATCACAAAACATTTGCTGAACTACACTATAAACACCAATTTTCTTTTTTAATTGAAGCATGTATTAGGCTTTGAAGTAGTTCTCAGACTGTCTTTGCAATACTGAAGTCACTTTTTCAGTCATTAGCAAACACTAAATATGTGACTTTTTCTCTGAACCGAACATTTGAACATTTGTGTAGGTGCAATTACTTCAACATAGAATCCTGCACTTCTCTTTGTGTGCAGTACAAATTATTTCTGATAGATTTGAATCCTATTTTAGAAATCCAAGACCTTTGTATGCAGCATTATATACACTCCTATGTGCAATTAAGGAGCATGTGACATCAAAGAAATATTATTTCTTTTCCTTCAGCTAACAACAAGCCAAAAAATTTAAAGATAAATTTTTGGAGCATGAATCTTTTTAATAGTTTAAGGATTAAAAGTAAATCACAAAGAAATTTCAGTAAACAGTATATACTACAACAGTTTGTAGCTTTCAAATCCAAAGTTGTATACCGATGCTTAGAACTGATTGTTTCAACTAAGAAGTGTTCCCAGTCTTAAATAATAATATCCATTTAAGGAGTGATTTTACTTTCAATGAACAGACTGGAGACTACTCCACTCCTGTCTAGAAAGTTGTGGTTTTAAGTAAACAAAGATATCAAAAAATATTCTTATGCCACAGGCCAAAAATGCTGTAATTGTATTGGGATTCTTACCAGTCATTCTGTTGTGATACCGATGAAGTATGCTATCAAGTAACATACATTTTGATATCTGGGGAAAGTTCTGATTGTCATTGATGCTAACATCTGTAGAAAATATAATTGAAGAAGGATTATGCACTGTGATTGTAAAAACACCCTGAATTGATAGCATAATAAAGGACTCACATTTTCAAAATATTTAATTCCTACTAAAACTTAATTAACCACTTCTACACAGGTCTTCACTGATATTTAGAATTTATTTGTCAACCAATCAAACACAAATGTCACTTTTTTTCTCCTGTATCAGAAGCTGCAGGATACACAAGATGTTTTCTACACATTTCTTTCAATTTTTCTAGTGCCATATGGACAGGAACCACAAAGATATTTTGCAAGCTAATATTGTCTCTTAACTATGCACAGTTAAGCACAAAATCAGAAATGGTATAATATGCTTCACTCACAGTGCATGGCCAAATCGAAACACACCTCCAGGAAAGACAAAATTCTAAGGATAAGAAGGAAAAATATCAATATTATAACCAAATATTGATACACACATACTGATTCACAGATATGCTGTTTTCCAGAACCTGCAGAACTTTGGTTTAGAGTCAGGCTTTAGAGACTTCTCTTGTCCCTCAATGAGAAGAGCAGGAATCTTTACAATGTGAACTACACTCTCTTACTAGTCAAAAAATAAAAAACAACCACAAAAAACTCTAATTTTGTCTTTAAAACACCACCATCACTATTTAGGATCAACTGCTTGCTAAACAGCCAAATTTACAGTTAGGATAAATTATCAGTCTATTAATCACTTACTTAAGTGTTTAAATGTAATAGAAAAATACAATATTAACATCTGCAATTATAAGACCACATTCATTTCAAATAATTAAATATACATTCCTAAGTCAGTTTGGCCTAAAAATATTCAGGTATGCTAAGTATATTTATCACGTAGTTTATAAATATGGACATGTAAACAAACCATGAAGTTTCCCAAGACATTAGGTATATGTTTTGGTAAGCCTAGGATCAAAGATCCTCCTGTGATTTAACCTGCAGCCCATCTTGCTAGCTTTAGCTAATCCAGCCAGCTGGCTAGATGTTAATCACCACTACCAAGTGATGACTTACAATGTTCCTGAGTCAGAGAATCAACAGATTCGTGGCCATCCATCCTTCTCCATAGCAATTAACACACTCCGCTCTTTATCAAGAGGGCATGACAGGACAAGAATGTGAAATAATACAATGTCTGTGAAGTCGTTCCTTATAAAATTATTAAGACAACACCCAGCAAGAAATAAGCATTTATGCAGCCATTACCATGTGAAATCGCTTATAGAATAAGAGCAAATTACTTCAAACAAATGACTACATCAGAGAGGACGGTTAAGCCTTTTTAACTCTCCTGGTAAATCTGCACCTGACATTGAAGATAGCTGGCAGCATTTCATTGCACACCTTCTAAAGCCTCTTAGGAGGAAAGGATAACATTGTTGGCAGGAGCACCAGACAAACTACGTAGAGTGGAACGATAAAGCAGCTTTAAAGCCAGAATTTAATTTCCTTGCTGATCTTCCACATTAGAAGAGTATCTTGGTTGCACCCTGAGTCCTTTTCTGAGCCACCAAATATCTCCTTAAAGAGAAAGAATGCATCAAACAGTACTCATAATCATGTTTTTACTGTCTCAGGAACCATTTCATGGTTGAGAAGAGCTTATTTCAATAAGATCCTGGTTCTGCCAAAGCTCAGCTTGTGCTTAACTTCAGCTACATTAATATTTATGTTAAAATCGCATGACTACTTGCACTTGAAATTTAACAGATGTTTAAGAGATTCTTTCAGTCAGATCTCAAGAAAAGAAAAATTGGTACTAACATTATATTAGTCTAAATGAAATTAATGATCAAGCTTGAAGTGTTAAACAGCGAATGCCATTAAAAACAGGTATACTAGATGCAGTCAGAAACCAGAAACATTCCACTTTCTTCGCTGAGATTTCTTCTATAGCAAATGAAAGCCTCAGTTCTGAAGGATTTGCACAGACTGAATATGAGATTTTATACACATTTACATGCATATAACAGCAGATACGCATGCAAGTCAGGAATGTAGGCTTCCCTAATTATGGCTTATGTGAAGATATTTTCTGGTTCAGATTCTGTATAAGCAGCTCAGATTCATACAAAGAGGTACAGAAAAACTAGTACTGATTTTACTGTGAAAATATAAGTTCAAATATCTTACTACCAATATTAGCATCATAAATTGGAGAAGGACATTCAGTCACATTTTCAAAACAGCCTGAAGTGTTATTGCTGTTGTAAGTCATCTTTCATGCCAGGCTTTAGAGTATTGATACAGTCAGTGTGATTGTTGTACATGTAAGTGTCCAGTGCATTTGTATCCTATAATATTCAACAAGAGCCTTGTACCCATATCTGAGTAAAGTCAGTACTTAGAACTGTATTTCTATAATCCTACACTGAATCTGAAACAATGTATTCTGATCTACAAAACATATCCATTTTCCTAATAGATAATATGTACCTCTAAGGGCTTTTCTAATTTCATTAAGCCCATTTAAACCTCTGATTACTGCAGTGAAAATGTGTATTCTTTAACGGATTAGAGCAGCTTTCAGAAGCAGATGGATGTACTTAATTCAGTTTCTAGTATCATTAATGCACACTTCAAAATAATTTAGAGACACTTTCAACAGATGTAATTCTCCTACAATTTTATTAGATATATCTTTAACTTTTTTCATTATTGTTATTTAGTGCTTGCTCAAAGGTAAAAAATAAATATTATTTTGCAAATTCACAATGTATTATTCTTATATACTATATTGATAATATCATATATATTTGGAAACTGGTTTATTGGCAAAACTAGTGAGAAATTCAAGATAAAAATATTAATACTGTAATGCACCTTTGCCTTATATTGCTTTAAGAAAAGAATTGCTTGCAAGTCTGCTTCTTCGCATGTAGATGTTCTGACTGACTGCTTGAGATGATGTGTAAATCTTTATCCTGGCTCCACTTACACCTTTTACAACCCTGAAAACATCCAACAGTTATAAAGACCCTGTGACACTGCCTGTCAGTGCTGAATCCTACAGCTAGAACTTTATAACTATACCTTAAGGTAGCTTGGATTTATTCCTCTAGGAAAGGCAATAACCCTGCAGTTAGTGAAGATTTTATGTTCATAAATTCTTCACCATATCATTCCTGGCCATAAAAACTCATAAAAGAAGAGGGAAAACATTCAGATTTATGTTCTGATTCAGCACAAAAGTTTGAGAGCTGAATTCATTGTCAGGACTGCAGAAGTTGTGAGAAGAGGGGAACAACCAGCAGGGTAAACTTTCATCCCCTAGCTCATTATTGCAGATCTTGCATATGCATATTTATGTTCAGATATGTGCAGGTAAACACAATACAAAAACCAGTGAAGTCAATGCAGAAATTAAATCAATTTTCAAAATAAAAGAAGAATGGAAGCTCAGCCTCTTTATGGTTTAAATATGTAACAGGATCCAAAGTCTAAGCAGTTGTTTAAATATTTTGCTTCTCCTCTGAGTTCATCATCTTGGTTGTTAGTTGAACTCTTTGGCTTAGGTTATGAGTAAAATAGATTGTATTACTTCTCGTATCATAAGAATGTTTTAGAGCCAAATGAGCCATACATCAGTCTGATAAGTGTCTGGGACTACTTATTAGTCTCCATTCTGCAGCTGTCCCTGGACTGAAACAGGACACACACAAAAACAAAGTCAAATTTTTTCCATTCAAAGGACCTAAAGTAATCTAGGACCCATTCCTACAGAGAAAAGTAACATACTTTGTAAAAATTCAGTTTAATGTAACATATTAAAAATTACTTTATATCTAGATTAAGTTACTGAATGTTGCTAGCAATGTATTAAAAATAAATCTGAAATTGTGCCCTGCCTTTGGTGATCATAATTAAATGGAGTTTAAAAGTATTGGCACAGATTTACCATCACTCAAACAAACAATAAACTTGTTGATCAGAAGAACAGCTGTTACCTCAGTAGTAGGTATTGCTGAAGACTCATTATTTTCACTCTCCTATGTCAGCTTTGGTTTGAAAGTATAAGGGACTGAAAGAGGTGGAAGTCATTGTAGAAGGACAATAACACAGGGAATGTTCATGCTGAGGAAAAGCTATGGGAGACGCTGTTTAGTCCCCAGAGGAAACGGTTAAGGGGGATCTAACTGCAGTCTTTAGTTGCCACAAATGGAGGACCCTCAACACAGTAGATAAAATAAGACTCAGAGCAACAAAGATAAAAGATGAGTGGTAGATACATCACATGAAGTGAGACTTCAACTGAATCTACAAACTAAGGAGAAGCATTTTCACAGTGAGGATGATTAAGTACTGGAACAGACAGGTGTCAATCATAGACTCACAGAATCATAGAATTACCAGGTTGGAAAAGACCCACTGGATCATCCAGTCCAACTGTTTCTATCAGTCACTAAAACATGCCCCTCAGCACCTCATCCACCTGTCCCTTGAACAACTCCAGGGATGGTGACTCAACCACCTCCCTGGGCAGTCTGTTCCAGCAACCAATGACCCTTTCCATGAAATTTTTTTTCCTAATGTCCAGCCTAAACCTCCCCTGATGAAGCTTGAGGCCATTCCCTCTTGTCCTTTCTCCTGTCACTTGGGAGAAGAGCCCAGCACCCTCCTCTCCACAACTTCCTTTCAGGTAGTTGTAGAGAGCAATGAGGTCTCCCCTTAGCCTCCTTTCCAAGACAGAATTTCTGTCTTGGAAATTTTTTTAAGTCTCTTGACCAGAATATCCCTCAGGTTACCAGTCTAAGACTGAAGTAAGCCCTGCTTTGAATAACACTACTCCAGAAGTCCTTTCTAGTCTACATTCTTCTATGATCAAATCTTGCAGTCCTAACAGATCCCCTTGGCCTCTACACATAAGGAGTTCATACCCTCTCAAGACCATGACTTCTTTTTAATAGTCCTTTTTGTATAAGTATGTTAAACTTAAAAATAAAGTTACAAAATAATCTTTGATCAAAGAGAGGTCAAGATCCAGTCCTTCCTGTAGGTTAAGCAGTAAATCAGAAATGTGCCAAACTTGTCCAGTGCTTATTGTCTTCTTTTCCTCACAACATCTGAGATAAAGGAGAGTATTAGAATGTTTCAATTTTGTCCAACAAGACCTTAGTGAAAATGTGAGTCTATTTATTAATAATTATATGTAAATACACTTTTGACTAATTCTCTACTGAATTACTTGAAGTATATATATCTGTCAAGTGTAAAGACACATGTTGCTCCAAAGACAAGACTGAACAAAGTGCCGCCAATTACGCACGGCTGAATCTTCATTTTCCTGACACACAACACCAGAAGCCATTATGACACCTCATGAAATATATCACAGTGCAACTGTTGTTTCTTTTGGGAGGAAGTGGAATGAGAAATGAGTAATAACAGATATTGTCTGAGTTGGAACTAAACATTTTATTCAGTTTTGAAATACATCCACAAGAAAAATTTATTTAGCCTGTGTCCCTTTAATTCACAAATGCTTGTGTTTGTGCATGTGTTTGTATACATGTACATATGAGCCGAAGGAGAAAGTGGGAAGCAACCATCACTAACTTTTGCCCAGGTTCAGCAAGATTACACTAGTCTGATACCTATAGCATGTCAGTCAGTCTTTGAAATTTCCCTTGAAGGTCAAACTGTGAAGCCAAAGAATTACACCACTGAATTATATCAGTGTATAATATAGTCTATTTGATACACTCTGTTGTCAGTCTAGTATGAAATACATGCAACTATATAAATGTCATACTGCCTGTAAGCAAAGTATAGTAGAATAAACCAGAATGGGGTAATAGTTCGTGGCTAAGAATTCTGTATGAGAGAAAGAAAAATAATGTAAATTTTAAAACAATCTATTGAATTCTCGTTGTCATAGTAAAACAACTATTGAGCAAATACTACCCAGTGCTCCCTATATGAGTCTTAGATGTTTAGAATATCTTTGTATTGCAATGATTGGTCTGGATCCTACAGAGTAGGGGGCAACATTGATTCCTTAAAGCTTCAAGTCCATGATTTGGTAGGTTAGATAGTCACTCAAATATGATAAGCTACTGTAAAGAGCTGAGTGTAAGATTAAAATAGTTAGTTAAACTATATGTTAAAAAAACAGGCTTATCACAGAATCACAGAATAACCAGGTTGGAAGGGACCCACCGGATCATTGAGTCCAACCATTCCCACCATTCCCTAAATCATACTCCTAAGTACCTCATCCATACTAAACTTAAACACCTCCAGGGACGGTGACTCAACCACCTCCCTGGGCAGACTATTCCAATGCCTAAATACCCTCTCCATGAAGAATTTTTTCCTAATCTCAAGCCTGAATCTCCCCTGGCGGAGCTTGAGACCATTCCCTCTCGTCCTGTCCCCTGTCACTTGGGAGAAGAGGCCAGCACCCTCCTCTCCACAACCTCCCTTCAGGTAGTTGTACAGAGTAATAAAGTCTCCCCTCAGCCTCCTCTTCTCCAGGCTGAACAACCCCAGGTCTCCCAGTCGCTCCTCATAAGATTTGTTCTCCAGTCCCTTCACCAGCTTTGTTGCCCTTCTCTGGACTCGCTCCAGAGCCTCAACATCCTTCTTGTGTTGAGGGGCCCAGAACTGAACACAGTACTCGAGGTGCGGTCTCACCACTGCCAAGTACAGAGGGAGAATAACCTCCCTGGACCTGCTGGTCACACCGTTTCTGATACAAGCCAAGATGCCATTGGCCTTCTTGGCCACCTGGGCACACTGCTGGCTCATGTTCAGTCACTGTCAACCAACACCCCCAGGTCCTTCTCCTCCTGGCAGCTTTCCAGCCAGGCTTCTCCTAGTTTGTATCTCTGCTTAGGGTTGTTGTGCCCCAAGTGCAGGACTCGGCATTTGGCCTTGTTAAACCTCATGCCGTTGGTCTCAGCCCAGCAGTCCAGCCTGTTCAGGTCCCTTTGCAGAGCCTCCCGACCCTCCAGCAGATCCACACTTCCACCCAGCTTGGTGTCATCTGCAAACTTGCTAAGGGTGCACTCGATGCCTTCGTCCAGGTCATTGATAAAGACATTAAACAGGACTGGACCCTGCACTGAGCCCTGGGGAATCCCACTTGTCACTGGCCTCCAGCTGGATTTATCTCCATTTCCCACCACTCTCTGGGCCTGGTCATTCAACCAGTTTTTCACCCAGGAGAGTGTGCGCCTGTCCAGGCCAGAGGCCGACAGTTTCCAAAGCAGAATGCTGTGAGAAACTGTATCAAAGGCTTTACTGAAGTCCAGAAAGATACATCCACAGCCTTTCCCTCGTCCAAGAGTTTAGTCACTCGGTCATAGAAGGCGATCATGCTAGTTTGGCAAGACCTGCCTTTCATGAACCCGTGTTGACTGGGCCTGATCACCCGGTTCTCTTGCAAGTGCTTCTTGATAGCACTCTGGATCACCCGCTCCATGACTTTCCCCGGTACCGAGGTCAGACTGACAGGCCTGTAGTTCCCCGGATACTCCCTGCGCCCCTTCTTATAGAGGGGCACGACATCAGCCAGCCTCCAGTCCAGCGGAACCTCCCCAGTCATCCAGGACTGTTGGAAGATGATGGAAAGGGGTTTGGCCAGCACATCCGTCAGTTCCCTCAAAACTCTTGGGTGGACTCCATCCGGCCCCATAGACTTGTGGGCATCTAGCTGGGCAAGCAAGTCTCTAACCACCTCCTCTTGGACCTTGGGAACCTTATACTTCTCTTCCAACCGCTGGGGTTGTGCACAGAGGGGACAATTATGAGAAACAAATATATTCTCAAAGACAAGTCCATTTGGCAGGTCAAACCAAATTAAAATAAAATAAAATAAATTCCCATTTCTGAAAACGTAGAGGACTCATTGAACAAGTCAATGATTGCATAACTGGGGAAGTAAAATATGGAGATTTTTAAAGGACAATTTTACTGTATCTAGTCCACCTAGTCCATATAAGGCTATGCTATTAATAGAAGAAACAATGCGTAAAGTGTATCCAAGACCTCTTTTAACCTCTGGAGTTAAAATAAAAGCTTATGGTCCTCTTCAGATCAGAATTTCAACGTAATACGCTTTAAGAATACATATATAAATTAAAAAACTATAAAAACATCTAAACATTTAATATGAAGAAGCAAAAATCTTCATTTGTTGTTATTCTTATTTTCTTTGTAAATACTTGAATTCTGTAGCATATTTGCTGGTGAGTCCACATTTTGACTACTGTGTTCAATTTTGACCCCACACTACAAGAAAGACTTCAAGGTGCTTCAGCACATGCAGAGAAGGGCAATGCAACTGGTGGAGGGTCTGGGGAACATGTCTTATGAGAAGCAGCTGATGAAACTGTTGGCTATGTAGTCTGTAGAAAAGGAGGCTGAGAACTTATTGGTCTCTACAACTGCTTGAAAGGAGGTTGTAGCATAGCGAGTGTTGGTCTCTTCTGTTCTCTGTTGTTAAAAAAATATTTTTTGTCTTTTTACATTAGTTTGAGGTAAAGTTAGGAAGTCTAACATGCACCAATGATACTAGGCAGAATAAGACTGTACAAATAATATTTTCATTACATTTTTTTAGTTACTTTAAAGTCAATTAAGCAAACAATTGTGGTCTTTACCAGATCATCCATCTTGAAAAGGACTTGTACTGTTTTATTCAGGCAAACAGAGTTAAAGTTTTATATTGACATATATGTAGTAAGAAATGTATTTGGAAAAAAACCCAACAAAAACACAAGTATTACAATTTAGGAAAGGATTCCTCTCTCTGTCAATTGACAGTCAATGATTTTTCCAAGGTAACAGAAAGTAGAAAGACTTCTTCCTAAGAGTATCCCTAAGCAGTTAGATCAATTTTCTTTTGCAAAGAAAGCTCTAACTGCAGTTCTTACTCACTTATAAAGTATTTTATTTGTGTAGCTGTCTCCATTGATTTGGGTTACTGGAAAAAGAGAGATCTATTTAAAGCTTTATCACTAGGAAGTAGCCTTTCAATAAAAGGGTTGTCTGGATTTCCTCAAACTAATGAGCAGTTTGTTTTAATAGCTACTTAATTATCAGATGTATCTTTTAAAATAGAAGTCAAATAAGTCACCGAATTAGAGCATAATTAAGTAAGAAATTATTTTCCGATAATAATGTTCTTTCTTTCCTTCTCATTTCCTTTAATTATTTCTGATTTTCCCCATCACTTTTGTGGCTTGATCTGGTATATATTCTCTTACTATTCATTGAACTTTAAACATGGTTAACTGCTACTCTTCAGAACAAAAAAAAAGAAAAGTTAGAGGCTGGTAATGTAAACTTCCTTCTGCTTAATTGGGAAGCTGCTGGGAGGCAATTGAATCAGAGCTACACAAGTACTGCAAGCACCACTTTTGTATAGCTCTGCCAATTCAAATACATTTTACTGGGCTCTGGAATGTTGGTATGACCAAATTAATTAGAAAATTATAATGTTCTTTATTTAACAGGAAAAGTAAATTAAAAATCATTAATCTTGTTGTGGAAGAGTAGGCAAATAAAAACATGACTTTCTAGTTCCCCATGGCCCAGTAAGTCCTGGGCTATTGGCATTTGGCATAGATTAAAGTAGCCTTCATTCTCTTAGCTATGCAACTCCATTGGATATTTTCCTAGTAAGAAAAAAAATCAGAAACTGGATAAGGAAAATTTCCTTTTATTTATGGTATTGAATTTTCCTGGTGCATATATGTCACTAATACATTTCTAGGGGTTATTTTAAAATATTAAACACTAATATTGGCACCATCTGCTCAAACAGAGCAAACATACCTTGTGTCTTATTACATGCATGACAGGTCTTTTGAAGACTGAGGAAATCGACTAACCCAGCTCTATTACAAAGTCACAAGAACTCCTGAGGAGCACAAGTGCCTAGCTTAGAAACAAATTTAAGAACTCTGAGTTGAAGTACAGAGTAATAGACAGGTAATTTAGCGGAGGCCGTTCAGTAAAATCAAGTCTTGTAAGGATCTTTTCTGACTGAAAAGAAGATTGCTGTAATCTCTTTCTCCAAAGCAGAATTTAGATGGTGAGTTTCCTCATTCATTCCTGCTTTGCAGAGGATTACACAACATAATATCATGTCTTAGATTGTCCTCTTTTTTTTTTTTTACTATTTAGAAGAAAGTTAACTGGGAAAGTCTGACAGAAATTACCTCCTACGGTGCTAGAACATACTGCAAATTGCTGGGACCATCCAGTTTTGTGGATTGTCAGTCTCACATTCATTATTAGTTACTTTGATGACACTGTAAACATAGTCATATAACTTCATTCAGCCTTAAACACATGTTTAGGATAAGGCCTTCAATGATAGAATCTTATCTGAATCTCTACCTGTCAAATAACTATTAACGTATCTTTCTTGACTCCAGTCAGTAATCTGACTGCTAGATGTTCAAGAAATAACATTGCAATGTTGCTCAAAAGAAGCTAGGTATCTGGGTAGTTTATTTCCACTGGTTTTAAGAAAAGTTTGTATGAATTATATAACCCTTTTTCTTGGCAACATGCAGAGATTAAATGCCAATCTGATATAGTTAAAATCATGGACCTAATGGCACAGAAATTATTTTTCTTACCACTTGAGGACAAAGAAAGATACAGACTATTTACATGATTGGAGTGTTTCATTATCTACCTCATTAGTCTCTGCAGTGCGCATTAATAGATACCAGAAGGCTAGTCAATTATTTCTAGCTAAATATAAGAAAAGTGTGTAAGTTCCGATGCAGTCTATGAAAGCTACCTCTTTACTTGAAAATGGAGATTTGGTGAACAAGCACATGTTTTCAGTACTTACTGTAAAGGAATATATAATATTTATCGCTGCTGTCTCATTGTTGAAAAAGTTCACTAATAGTTTTTCCCTGACTTTTTACACCATATACAAATCAACTGTAGAAGCTGTATAAATATTTTCAGACAAGAATGGTAGCTGGTACAGAGCTCTCCTCAAGGGTGGAATTACAACAGAAAAAAAGTAAGGTTTTAGAAACTCAGATCCTATCTGGTTTCACAATATGTACCTTAAGACTCCTTTCCCTTCTTTTCCCCTTTCCTTCCTCCTCACCCCTGCCCCTTTCCATTACTCTTTCCATGTCAACCAAAAGTAACTAAAACTTAAAGAGGCTTATAGAAAGGGTGGACTCTTTGGTGGATCAGGAAGTCTTTGGATGGTTTCATTCAGAGAGTAGTGGTCAATATCTCAGTGTCCAAATGGGGATCATTGACAAGTGGGGTCCCTCAGGGGTCCATACTGGGACCAGTGCTGTTTAATATCTTCATTAATTATAGACAGTGAGAACAAGCGCACCTCCAGAAATCTGCAGATGACACCAAGCTGAGTGATGCAGCTGCCACATCAGAAGAATGGGATGTCATCCAGAGGGATTTGAACAAGCTGGAGAAGTGGGCCTGTGTGAATATCATGAGGTTCAACAAGGCCAAGTGCCAGGTCCTACACATGATTTGGAGCAATCCATGATTTCAGTACATGATGGGGGATGACGTGATTGAGAGCTGCCCTGCAGAGAAGGACTTGGGGGTGCTGGTTGATGAGAAGCTTGACACGAGTCAGCAATGTGCGTTTGCAGCCAACAGGGCAACCATATCTTGGGCTGCAACAATAGAAGCATGGCCAGCAGATTGAGGGAGGTGATTCTCCCCCACTACTCCTCTCTTGTAAGTCCCCATTTGGAGTCCTGTAACCACTTCTGGAATCCTAAATATAAGAAAGATATGGAACTGCTGGAATGGGTCCAGACGAGGTCTATGAAAATGATCAGAAGGCTGGAGCACCTCTTCTATAAGGACAAGTTGAGAGAGTTGGCCTTGTTCAACCTGAAAAAAAGGCTCTGGGGAGACCTTATAGCAGCCTTCCAGTATCTGAAAGGGGCTACAAGAAAGCTGGGGAGGGACTTTTTAAAAGGGTATGTAAAGACAGGAAGATGGGAATTGATTTAAATTGGAAGGGGAGAAGTTTATAGTGGATATTAGAAAGAAATTCTTAGTGACAAGGGTGGTGAGGCACTGGCAGAGGTTGCTCAGGGAAGTGGTGGAAGTATTCAGGGCCAGGTTGGACCAGGCTTTGAGCAGCCTGACCTAGTGGGAGGTGTTCCTGCCCAAGGCAAGGGCCTTGGAACCAGATGGTCTTTAAGGTCTTATAAAGTGCTAATGTTTAACATTTCAATAAATCAAAATATCTTGGTGTTAAGGTGGATTAAATATGAATATATGTCACCAACCAAAGATACACAGTTGACATTTCAAAGGAAAAAAAGTTCTTTACCATCACTCAATGTTTTTTATTCTTTTTTTTCTGTAATAACCTTAATTTCTCAAAAGTTGCTGATATCAAAAACATTGTTGTCATATATCACCACCCACTGAGTGTCACAATTAACTATACTCCTTTATGGGAGGTACCGTTAGATGTTGTGACTTGCAATTCGCCCATCAAAAATAAATAGAGAATTTGAATCAAGGGTTTAGCGTCTGTGTTACAGGAAGTAATCTCAGAAACATAAGAGGGAAAAATATCTTTTAGAAGGTTCAGAGAAAGTAAGTGTGATTAAAAGGACAAGTAAGTTTATTAAAAAACAGTGTGTTTCAATCTCATACAATTTGTGGATGTTCTGGACGAGATGCACTGGAATCTTTTGCAAAGGTATTCAGGTCATTGGACTAGGTGAACACTGTAAGTCCCTTCCAACTGAAATATTCTAGCTTAGTATAGTCTAGTCTACTTATTAGCCAACTTTCACAGACCTCTTAAAAAAGCTGGTTTCTTATAAGTGACAGGTTAAATTCTGTTGCCATTGAAGTTCTGTATCCTGAGAGAGACTGGCAAATGCTCCATGTGTGAATCCTCAGAGTCCATAAGATTCTGAATGAAGAACTGTCCTGATTACTCCCATTTTTGTGAAAAACATGGAATAATTTCCATCTGGTTAAGGAAATAAACCCTAATTATAAGAACATTAGAACACAGTTTGATAATGTAAAATATAATACCTCTTCAGTGGCATGTGCTGAAAAGACTTTATACCAAAATATGAAGATAGGATTATTTTTTTAGTAATCTGATTTTACTTACTTCTTATTATCAGCACCTAGCGAATACATGCTATCCAGATGGCTTCATTTATTTTTAATCAATATTTTTCTGATCAAACTAGCCTGAAGGGACTTATAGTTTAATTGATTTGTAGGAGAATTTATCTTCAAATAGACCACATTTATACTGTCTTCCGGGTCTGGATACATGTCTGGGATGCATCACAACTCTTCTTTCTCACTCTGTCTTCTCTAAAAATAAACGTGGGAATGAAAATTTCAGTGTGAGAGCTGGAAGATATCACAATATATTCCAACAAGTTCTTCAGTCCAGATGCTCAGGGAATCTTGACTGAAGACTCCTGTGAGGATTTAAGCTATCATTTAGCCCAAGAGCATTCATAGAGAAAGACAAAAGAGACTAAAATTAAAAATTTTGCCCCATTTCAGTCTAAAACACATGCACATTTCTCCAATATCAAGCTCAGAATCGATGAGGGAAAATGAAAACTTTGAAGTAGCAGAGGTAGAGTGGAAGGGATGGGTTTTGTTTTGGAGTCTGTTTTACATGTCATTACAATATACATTCTTTTACATAATTAATCTTCCTTCATGAAAAACATCCACATCTCCACAAAAAGTATTTTAAAATTCCGTAACTTAAAGACATGCAATGTATGCTTGTATATTTTTCCCCATTCCATATGTAGTCACACACAACTTCTGCCATTTTAAAGACTAATTTAGTAACATGCTCATGTTTTATAAGTTCGATTCTGACACAGGTTAAGATCAAATATCAAAAGGCTTTTAGATGTTTTGTTGTGTTAGCCATACAAATGGATTGTTGCATTATTGTCTGTTCTTAGAAATATTTTACAGCTGGCAAGAGATAAATATTAGTCTTCCTCTTCTCTGGTAGTTTTTGTCACAAGTATAGTTTATTACAATCTTTTGTGTGTGTAATCTATTTGTGTTCTCATTACCTTCTCATTCCTCTGACAAAAACCATGATGAGTACGGAAAATTGCACGAAATTAATCCATTATCCTGACAGAGATTACAAAAACATTAATTTTAAAATTGTTACAAAATAACAGAGTAGTTTGCTATTTTGAGCTGAATAGTGTAGAAAATATGATAGTATCAGACTATTATTTTTATAAAATATTATAGGAATTAATATATACTGGTGCTGTGAGGATACAGAACACTAAGCCAGCACAGCCTCCTTATTTAATAGGAATTCCATCTTATTCTGGAAAAAGTAATGAATAGCACTAAAAATAAAATTAACACTGAACAGAATCATAAAATGTGAAACTCAAAAAATTAACAGAAAGTAGAAACAGAGAGAAAAATATGAGAAACTGTATCAATTAATGTTAGAGTTTCCAAAAGCTAAGCACTGAGAACCAAAGTCTGGAGAAATTTGCTTTAGCAATTTCAAAACTGATTCTGTTCTTCTATCCCACATTTTGCAGCTGCTGCAGGAAAGTTGGCAGACAGTGGCATATACTCATGTCTTAGCTGCTGATTGGTAAGGTTTTAAAGTTGGATATAAAATAAGGTGGGAGGAAGTGATGGCAGTTTAAGCTAAGTAGCTGGTCCAACACTCCCATTTGTCTAATCTCTGGAAGAATGTAATAGCTGTCTTGCGGAATTACAATAGATGGAAAGGGTTAGGAAGTTCGTCCTCTTTTGAATATGTGTAAAGTATTAAAAAAATAGCACAGAAAATAGATGTTTGAAATTCTCTTTATTGCCCACCTCACTTTGAGTATTTTCTCTCTAGTTTACATTACTGCAGCACTGTTTAGGTTGGAAAGGACCTCATGAAACTATCCAATCCTATGTCCCTCCTCTATCAAGGTGAGCTAGAAAAGATTGCAGTGTCTAGCCAGGTTATGAATATCTTCAAGGATTATGAGTTCACAAACTCTCAGGACACTCCATTCTAGTGTTGTCCATTCTAGTACTCCCATAATTAAAAAAAGAGTTGTTTTATATTCAGAGGGAATTTTGTTTTTTCATTTGTTTACACTATCCCTTGACTTGTCAGTACACACTGTTGGGAATCTGACTCTCTCATCCCTCCCTGTTATTGTTAACTCCCCCTCAGGTTTTAGCTTACCACAGAGGTTATGTCAAGGCCTAATGTTTGCTGGTAGCACTGCCCAGAAGTCAAAAAAAGATCAACATACACTCAGGACCAAATGGACAGGAAGGGTTAAGGACCAGTCTGCAAACTCACAAACAAGTGCTTATACATGTGAACAAGATCCTCCTAAGCCTACTATTGTCCCAGCTGTAAGTCCCAGATCATTCAGCCTCTCATCACAGGACATATGTTCTAGAACCTTCATCACCTTCAAGGCCTTGTGCCGGACTCTTCAAATACGTCCCTGTCTGTCTTGTGATGAAGGGTTGTCAAGCATTGGAAGAGGCTACCCAGGGACATAGTTTAGTGGTGAACTTGGTAGTGTTAGTTTTACAGTTGGACTGATGATCTTAAAAGTCTTTTCAAACCAAAATGATCCTATGATTCTGTCTGACATCTGTTTCTAACTCCATGATCTCAGTGTCCTCATGCTTTTTAGTTCAACTTTCCCACTTCTGCCATGATCGTAAGTATATGTTTGCTGGAGTTTGAGGTTTTACTTATCCTGGGTTGAGGTGGTGAAGGAAGGGAGAGTGCTGGGAGAGGATGTGTACATATGATTCCTAATAATAATAGGAAGGGATGCTTACAAGTGGGATTAAATCTTTTCTATCCACTTTTAGAAAGGAAACTTGAGGTTATAGGTATTTTATCCATTACTGTCAGATCGTGTGGGAGTTTCCAAATGCTGACATAGGGGACTCACAAAAACCTCTTATGGAGAGAAGAAACCATTGCAGGCACAAGTGCCAAAGTTTCACTTGTTGGCTCAACAATGGGTAGTCATCCTACTAGAATGCAGACTTTTGCCTCCTGCACACATCAAATGGTTCTGCAATTCATCAAACACATATTATAGCCACACATTTTAATGTCAAAAAGTAACTTTATTTTCTTTGCACTATCTTTCTGAATAAACACAAGCCAAGAAGTTAGATACATAGAGAAAACAGTGTTTACTTATCCATTTTATCCATTTATCCATTTAGACAAATCACATTTGAGAGTAAGAGTTCCTATACCAAAAGTCTTAATCCCATTTTGTGTGTTTTATAAAGTGTTAATAATTTTTGCCTGGCTCTTGTTACTTTTTGCTAGACACATACTAAGAAAATATTTATTGAAATTAATCAGTCATTTTATTAAAACTGGACATAGAAATATAGATACTGAAGCTTTTGTTTTGCAAGCTGATGTGACCTC
Organism: Clamator glandarius; assembly: GCA_033459285.1. NCBI lineage: Eukaryota > Metazoa > Chordata > Aves > Cuculiformes > Cuculidae > Clamator > Clamator glandarius. The sequence goes on from JAUNZM010000023.1 coordinate 655,164, forward strand.
TGAGGAAGAATGGTAAATAGTGATAATAGTTTATTTAAATACAGAGATAGCTATAATACAGAAGAAAAATGTGAAGCTGTGTTGTAGAAAAAAGGCTACATTTTCACAAAGGAAATATTTTTGAGCTCTAGGGCTCAGAATGACCATTAATTTAATGATCTTTGTTGAGACACAGATTGAAGAATTTATTTTCAGGAGTCTCTATCACATGACCAAAGGAAAATTGCCTCCTGTCTAATACAATGTCCCCAAGAGTACATACACCAGGATCTAATAGTAGTCACTGAAAATATATTATATACAACCCAATATTGTAGTAGGTTTTTTTTAAAAAAAAATATACTTAAAGCAGTAGATCAGACTTTCTAAACTCAAAAAAAAAGAGCATAGAGGATAGCTGCTTTTTGGTGTTGCTTTATGCCCGACCAATAAAAAAAAAAAACAAAACTTTTTTTACTTCCTGCCCATACTTTAGAATCCACTAAATGGCATAAAAATGATGAAAAGTTTAATTTGGCAGGAATAGCAATGACTCAATACATAGAATATTTTAATGATATTGAATAATATTTTTGAATTGGAGCTTATACTTTTTAATGGAGCAACATAAATTACTGTGATCTTACTTCCCCTCTCAGACTCTCAATATTAAAATCCCCACTTGGCTCAAGCCCTGACAAATGTAAGGATGAGGGGTAGTGAAGTGGTAGTGGGTGATGTTACTTCTAAACATGAGCCTAAAAGATGTATGTCTCTTATAAATAATTTTCTTGCTCAAGCATTATGAAACCAGCCCATGAAACGATTTCATCAGCCTTTAGACTTCCTTGACTTTGCAATAAAAAGTAGTATGGAAAATGTAGAAATCATGATGACATGATTTACTGGACCTACATGATATGATCCATTGGTACCTAATCTTGCTCAGGAGTCTCTTGGCAGAAATTCATTCATTTCAAGGAACACAGCCTGAAAAAAACAGTCTTGCATGCTTGTTCTGTTCTTTTATCTTTTCCCTAAGTATCTCCTATTTCCTTCACTACAGGCTGGAGGGATTACGCACCAGTGGTTATGTCAGCCTACTGTTTCTGGACTGGAGGTGTTTGAGTGCCCTAATGCTATACTATAAACTACATTTAGGATATTGGTTCAGTCCTGCAAAAAAACGGGGAATTGGTTTGTCCGCATGATGCTCTTGCACCTAGGAGAAACTAGTAAATCTTACAATGCAGCTGGGATGCAATCTAGCGTATTCCACAGTACACACAGAATGCAAGGAGCTGAAGAATACATTTTAGACTATTGGAGAGCTCAGATTAAAAGCAAGAGTGGCAAAGAATCTCCTTGATGACTTCAAAATACAATATACAATTCATTCTTACACATTATCAAATTCTATTATAGCTATAAAATGATGATTTAAACCATCTTTTGGTTTATATCCATCAATATTTTAAAAAAATATTTAAGTATAGCAAGATTTAAAAACATATTTAGGAAATTCGGTATCTGAGTTCATAGCTGTTCAGCTTAACTGTTCTTCTTGAATATTCTAGGAACAAATATCCTTCATGCTAAAAAAAACCCCAAACCCTAAAACTCTATTTGAATAATACAGGTAGTGTATTTGGAGAGGATAAAAGATGAACAGAACATTTTCACGGAGCAGATGTGAAAAATCACATAAAATCAAAACTACTGGAGTAGGAAATTAAAATAAAATAAAAATACGCATGTAGCAGATCTTAAGGGCTTTTTGAAGTCACAGTGACTGTAAAAGTGCTAATTTTATTCCTATTTTTTTCCTTAATCAGAATGTTTTCTTTAAATTTCAGTGATTTCTACAGGACTGGGTTTTGTGAAGTTTGCATCTAAAACCACTTTTCAAAGCTTCCAGCCAGAAAATAGGGCTATTGCATAGTTGTAGTTTCTCACAAAACTTGCCATGCAGGATTTAAGCCAAACACTACAATTCTGTAATTAGAAAATATATAAGTTTATTTTACACTTTTATAACTTAAAATAAACTTAACTTATTTTCTTCAAACAGGAAAAAAAATACTTTCTTGGGTAAACAACAGTCATGGAAAATGTTAATGTAGAAATGGAAAAAGTAATTGAACCAAAGCTGCTAAAACAGCATTGAAAATTGGACTATTTGAGTGTGTGAATGCTATAGGCAAGCAATCAATTTTTATTTACTTTTGGAGTGCTACTGAAAATATGGTAATATGGTAATTGAATAGCAGGTAATATTTTCTTTAAAAGTGCTGTTAAATGCAACAAAAAATTAATCATCATAATGGAATTTATTAACTACTTTATAGACTAGTTTTCACTTTGTATCAGTGACCTTGTGTATGCTCAGCTCTTTCAGAGGCACTTTTGGATTTCTTGATAATCCTGACCTATAAAACATTAGCTGAGAATCTCTTTCATAATTGCATTATTTCAGAAAAACAAAAACAAAACAAAAAAAACCAAACTAAAACAAAACCAAAGAACAGATGCAGCAATGGCCCTGGGCATTTCTACAAGAAATATGTATAGATTTATTTACTCATTCCATGAAGTGATTCAAATATTTCACTAGCTTGACACACAGTACTCTTATTTAAATTCAACAATGTGCACATAATTTTCTTTCCTAATACTTTGCATCTTTCAGGATTTCCATGTGCTTTTTTAATTTTACTTCTTGAAAAGAATCTCTGAAGATTCAAGCTAATGCAAAAGAAGTGATGTGGAACTTGTATTAGGCAAAAGGAAATTTGTATTCTTAATCTGAACATGGAAAAAGAAGCTGGTTAAATTAGAAAGAAACTGAATAAATTGTGTTTCCTTTTAGTCAGGACTACATTGGTCACAAATCATTCTCCACTGTGGAATTAATGAAGAATAACAACGTTGTGCTTAAGGGCAAAGCATGCTTTAAACGAACAAGGAGCTTGTGGCAACCCATGATGGCCTAAATGACTGCAATCTTTGCCATTCCTATACTTACATTAATTTCTTCATTGTATTAAGTATTTAATGGTTTATACTTGTCCTAAAGCCCCTCAAGACAGAGGGAAGATATCCCTACCAAAGATATGGATAATATGAGACAGAAATAGAGAACATGAGATAGCCTAGTTCTGGATGTCTATGGTGCTCCAATTCCCTTTGAATGTCTTTTGCAACTTTCATTCCCCTCTTGCTCCAAACACTTGAACTTCAGACAGCTCTGCTAAACTCATCTAACTGAGTTTCATCTATTGTCTTTTACTTTTCTGTTTTCTGTCAGCAGCACTAGATTTGACTTCCTCGCTCCATATCCTTTCCTTCATTTTCCATCCAATGGTTTGCAAATTTTTTGTCTTTCTTATTGCCTTCTATAACTGGAATAACTTTCCAGTGCTTGTCCACTAAACTGCTACTCTCTTCTTCTGCAATACATATTTGATGAATGAAATAATAAATATTATGTCCATTGTGTCTATGTGTCCCACATGTGCACATGTTGACCTTTGGTGGACTTAAGGGCAGTGCTCTCAGCAAAACATTAGACCTTAAAATAAGCTCTGTGTTAAGAAAATAATTAGTTATCTTTTGTCTAGGTTAACTGGACAGTAATAACAATTTTCTGTCTCTATTTGTCTTCTGTAGTGTCAGAAAATATAGATACCTGTGATTAACATAAAAGCCATGCACACCATTCCCACGTTAAACTACAACACAATATTTAGTTTTACACCGTCTCCAGTTTAGGGATTAGGATGAGATGTGTACAAGAAAGAGGAAAGATTTTAACTGACCTATTAAACTCATTCCTGGCAATACAGTAGCTCATTTGCATCAGAGTACTCCACGTACAATTTTTGTGGACATTGTCCTTACGAAGAACAGTTGTTTTGCAGCCTTCCTCCATTCCCCATGGGATACCACACAAGAAAATGGGGTTCTAGCAAGATGGTTAATGTGGAAGAATCCCCTCTTCCAAGCTCATGAAAGCCTCATCCTAAACATTAAGAAATCAGGAAAGACCTGCAAAGGTTAGCAAGGAACTCCAAGCTGAACTCAGACAAAATGAAGGAGGGTACAGGCAGAAGAAGCAGGGGTAAGTGACCCATAAGGAATATAGAGCTGGTGTCTGATCTTGCATGAGTGGAATTGGGAAACCCAAGGCTGACCTGGAGTTGAATCTGGAAGAAGATGTGAAACAACAAGAAGGGCTTTCACAGGGAATTGGAAAAGGATGACTAGAGAACTTGTGCATCCACTGCTGAACAGGGTAGTGGCTGTGACACAGAACATAAGAACATTGAAGTACTGTATGCCTTCCCCATCTCAGTATTTCCTGACAAGATAGGCTTCTAGGAATCTCAGACCCAGATATCAGGGAGAAAGTTGGAAACAAGGAAGATGCGCCCATTGTGGAAGTCAATCAGATTTGAGAACCCTTAGTAAATTGGACATACAAAAGCTCATGAGTTTCACACATCAGTGCTGAGGGAGCTGCTGATATCATTCCAAGGCCTCTCTCAATTATCTTTGAATGATCATAGAGACTGGAAGAGGTTCCTGAAGACTCAGAAGAGCAAATATAACTCTGGATTTCATGAATGGCATGAAGAAAGACCCAGAACTCCAGAGGGTGGTGATCAGTGGCTCAAAGACCACTTTTAGGCAAACATCTGGTACTGTATCCCAGAGCTCAGTACTGGATCCAATCCTGTTCAACACCTGCAGTAATGATTTGAATGATTATTCTCCCATATTTGTCACATTTGCTAATGTACATATTTGTAACTGTACATACTTGTAAAATATACTGATGATGTGAAACTGGGACAATTGGTTGATGCATCACTTGAGTGTGCTATGAGTGTTAATAGGGACCTAAACAAGCTGGAGAAATTGGCTGACAGGAATAAGTTAAACAAGGGGAGGTGCAAAGCTCTGCCATTATGCTGAATGGAACTATATTTAATCTATTCCTTCCTTGGCACAACTGGAGGTCATTTCTTCTTGTCCTGTCATTTATTAAATGCACACTGTTCTATCATTCTGATCACATGTGAACTAAGGGATTCAGAAAGTTTTGAATACTCCTGGCTCTAATTCCATCTTTGATTTGCATGAGCACAAAACCGTGTACATATGTCCTTTTCCCACAGAAAGAAGACACATGTATAAAGGCTGGACTGGAGGCTGGCTGATGTTGTTCCCATCTACAAGAAGGGTTGCAGGGAGGATCCAGGGAACTACAGGCCTGTCAGTCTGACCTCAGTGACAGGGAAAGTCATGGAACAGGTGGTCTTGAGTGCTATCATGAAGCACATGCAAGAGAACCAGGTGATCAGGCCCAGTCAACACGGGTTCACAAAAGGCAGGTCTTGCCAGACTAACCTGATCACCTTCTATGACAAAGTGACTCGGCTGCTGGATGAGGGAAAGGCTGTGGATGTATCCTCCTGGACCTCAGTGAAGCCTTTGACACAGTTTCTTACAGCATTCTGCTACAGAAATTGTCAGCTTCTGGCTTGGACAGGCGCACACTCTCCTTGGTGGAAAACTGGTTGGATGGCCGGGCCCAGAGAGTGGTGGGAAATGGTGTTAAATCCATCTGGAGGCCAGTTACAAGTGGGGTTCCCAAGGGCTCAGTCCTGGGTCCAGTCCTGTTCAATGTCTTTATCAATGACCTGGATGAAGGCATCGAGTGCACCCTGAGCAAGTTTGCAGATGACACCAAGCTGCTTGGAAGTGTGGATCTGCTGGAGGGTAGGGAGGCTCTGCAAAGGGATCTGAACAGGCTGGAGCACTGGGCAGAGTCCAATGGCATGAGGTTAAACATGGCCAAATGCCGGGTCCTGCACTTGGGGCACAACAACCCTGTGCAGCTACAGACTAGGAGAAGTCTGTCTAGAAAGCTGCCTGGACAAGAGGGACCTGGGGGTGTTGGTTGACAGTCGACTGAACATGATCCAGCAGTGTGCCCAGGTGGCCAAGAAGGCCAATGGCATCTTGGCTTGTATCAGAAACGGCGTGACCAACAGGTCCAGGGAGGTTATTCTCCCTCTCTACTCAGCACTAGTGAGACCGCACCTCGACTACTGTGTTCAGTTCTGGGCCCCTCACCACAAGAAGGATGTTGATGCTCTGGAGTGAGTTCAGAGAAGAGCAACAAAGCTGGTGAAGCTGGAGAACAGGCCTTATGAGGAACGGCTGAGAGAGCTGGGGGTGTTTAGCCTGGGGAAGAGGAGGCTGAGGGGAGACCTCATTGCACTCTATAACTACCTGAGGGGAGGTTGTAGAGAGGAGGGTAATAACCTCTTCTCCCAAGTGACAGGAGACAGGACAAGAGGGAAATGGCCTCTAACTCCGCCAGGGGAGATCTAGGCTGGACATTAGGAAAAAACTTTTCCCAGAAAGGGTCATTGGGCACTGGAAGAGGCTGCCCAGGGAGGTGGTTGATTCACCTTTCCTGGAGGTGTTTAAGGCACTGGTGGACCAGGTGCTGAGGGGCATGGTTTAGTGTTTGATAGGAATGGTTGGACTCGATGATCCGGTGGGTCTTCTCCAGTCTGGTCATTCTATGATTACATAGCACCTGCATGGTGTTATGATACAAAGTAGAAAGCAACTGATCTTGATGAGCAAAGGAGCAGAACCTCAAAGCGTGGTAATATCTACGGTAGCTTGGTAAGTGCAATTTCAACTTTTTTCCACACTAGTAATGATTTGTGTAAAAGAGATGTTTGGTAATTAAAATAATGTCATCTTACTTTTTAAAGAAAGAAAAGCATGTGGCAATAGAAAGAAATATTGTCTATGATGCAACTGAAGTAGGTGAAATTTCTGTGGTAAAAAAACCTGACTGATCCATGGTGCCTGTAGGCAGGAAAGGAAGAGGATAAATGAGAAAGAAGCAACCCTGTGATGAAGGCAACTGATACTGTATGTAACGTTGCCAAATGACGTATCTAATTCTGAGCATTTCATCTCAAGAAGGGCACAAGTCAATCAGAAGCTGCTCCAAGGACAACTTAAAGGAAGGATTTTGGAAAGAAAAAGAATTTAAATAGTAAATAATAGACATTTTGAGACAGGAAAAAATATGTTATAAAAATGTTTTTATAATCTTAAGGGTATAACAAATCTTATGACAAAGTGGCTCAAATTAGACATCACTGAAAATTCACATCTTGGCAGTGAAAAAAGCAAACCAAAGCCATTTTAGAAATCTGTCTGCAAGTGGGAAAAAAGGGGAATTTGACACCGTTTATTTCATGTTATTTTACTGGGGGTTTTCTGTATTATTTTTTCATGAGTTATTAATTAATTTTTTAGCAAAGTTATTAATTAAAATAAGTAATCATTTACTAGAGGCTTTACAAGGACATTTTGAAATTATCCTAATTCATTTCATTTAGATTACATCTGTCTGGAACTATACAGAATTATGTGGCTTAAGGAAGGGGAATAGACTGACTGTACTCTCAGTATCTTGGGGTTTTTTTTTTCTTCTTTTACATCATTTTGATAAATCTCTGAACTTTCACAGGACCACATATTTCTAAAAGTTAGTGCAGGGGCTTACGAAACTTATGTTGTCTTAAATAACATTTTGAGTGTTACTTTGCTCAAAAGTTAACACCCCATTATAAGGTGCCGGAAAACCAAAATGTTTGTTATCCACAATAACATCAACAACAACAGCAAAGTCTTATTTGTCTGCCTGAAAGAAGCAGCCCATGTACTCAGAAAAAAAAACCCAAAAACAACCAAACAAAAAAACACCCAAAACCCCAAAACAAACCATAAAAAGAAACTGGAAATACTCATAAAATCATTTAGGTTGGAAAAGACTTTTATGATAATCAAGTTTAACAGTAAACATTGCACCGCCAAGGCTGCCACTAAACCATGTCCCTAGGCACCACATCTCTGCTTCTTTTTACCAGGAGTATCTAGTGACAAAAAAAATCAGATGAACTAAATCCTTTTCTGAATACTACCTCTTACCCTGTTCATTTTAGTCTTTAGTTAATTTTACAATATTCCCTTCCATTGCTCACATGAGAAGAGTTATTTTAATACTAGATTCCTGCAATAGTTAGGAATTTTACTACTGAACCACATTATAATCCAGGTGATTTTCCCATGCTTTGCCATAATAGATTTTTCTAGTTATGTAGCAGTAGTTTTATACTGATCATCTGAGGAAAGATGAGTTCTTAAAGGAAAGAAATACAATAATTTACTCTTATAAGCATAACTGTTGCTGAATGTGTAGAGGTGTCTACTAATTGAGGTGTTACATTGTGACTTTTCAAAACAGAAGATCCTAAAGCCTTTGAAATCAGGCTATGACAACCAAAGATAGATATCAAAAATTGACGCATTTGAAAAAAAAAAGGCATAGAAAGAAATTGGATGGTTCTCTTGGAACTGCTTACTTTTAACAAGTCCATAAGCAGCTCTAGGAACAAACTCCAGTAGGAATTTTAGCTATCAAAGTTTGTGAAGGGCATCTACAAATAAGGCTGTGAAGAACTGTTTGTTCGGATGCTTTCCTTATTATTTATCCTGAATATTAAAATAGTAAAATGTAAAAACTCCCTAAAGTCACTGTCTCATCTCAAAGCAAGAAAAAGGACTGAATTTGTATTATCATGTTATATCAAGTATTGTGTAATAAAGAAAATTCTACACAAATCTGGAAATATCCAAGTTCAAAGGGATGTTGCTGTACCATCAAAAAATGAATCTCTATGCATCTAATTTGTGTTCCTACTGAAGAATAAGTTTGCACATGTATATAATCCAAATTTTATTCAGGCACTTGAAAAAAGATTTAAGCCTATAAATATTCTTTTCTCCTATTTCATTGTATTTACATAACATTCTCCTGGCTGAACCGCCAAAAGAGATTATCAATTCTGATAGATTAACATCTCTATAATTTCAAAGAAATATAATCCTAATAATATCGTTTGCACGTATTTAAATCAGACATAATACTCCTTTTTTATGCAGGTGAATAAAAATGCATTTTGAAAGATCAGATAGTCACAAGTGGAGGTCAGTTGTAATAGTCTAGCTGATAACACTTTGCATACTTTTGAGGCCAAATACATCATCTGAGACTTAAATAGTGATAGTTATTCAAATTTTCAGCTTGATTCATTGAATAGGTAGAGGACAATTCAGACTTTTAAAAGCAGACATGAGCATGAAAATAAAAATATCAGAAATACAATTTAGGGGAAAATAATCATATATTAATTAGACTGATTTTAGTGGTTATTCTGCTGTGGTCTTATTAGGAAATTTTTTTAAATATTACTACTCAAAGGATGAAAGTAAATTAAATGCGACAGATCAGATATCATAAAGGTAATTATTACAAGTACTTTTAATTAGATTAAACCAATAAATCTCTAAGTGGTACCTGTTGGGATTTTCACAGACATTCGAAAACAAATATCAACAATTACTCCTCAACAACTAGTATCTAAGTTTAAAAAAAGCAAGAAAGTCAATTTTTTTCGTTAGTGTATTTTCTTGTAGAGTTTCAGGAAGACATGCATGCACAATTATTTTCCCGGTTTTCAGAAACTAATGTCTTAAGACTTACGTGACCTTCTGGATGTTGCCATAGATGTTAGTATTTGGCAGTCTATAAGGTGTGAATAAAGAAAACTGATAATAATAACATTTTCTGAAAGTAATTGCTTTCTGGAAGATTTTAGTAACTTTCTGGGGCACACAAGATTAGGCAAATAAGTCTCTGGCAAGGGGCTTGAGGTGAAAAAAGAGCACTGAGAGGGTGGCTACTGACATGAAGCATTTGGGAGTTTTCATTCCTGTGAGTGATGCCATCTGGGACAAAACAGTAGCTTCTGGTAGGCATGAGCTTTTCTAACAATTATATTTTTGCAACAAAATCAAAGTTTTTGGCTATTATATGTGACACACAGGCTGCTCATCATAACGGGTGAGACTGCACCTCGAGTACTGTGTTCAGTTCTGGGCCCCTCACCACAAGAAGGATGTTGACGCTCTGAAGCGAATCCAGAGAAGAGCAACGAAGGTGGTGAAGCTGGAGAACAGGCCTTATGAGGAGTGGCTGAGAGAGCTGGGGGTGTTTAGCCTTGAGAAGAGGAGGCTGAGAGGAGACCTCATTGCTCTCTATAACTACCTGAGGGGAGGTTGTAGAGAGGAGGGAGCTGGCCTCTTCTCCCAAGTGACAGGGGACAGGACAAGAGGAAGTGACCTCAAGCTCCGCCAGGGGGGATTTAGGCTGGACATTAGGAAAAAATTTTTCACAGAAAGGGTCATTGGGCAGTGGAACAGGCTGCCCAGAGAGGTGGTTGATTCACCTACCTGGTTCTTCTGTGATTCTATGATAAATGGCTTGGTGAATTGCAAGAGCTGTCACTGCTTGTCCATTTAACCTTTAGTGTACTGCTTCTGCTTAACAGTACTGGCTACTTCTAGTCTACCATTCACATGAATTAATGGCAAATCAAGCCTGAAAATTAATATTGACTAAAATTTCATGTGTGTATGTGATGTTGCTGTGTTTGTTTGTCATATTTTTTTCTTTTTTTGTTTGAAGTATGCACCAGTAAACTTTGAAATCCAAAACCTGAAGAAATTATTTTCATGTGGATCAATAAATTGGTGAAAGTATATTTGGAAAAATAAACAAAAAAATAGTTATAAGACCAAAGAATAAAAATAAATTCTGTTCTAAACTATTCTACTATATTAAACCATATCTAGAATTTTTGCTCATTCTTGTGTATACCTTATTGAAAATAAATAACTGAACTTTTAAGGTATATGCAAACATTGCTAGATTAAATGGCTTCAGTTAGTAAAGTACATGAAAAATAAATGGATCATATAAGTCATATGAACCTGCTAGTCTTCCAGCTTCTTGGCTGTTTTACATTGCAGAGCCACTGGAAATTATTTTTCTTCTACTATTTTTTTTAGTAATTATTTTCACAACAAAGTGATCTGATTTATTTTTTTGACTGTTTTTGCTTTTATTTATTTTTCATTCATTTTCATAGCCGGTCCCCTGATTCTTTTACCATTCATAGTAGGCATTTCTTTTAGTGTTGGTAATTTACAGAGGCATTTACAAACTAGTACTACTAACTACTCTACTCTAGTTAAAAACTACTCTACTAACTATACACATAATACTTGTAACAATGTACTATTATTACATAGCAGTACCTAGGCAGATTCAGAATAATAAAAAAATCTGAATGCATACAAATGAAGTCTTATAACTTATTTTTACATTAAGGAGTACATATGAGGAAAAAATATGGCCTTGTGAATACAGTCTGTAAAAGTCATGTTACTGGCTTAAAAAACAGCACTTTATTTGTGGGTATGTAAACTGTATGATGTTGGAGCTGGAGTGATTGACTAAAATTTCTGTTATGTATATGAGACTACATTACAATGTTCCAAATGCTACATCAACCTTCTTGGTACAAGAATAAATAAAGAAGAAAAGTTCTGGCAGGGCCAAATAACAAAAAAATCAAAATATATCATGGTCACATCTAGTTCTACATGTATATCTGTAAGTATGACTGCCACTGGGTAGGTACAGGGGTATTCGGTCACTTAAACTGGACAATGAAAATGAAAGTAATACATTTGGAGACTGATACTAGGTGTAAAACCAGAGGGAAACTGAGGTTACAGAACAGAGATTATGTCCATACTAGCATCATGTGATGACCTTGGTTTCCCAGGTATTCTAATTCAATTATTTTTATTGTTAAACTAGAACAATCCTTGGCATAGATTTAAGACACAGTTTAAAGGTTTGCACAAATGAAGTGTCTCTCATAATGCAGTAGGTGGTTTCCATTGGACTGTCCTGTTCTTGTGGATAAGAGGGAGGAATAGTATTCATATGGGCTAGTTGGCACTGAGGACACAACTGTGAATTAATTCAATTTACTAACACTCAAGTAGCTGTAGAGGTTAATGCACTGGGCACATACCAAAGCCAAGAACCAAGCAAAGCTGGAGACACAGGAGGAGCAAATGGCTCAGAAATTTAAATGAGAACTTGATCATGAGCCAAGGGGTGTTATCAAGTCCACACAACAAGACCAGGAATGAGTTTAAGGAGTTAGCAGCTGCAGGGTCAATGGGACGGCTGAGAGATCCTAGGAATGGATGTCACATGGCAGTAACTACCACCAGAGATCATAGTCCAGAACTGATGTCCCATAGAAATAAACATTGAAAAAGTAAAGACTGTTTTATGTACATTTTTTTCCCTATATTATCAGACTAGTATTTCAATGGTTTCCAGATCTTGTGGCTGGCTATAGTTTTGATATCTAGAAAGGGTTGGGTAGTAGTAGCATTAAACAAAGGAAAATTCAAATAAGTGATGAGAAACAGGACTCTCCTGATCTAATATTCTACGGGAAATATATACACCCTAGTTTTGTAATCAGGTGAAATGATTTTATAATTAAAAAACTTCACAGGCACTGAGGTAGTTTAGGGAACTTTTTAATTTCTCAAGAGAAAATTCTCTGAAAAGTCACTTTTAGATATTATGTACACAAATATCAGAGTGGTTAAAAATAGGAATCAAATTAAAAAAGCATACAGGATTTTGTTAATCATAAAAAAGTGTTAGGAACTGATAATAAGTTTCTCTGGATAGGGAGTTTATTCTTATCTTTTAAGACTAATTTCAATTTGAGGTAATAGAAATGTAGAGACATTAGTTACAGTTAATTTACATTCTATCTCCTAACAAAGAAAAGTTAAACAGAAGCCTTAAAGTGGGATAATTTCTCTACTGTGCTGCAGATAAGGTTAAAAAATGAAAAAGTAGCACAGGTGAAAGGATATAACCTACAAAAATAAATTAAGGAATGTATCTAATAGTGTAAAGTACAAATTGAAAATTGAAATACTGCTACTGTAAATTTGAACCTACATTGTTTCTCAGTACATTTTTAATCTGAGATAACATTAAATTTCTTCTGTAAAGCCATCTGTGTAAAGTTAGCCAAGTTAAAATGTGACTATTACCATGTATAATGGTAAAATTAAAACTTGTAAATATAATAATCTGGGCAATACTGTGTAGGCTTATGTTTCATACATATAAAGTGAAGCTAGATTAATCCTACATATATAATACACCAGTCTCAGAAATAACAAAAATATAGTATTACTGAATTATTAATCATATAAATTAGTATGTACAACTTTGGGAGCACAGATATTAAATTCATTTAGCAGAGATTAAGATAGACATGGCAATCTGAATGTTTATGTACCATCAGAATCTGGGTTTTAAGCACTGAGGGAGAATTTATTCCTAGAACACCTCCTGGTTTACAGTTTTCAGCAGCATTTATCATCAAAGTTAGACTAGTGTTGATGTTTCATTATTTATTTCAGCTGTTCAAACCTCAAGGAAAAAAATCAATTACAGAATAAGATTCTTAGATATAATCTCAATCCTCTGAATCTGAAATTCAGTAAAATGGCACATATGCTTTCATTGGAGGTTTTTAAGTGTAGAAAAGATAGCATTATTTTTAAGCATGAGTAATCATCTAATAGATATTGAGGCAGGAATATCCAGTACAAATAGAAATTTAATGTAACTTCTTATTGTGTGTTTTGCAGAATTTTTGTGTTGTATTCAAAAGTTGTATTTTTATAGAAACAGTTTTCATTTTTTATGACTTAGTTAAAATTTGTTCAACACTAAGAGCGCCAAGAAATATAAGAGAGAGATTTGAGAGTTAATAAGATTTCTGTGATGTAGAATTCACTTAAAAATACTTTCTTAGTAATGTAAGAAATTTAATCAAAGAAAACTACAATAAATCACTAAATACTTTTTTCCAATACAACCTACAAGTCAATAAACATTGAAATTAAGAGTACCTAACACTATTTCCTATTACTCTTTGAATTAGCTAAGACATTTATGTTTAATTGATATCACACTGATATTACTAATAGCTGTGAACTTTAAATATATTGATCTCAGTAAAAATGTTGTGTACTATAGGAGTGATTTATGACTAGGGGCAGTGTGACTTCTTTTCAAAATCAACTTTTTTAGCTAGACCCATTTCTCCATTTACTTTATTTCTTTTCTAACTCTTGCAGCAACCTGGACTGGGAATAATTTACTTTTAATCACTTAAATTTAAAGTCAGTTATCCTACATGACTCTTCAGATAACTATGTATTCCATGAGAGTGTGTCCATGACAATGATTTTTTGGCATACATAGGCCTGAACTACTAGGTATGATTAAATGCTCCTCTGGAATATTCAGAGCCTGTCCTTCTTAACCCCATAATCTTTTCTTCCTATGTAGCCATTCTCCCCCTTTAGTCTGTCACCATTCCTACACAGCTTGTAGGACTTTATTGTAGCTTTATTGTAATGGGTCAGAATTCTTTCAATGAGACATTTAAATTGTTTTTATTCCTACTCCCTCCCCAATTCCCCAATTCAGTTGATGTCTTCTTATACTTCTGGGCATCTTCTGACTATCTAAGCAGTGCAGATAGCTTGAGGTTAAATTCATTGCCCACCCATGCTTCTGAATTATGCATATATAACTGACCCTGAACATGGGAATATTACAGGAGCTTTAAAAAAAATACTAAAATCCACGGGCTTTCTGCACAGTGTAACATGGTGAAGCACTTACATATGGTATAAATGTACCTCAATAGCCCTTTCTCACCATTTTTTTTTAACAACTTCTCTTCCCATTCAGTGTTGCCTACACCAAGAAAACAGGGTGAATTGGCAAGTCCCACTTGAAAGACTCTGGACATCCAGCAAGGAGAGGTGGGATCTATAATGGAATAATTTTTCTTTGAATATTTTGATAAACTCTTCTAGTAGATAGTCAAAGTAAACACTAATAAAGGCAGTACATAAATTAAAATAGGAAGCAGGTCCAAACCCAAAGAATAAATATTGTTGTGCTCTAACCTGTTTTCTTTTCCTTCATCTTTTTACCCTCTAACTGCTGCATGATATACAATTAAAGAAGGAACGGAAGACTGTATCACACACTTCATTTGAGGATTTTCATTGTACAGAGAATGTAAGTAACAAAAACCAATCCATCCACCTTTCTCACTGGGCTGTACTTCCCTAAAATATTTTATTTATACTTCTCATGTTCCTATTGAAAAAAGAACATGTGAGGTTATTAACATAACCCCGATGTGGCTACCTATTGTGGTACACCTGTGTTAGTCAGCAAGTCTGTCCATCAAAGAATAACCTCTCCCACTGTTCTAGCCAGGCTAGGATACTAATGGAGGGGTTTGAAATTGCTCTCATAAATCAGTGTTGTGTCACTTGTCAGTCAAAGACCTCATGACAACTTCTGACTCTTTAGTATAGTAGTTTAGTGCTCAATGGCACTAAAAACCTCCAACTAAATATGTTATATTTCCTCTATGCCTTATCTGACACCTGGGAAAATACTCAATAAAGAATGACTAGTTGCAAAGAAAAAGGAGCATGTTTTTCTTTCTGACTTTAAGGGAGCCTTCCAAGGTATACGATGCATCATGTTACAGCGTATATGCTAACAGTCAGATTTAAATATCAGAGATGTTAATATTCAATCCAAATACATAATGACTATTTTGTAATGTATATTGAATATATTTACCATACTCTGCAAAGTATTGCCAGGACAGCCATTACAATAAATGGACTAAATTTAAGTTCATGTCTTGTTGTGTTAGAAGCACTGTGTGCTACATATGCATGTGGAGAGTTAAGCAGACTTTTGCTTGAGACAGGATGAAATGAGGGAAACCCAATATCTAGATGAGTGTGCTAAACAATGTTTTTTTCAAGGACAGAGTATTCCAATTTTATTCTTCATGACACAGTACCACCTTTTGCAGCTTGCTTGCTGCCCTGGCGAGTATAATAAAGAAGAAAAAAGCAGATTTCTTTTTTAATAAGTATAGGAACTTAGTTATCCACAAGTCCATCTTACTTCTAAAATCCAATTAGAGTACTTGGTTTACTAATCCTTCTAGACACAGATGTAACTTTGATTAGAGATATTTGTTTAGACAGTTCTGACTAAATTGGGAACCTTACCTGGCGTTATATAAACAGGTTTTTTTTTTTCCTTTATTTCAAAGGTAGAATCCCTGAAGCAGGAAAATCTCTATTTAAAATGTGTAAATATCAAAGGTTTTCTGACTTTCAGATTAAAATTATAAAATAAAACAAAAAGATAAAATGTCTCAGTTTCTTTAGAGAAAATGAAAATGCTGCAAACAACTGGCCTGCATGATCTACCTTGTCACAATTTAAAAGAAAAAAAACTATTAACATATTGCCACATAATTACACATTACTACTAATTTTCTCCTTTGTAAAATTTAAACATCCATTTAACTTCTATTCATTATTTTCTTATAAAAAATAATAATCTTTTAGCTGTACTTGATTCTTATTTTATTATTATTATTTGGTATTTATTCCTTTATTTTATTATTATTTGGTATTTATTCCTTTTGGGGATAAAGATACAATTGATGGATGTATATTTAACCTTCTAAATCCATTTTCTGCTTGGGTTATATAATAATCTTCCTGCTTTTTCTGTTAATAAACAGGATAATTTTGAAAAATTTTTCCTGGTTTATTTATCTGGTATTCATACCAGAAAATTTAGATAAATCAATGTTGTCCTAGAGAACAGTTTTATAAATAATAATGAAAGTATTTTATTTTCTTAAATGGAAATACAAAGTATTATTGTACAGAAGTTAAAAAAAATCAGTTATATTTTTGTTCCAAAACATTTCTGGGTAGTTAGAAGAAAAAGAAATAAGAAGTAGAAGGCAGAAGCATTCGCAGATTATCTTGTTCAGTTACACATTTTCTCAGCCAAAAAGAAAGTAGATGAATACAAAATAAAAAAGAATTGAGGGTGATATTTATGAACATAAGTCCTTGTTTATAAGATACAATCTAAAAAATTAAATATAACTCTTAATTTATATGAAACAATTGAAACAAAAGTAGATCTTAGAAATTATGGGATTGTTTTGGGGGCAAGTTTTTTGGTTTGGTTTTATGTGTCTGTTTTGGGTTTTTTTGTTTCTTTTTCCATTTCAGCTAAATTTTAATTCCAGAATAAATTCAGATAGTCTGAACTGTCTAGGGGATTGGATAAATATCATGCTGTAACTAAATGTTACTGATTATTTACATTATCATCTTCCAGTGATTTTCAATACTAACTCACCAGGCATTCAGTCTAGCATTTACTCTGTCATTTAATATCTCTTTAAATAATAATAATAAAAAAGGAATATTCCCCTGTCTTTGCAAACTCTCCCCTGTAATTTCTGTTTAAAAATTCATCTCAAATCAGCTTTACCAGAAAAAACTGACTTAGACCAATGCAAGGTGAAATATATGCAAATGCTTTATGATACCAAGAACTGTGTAAAGATGTGGCTTGAAAGGAGAGGTGCATGAAATTTTTCTAATTAAAGTTTTCTTTCCTATATCACAGTGAAAATAATCCTTGCAAATTTGAAGAGTACTTTTCAGTTATGCGTTTCTAAAATAGTTTAGCATTTACTGCTATTGCAAAACATCTGCTTTGAAAGCTTTTCTATGCTACAGTAACAGATGTCCAGAGAAGACTGGGGATGGAAAGAAGCAATTGAATTCACATCCTTTTCAGTATTAGTGTGTTCAGTGAGCTAATGGGAAAACTTACATTAATGATATGCTATAAATTAGTACATCTGCAATAAAAGAACTGATTTTCCATTTTACTCTTACAGGAGCTGTTCTGTAAATGTATTTCTGTCTTAGGTTCTGGTAAGTTCAATGAGATATGCTATAGCACTGATGCTCCAGTAAACTGATGGAAGATGTTAAATGCATGAACAGCATTAGAGTTATGTCTTGAGGTGGTATAAATGAAAGTCCCTCCGTATTCCTTTGTAACCTGCTCTGGAGTTTGTAACTTAGCCGTGAAATGGGCACTGGATTAAAGAAACTGTGACACACACATGCAGAAAAAAAATTTCTTGTGTTCATTGGAACTACTATAACAGACTTTTGACTTTTAGGCTGGTCAGGAAACATGAGTAATCTGTTTTGAACTCTGCATTAGAAAACTGTTGATCTGATATATGTGTAGGAATACATAATGTTCACTCATAGATTAGCTACATCTCAGCAAATTCTTTATATATATGTATATATATATTTTTATATATGTGTCTCTAAGTGTGTACAGAAATACCTTTAATATACCTTATCTACAATCCTGGTTAAAGTTTTAGCTAGTATATACTGCCAAATTTCCACTACAGAAAACAGTAATCTGGCACAATTTCTGCTACATTGCAACTCCTGCCATGTAAATGAAATTAAATTTAGAAGTCTTAACATGAGATTTACAGTATTTTGAAGAGTTGATAATAATTTACAGAGATATCTATGCATTAACATTTTGAGACCACAAATATCTGACTGCCAGTATGTGGAGACTAGTGAATAGGATAGAATTTCAGTTGATATCAACAGATTTTCACATTTGAATCAAAGCCACTTAAACTGACTTTAGTAATTTCATGTAAATTATTAAGAAAAAAATTATTACCATCCATTTTCCTGCCATGGCTGTAGAATGGAATCTGGTATGTAGAAATTGCAGGCAAGTAGTACTCCCACATGAAACCTTACACTGTTACACATGCAAAAAAACACAAGCATGCACATATGAGAAGCCCTCAGGCAAGCAAGCTGACAAAAAATGTTCTTATTACCAGTCCAAATAGGAACCTAGAAAACATATTTTCTGGAGCAGAAGACATTTTGACTACATCACAAGTATAGGAACCAGTTGTTAGAATAGTCTCTGCTGGAAACAGCTGCTCCTGTCCTTTACTGGACATACTGATAAACATTAAATGTAATGATAGCAGACCATATAATTGTGCTGTTGAATATAACTTTATGCAATGAATTTGGATTGTACTAGGGATGCTTTGACATACGAAGTTCATTTAGATTCATAGTACACCATATCCTTGAGTATAACGTCCCTCAATAGCACTATAACCTTCAGTTTCATTATAAGCTAAGCATTAAAATTCTGTTAGTTTTATTCTCAAAAACTCTTACTTCCAATCTAAATTTTACTTGCTTCAGTAACTTCAGCTGCCAGATCTGGTAAAAAAATTATTTATCTGCTTTTATATTTCAATTGTACTCCTGTGGAAATACATACACTATTTGTTTTCTCCTCCTCAATACAAAGGAGAAATGGAATTCTTTTAGGTAGTAGATAAAATAATAGTCATCTGTTCATGAGACTAGATCTTTTGGCTAATTGCTTAAAACAACGAGAAAATATGAAATGGATTGCCATTTCATGTCATGTATAATAAAAGCCACTAAGACTCTTCAGGCATTGATATGTAATGTAAAGAAGAAACGTGAACCTATTGCACTTTTCTAACTAGCGCCCTGAGTTTACTTAGTCACACAGGCATGCTTGTTCAAACTAAAGAGATTCTTGTGCAGAACAGCTCAATTAGGCAAGTAATTACCTGTTGTTTTGATTACCTGTATTACAAAGTTTATCAACATTAGCTTTCCCAACAGCTAAAGAGAAATAAATTATTTCTGTCTTCCCAAAAAGTAGAATGTCAAAGTTCTGAAAACTAAAACAGTTTGATGTAGATTTCTTCAGCTTTTGCATTTTTACATATTGCATTTTTTGAAGTAGGTGTCTTTATTTTAGATGGAATCATAGAATAATTTAAGCTGAGGGGGGAAAAATTAATTTCTTTTTATAGGTGTTATTTTTCTCCAATATTTAATGGAGAAGTTTTTAGGAAGAATGTGTCAGTTGAAGTGTTTAGTAAGAATAAAATTTCATCTGTATTCATTATGATTAACACAACGTTGTTATGGTGGCTAATAAACACAGCAAGTATTTATTTCTAAAAATCCAAATGGAAATGGCATATAATAGTGAAATATGTTTAAAATTGCCACAAGAAAGAACACAAAGACCCTTGCAATAATGTAATGGCAACTAAAAATCTAAAAAAATGTAACCATAAAAATGCAATAAGTTTTTTTTTTAAATAACCAATTGCATCAACTTTCACTACATTTTCTTAGAAGTGGGCATAGGCCTGCTTTTCTAGAGGTGAAGAGTAAAGTGAGATTTTTGCACCAGGAAGCATCATTCTTAAAAATAAATAATTGACTAAATGACATGATATGATCCTGAGGTAATACTTTGTGAAATTCATGAGTGTTTTACCTCTTTCTTGGTAGAATGTGAGCTCTGCAGAGAGCAGCCTCTAGAATACAGACCAAAATAGGCATGTGAAGGAGGCCATAAACATGAGTTTTTCTGTTGTTTGAGGAAGTTTTGTTTGTGACAAAAAACAGACCCAAAAGGCAAACTTCAGGAAAGAAATTTTCTGGACACACATGGGAATGGGTAGGAAGGGTGATCAACAATGAATAATTTTCTGATTTTGAAAGCCCTTCAAAAGTTGATGGACTGAAGGTAAAGGCAGCAGAACAGAGGCTAGGGTCTGAAGACAAAGTCTACACTGAAAGAATACCCTTTGCAAAGATCAGTCCCTTAATAAATTATCTTCTTTGTTTCATTCAGTACAGCTGTTCCACTCTTCCCTGGTTTTATTACTCTGTAGGTAAGTTCTTTGGCTTTGGAGATCAAGACTGATATGTTCTTTTTAAGAAGAATTTGGGAGACCTTAATCTCAAGATTTTTGGCCTACGTAGGATGCCTTTACATGGATGTCTTGTTTTATAGGTGAAAAAAATTAAGCTCTTATTAGTTACTAACGGGCCTTCATTGAACCAAACCTGATTTCATTACACTAGGAGGAGGTAAAGAATCAGTAAACCAAACTCAGTTAAGATCTCCTAATGGGTATTTATGGTAATCTCACAAAAAAAAAAAAAAAGATAATTCTGTTTTGTAAATAACAAATTAAATGATAAAATTATTTGTTGAATGGTTAAACAGAACATTTATTTTTTATTTCAAACCATCACCAGAACTTTCCCAACTGTCATTTCCCAACCAGTCATTTCAAAATAGTTAGTTAAGCTAAATATTGTGTAAATTATACAATGGAGTCAAAGTCTGCCTTTCCATGTGATTTCTTATTTGTGCCAGCTTCAGCTTAGGTATCATTGTAGACAGCTGCTTCATGCTCACATGAAACCCTATTGTCTTATACAGAATTCTTACTGATTTTCTATCTACTTGCTGAATTTCCACTATTATATTATATGCTAAAAATTAAGAATTGTCCTGACTGACTTGAAAAAGTCTATACATTTCTTCTAGATCTGAAAGGGAAAGTTTTCTAAAAAACAGCACTAAAAATGACTAGACATTGTTTATGTTACTGTGTTTCAAAGTGAGAAGACAAAATGGCAGCAAAGATGATAATCAAATTTTAGATGACCCATTCACTTTAAGGTTTCCTTTTTACTCATCTTGTGAAAGTATATTTTAAAAGTATCACTAAGTGTCAGATTCCCAAATATACCAAAGCTCAAATATAAGCTGTTCTGATAATACAGAGGGGATTTAGAGGCTCTCAAAGTAGGAACTATGTAGCTTATTAAACTAAATAGTCTGCAGGAAGCCCAGTCCTTACTGCTTTTCATTTTAAAGGGGTAAGGCATATCATCAACCTAGCTACAAATGTTACTCTATTCTCCCTCTAATGTTTTTAATCTGATGTTTCGTTCTTAGTAACGATGAGCACGTGCATTATGTATGTGTTATATTGATATCACAACCTTTGAACAATCATTTTGTGCATGTGCAATAATTGTGCATTTCTTAATAAGACCACAGCAGAATAACCACTAAAATCAGTCTAATTAATATATGATTATTTTCCCCTAAATTGTATTTCTGATATTTTTATTTTCATGCTCATGTCTGCTTTTAAAAGTCTGAATTGTCCTCTACCTATTCAATGAATCAAGCTGAAAATTTGAATAACTATCACTATTTAAGTCTCAGATGATGTATTTGGCCTCAAAAGTATGCAAAGTGTTATCAGCTAGACTATTACAACTGACCTCCACTTGTGACTATCTGATCTTTCAAAATGCATTTTTATTCACCTGCATAAAAAAGGAGTATTATGTCTGATTTAAATACGTGCAAACGATATTATTAGGATTATATTTCTTTGAAATTATAGAGATGTTAATCTATCAGAATTGATAATCTCTTTTGGCGGTTCAGCCAGGAGAATGTTATGTAAATACAATGAAATAGGAGAAAAGAATATTTATAGGCTTAAATCTTTTTTCAAGTGCCTGAATAAAATTTGGATTATATACGTGTGCAAACTTATTCTTCAGTAGGAACACAAATTAGATGCATAGAGATTCATTTTTTGATGGTACAGCAACATCCCTTTGAACTTGGATATTTCCAGATTTGTGTAGAATTTTCTTTATTACACAATACTTGATATAACATGATAATACAAATTCAGTCCTTTTTCTTGCTTTGAGATGAGACAGTGACTTTAGGGAGTTTTTACATTTTACTATTTTAATATTCAGGATAAATAATAAGGAAAGCATCCGAACAAACAGTTCTTCACAGCCTTATTTGTAGATGCCCTTCACAAACTTTGATAGCTAAAATTCCTACTGGAGTTTGTTCCTAGAGCTGCTTATGGACTTGTTAAAAGTAAGCAGTTCCAAGAGAACCATCCAATTTCTTTCTATGCCTTTTTTTTTTCAAATGCGTCAATTTTTGATATCTATCTTTGGTTGTCATAGCCTGATTTCAAAGGCTTTAGGATCTTCTGTTTTGAAAAGTCACAATGTAACACCTCAATTAGTAGACACCTCTACACATTCAGCAACAGTTATGCTTATAAGAGTAAATTATTGTATTTCTTTCCTTTAAGAACTCATCTTTCCTCAGATGATCAGTATAAAACTACTGCTACATAACTAGAAAAATCTATTATGGCAAAGCATGGGAAAATCACCTGGATTATAATGTGGTTCAGTAGTAAAATTCCTAACTATTGCAGGAATCTAGTATTAAAATAACTCTTCTCATGTGAGCAATGGAAGGGAATATTGTAAAATTAACTAAAGACTAAAATGAACAGGGTAAGAGGTAGTATTCAGAAAAGGATTTAGTTCATCTGATTTTTTTTGTCACTAGATACTCCTGGTAAAAAGAAGCAGAGATGTGGTGCCTAGGGACATGGTTTAGTGGCAGCCTTGGCGGTGCAATGTTTACTGTTAAACTTGATTATCATAAAAGTCTTTTCCAACCTAAATGATTTTATGAGTATTTCCAGTTTCTTTTTATGGTTTGTTTTGGGGTTTTGGGTGTTTTTTTGTTTGGTTGTTTTTGGGTTTTTTTTTCTGAGTACATGGGCTGCTTCTTTCAGGCAGACAAATAAGACTTTGCTGTTGTTGTTGATGTTATTGTGGATAACAAACATTTTGGTTTTCCGGCACCTTATAATGGGGTGTTAACTTTTGAGCAAAGTAACACTCAAAATGTTATTTAAGACAACATAAGTTTCGTAAGCCCCTGCACTAACTTTTAGAAATATGTGGTCCTGTGAAAGTTCAGAGATTTATCAAAATGATGTAAAAGAAGAAAAAAAAAACCCCAAGATACTGAGAGTACAGTCAGTCTATTCCCCTTCCTTAAGCCACATAATTCTGTATAGTTCCAGACAGATGTAATCTAAATGAAATGAATTAGGATAATTTCAAAATGTCCTTGTAAAGCCTCTAGTAAATGATTACTTATTTTAATTAATAACTTTGCTAAAAAATTAATTAATAACTCATGAAAAAATAATACAGAAAACCCCCAGTAAAATAACATGAAATAAACGGTGTCAAATTCCCCTTTTTTCCCACTTGCAGACAGATTTCTAAAATGGCCTTGGTTTGCTTTTTTCACTGCCAAGATGTGAATTTTCAGTGATGTCTAATTTGAGCCACTTTGTCATAAGATTTGTTATACCCTTAAGATTATAAAAACATTTTTATAACATATTTTTTCCTGTCTCAAAATGTCTATTATTTACTATTTAAATTCTTTTTCTTTCCAAAATCCTTCCTTTAAGTTGTCCTTGGAGCAGCTTCTGATTGACTTGTGCCCTTCTTGAGATGAAGTGCTCAGAATTAGATACGTCATTTGGCAACGTTACATACAGTATCAGTTGCCTTCATCACAGGGTTGCTTCTTTCTCATTTATCCTCTTCCTTTCCTGCCTACAGGCACCATGGATCAGTCAGGTTTTTTTACCACAGAAATTTCACCTACTTCAGTTGCATCATAGACAATATTTCTTTCTATTGCCACATGCTTTTCTTTCTTTAAAAAGTAAGATGACATTATTTTAATTACCAAACATCTCTTTTACACAAATCATTACTAGTGTGGAAAAAAGTTGAAATTGCACTTACCAAGCTACCGTAGATATTACCACGCTTTGAGGTTCTGCTCCTTTGCTCATCAAGATCAGTTGCTTTCTACTTTGTATCATAACACCATGCAGGTGCTATGTAATCATAGAATGACCAGACTGGAGAAGACCCACCGGATCATCGAGTCCAACCATTCCTATCAAACACTAAACCATGCCCCTCAGCACCTGGTCCACCAGTGCCTTAAACACCTCCAGGAAAGGTGAATCAACCACCTCCCTGGGCAGCCTCTTCCAGTGCCCAATGACCCTTTCTGGGAAAAGTTTTTTCCTAATGTCCAGCCTAGATCTCCCCTGGCGGAGTTAGAGGCCATTTCCCTCTCGTCCTGTCTCCTGTCACTTGGGAGAAGAGGTTATTACCCTCCTCTCTACAACCTCCCCTCAGGTAGTTATAGAGAGCAATGAGGTCTCCCCTCAGCCTCCTCTTCCCCAGGCTAAACACCCCTAGCTCTCTCAGCCGTTCCTCATAAGGCCTGTTCTCCAGCTTCACCAGCTTTGTTGCTCTTCTCTGAACTCACTCCAGAGCATCAACATCCTTCTTGTGGTGAGGGGCCCAGAAGTGAAAACAGTATTCAAGGAGTGGTCTCACCCGTTATGATGAGCAATGCATTAGAGGTTGAGTCCTGCTGTGAAAGATCAATAGCTATGCATTATCATAGTCATTTCCAATTACAAGAATAATATTGCAGTATTTATTTCTGACACAATTACTTTCAGAAAATGTTATTATTATCAGTTTTCTTCATTCACACCTTATAAATTGCCAAATACTAACATCTATGGGAACATTCAGAAGGTCATGTAAGTCTTAAGACATTAATTTCTGAAAACAGGGAAAATTTCGATGTTTACCTCTTTTCTGAATGCTCTGTGTTACTGAAATAACAGATATGCTTCTTCCTGAGGTGAAACCAGCTGCTTGCTCTGCTCTGTACTAAGCCGTGAACTCTGGAGCAAATTAATAACCTTGTAAATGTGTTAAATATTAAGCTCAACATCTGGGTGGAGGCTGCCACCCAGAAGGAGCCCCAGTGGGCACATGCAGCTACCCAGACCCTGGGCTGCAGTCAGTGCCCCCCTCCCATAGTGGCTTATGCCTCTGGCACTGGCTTCTCCTGTGGAAGCTGTGCTCGGGTAGGGGAACTGCTTCATATGGTGGAAGAGCTGAGGAAAGAAGTGGAAAGGCTGAGGACCATCAGGGAATGTGAGAGGAAGACAGACGAGTGGAGCAGGACCCTCTCACAGGCTGCTGGAGCCAGTGAAGCTGAGCACCACCCACCGGTAAGCTGTAAGGCTGGGAAAGACAGAGATGGGGAATGGCAGCAGGTTCCTGCCTGGAGAAGGAAACCTGCTCCCCCCACCCAGGCAATTAACCCCCAGATTTCTCTGGGGAACAAATATGAGGTGCTGAGGGTTCATCCAAGCCCTAAAGATGAAGAGGGCTGTACCCACAGCCTAGAAATGTTTCCAAAACTCTACCATCCTCCCACAGCCCTAAAAACATCCTCGGTTAAAAAGAAGAGGAGGGTGATTGTCTTGGGGGATTCCCTTCTCAAAGGAATGGAGGGTCCCATCTGTAGGCCAGACCCGCTCCATAGGGAGGTCTGCTGCTTGCCGGGAGCATCAGTGAGGGACATTACTAAAAAGCTCCCTTCTCTGGTCAAAGACACTGACTACTCTCCGCTTTTAGTTTTTCAAATTGGTAATGAGGAAATAGAACGTAGAAGGCCTAAAGCCATTAAAAGGGACTTCAGGGCACTTGGGAGAATGGTCGAGGGCTCTGGGGCACAGGTAATATTCAACTCCATCCCAATACTAAGGAATCAGGAGCATGAAATAAGGAATAAGAAACTGGTTAATGAATGGCTTAGGGACTGGTGTGAGAAGAGGGGCTTTGGGTTCTTTAATCATGGGGAGGCCCACGCACCCCCAGGCTTTCTTACCAGGGATGGGACACGCCTGTCTCCTAGGGGGACAAAAGCCCTCACCAAAAACCTAGTTAAACTCATAAATCGAGCTTTAAACTAGATGTGAGAGGGGGGGGGGATGGAGGCCAGGCAGGATGGGAGTGAGTCTGGAGGGGAGACTTCAGAGTCAAAGGGGTGGTGTGCTGGCGATGCCTGCCGGTATATCACCACTGAGCAAGAGGGGGTGAGTGCAGCTGGGGGTGGTAGGCAGCAAACCGGCACTGTGGCCTTAGTTAAGTCAAGGACCGCTCAGTTGGGGAGAAGCCCTATTACGAAGGCTGTAGCTACGCCTGCCCAGCTGAAGTGCATTTACACCAATGCACGCAGCATGGGAAATAAGAAGGAGGAGCTGGAAGCTGTGGTAGGGCAAGGAGACTACGATGTTGTTGCCATTGCGGAGACGTGGTGGGATGACTCGTCCAACTGGAGCGTACCCATGGTGGGGTATAAACTCTTCAGGAAGGACAGGAAGGGCAGAAGAGGAGGCAGGGTAGCCCTCTATGTTAGAGAGGGCTTTGATACCCTCGAGCTGGACTACGGTCAGGATGGGACTGAGTGCCTGTGGGTGAAAATCAGAGGAGCCCATGGGCAGGAAGGGATTGTGATGGGAGTCTGCTATAGACCACCCAGCCAAGAAGAAGCAGCTGATGAGCTCTTCTACAAACAACTGAGTGTAGTCTCAAAATCACTACCTCTAGTCCTTGTAGGAGACTTCAGTTTCCCAGATATAGGCTGGGAGTATAATACAGCAGAAAGGAAGCAGTCCCGGAGGTTCCTGGAGTGTGTGGAAGACAACTTCCTCACACAGCTGGTGAGCGAACCAACAAGGGACGGTGTCCTCCTGGACCTGCTGTTTGTGAACAGAGAAGGACTGGTGGGGGATGTGAAGGTTGGAGGACGCTTGGGGCAAAGCGATCATGAGACGATAGAGTTCTCGGTGCAGGGTGAGATGAAGAAGGTGGAGGTTAGCAGAACAGTCGCCCTCAACTTTCAGAGAGCAGACTTTGGGCTGTTCAGAAGGCTGGTCGGAAAAGTTCCATGGGAGGCACTCCTTGAGGCCAAAGGTGTCCATGAGGGCTGGGCGCTCTTCAAGAAGGAATTCCTAGCAGCTCAGGAGAAAGCCGTCCCCAAGTTCCGGAAAAGTAGCCGGCGGGGTAAGAAACCAGCATGGTTGAGTAGGGAGGTCCTGAGAGACATCAATAGGAAGAGGAGGGTCTACGGCCTTTGGAGGAAGGGGCAGGCATCCTGGGTGGACTATAGGGAGGAAGTGAGAACGTGCAGGGAAGAAATCAGGAGGGCTAAGGCCCAACTAGAAATGCGATTGGCCAAGACTGTGAAAGACAACAAAAAGTCTTTCTACAAATACATCAACAGCAAAAGGAGGGCTAGGGAGAATCTCCATAGTAGATGCAGAGGGAACAAGAATAACAGGGGACGAAGAAAAGCTGAAGTACTCAACACCTACTTTGCCTCAGTCTTTAACAGTAAGGAAAATTATTCCCTCTGTGCACAATGAGATTCCCAAGGTCCAAGAGGAGGTGGTTAGAGACTAGCTTGCCCAGTTAGACGCCCACAAGTCTATGGGGCAGGATGGAGTCCAACCAAGAGTTTTGAGGGAACTGGCGGATGTGCTGGCCAAACCCCTTTCCATCATCTTCCACAGTCCTGGATGACTGGGGAGGTTCCGCTGGACTGGAGGCTGGCTGATGTCGTGCCCCTCTATAAGAAGGGGCGCAGGGAGGATCCAGGGAACTACAGGCCTGTCAGTCTGACCTCAGTACCGGGGAAAGTCATGGAGCAGGTGATCCTGAGTGCTATCAAGAAGCACTTGCAAGAGAACCGGGTGATCAGGCCCAGTCAACATGGGTTCACAAAAGGCAGGTCTTGCCAGAGTAACCTGATCACCTTCTATGACCGAGTAACTAAACTCTTGGATCAGTGAAAGGCTGTGGATGTATCTTCCTGGACCTCAGTAAAGCCTTTGATACAGTTTCTCATAGCATTCTGCTTTGGAAACTGTCGGCCTCTGGCTTGGACGGGCGCACACTCTCCTGGGTGAAAAACTGGTTGAATGACCGGGCCCAGAGGGTGGTGGTAAAAGGAGTTAAATCCAGCTGGAGGCCAGTTACAAGTGGGGTTCCCCAGGGCTCAGTGCTGGGTCCAGTCCTGTTTAATGTCTTTTTCAACGACCTGGACTAAGGCATCGAGTCCTCCCTTAGCAAGTTTGCAGATGACACTCAGCTGGGTGGAAGTGTGGATCTGCTGGAGGGTGGGATTCTCTGCAAAGGGATCTGAACAGGCTGGACTGCTGGGCTGAGACCAACAGCACGAGGTTTAACAAGGCCAAATGCCGGGTCCTGCACTTGGGGCACAACAACCCTGTGCCGAGCTACAGACTAGGAGAAGCCTGGCTGGAAAGCTGCCAGGAGGAGAAGGACTTGGGGGTGTTGGTTGACAGCCGACTGAACATGAGCCAGCAGTGTGCCCAGGTGGCCAACAAGGCCAATGGCACCTTGGCTTGTATCAGAAACAGCATAACCAGCAGGTCCAGGGAGGTTATTCTCCCCCTGTACTCAGCACTAGTGAGACCGCACCTCGAGACCTGTGTTCAGTTCTGGGCCCCTCACCACAAGAAGGATGTTGTGGCTCTGGAGCGAGTCCAGAGAAGAGCAGTGAAGCTGGTGAAGGGGCTGGAGAACAGGCCTTATGAGGAGCGACTGGGAGAGCTGGGGGTGTTTAGCCTGGAGAAGAGGAGGCTGAGGGGAGACCTTATTACTCTCTACAACTACCTGAAGGGAGGTTGTGGAGAGGGGGGTGCTGGCCTCTTCTCCCAAGTGACAGGGGACAGGACAAGAGGGAATGGCCTCAAGCTCTGCCAGGGTAGACTTAGGATTGAGATAAGGAAAAAATTCTTCACGGAGAGGGTGGTTAGGCATTGGAATAGTCTGCCAAGGGAGGTGGTTGAGTCACTGTCCCTGGAGGTGTTTAAGGTGAGGGTGGATGAGGTACTTAGGAGCATGATTTAGGGATTGGTGGGAATGGTTGGACTCGATGATCCAGTGGGTCCCTTCCAACCTGGTTATTCTGTGATTCTGTGATTCTGTGATCTACTCAGATGTTCCCTCAGACTACTACACACTGTCAGACAACAAGATTATGTGGGTTGGTCCGAAATCTATAAACAGGAACTCCTGCAGGCAGGAACTACTTTTTTGTGTGCATTACTAAAATTTTGAATAGCAACTGTGATTTCCTTGCATCTATCACATGTAAATTATTCGTTTAACTCTGCCACTTAAAAGCTCCTTTTATTATATTGTTCTTGTTTGTGTTGTTCAGACTGAATTCCATTTTACCATGCACTCTGTCAAATCGTTTTTCTCAATCAAATGCCAAGCAAGTGATTCAAATAGCTTTTCTGGAATGATGTGTCTGTTTAACTCCTTGAATACTTTACCAAGTACAAGTATCACAAGGCCAAGATCCAGTGTCTGCAGTTAGGCACGTCCTTCAATGTTTTTCTGCCTCAAGACTTGATTTACCATCCCACAAACACAAAAAAAGTTCAAAAGCTTCTCTGCTATTCTGTTACTTTACCCAGAAGGCTGCCCTTTGCCCTTTCCCTAGAAACAGTTTTTTTTTCCTTATGTGTGAATAATGATACAAAAGTCTGCTTCTAGTTCTCTGTGTGTCTGAGAAACATAGTTCCTAACTAGACTGACCAAAGCTAGCACAACACCCAGGTATGTCTTTTGTCTCAAATCTAGAGGCAAAGAAATTTCTGAGGGATTATAGGCATTTTTAATGTCTGGGAGCTGAAACAAACACAGTCAACAGTCTTCTTTATAAACTCTACAACAATTAATTTCCAGCAGTCCAAAGCAGTTATTGAAACTTTAATTAATTTGGTGACTTTTACTATTCCCACTGGGTGAGAAAAATAAAGCCTGGAACACAATTAGGGCAAGTAATCAAGGATTATACGACAATTGCTGTGCTGATGTGCGTACTATGCCAAAGAAAACAAGATTTTCTAATTTGCAGCCATTATTCTTGCGCTTTACAGCTTTTATCAACTACATATCTGATATGCACATATGTGTTAAATAAGTAACTGCAGGAAATGAAACAGAAATACAAAAAGGTTTTTGATGCTCTAAATCAAATTTATTATGAGTTGCATAATATATTATATAAACTGTGTATTTTATTACTCTTTAATATTACAGTTTTGGGGATTATGTCAATATTTTTAGGGTTTTTTTATATGTTGTGGTCTGTTCCATTCATTTGAGAAAGAGCCAAAATATGTCCTCCATGGTTTGTTATGTTACAGAATTTTCTCAACAAAAAAAATTAAATCACTAAAACCCGACATAAATACAGCAGAAAATAATTAATTAAATACATATCTTCTATTACATATATATTGTTATATGCTGAAGTGCAGGCCCCTGTCTTCTTCAAAATCATAAAGCTCACTTTTGACATAGGGAGGCAAAGTGAATTATTTTGATTTTTTTTGCTTAAAATCAGGTAAAATAAACTCAAGAAATTAAAATAAGACCTGAAATTTTAATATAAGACATTAGAGATATCTTTTTTATATATAATTAATTTTGCTTGTGCTGAAAATACTATGGCCTTTGAAATAAATCAGCATTACTGTCATGTCATAGTGCTGTGTCTTGATCAGTTAGTAAAAAGTAAAATGTCACAAGCAAAAAATTATAAGAGAAAGAGAAGATACTTCTTTTATTTAGAAACCACATATCAAACATAAGCTTTGAACCAATCAGCTGAAACACTAAGAAAAATCAGTAAATCTCCTAGTATTTTTGAGTGAAAAAAACAATAGATGTCATTCTCTGTCCCTGATACACACAGCATACCTGAAACCTGTTAAAAAGGACCTATAGTTACAGTGTATGTAATTCCTTATAGAGGCTTCTCAATAGCTTATTTCTGAAGTAATTCTCCAAAGTGACCAAGTGCCCCCAGTTTTAATGGACTGTATCAGCCTCACATGGATTGTTACCAGGACATTAACTTCTCCCTTTTAATGTCACAAACTGAAAAGCCGTAGCACCTGCTGATTTTCCAAAAGAGCACAATTTAAAGAATGTTTTCCCATAGCTCAAAACCCCACATTCAATTTCACAAGAAAATTATAAAGACTCCCTCTCCCTTTTCTGAATCTAAAACTTAAGCTGAACAGTTTATCCTTCACAATCTGTGTTTGCTGAAGATGCTGGATGTGTATTTATAGCCATTAGTAGTTTTTCACCAGCAGCTTTGAACAATGAAACTCTATGGTTTATGTTTGTTGATTTCCAGCTACCGTCAAAAATTGTAAGGATCCTGTTCAGTTCAGCTTGTGCAGTACCAAGTGCTTTTTGCTAGATATCAAATACTCTCAAATTCCATAAAGCAAAGATAAACATCTGAATAATGATGCTTATAGCATTACCCAAAAGAAAATTTAAAAAATAACCAGTAACTTACTAATCATGAAGAAGTTTGAATTAGACCTGGAATCTTTATAAAGAAATAGCATGAGCTCCCCAAAAGACTATTCTGAAAGCAGAACAAAGAGGAACATTTTACAGAAAAAAAATGTAATTCCAAACTTTTACAACCTCTTACTTATATTTTCTTTTTAAAATTGACTAATTATTTAATTTAAGTGAACTTCCCACAGAATATATAAAATGTTTCATGTGGTAGTTACTACAGTGTAATATAAACAACAGGACATCATTTTACCCACAACTACAACAAGAGGTTTGGCAGGAAACTTTCTGCCACACTGAAAAAAAAGAACCCAAACAAGCAGAGAAATAAAGGATTAAAAGAAAAATGCTGGAGAGACTGTACTGATAGGAACAATACTTCTGGAAGCCAAAAGCTACAATAAGTATGATTTTTGCTATATATACAAAGTGAAATCAAAGTCAGAAAATGAAGTGAATTTCTCTCATTTCCTACAAGAAATTTCTCTCATTTCCTATGAATTATGATAGAGTCATTATGTAGACTGCAATTTCCACATGAATAATCAAAAAAATTTTATGCAACATTTTACTCCTCAATAATGCTACAGAAATTGTTATATAGGCATACAATGTCTCACTATTCAATTAAAAACTCAAGATAATCCAAAGAAGGGGTAATCTGAGGCAATTTATAACTATGCATGCTTATGAGCTTTTAAAGCAGTATATCTTTGTACATCAAAAGAGAGAAAAACTGATATTCTATGCCCATAATATGCTGGAGTTATAGAATCACAGAATCATGGAATAACCCAGTAGGAAGAGACCCACCAGATCATTGAGTCCAACCATTCCTATCAAACACTAAACCATGCCCCACAGCACCTCATCCACCTGTGCTTTAAACACCTCCAGGAAAGATGAATCAACCACCTCCCTGGAGAGCCTGTTCCAGTGCCCAATGACCCTTTCTGGGAAATTTTTTTCCTAATGTCCAGCCTAAACCTCCCCTGGAGGAGTTAGAGGCCATTTCCCTCTCGTCCTGTCCCCTGTCACTTGGGAGAAGAGGCCAGCTCCCTCCTCTCTACAATCTCCCCTCAGGTATTTATAGAGAGCAATGAGGTCTCTCCTCAGCCTCCTCTTCTTCAGTCTAAACAACCCCAGCTCTCTCAGTCACTCCTCATAAGGCCTGTTCTCCAGCTCCTTCACCAGCTTTGTTGCTCTTCTCTGAACTCACTCCAGAGCGTCAACATCCTTCTTGTGGTGAGGGGCCCAGAACTGAACACAGGATTTGAGGTGCGGTCTCACCAGTGCCGAGTACAGAGGGAGAATAACGTCACAACGTTAGAAATATCTATGTAGTGTAGCATATAAGTGAAAATACGTAGTTTTTGTAGATCTTTGAAAGCTTCTTCTGTAGTCTGTCTTGCAACTAAACAAACCTAACATGCCACCATTTTCATAAAATGAAGGAATAAACAGATAAATAACTTAAGAAACATGTTAGCCCCGACCGAGGTTTCCTCTTATCTGTGAGACAACATTTATGCACAGATTTGTGATGGTCTTACCTCCAGGAACAGTCATGTTCCTGTAAACTGGGAAGCCTTGGATTAAAAAAAAATCATAAATGAAAGGTCTGACAAGTCTTATTAAGAGACAGTGGTTCCATTTCAGCAATTCTATATAAAGTGAGAATTGTGTATATCTTCTTTCATTCTCCCTTGCACATTCCACTCTTCTAAAAGAGGAGATATAAGATAAGAAGGATCTCATGTGTTAAGGAACTTTACATCTTAAAGGACAGAATTACTTGCATTCTTAAGGCAAAAAAGTTATTTCAAAGGACTGCACATTCAGAAATCTTTCAAACTGCTTTCCATAGTCCAAAACTCTCTGAATTACTCTAGCTATCATGTTCTTACTTAGCTTCTGTTGTAAAATTGCATTTGTTTTCCTTGTACTTTACTAAATTTTCATTACTTTGTAAACTATAATTAAATCACAAAGTAAGCAAAGTCAATTCAGTGGTGAATGAAAAGCCCGTGCTACAAAACAGTATTAAAAATTGAAACTGAACAGTTTAGCTTTACCAGCTAATTTATTTAGGTACCACCCTAAGGCATCAACACCATTTAGTACTACTGCTGTAGTCTGGCTTGTTTGCACCATTACTACAAACAGAAGCATTTATTGAAAACAAATTAAGATCTTCAGGGAATTTAAAGGTAAATATTGAAATGAATGAGTGAATACACAGAATGTCTGCAAATAGGTATCAAGTCTTTGTTTAGAATTAAACCAGTGTAAAAACAAGGTTCTGCTTAAGGAGCCATGTTTATTAATTAAATTACAAAAGATATAGTGATACTAGGAATTTTTAAAGGAAAAGAATGCTCAATGACATTTTTAAAGAGCTTTCAAAGTCTGAGTCCAAAATATGTATGCAGCTACAATTTTAAGAGGATGAATGAAGAGTTAGGAAGAGCAGTAAAACAAGGTGGAGAGTTTTCCATTAGAAAGCAGAGATTTGCCAAGTGGTTTTCTTCTAGGAAAAAAATGTACATTTCTGTGTGAGAGAAGTTAGCACCTTCCTATTATTTTTTAATCACATTAACAGTTGTCTAAAGTTAAGTTATAGATTTTGCGTGCTCTAAGTAGTCACCATGAGAGAGTATATGAACCCATTGTTAATGGCTGAAATTACTGTAGCTGGTTGCAAAAAATATTCTATAGGAAGTTGGAAAGAGAAGATTCAAAGTTTACCAAACTCTTCCATGAAATTATTCCTCCCTCCTGCTCCATTTTAATATTAGAAGATGGATCCAGAGCTTTAGAGAGATAAATTTAATATTTTTCTCTCTTCTTTATTGTCTAGTCATAGAACTTCATCAAAAAAAGAGATACTAATACTTCACTATCTCTTTTTAAATTATGAATACCAGGAGGATTCAACCACCATATTCTCAGAAAGAGCAAGATTGCTCTTTTATGCAAGAATAGAGACAAAACTGTTGGCATGTTACAGAAAAAATCTCAGTGAGAGTCACATTCACACCAGCCAAGACTTCAGCTGCGAGGATCATGCTTAATTCACAGTGGGAAGTTCCTGTGAACACATAGGTGCCCCTTTTGACTATCTTACCCACTCCCTCACTCCATCACTCTCTCACACACTCTCTGTTGAGTTTCTCATATTGTCTTAACCCTAAGTAACTGCTAGGACCATGCTTTATATGCAGTGGGAGGTTCCCATGAGCCCATGGGTGCCCCTTTTGACTCTAATCCACTCACTCACTCACTTATTCTTTCTCTGTGTTGAGTTTCTCATGCTGGCTCAACCCTAGGTTTCCCTAGGCAAAGCCTCTGACAAAAATCACTTTGGGCTTATTTGTTGATGATACAACACCAAGGTACAGCTCAAGCTGTGTGCCTTCAGAGACAGACTTTGAACAAAACAAAAAAATGCTGTGCAATTATACCCTTGTAATCTAAACCCACATCCCCCACATACTCTTCAAGCAGCAGTTGGTCCACTGGTGCTTTAGCGGCTGGGGTCTTTTCATTCCTCATTGGTTCTTCCCTTTGTCTCTGGGTAGACCATCTCGTTTCTTATCTTTAAAGTGTGGACCTGGCATAGTTTCCTTATTTTCTGGCTTGTGCTGGCTCTGGAGCGTTCTTTTGTGTAAGTCAATAAATGTTCAGTATAAGTTGAGGAGAAAAGTTCCCAGTTTGTGATTTAAGACTTTACAAATTCAGCTACTAATGCTAAGCAATTTCTGCTGTGTCATGCTTCTTTGAAGGTTTGGGAGGCATCTTCTATAGCTCATTTTCACAGTCTCCTACTAAGAAACTAACTCTAAAAGGTTGGCATGATTATATTTTAGACTAAAAGGATTAATATTCTTTAATAAGAAGCATAAGCTTCTCATTTTTCCAGGTATGTATATTGCAAGAGGAATTGCTCAATGAAAGTAGAGTTTTGGTTGACATCTTAATGTGTTAGCCGTCTTCGTTATTGTGTCTACAGACACAAAGAAACAAACAGAACAAAGGCATACAGGACGCAACATCTAACATTCAGAGACCATTGCAAATTTACTCTAAATGTTTATTTTTATATTATCAATACAAAACAAGCAAGGTCATAGAATCATAGAAACATAGAATCACAGAATAACCAGAGAAAGTTAACCGGAAGAGACCCACCGGATCGTCGAGTCCAACCATTCCCACCAATCCCTAAATCATGCCCCTTAGCACCTCATCAACCCTCACATTAAACACCTCCAGGGACAGTGACTCAACCACCTCCCTGGGCAGACTGTTCCAATGCCTACCACCCTCTCCATGAAGAATTTTTTCTTTATCTCAAGCCTGAATTCCCCTGGTGGAGCTTGAGGCCATTCCCTCTCGTCCTGTCCCCTGTCACTTAGAAGAAGAGGCCAGCTCCCTCCTCCCCACAACCTCCCTTCAGGCAGTTGTAGAGAGTAATAAGGTCTTCCCTCAGCCTCCTCTTCTCCAGGCTAAACAACCCCAGCTTTCCCAATCGCTCCTCATAAGATTTGTTCTCCAGCCCCTTCACCAGCTTTGTTGCTCTTCTCTGGACTCGCTCCAGAACATCAACATCCTTCTTGTGGTGAGGGGCCCAGAACTGAACACAGTACTCGAGGTGCGGTCTCACCAGTGCCGAGTACAGAGGGAGAATAACCTCCCTGGACCTGCTGGTCACACCATTTCTGATACAAGCCAAGATGCCACTGGCCTTCTTGGCCACCTGGGCACACTGCTGGCTCATGTTCAGTCGGTTGTCAACCAGCACCCCCAGGTCCTTCTCCTCCTGGCAGCTTTCCAGACAGGCTTCTTCTAGTCTGTAGCTCGGCACAGGGTTGTTGTGCCCCAAGTGCAGGACCCGGCATTTGGCCTTGTTAAACCTCATGCCGTTGGTCTCAGCCCAGCAGTCCAGCCTGTTCAGATCCCTTTGCAGAGCCTCCCGACCCTCCAGCAGATCCACACTTCCACCCAGCTGAGTGTCATCTGCAAACTTCCTAAGGGAGGACTCGATGCCTTCATCCAGGTTGTTGAAAAAGACATTAAACAGGACTGGACCCAGCACTGAGCCCTGGGGAACCCCACTTGTCACTGGCCTCCAGCTGGATTTAACTCCATTTACCACCACCCTCTGGGCCTGGTCATTCAACCAGTTTTTTACCCAGGAGAGTGTGCGCCTGTCCGGGCCAGAGGCTGACAGTTTCCGAAGCTGAATGCTGGGAGAAACTGTATCAAAGGCTTTACTGAAGTCCAGGAAGATACATCCACAGCCTTTCCCTCGCCCAAGAGTCTTGTTACTCGGTCATAGAAGGTGATCAGATTACTCTGGCAAGACCTGCCTTTCATGAACCCATGTTAACTGGGCCTGATCACCCGGTTCTCTTGCAAGTGCTTCTTGATAGCACTCAGGATCACCTGCTCCATGACTTTCCCCGGTACCGAGGTCAGACTGACAGGCCTGTAGTTTCCCGGATACTCCCTGCGCCCCTTCTTATAGATGGGCACGACATCAGCCAGCCTCCAGTCCAGCAGAACATCTCATTTAGATGTCCCAACTGACAATTTGGTTTAAAAACATAGATTTCAGAGAGATGTAAACAACACAGAGTTTTTAAATAAGTGGTCACAATAATGTTCCTTTGAAAGTGCTCTTACATACATCCCATATCATTTGATATGGCCCCTGAATGACAGCAATCAGCTTCTATAAGTGCTTCTAAGAACAAAGGACAGTAATAGACCTGGAAACCAAGGTAAATGTGATAAAGAAATATAAGGAAGGAAAAAGTATTATTAAAATGAGCTGCAATCTAGGTATTGTGTATTGACAAGAAAAAAAACATGCAGTGTAATGCAACACAATACTGTATTAAATTTATGAAAATTATTTTGCAGACTTCCTGTATTGTAATGACATTGACTTGTCTTAAACAACCCCTCTGCTTTACTTCACAAGACAATAGAAGACAGAAATCAGCCAGTTCTTCAAGATTTTGGTATTTTTGAAACCACATCTAGCCAAGACACACCTCAGCATAAGACAAACCAAAAATATTTTATAGAGCTGTGGTGGATTGAGCTTGGCTGGATGCCTGCTGCTCACCAACCTGCTTTAATACTCTTCTCCTTAGCAGGACAGGCAAAGAGGAGAAAATAATATTAAAAAAGCTCATGGACCAAGATAAAGGCAGTTTAATAAAACAAAACCAAAGGCTGTGCATAAAAATTAATTGAAAATAGAAGATCTATTCTCTACTTCCCATGAGGAAGTGGTGTCCAGCCACTTCCCAGGACGGAGGGCTTTCAACTGCATAGTGATTGCTCTGTAAGACAAACATCATGGTAAAAAATTACCAGTCCCATTCCTTTTCTTTAGCTTTTATTCCTGAGTAGATATCGTATGGTATGGAATAGCCATTTGGCCACCTTGAGTCAACTGCCTTGGCTATGTTCCATCCTTAGATCTTGCCCCAGCTTACTAGTGAGGCAGAATGGTGGAGAGACAGCCTTGATGTTGTGGGAGCAAAGCTCAATGGTAGCAAATGAACTCATTTATTCTCAAGACCTTTCTAGCTACCAATACAAAGCACAGCACTATGAGGACTAACGTGGGGAAAACTAACTCCACCTCAGCCAGACTAAATATTAGAACTGTCCACTGAGAGTTTCAAAATTGTTTCTTTTTCCCTGAAAGTACAGTAATATCCCTATATTTACTGGTGTCCTAAGTTACGTAATTGCTAGGATATAATTTTGCTCTCCATTAACAAACATCCTAATATTTTGAAAGAGCAAAAGCTTTTTACATTTACTTTAATCAAAGCATTCACTGTGTTTTTTCTGGGTGATGAGGTATATCTGAAAATCAACAGTATTCCAATATGCCTAATTTACAACAAACAGTACTAAATTCTCCCTGTTTCTACAAATGTACAAGCAGCAACAGAGTTTAATCTAAGAATTTCAAATGCATTTCAAAATAAACTTTCTCACTGAGAATCATCATCACTGAACTCTTCTCTCATTTTCATTCACAGTGTCTAAACAAAGTCATGTTTTTAAAGACACAAATCTTTTTCCCATGCATTGAGATTTCAAAATGTTCGGCATCAAAACACTCTTTTTTCCAGTATTTACTTTACTGACTTAATATGTATGCCTCTGGTTTATCATCTTGCTTTATTAAAATTAACTTTCTTTGAACTCCCGTTTTTATCTCTACTGCTGTTTAGCTGGGAGGGGTTCTGCCCTCATTACTTGGAACAAAACACATAAGCAAGTCCAGTTATATCTCTGTATACAATGAATGCTCCACTTTCAATTCTTCATGCCAGTGGAAAACCCTCTGGACTCCACTGAAGAATTCTCAGAGGAAGAGGGGAGAAAATATCTCAGCTGCTGAGTGGTCAGGCAGGTCAATTAGGTAGATCACCTGAAGTATATGGGTCTGGCTTGTATCATTAAGCCAAGATGAACTTAAAGAATATTTGCCTTAAACAAATTGTAGCTGCAGAACATTAATTCTGATCTATGATAAGACAAAGAAGCTTGTTACTACAATGTGAAAAATAAAGCAAATGGAAAACTATTTTTAAATTATTTTAGCTATCATGTAAGATGAAAAGGTCAGAAACTACAAAGCCTTGAAGATAAAAATATTTACCAAAACTGAGCAAAGCATACAAGAAAAGGCAATATGATTTTTTTATGGCTTATCTCTAGTAAAATAACTCAACTTAAATGTACTTCTTGAAAAAAAATATTTTTCAAGAGCAGAACTTGCACCATTTTTGACATATTAAAGACACAAAGAAAAGAAAAATCTAAGGTTTATGTTCATTTATAAAAAATATGCCATCATGATGCCATATAATGAGACATCAGCTGATCTCTGTAAAAGACGATTTTGGTCATTTGGTCGCTACATTTTTATTTGATTTCTTACAGAAAAGAATAACTATTTGTAATAGAGAAATTGTCCATCCAAAATAATGTTTCACATCCTTGCATGATACAGATACAGTGTTTTCTTTGATAGTACAGACAAATTTCCCTAAGACAGAAAACAATAAATGAGCAAAATGAACAGGAGTAAATTTAAATTCTTCCAAGTTATCAGATAGCAGGCTCAAAGTTCAAGAAATCACAAACATAGAATTCATCAAATACAGTTTGCTACAGTTTTCATACTTTTCTTGTAAAAGTCATAAAATACTTACAGTTTAATTTTTTGTTTTGTCAGAAATCTGGATTATTTTACAATTTAAATACATAAAATGAAGCCACAGGAGTTTTGCAAAATTTCACTTTGCATTTGACTATCAATTTCACATTTCATAGAATCACAGAATCATGGAATCATAGAATCATATAACAGTTTGGATTGAAAGGGAACTTAAAGATCATCCAGTCCAAGCCACCTTGCCTTGGGCAGGGACACCTCCCACTAGATCAGGCTGTCCAAGGCTCCATCCAACCTGGCCTGAACACCTCTAGGGATTGGGTATCCACAACTTCACTGGGAAACTTGTTGCAATGCCTCTCCACGCTCATCATAAAGAATTTCTTCCTTATGTTTAGTCTATATCTCTCCCCTTACAATTTATAGCCATTCCCTCTAGTCCTATCACTACATGCCTTTATAAAAATCCCTCCTCAGCTTTTTTTGAGGACCCCTTCAGGTGTCAGAAGGCAGCTATAAGGACTCTTTGCACCCTTCTCTTCTCCAGACTGAACAATCCCAACTCTCTCAGCCTGTCCTCCTGTGATCATACTTGTAGCCCTCCTCTGGACCCATTCTAACAGCTCCGTACCCTTCTTAAGTTAAATATTCCAGAACTGGACACAATAGTCCGTGTGGGGTCTCACAAGAGAAGAATAAAGGGGCAGAATCACCTCCCTCACATGCTTCTTTTGTTGGAGGCCAGGAGACACCTGGCCTTCTGGGCTGTAAGTACACATTGCCTGCTCATGTTGAGCTTCTCATCAGTCAGCGTCCCTGAGTTCTTCTCACAGGGCTGCTCTCAGTCAAATCACCTCCCATCCTGTATGGAAATAGAGTATTGCCCTGACCCACATGTAGGACCTTACACTCGGCCTTGTGAAACCTCATGCGGTTCTCACAGGCTCACTTCTCCAGCCTGTCCAGGTCCCTCTGTCCTTCCAGTGTGGCAACTGCACCACTCAGCTTGGTGTCATCTGCAAACTTGCTGAGGTTGCACTCAATCTCACTGTCAATATCATTGATGAAGATATTAAACAGCACTGGTTCCAGTACAGACCCTTGAGGGACACCACTTGTCACAGATTTCCATCTGGACACTAAGCCATTGACCACTACTCTCTGACTATGACCATCCAAACAATTTCTTATCCACTGTACCATCCACCCATCAAATACATATCTGTCCAATTCAGAGAAAAGGATGTTCAGGGGGACCATGTCAAAGCCTTTACAGAATTCCAGATAGATTACACCCATTGGTTTTTATGTGTCTTCTGCTGTGTCTA
Organism: Clamator glandarius; assembly: GCA_033459285.1. Classification (NCBI taxonomy): domain Eukaryota; kingdom Metazoa; phylum Chordata; class Aves; order Cuculiformes; family Cuculidae; genus Clamator; species Clamator glandarius. Next base: position 696,774 of record JAUNZM010000023.1, read on the forward strand.
CCCCGTCATAGGAAGCCACTATGTTGGGAGTTAATTGCTCTCATATACTTCTGTTTGCAGCTAGTTTCTTGATGTAAATTACAAGCTTACAGAAATCTTGGTTCTTCAGGTATGCATAACATATGATTTTCTGATTGACAGATCAGTTGTGTTCCTCAAAAAAAAAATTGATCATATTTTATCTGCAGTTGCCTTCAGATGTTTGGACAAGGCATTTTAAAAACCTAAGACATAATAAGTATCTACCATGCATACAGGAAAGTGAAAATTTTCCGAATATTCTGTATTTTTTTGTATAGTATTTACTGCACTATATGTTCTGTGTACAAATCCTCAAATATGTAAAAATACTATTGGTTTGCATTTTGTTTTCACCTTACATTTTATTAGAAAACTGGCAGCTACTATTTTGTATTGTTTCATGTGAAAGTTTGTTTGCTTTCTTTAAATCCTTTATTGCTCTTTGTAGAGCATACAGATCATCCAAGACAATTCTGACCTTAACATGGACCTTGCCCTGCCTTGCCCTTTATTAGCAAGGTGAATGACCAGGTTCTTTGCTTTTACCATGAAATGACCAAGTATGGCTGTGTCAGAAATGGCTCATCTGCCATATTAAGTCTTAATAATTACAGAAAAATAGGGCAATTTAAAGACACAGGTTTTCAAATATTTTAGGGCTATATAAAATATTTTATGGAGGAACTATAAACCAAAAAAAAAGACTTTGGAAGTAATGAACTGAGGATTAGTACATCGTATAAGCACCAACTCCATACATATAGAATTTTCCTTCTTGACATCTACATTTGCTTTTAAATTGCTTTTCAATTTTTAAAGTGCTGCAGAACTTCAGAACTTCACTATTGTAAAATGGACTGAGACATTTTTAAGAATTCTGGACTGAATTAAATAAATACATCCTATAACATTCTACAGAACAATTTCAAGATACACTACTGCTGGAAACGATGTGAAGTCATTTATTATATTAGAAGCCAGAACTGTGTACAGATACCTCACAAAGACTAACGGAACAAAATATTTTGCAACAGGAATTCTCTCCTGATATCCAGAAACTAGACCAAATGATGTGGAATATTGATGGTGAGAAACATAGAGCCAAGTACACCCAGCGTTTCATAGATAACAGCACATCTTGCATTTGGCTGCAGTCCTGCAGATATTACCTGCAGATGTATTACAGCACACACTGCCTTGAGCCATTTGTGAACAGATTGCAGTCTCTGCAGTCCCCTATACTTTTCATCCGTATTTTTAATTTCATTTCACGCTGTTTAATTAGTCCTAGATTTTTCTCAAAGTCTTGCCATATGACAGAACTTTAAGTGTAATCTGTGATATTTATTCTCTCTTTTCTGCATTAATTTTCCATTTGTTTTCCTTTATTTTTAAAAGCAATTTACACTAGTCCTTTACCTATGTACAATTTTCCTTATTTTCTTATAATGCTCTGACAAATTTCTTCAAATTCTGGATATGACCTGGGGACACCAAACATCATCTTCAACCCTGTTCATTGCATGATCCAATTGTCAAGCCCACACAGATGAGTGACTGTTGTTCTAGAAATGACATCAAGCAATTTGTCAAATGGATTTGCCCACTAGGTACATCCAGACTATCTTGTGATAAAACCATATAATCTTGCCTCCCAGTCCTCAGTTATACCAAGTGTAAAAACTACTGCACTGAAAAAAGGCTTAATCGGTATTTAATATGGAGTAAAAAATACTTTCTATCTTTGCCATTTTTTCACAAGTTTTGATCTAATGCCATTTCAAAGGATCACATTCACCTACCCACCCCCCACTTTGCCTCCCTAAATTCAGCCATGAGCTCCCTCTCCTCATAAATACCCTCCCCTGTGAGATCGATACATGTATCCTCATCACAGGATTGGTAATGTGCTCTAAAATGTAAAAACTGATCAGATGATCAAAGAAGAGGAAAGCAATTGTTGGATTGTTAACTATTTATAACCCTTAAGAGGACCTTGAAATATAATCAAAAGCAAAAAGAAAAATACAAATAGCAATGCCTTTGGCTAGATGTCTTAGCTCAATAATTCCATTAGACTGGTACTCCAAAAGATATACATGTTCTTAAAAAGTGTATCATCCACAAAGAAAAACATATAAACCACTGAATTTGTTGATAAAAATATTCAACAAAATGAAAATTAAAGACACATTCCCTCCTGCTTTATTATGTGAAATTTCACACAGTGGTTTTCAATATTAATTTGTCCTTTTTTACAGGTTGTATCTTCCAAGCCAAAACTTTAAATACTAAGACACCAATATTTCAAGGTTTAAGAAAAGAAAAAAACAGGAATACGGTACTTTTCACAAAAATTCCCTATACTGCATAGTGATCACAATGACAAACGTAACTTTGTAGTATTTACTTACTGTACAGGAAACAGTCATGTTCTTATTTTGCACACTTTATTAAGGGATTTCGTGATTTTATCTACCAGATTCTAGAGGTGAACTAGCTTGTTTAGCTGCTATTTAAAGAAAGAAGATGTTAGAGGTTACTTTTATTGTTTTCATGAAATTAAGCATAAGATCTCTTAAGGGACATTTTTTATTTGAAAATATATATGTGTGCATAGATCAGCTCCAGATTTGTTTACTACAGCAGAAAAAAGGAATGCAGGAAGAAATAATTTATGTTTTCCAGCAAATATATTGCCTAATGTGTAAAGTTACTCAGTCAGTAAAATTGTCACATAGTGCCATTTTCCTGCCATGATCTAGTTTTTATGTTAAATATTTAAAAGCAAAAGTTTGTTTTATATGTTCCTTACTACCACCTTTCTTTTTTGTCCTTTCCACAACGTGTCATAACATATTTTCTTCTATTTAATAACATTCAAATACATTTTCCAAGGGTCTTATGATAAACTAAAGTATGGTTTAATTCAGCTGCTCATTCTCTAGGCTCAGCCATGACAAATGGATTAAAACCCCATGGCCAGGGATGTCAAGGACAACAAGAAAAGATTCTGTATGTATATCAGTGATAAAATGAAGGCTAGGAAGAATTTGGGCTCTCTCAGGAAGAAAATGGGAGACTTGGTTGCTCAGGATATGGAGAAGGTTGAGGTATCCAACAACTTCATTGCCTCAGTCTTCTCTAGCAAGGTCTCATGACAGCTCACCTGAAACATTGCATTCAATTCCAGAGCCCTCAGTGCGGGAAGAACATTGATCTGCACGAGTGAGTCCAGAGGAGGGCCATGAAGTTGATGTGAGGGCTGGAGTACCTCCCATAGAAGGAGAGGTTGATAGACTTGGATTTGTTCAGCCTGGAGGAGAGAAGATTCCAGGGTTACCTTGTAGCAGCCTTCCAGTATTTAAAGAGGACCCACAGAAAACCTAGGGAGTGATTCTTTATCAGGGAATGCAGTGATAGGACAGGGGGTAATGGTTTTATGCTGAAAGGGGAGAGATTCAGATAAGATATTAGGGGGAAACTTTTTACTGTGAGGGTGGTGAGGCACAAGAACAGTTTGCCTAGAGAAGCTGTGGATTCCACATCCCTGTAGGTGTTCAAGGCCAAGATGAAGGAGGTTTTGAGCAACCCAGTCTAGTGGAAGGTGTCCTTGCCTAAGGCAGGGTAGTTGGAACTGGATGATCTTTAAGTCCCTTCCAACTTAAATAATTCTATCATTCTATGATTTTAAACATCAGTCACTTACACCCATGAATAAAATACCTCTTGATCATGCTTTGTTAAAGTAAGTCACCACATCATCTATGAAAATACTTCTGGCACCACTAGTTCTCTTATTACATGGTCTGGAAGAGAAAATCAGTAAATTATAGTAAATACCTTTATAGAACTCAAAAAATTTAAAGTCTGAAACTACTGGTAAAAAACAACAACAAAAATGATGTTGTTCATTTGGCAATATTTATTAAAAGGAATTTATAGTAGAATCTTCTAAAATTATTTAGAGAATAAGCTATAGTAAGAGAAATATTTTGTTTAGTTTGAAGGTCTAAACAACTCAAAATATTGAAATATGAAGTAATCTTCTTCCAGAAGTCCGTATTGGAAGTTCTCACAAAAACAGTTCAATATGTATTAAAAATTAGAGTCAGGTACTGCAGATGTACCATTTCTATAACTTAAGAAGTGAACAGAATATATTCAGCAACAGTCATGCTACATACAAGAACATTTTGCTGCAGTTTAATTAACCTTTGAGTAGCACAAACATTTAGTTTATTGAACTTTTACTGAAATCAACAGTAGGCTTTAAACATATTTCAAAGGGAAAAATAGCAGCTATATACACATCCTCCTAAATATCCCCTTGTCTGGCAGTCTGGAAAATGTCATCCTCAAAGGCTTAGAGCTTTATTTGAAAATCCTAATTTAAAATGTTATTATGAGACATAATGGCATCTCTGATCATGCCATGAAATAAAGTAGAAAGATGTCACTAACCTTTATAGACAACTCCATGAAATGTAAGATTAAGGCAACCATTGTGATTTTGCTTCAGAGCCCTTCATCCCCTTGGATCCCACTTGACTTGGTTTAAAGGGACAGCACATTTCTCTCACAGTAAGATGTATCACATCTTTTAAACATACATCTGTGTAAGATGTATGTTTAAAAGTATGTTATATTGCTTGGCACAAAAATTCTCAATATTTCATTCAATATTTGCAGAATATGAGCTACCTGGCAGCATTAGCAATTATTTTTACCCAAATACTATACAAAAGAAAAGGCAGGGTACACCATTCAGATGTAATAACAGTCTGAAGCACAATGTGGACACCTGAGCCCAAACTAGTGGTCCTGAGATGACTCCAGTCATCACCAGCATTTAAAAAATCCAAGCTTTTACTATGAACAGCGTAACAACTAGTTAGTAAGTGATATCATACTGGAAACAGACACTACCCTTCATGAAAGAGAATAATTAATTGCACCATAAGTCTGAGGCTCATATCTTTCTCCTGCTCAAGAAGGCTGAAATTATCTTCCTTTCATTATTAATTGATAATCATCACCATCACCACCACCATCATCATGATCTTAGAGGTATATACACAAATGATTAAGTTTTAATCTCCTGTGTTTATTAGATGAATACCTTCCCTTCTTCTCTCTGTAGGTCACCACAGATAAAATAATAGATTTATTTCTAGATTCTTTGGTCTCCAGTGGTTTGACCACAGAACACTGCAATTTATTGTCAAGGGATACAATTCAAAAGAATGATGACATGTTAAAATAAACATGTCACCTGTGAAACCAAAGAGAATAGCACAAGTCAACAGTAAGTAAGTATAATATGTTAAAATTGCACTTGGAATCCTTCATTATGAACCAGAACTACCATTTGCAAAACCACTTAAGAGAATTAACATGCAAATATTGGGCCAAATACTCTGCTTATATAAAATTCTATGCTTCAGTGATTTTGATGTTATTTTGATTTATACCAGCAGAGAACTTCTTATAATATAGTAAAACTATTTTCAGGTAATGGAGTCTGATTGTTTCTTATTCCATCTTGCAGAAAACTTTTCCTTAAAAGATTCAAAGTCATTGAACTAGTTCAGTTAGGAATTAAATTTTAAATATAGCTTATAACAGTAAAGAACATTATGATTACAAAAGGTGAATGAATTGCAGTCCTAAGAGGCAACAGTAGCTATTTTATTCTATACTACTCCTTGCTCAGATTGAGCAATAGATTTTGGTATATATTATATTTTCATTGCACTCATTAAAATGAATGAAAAGAACCTGAGATATATTTTGTATCTACATAACCTGAGAAATACCACCAATAAAAATTTAAAGACCTACTTAAGAGTTTGATTTTATTTTGAAAGTTAGATTTGCAGAACACCTCCACAGAACTAAACTTTGACAAAAGTACTGTCTAAGTTATTTTCTAAAAGACACATAAGAGAAGTAGCCACATATTGTTCCAGAGGAATGTAGTGCAATTTTTAAGCTCCCAGGGTTCAAGGGTAATAATTACATACCATTCTTGCTTTTCTGAAATTCTGGCCCCTTGACAATATCAGGTCCTCAACATTTAAGTTATGTCATTAACTAAAAGAAATTTTATCTTCTACACCTCCATTCATCCCGGGAGAAAATGTCAAAAACACTCAACTATATGAGTTAATGGATGATATGGTTCACAAGGCTGAGTAGGCGAAGGGGCAAGCAGGATCTTTTCTGAAACAGTAAAATGCAGGAGGATAAAGTAAATCTAGGAAGGATAGACATGCACATTTTTCCCGAAAAAAATGAAGCTGGCTTCATTCAGATGAAAGAGGCTCATAACAAGTTTCCATTGAAACACACTAATATGAAGCGATATCTGATTCCTTTTCCTCTGTTGTTCCCTTTATTTTAATTTTGGACCTATGTATCTGGAGATAACAAAAGTAGGACATCCATGCAGATGAGTTAGAAAACTAGGCCACCCATCATAATCTTACTGGTAAGACCTTTTTGAATACAGAATTGCAGATGACAAGAGTACAATATCAATTATTCCTGTGTGAAAGCATCTTTCCTATTTTATGTGAATTTTTGTTTGCCTTAAGCTTTAATGAGCACTTCAGTTGAATGGCAGAATTGTACTCTATGTGAGCCTGTATGCGTGCAGCGAGGGAAACAGAAGAAAAATTTCATAGCTGAAATTTCAAGTATAACATTGTGTCTAGTTAGGGAGTAATGGACTATTAAACTTGTACTGGATTTCATAGCTATTATTGATTGTGCTTGCTTATTAACAAGTCTGAATAAAGTGTTTCATAAAATCTTTTGTCAGAATTTAATCTAATTTTGATTTCACTTTAACACCAGCCATTGATTACATATCACTCATTATACTGATCATTTGTATGTATTTACATCCCTTGCTTAAGAATTTTGTTTGATATGATTATACCATAACTTCAGAGTTTTAATTAAAAAGTTAGAGGTTTTTTAAATGGAGTCATTGACAAAGCTGGATGAAGACTAGAAGAACAAGGGAATTCAGTATATTATTTGAAAGGGTTTTGTGGCTAAAGACAAATGTTTAAATCAATATACCTTGAATTAATTTACTTAATGAAAATATAGTCTCTTGCTGTTGAAAAAAATTCATTCATTGCCTTTTCTGCCCCACACACTATTTAAGAACTGAATATCATAACTTTACCATGTCATTCTTGGTCTGTCTTCCATTTTCAAATTGGAATTTCTGAAAATTTTTCTGAGACTTATTCCCCTATGACTATACATAATGTCTGTAAGTGTTCTGGAGATAAATTTTTCTCTTCCTGGATTATGTTAGCAGGTGCCATAGTCCTCAGTTGAAAAAAAAGTATCCCACTGCAAGAAAAGCCATAACTACTTGTAGTCACTACCATTGGGGTTTCAAAAAAATGTTATGCAATTTGACTTTTGAGAAGAATTGAAAATTATCTTTAGTCATCAGTATATTCTCTTTCCATTTCTTTTTCTTCAAGCACAGACAAAGATCAACTTTGAAGCAAATCTTCTGAATGTGCTGTAGATAGGAAGGAAATGCTACATACATGTTCTGTACAAACTGGGCAAGTCAGACAACGTACACATTGATGAAATTCTTGTAAATAATTAACAAGACAAAATACCATATTTAATACATTCTGTAAGACTTTAATGTTTTCAAAGATGAAATAATGATTATTGCCCTCAGTGTTAAGATAGTAGCCTTGGTCTTTTTGTAGTATTTCCTGCTGGTTTCCCTGACCCTCTGCCAACTTGTTAGAGGTAGTTGCCAAGACTTATTCATGTGTGTTAAAGCTGTGCTGGGATGTTAACTCAGTATCAGCTCTCCCAGCAAGACAGTAACATTTAATTAACTAATATCTATTACCCCTGAAGTCCACAAATTCAAACAGAAAGAAGAGCAGCATTCCACCCTAGCATACGAGAAAAAAAGAAAAAGGCAACTGGATTTTGAAACACTGAAAAACGTGTTACTTGACATCAGATCGTGCAGAATTTAGCATGTCTACCAAGACTCAGGCAAAAAAAAAAAAAAAAACAAACAAACCCAAAACTCCCCAAAGTTACAGACTTTTAGATTAAAACGAAATTACTGTAAACGTTCCCAGAACAAGCTGTTTAATGTTTCAATGGATATAGTTAGCATAGGTTATGCACTTGTCACATGAAAAATGTCAGAACCATACAAACACAAAGGACCCTGTCTAGAAGCTTCAGTATGACTTAAGATCATCTGCCCATGTTCAGATCTGACAGAACACCAGCCAAATCCTCTCTGGGAGCCATATGCCATACTGTTGTGTCTCAAAGTCTGGCACTTGCCTCTTGGCATCTTTCTAATTCTTTTCTTTTTTCACACAAGTTCACATCTATCTAAACCAATCTGGATAAACACACTGTTCCATCATCTGGCCATAAACTGAGTCTAATCCTACATCTTGAAATTCAGGTGTGATACTTATACATAGTTATATATCTTCACTGCAAACCCACAGCAAGTGGGTTCTCAAGATCTGTAGTGGTACAAAGCTATGGAACTTCTCTCAAGAGTTTCAAAATGTGATTTTAAAGTGATAAGCTAAGGAATTGTCTAAAAACAGAGCTGAAAAGTAAGCAATGTCTTATTAAACTTTGAGCAGAAAAAAAAATCTATAAGGTATTCAACTTTGTTCACCAACTGAAAAAAGCATTTTTTGAAGAGAGCTTACCTAATGAAATCACTATATATGTATACATCTTCATGTAAGTTCAATAAATTATACTCTTAATAATTACAAAATAACTAAGTATAGATAGGGAGAAATAGATAGTGATTAGACTATTAGCTTAGCATTTGAATGATCTGAATTCAATTTGCCATTTTCAATTTCCTAAGAATTGTTAAGTACATTATAGGACACAAAAAATTTAAAATTGCTTAGAAACATGCCAGAATCTTTACTTGAAGCTATATCTTCTGGTTCCTGCTTCAATTAAGATTTTTTAATATCCTGTTATGTACTTGTCTATAGTACAGCTAGCTAAATACATGCTTCACTGTTCAGATGAAATGACTCAAATAGATGTCAGTGCTGCACGGATACAGACTATTTTTGCATCAGCCTATGTGAGCATCTTTTTTTTATCATAATATAAAATTAACAAAAAGAAATCCTTGGTAAGGAACGATAGAATTAGGCATATTTAAAAATTAATGTTAGCTTGACATCCAAGAAAAAGACAGACCTTCAACAAAACTTCCCAGCGAGATAGAAATTACTTGAAATACTGAGTGTAAGGACCTAGCTGTATTTGGCCATCGCGACATCAGTGACATCCTAGGTTATGGAACCATTTATAACACTCAATCCACTCATGCACCATGCAAGTGAAAGTCTCTTCTTTAGGAATTTCATTTGGCATAGATAATTGTTGCTTCTGCTGTTTCTTATACAGTTATTCCTTAAAGTGCTCTCATGCACATTTACCAGGGATAGGCCTTTCATATCTGTCCAGAGTCCAGCTGTATAGTCTCTGAACATGGATCATATTCCCATTTCGCAATTCACTTAACTCTTTGGTGAAAGCGTTCCTAAAATATCTGTGAATAACATCAGCAATTATTTTATCTTTGTCAGAAAGAGAGTTTCTTTGCTCTCAGCAGCTTTAAGGGATATATCATCTAAATTCTGGCATAATTCAATATATTCTGTGCTCTAGGCTAAACAGATTTAGTGGCACACCTGGTCAGGAAATTTCAGGCTTCATTTTTTCCATAGGAAAATTTCAGCTTTTGATTGGAACAGACCACAATGTTTTCAAAAGATTGGACTAGTCCTCAAAAAGCAAAACTCCAAACTAAAAATAGCAGAGAGTTCGATGCTTAGACAAATACCTGTGGTGGAAGTTTCCATTCATGTTTTGCTCAGGAATTCCTAGACATTTGCATCACTGCTGAATAGCATAAGACTGTATGTTATCGGACATGTCAAGATGACACGCTCCCCATTAATTTTTCAGAAAGAATTATCCTTCTGAAGTACAAGTACATGGAGGTGCTGGCTGACAGCCAACTGAACATGAGCCAGCAGTGTGCCCAGGTGGCCAAGAAGGCCAGTGGCATCTTGGCTTGGATGAGGAATGGTGTGACCAGCAGGTCCTGGGATGTTATTCTCCCTTTGTACTCGGCACTGGTGAGACTGCACCTCGAGTACTGTGTTCAGTTCTGGGCCCCTCACCACAAGAAAGATGTTGAGGCTCTGGAGCGAGTCCAGGGAAAAGCAATGAAGCTGGTGAGGAGGATGGAGAACAGGCCTTATGAGGAACAGCTGAGAGAGCTGGGGGTGTTTAGCCTGGAGAAGAGGAGGCTAAGGGGAGACCTCATTACTCTTTATAACTACTTGAAAGGAGGTTGTTAGAGAGGAGGGAGCTGGCCTCTTCTCCCACATGACAGGGGACAGGATAAGAGGGAATGGCCTCAAGCTCCACCAGGGGAGGTTCAGGTTGGACATCAGAAAAAATTTTTTCATGAAAAGGGTCATTGGGCACTGGCAGAGGCTGCCCAGGGAGGCAGTTGGATCACCATCCCAGGAGGCATTTAAAGGACACATGGATGAGGTGCTGAAGGGCAGAGTTTAGTGTTTGATAGGAATGGTTGGACTCAATGATCCTGAAGGTGTTTCCCAACCTAGCAATTCTGTGATTCTGTGAACTTTTAATTAATCATTGCTTTTATCATGGAAGCAAAGTTTCTTGAATGTCCTAATTTATATAAATTATTAAACATTCAAAAAATAAGAGAAAATCTGTCAAATACTCATCATCCTCAGCTGCTCTGTAAAAATGCTTAGGTAGAAAACACTGTAAAAAATTGATAGAAAGTGCATTCATATTTATACATATACTATATATAGAGAGAGATACTGAATCAGTATAAAATTAAAATTAGTTGTAAAAAGGGAAGCAAAAACTACACCTGACCCTTAAACTGGATAATTTTGAGGAACAGATGTTTCTATTCTTCTGCCATACCAAGTTGTAGGAAAATTATATATTTATTATTTTGAAGGAGATGATAAAAAAAATAATTTGCGTGGTACACACCAATACACTAACAAAAATTAGACTTCAAGGAAATCATGCATTTTTCATGGAAAAATGGGAGAAATACATTTTATTCCTTTCTGCAAAAAGCAAAATGAACAGAAATTGTAGTGTGGTTGCCAATTATTCAAACTTCGAGGAAAAAAACCAACTCTTTACAAGTCTTGTATTGTAATGACATGTTCAAGATAAGCAGCATCTTTAACCATTCATACAAGAGTAGCATTTTGTTGGAGAAACAAACTGGTTTATACAAATGTGTGCAGAACATGACTCTGCTCCAAAGAAGATAAAAAGAGCTAAAGTGCTTGCCAATTAATCTTTCCCCCTTTCAGGCAGATTTGATTACCAACACACAGCACACATTACAGTAGATATAAAATCATCTGAAAATAGAAAAGATTCCCATCATCCACACATTTTGGAAATTTCTCTGGTTCACTAAGCAGCTGACAGGGATTGTCTTTAAGACCTTTAACTTGTGTGAACACCAGTTCATATTGTTTAGGGAAACAGCAGCTTCTTGGTAGTTAAACTTTCATCAGACTCTAAAAGCAAAGTTCTGTTCTGTAGCTGCCATAGCATTTTATTTTAATAACTGATGATCCTGAATCATACAGTAGTTATACTAGTAACATTTATTTCCACAAAGTTTGAAGACATGGATATTTTGAGAAAGGCCATACAAAATGGGTAGTATTAGAGATCATAAACTTCATACACATCTGTGTTACATTAAATTTCATTTTCCTAGTATAATTTTTTTTCCCTTGCACCGTAGGCTCTGTAATAAATATTTTCATTGAACAGGAGAATCAAATGCCAGCAAAAAGTTGGCAATAAAGGAAATGATAATAGGTCTACTGTTCCCTAGGAAAGTCTATCTTCAGACAGTCATATAAAGAAAGATTTGGCAGATTAATTATGAGAAGAGTCACTTTCTCTCATGTATTGCGATTACTTGGCTAAATGGAGAGCTGAATCTATGTTACCAAGCTGCCTCACCAAGGTACTCTCTTAAAACATACAGACATCTCAAGGATAGACTAAACAAATCCAGAAAGGTACCAGAATTTTTTTTAATGAAGGTAATGTCCACTAGACATGCTTGTGCAGCTCATGATGGCCCTGTACTCTCACGAGGCAGCATAGCCATCAAGATGGTCACAGGCTATGTCTATGCTGCTAACATACATAACGTTAGTGTTTTTCACACCTTCATGAGGATCTGACATCTGTTTGGAGCTATTACACATAAAATATGGTGGTTTATAGAAAACAAGTTCTGTTCCATCTGTTGAAAATACCTATTACAACAATGACTATTGAAAATATGTTTAGACTAATGAACCTCAGCAGAAGGAGAAGGTCCATTTTCATCTACAGAAAAAAATATTTTTATAAAATGCGTCAGCAGTAAATGATAATAATCTTAAAAATAATCTATAGCCTATTAGTAAAGTTGCTGGGGTGTGGCATTTAATTCACATTTTTACTTGGCATGAAAAATGTGCTAGCTGATATGGTCACTGTAAGATTTATTATACCCTTACTCACTCATTGCTATCTTACAGTTTTGTAAATACTGTGATACTAGCTGATAGGAAGAAAACAGCTTTTGTATTAAAATTATATTTTAATTATATTCTTAAAGAATAATCTCATAGAATATTAACTAAAATATATTAATAATTAAACAATTTATAGGTAATTAACCAAAACAGTTACAAGTGTTATTGCAGCCCAGAAAGTCAACTGTAATCTGGTCTGCATTAAATGAAACATGGCCAGAAGGCTGAGAGGTGATTCTCCCCCTCCACACTGCTCCCATGTCCAGCTCTGGGATCCGCAGAAAAAGAAAGACACAGATCTCTGTGTCTCTGGGTCTAGAGGAGGGTTACAAAAATGATAGGAGCGATAAAACACATTTTCCATGAAGACAGGCTGAGAGATAGTTGTGATTGTTCAGCCTGGAGAAAAGAAGATTCTGGGAAGGCCCGAAGAGGCCTTTCAGTACTTATAGAGGTCTTAAAGATGGAGATAGGCTTTTCGCATGTTCAGATTGCAGTGAGAGGACAAGGGACAATGGTTTTAAACTGAAAGAGGGTAGATTTGGATTGGACATAAGAATGATTTTTTTTTTAAATGAAGTTGGTGGGACACTGGAACAGATTGTCCACAGAAGTTGTGGATGCTCCATCATGGGTCTTCAAAGTCAAGTGAGACAGGGCTTTGAAAAGCCTGATCTAGAGAGAGATGTCCCTGCCTATGGCAGGGAAGTAGCCTAGATGACCTTTAAAGGTCCCTACCAGTCCAAACCATTCTGTTTCGTGATTCTATAAGTTACGATACATCAGAAGTGAGAATAGCTGAGCCACTGTAGTACATATGTTCTAACGCAGTTTTAAATTATCTAGGTAATTTTTGTCAACATTGTCCCTCGTTCATGAAATGCGCAGAATAAATGCTGCTATGTAATGGTTATTTTGTCATCATTTCATACTCTCAGTCTGTGTGACATTGAAACTCTGTTTAAAGGCAAGTGGAAGTTTTAGTACTCAAAGCACAGGTCTAATTTTTACACAATTTTGAATGAAGAAATTTGCTGCTACTATTATAAATCTGATCTGGGACCACCAGCAAAGAACAAACAAACCACAGAGCATGAAACTCATAATTTTTAACCAATATAACTCAGAAGTGGCAGAATCCACTTTAAGCTGTCTGAAATTGAAATTATTCTCTTGAAATCATGAAAAAGGACTTTGCCTTTTGTGTCAAAGTCCTATTAGATTATTTTGTTTCTAAAGCTATATTTTCTATCTTCTGTAACATTCTTAAAGTTCACTGCACAACTGCATTTCTAGGAGACTTTCATGAGTGTGTCAGGTTATTAATACTTTGTGGTTTGCTTAAAATTTAGAAGTTAGGTACTATGCAATTGAAAGTAAACTGAAAAAGCACTGATAAAGGTTTTACCAGCAAAAAGTCTACAGCTTTTAAACAATTGTTTTAAAAGTGTTCTTTTTTCAGAACTCAGTGGTATAAAAGCTTCATAAAATTTGTAAGAAAGAGGTCATTATGAGACAAAATATAAAGTTGTAACAATAAAGAACTTACTCCTTACTTTGCATTAAGTCCCTGCATTACCACTCCATAATGTAGTTTTGGTAAAGTCCCAGAAAATAATATATAAATAGAACATAAATATCTATTGTGTTGAAAAAGTTCTCCCTGAGTGTTCTTCAAGTGAAAGGTGCTAACACTGTCAGCATTCTTGTTATAATAATGAGAAAAAAATCATGTCTGAATATCACTGAACTAAGGTCACAAGTGAGAATATCAACTAGACTTTCAGGATTAAGTAGAGGTTTGCAAATTTGAAAATTAAAACCATCCCTGTCTTCTAAAGAAATCACTACTTAGCTGGCTGAAGACATCTTCAGAGTCAGAGGTTTTTTAAAGACGAAGCGTCAGTGATAGTATGCATTGAAAAGATATAAATACGATCTTCGGCAATTCTGTCATGATTTTTAAGAAATAATCTTCACCTTCTTCAAGAATATTTATTTATTAAACTTCATAATTGCAACTAAGTTCTTACAGTAATCTTGAGTAAAGAGGATGATGATGATAATGATGATGATTATTATTAAAACCTTTTAGGATAAAATGAGAAATCTTTACATATTTAAACTATGCCTATGTGAACAAGAAGTTATAAATGAAGCTGTAATTTCAGAGGAAAATATTATGCATATTTGAGAAATTCAAATTAAATTTTTTTCAAAGCAATAAGAAAAATCCAATCTCAATGTCTACTGAAATGGGCATTTTTCACCTGCTTGCAGCATTGATTTTTGACATTCTTGATCCCTAAGACATAACTATGTTAACCAATATCAGGGCTCAGAAAAAGCCCTGGAAACACATTGTTAATGGTTACAATTCAATGTGATGTGAAGTGTGAGAGCTTGTGCTGACTAGGATCTTTCAATAGTTTTGCTTTGTTACCTCAATTATAAGCCTAAATATTTTCATCTCTCTGGTTTCAGTCTATTATTACTGTTCCCATGAAATTGGAAAGGTTTCTCCAGCTGTCAGAGCTTCTAATTAAATGCTACATAAGAATCAGAAAAAGTATCCCAGACATTTTAAAGAGATCAAAAATGGCTTCATCTCCCCAATGGCAAACTCTGAATACGCAAATGAAGACATAAAAAGTTGCACAAATCTCCAAGTCACACAAAACTGGAGGGAAAATTTCATCTTAATCTCTAATTGGCAATTGGTTTATGTCTGAATCAGAATAACTAATAACATTTCTTCAGTAATATTTCAGGTGATTTCCATTAAAGGCTGTTGATTTTCTAAAAGAAAAACAAAAAATTAAATATAGATGCTACTCTTGCATAGCCAATTGCATCATTGCATTGTCCAGGTTTATAAATATTTATGGAGATCTTTCTCTTCTGTGAGAAAAGTCTTGATTCATAAGTTCTCTAAAGCAATTATTACTGAAAGTAAAGACTTCTTATGGCATAAAGAAAGCAGAGAAAGGAGGGTGGAGTTTCCCTGAGGGTGTATCTGTATTAGCTTTTCTGAAGTGTCCACAGACTATATTCTGAGTTGTGTTACAAAGTAATCTCAAAGGGTGTGTATTTCTTTGGATGAAACGCCATGAAAATGCTGTCTAGAATACAAGTAATTGACAGAATATTCCTAAAGCTTATTAAAATAAACCTCCTACATATGCCCAGCCAGGAGATTTGTTCCTTTGTGACAATTGCTCTGCAGTCTTGTTTCCATTAAATCATGGTCTTGATAATATGAACACAGCCTCTAGAAACAACTGAAGATCTGGACTCAAATCTGTCACAGGTATGACATGTAAAATCTTTCTGGTAAATAAGTAAATCTGGTTTTCTTTTTTATTTCTTTTAAATATGCCCCAGATATATGCTGGGTTGTAGAGAAAACATATAATCAATGACACTGAAGAGTTATTTGGGATTTTCTGTTCCCTCCAGTACTGTCAAAACTACTTATGAGAATACTACCTTTAAGTTCACAGCACTTGTCACATTGTCAGCCTTACTATGAAATTTTAAACACTTTAAGCTTCTGTCTGTTCTTGTGTAGGTGAAGATTTTCCAGCTCCGTTCGTCACATTTAATAACCACTGCCTAGAAAACATAGTAAATAAGACATCTTGTCTGAAGGCATCATCTTGATGAGGTTAATCAGAAACAAGTGAATCAGCAATCTAAGAAATAGAGTCTGCTCATATATACCTGGGCAATTAGAGGCGATATAATCAGTGACTTGAACTCAGCACAAACACAGTAGATACAAAGGTATGATCAAGAGAGTTTCCTTTATGATTTTTACAATAGTTCATCCTGAGACTTCACGTGGATTTTATTGAAATCAAGATATCTCCACTGAGATCCATAGGGTTTTGATTTGATCAAGAACATTGCTTTTGATGAGAAGGATGAAAAATATTTTCTCTGTGTGTATATGTAATTTTTTGTGTGCATGTGTGTGTGTGTGGAAGCACGTGTGTGTGTGCATGTATGCACATATATGTGTGCATCTATGTGTGTATCTATGTGGAATCACTAAGGAATTAAGATAGATTCAGAAATGAAATCATGAGAATGAGCTTCCAAAGGACAAAAGTCCTTTTTTTGCAGAGATCTTAAAAAAAGGCATTTAATGATGTTCTAGATATAAGCTCTCTCCTTTCCCATCGATGTAACTCAAAATCGATCAAGAAATATGTTTTTAACACTTTGGGGTTACTTTAACATCTTAATGGAAAAAATTGTCATACTCTCTTTTATAAAAAAATGTCTGGGAGAGCTGTTCCAATGTCTCACCACTTTCATCGTAAAATCTTTATTCCTGATGTCCAATCTAAATCTACCCTCTTTCAATTTAAAACCATTGCCCTTTGTCCTGTCACTACAAACCCTAAGTCTCTCTCCATCTTTCTTTTAAGTCTCCTTTATTTATTGAAAAGCCACCATAACATTTCCCCAGAGCCTTCTCTTCTTAAGGCTGAACAGCCACAACTCTTTCAGACTTTCTTCACAGGAAAGGTGTTCTGGCCCTCTGACCATTCTTGTTGGTCTTCCCTTGGACCTGTTTCACCCATGAGGAGAGTAATCCTTAAAAATCTTTATTATTTTTTAATGATAATAATATTCATATAACCATAGTAAGTTCAAATACAGAAAAGGTATTAATAACTATGTTAATAATTCTTCAATAATAATAATTCTTTCTGTTGCTTTAAGGCCTACTTTCTTCACAAATAATGTATTTGATCTTTTTAAAAAGTGTAACAGAATAGGGTCATAGAATCATCATAAAATGGTTTGGATTGGAAAGGACCTCAATGATCATCCACCTTCAACCTCTCTGACACAAGCAGAAAAAACTTCCACAAGATCAGGTTGCTCAAAGCCTCATCCAACTTGGCTTGAACACCTCCAGAGATGGGGCACCCATGACACCTCTGGGTAAACTGTTCCAGAGCCTCACCACCCTCACAGTAAAAAATTTTTTCTAATAGCTTATCTAAATCAACTCTCTTATGGCTTAAAAACATTATCCCTTGTCCCATTACTGAACACTATGATAGAGTCCATCTCCACCTTTCCATTTGACCCCCTGTAAGTACTGGAAGGCCACTACAAGGTCTCCCCCAAGTCTAGGCTAAACAATCTCAAGTCTCTCAGCCTTTCATCATATGGGAGATTCTCCAACCCTCTGAACATTTTTGTGGCCTTTTGTTTGTCTTTGTGGCCCTCCTCTGGACTCACTTTTACAGATCCATGTCCTTCCTGTGCTGAGGACTCCAGAACTGAACAAAAAACTCCAGATGATATCTCACAAGAGTGTAGTTGAGGAGTGGAATCACTTCCCTTGACCTACTGGTCACTCTTCTTTTGATGCAGGCCAGGATACAGTTGGATTTCTGGGCTGTAATACATTCTCATCCACCATGACCAAGGGACACTACAGTTCTCAAATTTCTTAAATATAGATAAGATTGAAACTGTGGTTTAAATTTTGGGAAAAATGTGTAAGTACTGAGTTTATCTATTAATGAAAAAATAACTCAAAAGTCAGATATATGAAAGGGGGAAGAATCAGGAAACACAGCACACCTCACCTTTTTTCTTCCCTGAGATGTTAAATGTATTTCACAACTTTATGGAAACCTTTTATGAATAATATCTTAACAGAAAAATAACATTCTTACATTATAATCTTAAGAAATCTGTGAATAAGTAGGTATTCTACAATGACTTCTGTTGAGCAGAAAAGAATCTCATAAGAATGCTAATGAAGAATTTCATGCTAAAAACTATTTAATATATTATTAACATCAACTACCGTACCATTGTCTGAGCCATAATGATGAAAGTTTAAATTGATAGAAGAGACAGCATTTTGTCTATAAATGCTTCTGAGAATTCATTACCTTGCTGAATTTTATATAAAACACAAATTTAAACACTTGTGCATATTAAAAAAATCAGATGAGCAATAGCATTTAAAGACAAAATGAGCTGACACGCTTATTTAAGTCACACAAGTAGACTCCCATATTTTGTGTTTAATGCAATCTGTTTTCCATACTTCAGCTGCCATAACTTTTAAATTTGGCAAGTAAATGGTTATACTTAAAGGACATCATTAATGTTACAATGCAGCCTGTTGTTTAATACAATTTTTCTTAAGCAAGCACTAAGAATTTGTGTTTTCTTTTACCATTTTTATGCTTCAGATTTGTAATTTTGATCAATAGACTACACTAGAAACTCATCTAGGAAAGCCCTTTTTACAAAGTATGAGTGCCTGCTGTATGCACTGCTCAGTCAAGCACCGCAATATATATCCTTAAAGCAGATTCATCAAAACTGTGATATTAAATCCATCCACTAAGACGCAAAAGATACAGCAAGAAAATTATCTGTAAGAGATTGAAATCTGATCAAATACCATTGCTGGCTTCTGTATTAGAAAGCAATTTCAGAAGGATAAACTAAGGACAAGCCACAAGATATATTTAAGCTCATCTGATAAAATATAAATATTTCACTGTGTTTCTGCAAAGGATATCTTGCAGTCTACCTATCGTTTTTATTTTTTTTCTGTGAAACAGACTTGTCAGCATTCCATGCACTCCAATAAATAAGTAAATTCAAATTTGTTTTCAGAAGAAAAATATACTGTAGTGCTTTATGGCAGTGTAACTGTATGCATTTTTCAATTTAAAACAACTGACTTTGTATTTCTGATCGCACAGTATGTTATAACTTGATGTAGTAAATATTAAAAGCTTCAGTTTCTACAGTGTTAATGATTCAAAATTTCAGACCACAGGTGAACAAGGAGATTTGCTACTCATGTTTTAAAGTATCACAGAAAAACTACAGGTAAAACATAACAGAATTTTGAAGAGTAAAATGTTTCTCTGGAATAGAAAATATTTGGAAACTCCATGGCAACAATTGCATTTGTGTAAATGGTGTACTCAGATGTATTGGTGTCAGAATGATTTCAGAACTAAAACAGACTTTTCCTGAGCCTTTTTTCAGACAGATTACTACTGCTAGAAGTACATCAAGAGTAGTAGTTACAACAAGAATTATGGACTATGCAGTCAAAATTGTGATTGGCAGGAACTACCTGCTATGTTAATGCAGGTTTGAAAGGTGTTTGGGTTTTTGTCTGTTTTTTTTTTTTAAACACAGATTTTTATGTACTCTAGGTTTAAAATATGAAAATTGTACTTTCAATGCAGATGAAGAGTACGCTTGAAAATTCTGTCAAGCAAAGGCACATTCTTAATTATTTTATTACTTTACAAAGATTTAAATAGCTTCACAATGTTGTCTGTAACTACCATCAGTAAGCTTCAGAAATCTGTTTCCTCAATTGAGGGGCAATGTATGAAGTTGAAACATGAAATCTGAAATGCAAAAAATATGGTTATATTAAATTTAACTGTGGTAGCAGCTGCAACATCTTGAAGGCCTAGATCACATACTGAGTATCTTCCAGATGCTACAGGCCGGGAACGGTTGAATGAATTTGGCATTGTACGTACTGAAGTGTCTTATCATATTAAAACAGATTCCTAATTAAAATTTAAGTCAAGAGTGTGAACATGTAGCTTCCAGAATTGTATGGTTTTCTGTGGAACATATCTATTAAAATGAAAAGACTGAGGTACTCAATGACTCATTTGCCTTGATTTTTACTAGCAAGAATTGTCTTTACCTGTAAGGCTTGCCTTTTGCACTTCCAGGCACCTGAGGCCACTGGGTAAACCTGGATCTAGGAAGACATACCTCAGATAAGTACCTCTCATATGAGGTAATCTACTTTACCAAGTCTTTACTTCTTCTTGCAACTAATTTCTCTGCTAAACCTTTGTTGAAGCAGAATAAGAACCAGCCTAACATCAGACAGACCTTTCCAGACAGTGACTGGACAAGTTAAATATATGAAAATATACACCCTTAATTTGCACAAGAGAGGGAAACTCACAGGTATTCCTGTGTTAAGATTGAATATGTGTTTAAATAATAAAAAATAATTTAAAATTAAGCTAAAAATAATAGTTTCAGTCATAAAGGATTAGGAATGACTACAAAGTCTATTTTATTTATATTCTTATCAGATGCAACTTGTCACTGAATTTCTGGAATGACCTGCCAACATGACACGATTCAGAAAACTGTTATCTAGTCAAGATGATTAACCAATTAGAAAAGGAAAAAAAAATTGTTTTTCCACCCACAAAACAGATAGCTTGCTTGAAGTGAAAGACGGATTCAACGCCCTAAAGTTATTTAAGTTTCACACTAGT
The DNA here is from genome assembly GCA_033459285.1 of Clamator glandarius. Taxonomy (NCBI): domain Eukaryota; kingdom Metazoa; phylum Chordata; class Aves; order Cuculiformes; family Cuculidae; genus Clamator; species Clamator glandarius. The sequence continues at coordinate 717,808 of JAUNZM010000023.1, forward strand.
ATAACAAAGAGCAAAGATTGTTGAAACAATCATGCTGTTGGAAATATACATTAGTTGAGACCTGTAAACCAGTATTTCTGGCTGAAAAATTTAAGGTAAGAAGTAAAATCATGCTTTGACTGATTATTCAGGAAATTCTACCAGCCACTTGTATATTTACGGACAAAGCTTTGATGTTCAGGTGTTGCTAAAGTAGGAAAGAACTTCGTGTAGAATATGACCCTTCTTGCATGGCTCCAAAACTCTGATAGGCTACCTGCTAACAGCAGAAATAGATATTTCTCAATCTGTGATTTTTGTCCATCAAGTTGACATAATCTAGCCAAAAGAAAATGTTTCCTTGGAGGTCAGAAAGCCTGGAACAATTTAAATCAATGGGAATTTTACCTGTGTGAACAAGATTTCACTCCAAATGCACATTCTGATTATCTCTCAGTCTTGGATGCCCAGAAGCTGCAGGCTGCTCCTCTTCTTTCAAACTAATGAAATTTATCAAGAAATCGGGTTCTTTTATTGGTTGAACTTAAATGTCACGTAATCTTCTTTTCTTCACCCGTTTTCTTCTGGACAAAGAGAACGATCTATGAAGCACCTGACATATTCCATGCACCATAAAGTTTGGTATTACTTTGACCTTTTAAATATTGGGTATTTTGATTGGTTAAGCTGTTCTATGGTTTCCCTACAGATTAGCTGCCTGCAAGCTGAGGAGGAAAGGGGAGGCAGAGAACATCCTATCTTATTTGTGAACACTGAAAAGCTCAAAAATATATAGAGAACTCTTAAGCATTATAGAATGCAGAAGACAACAAAATCCCCCTGCTCTTCTCCTCTGTTAAGTGTGATGTGAACAGAAAATGCTACCACATTCGTATCTCATGGCAATAATGAAGATGAATAAATGAGTAAATAGTTTTATACATTCATACTGTTTTTAAAATTGCATGGTCTTTTTGACTGTGGAACTCATTAAACCTGATGAACAGCTGAGTAAAATGCCTGATGGAAAAATCAAGCTAAAGTACTGGGTAATTAATACTGGCCCATCCTGCATGAACATTTTAAAGACCAGTTTTCAAAGAGTAAAATAAATTAGTGTTCTCTAAAATGCCTTAGTAATGTTATCATATTAATAAACTTCATGGAAAAATACTTAAAGAATATTACATCACTATTGAATCAGTCCCATACTGTTGTCTAGAATATTCTAATAATCTTTTTTTTCTTTTTCATGCAGTGAGAGAACATTATTTTTACCAATGTTGCATTTTTTGTAAGTTCTGTATTTCTTCTTATAGTATTGGAACTGCATTTTCTTAAAGTAGTCTTATTATAATAGCATTATATGATAATTTACAATGCATTATTGTAGCTAAAAGCATCCCCTTAAATGTAGCTTTATAACTTTTTACGTTCATCAAAGCACAGTTACAGGAAATGTGAATACAAGGGTTCCCAAGAGTCATAAATATTACAAATAAACCAGCCTCTGATTGGATAAATTTAATATCTATGAAACAATGACAGTGTAATATTTCAGCAATTTCTCAACAATTGGAAATTGGGTCCATAATTATTTATCAAGGAATATCAGTTACAGTTTCCAGTGTGAATGAATAAGCATGAAGACAAACAGATGAAGTGCTATAAGCCATGAACAGAAGCAGCTCTCAAGGGTTCTGATACATCATAATTAATTTTTAAGGAATACTATGTTATTTTCCTATATGATGTTTGAGATAAAGTGGAAGATAACACTGATATCAAATAAAAAAAAAGGATTTTTTTTTTATGTATTTTAAAAATCCAGTTCCAGAAAGACAGTTCTACAACTGATGACAAACGACTTCTGTTTTCAGAGCTACTTTGTAATAAGAAATAACTGGGGATAAAACTAGTGAATACATGGCACTGAGTTTATAGCAACAACAAATTATAGAGAGTTCTATGCTAGTATAAATGGGGAGAAATTTGCCTTATTTTGCTTGTTTGCTTTTTCTGAAAGTGACTATTTCACTTCCAGGTTAAAAGTTTAGGATGTGAATATTTATGCTGTGATAATTAATCACACATAAGAATTGCTTTTTTTTTGTGAGGGATTGTTTCTATAAGAAAAATATTTACAACAAAACTATTATGAATGAAGGCATTAAAATATTTTTTAATGACCACAAGCTCAACAAATATGCTGGTACAACAAATATCTGCTGGTGAAGTGGATTCAGGTCTCTATTCAGGAATAGCCATGTTTTTATTTCAATATATTTTTTAACTAAAGAGAAGTAAAACATAATGCAAGGCAACCTGCTTTACTGGCAGCTTCTACGAAATGACAGAAGCGTCAAAAGATTTTCATGGTGAACAAAGAAAATGCATGATTAAGGTGAGGAGATGTTTATGAATTCTGTGCACAGAAATGTCCTAAGTGGTTCCAACAACCATCTTCATGAGACTTTACACAGAAGATTTATACACAGCCTACACAATTATAAAAGAAGTGGTTAGCTTAGCAGGGTTGCTGATGGAAAACCATACTGCAATATTAAGAACTGTACATGTAAACAAGAAATCAACATTATACCCCCACTCTGATTTTCAGATTCAGAATACCTCTAGAGTTTAAGTTATCATTAATTCATAACAAAGGTATTCCAAACCTGGGCAGGGAGAGGAAGAAGAGAAATTGTTAGTTCAATTTCTTCTAGAAACTGACCAAGCATGTTTGGTCTAACAGCTCTTGCTTGGGTTAGTTAGTGTGCAAACCAGGATACAGTCAATATGATCTAACATCACTAGCATCCAGGGAATGCCAAATGCAGAACAAAATTGTGAAGGAAGAAACTAAAAAATACTCTCTGATGTCAATTTTACAATACCTAGACACTTACTTCAGTCAGGATATCAAGACAGAAGGTTACTATGCTTCTTTCTATACACATTCTGAGGAAACATTGTATTAGTGATAGGTTGGTTCACAATGTACCAACATGTCTGATATGATTCTCCTACATGTCTGTCTATACAGGCCTGGCACCAAAGGGAAAGGTGAACTAAAAGGTTTGAGATAGCAGCTTTTTCTTAAAATCATTGACTGAGTAAAGCCAGAAGAAGCTCAAGGGACCAAAGGGTCAGTGTAGGAGGAAAAAGATTTCTTTTGATAAGCATAGAATTTTTTTCAAATATTATTTTATCACCGTTGTAAAGTTTACATTACTTTCAAGTCTAAAAAATAATCCTATGACTGGAAAATAATATATTATTTCCAATGAGAAATAAACATTAAAGTGGAGGTAATTGTCCCCAGTATTTAACTAAGAAGTCTTTCAATAATGGATAAGACCTAAAGCATTAACACTTGGGATGAAACACATTGGTTGACTTATTTGACCTTACTGAAATGTCTTACATGGGAGGGAGCCCTGGAACTGAACCACCCACCTATCTGATTATAAATGGATCAGAAGTTTATAACCTTTGACAGGTTGCCATGTAAAACCCAGGAGAGTTTCAAGACTGAAAACTTTTTCCATCTAGAAAATCAGTGATTATTTGGAGTCTCAGGTATACATATAAATTATTTTTAAGACCTTTTTGGCCAGATATTTTTGTTCAAAACAATGAAATCCTTTGATTTGTGCAAGCTGCCTCACAGATTTTAACATTGTTAAGTTGTTTTAGAAAAATAGTGTAAATATTGTCAGAAATTGGATCCTTCAGAGAGAATTGAGAGATTCAGAGGTTACTGGAGAGCTAGAGGAAACTTTCAAGGGAATATTTCAAGTAGAAATGCATTTACTAGATTAACCATGTAAATTATACTATAAATTAAATGCTTTCTCTTTCCATCTTCCCTTAGTGACATTCAGTGAACTTACAATGCTTTATGAAGATGATCTTTTGTTTTATTTTTCCATTTGATTCCTCAGGTACAGGTAAGAGCTACACATTAATCACAAAAAGGAAATAAAGTAGGTATTTTATAGGATTGCTTTACTTAAGGTATCATTAAATGTTCTAATAAAACAAAAGCAGAAATATCATCTACATTTCATGTACTCGATTCCCTGCAATTCAGAGACATTCTTGGATTAAAAGTGGCCTTCTAAGGTTCTGGGAAAGTTTTCTCATAGAAAGGTTTCCATGAGTCTAAAAATAAGAATTTCTTATTCAAGAGAAACCTTCATTCCTCCTACTGCATATGCACAATCCCACAAGTAATATGATTTGTAAGTTTTTTTCTCAATTTCTCCTGACAGTCCTAGCATGATGCAAAAAAATCCCGTCTCTAAGTAGTATTGCTAAAGACAAATTTTAGCACCAACTGTTGAAGAACTTCTTATATCTAAGAAGTATTCCCAGTAAAGAATGTCACTGGCAATTATGCTTACTTAACCTTAGACAGAGCACAGGAAATATCCAGATAACGACAATTTTAGAAATAAAGCAGATGAGTATGCTTTCTACAAACAATATTAAGCAGCCCTTGCTCATTAACATCAAGTTATAGCAACAGACTCAAAAATAGGCTGAAATATGTAGCACATGCATAGTTACTACAAGAGAAAAATAGTAACTCCCGTGTTACATCATGTGTACAATTACATTTATCTAACTGAAGGAAGTACTAGACATGAGAAACTGCTAAATATAGCAAATAAGACAATGAAACTTTTCATATCTGTGCAAAAGATGCAGCTAGAAATGTGAAGGATGTCTGGACTTCGCAGGTGGTTAAGTGTTATTAAAGTGAGATACAGTTAAATTTCTCACATAATTGGAGATAAATGTTGGGGATTTTGAGGAAGGAAAACTTCAGTAATACCCCATAAGGCTGACATATTTTATGTTGTGTCATACCATAATATGACAAAAAGCTAGTAATGGTAACAGAAATACCAAATCTGGATATACATATATCAAGGGCAGAAGGCAAAAAAAAAAGTCATTAAGTGTTTGGGTTTTGTCTGGGAGGAGACAAGATTTGAGAAAGGAAGGGGTCAAGCTGGCTGGTTGAGCAACAAGAAGGATAAAAGCAGGCATTTGAGCATAAGCAGTCTGAGTGCTCTCTTCTGCACTTATGCAGATGCAAGTACAGACACTGCTTTGTGTTGATGTTTATCTGTTTCTGACCAGGCTTCTGTGGAGCTGGAGGAACACCCACTCTGTTCAAGACACCCAAGTGGGCTCCAGTGGGCCAAGAAAGAGAACATCTCTCGTCTCCCAAGTCCACCAGGAATTGATTTCCTTCAAAATACTAGTAGAATAACTTGTCATCTATAAGGCTGTTACTGCAGGCTAAGCAGAAGTCTGTGTTTCAACACAGAGAGAATATAATCTGTAGTTTTCTGCAGTATAAGGAGAAGTTTTCATTCTGTCTTTTAAATTATAGTGTATAAAGCAGTACTGGCATTAACCTGCAAGAAGACAGAAACTGAACTATAGTGCACTTTGCATAATTTCAATCCTGTTATTAATGACATAAAAATATCTGCACAGTACTCCAAATGTAGTTGGCTAATGCATTAGAGAAATAACTACCTTGTAAAGGAAAGAATGCATTAAGTGAAAAAACAAATGTCAGTGTTCCTGTCAAACTCCTTAACAGCCATTGTTAAAAAGACTTAAAATACTGCTAAAGAATTAATACATTTCTAAAAACTTAAAATACTGATAAATCATACTCTTGAATGAGCCTGCTTACCTGATAATCTCAGAATCTGAAACCAATTTTTACTTAAGTAACTTTCCCTAAATTTACGAACCTTGCTATCTCTTTCTCATGAGGTAAAAAGGAAGGTTATAAAACTTACAATAAGTCCCATTACCTAAAACTTGCAGACACTAGGTGTACACAGAGTATACACACACTTAGTGAATACACATACAACAATTACTACTGCTGTTGTAAATATAGATATTGAAGACAGTACAACACATTGGACAGACAAAAGAGATACATATACTGAAAATTCATTAGTCTTACCCTGAAAACAATAAAAGAAAAGAACATTTTAACAATGAAGCTATACTAATCACAATCAGTAATCTCTGCCAGTAAACAGCCAATTAATAGTATATCACAGACTTTCATTTTTAGGAAAGTTTGCAAATTAAAAAAAAAAGAAACAAAGAAAAGAAATAAGTAAGGAAACCTCAAACTAAACAAGAAAAAAAACTAACAAGTTTCTGAATTACAAATGAAAATTATCAATTATATAAGCCAAAAGTTTTACAACTTCAAAATCTCAAGCATGGATACACATTTAGGTCACCAGCATAGGGCAGTCCTTGATGACAGAAATAAAACTCGCACGGTCAGAGAAGGTTACTATGCCAAGATCAGCATTTTGCATTAATACAGTAATTCAAAAACCTAAGTAACATTTATTATTGATCTACAGAGGCAAAAGTTATGTTTCACTGTTCTTGTAATCTGAGTGTTTGTTTGCAAGTCTTTAAATCCATATTGCACACATACAAGTTAATACCATGAAGCAAAAGACCCTCAGGCTCCTTATTATCTTAGGAGTCCTCACAGTTATGCCTTCCTTCCTGTCCATATGGAGAAAGGCATGCAGGCAATACAAGGGTGATAGACGCTTCAGCTACTTTTAAGCTACATTCCTTCCCCCTTTTCCTAACCATTTCAGAGTACAATTCAACTCAGTGTTTAAGAAACCACCTTGCTTATCTTCATTGCCTCTACAAAGCTTATATTTCTCCCTGGAAAGAGAGAACAACCTTACCTGCCTTTGCTGTTTTCCATTGAGCAGGTTTGTAGAGTAAGAAACATTTACGTTTTCCCTATAATTCTCTACAGTTTAAACTATAAATGTTATGACCAGAACCCCAAAGACAAGATTCAGTATCATAAACAGAAAACATGACAGAGAACTCAGTGAGGACAGACGGAAGTAGAAGATGCTCTCTTAATCTGTGGCCAAGAATGTTTGAAGGGGGTTTCTCCCAATAGCCAACATCTTGGTCATAACTAGGCTTAGCTGCAGAGGTCACACCTCCTCGTGGTCCCACTGGATGCTTATATGTTGATCTCTGTCCAGTTGGGGGAACTGTGGGCCTCATCAATTGCCGGTAGTATTTTGGAGCCCCTTGGGCTCATCGAACCAAGCCATGGTCCTTGTGGGATCCCATGGCAACAGAAGTTTATGGTTGGCACTCCTCAGCAGTTGTGAGGGATTGGCTGTCAAGGTGTTTCTTTCCCCCACTATTTGAGTGTGTCATTGTTTCATGTGATATCATTTTTTCTAATACCAGATTATTTACTCACCATTACAATTTGATAGGTGCATTTGCTGACTGTCTTTGCTCATAGGTTAAGATGGGCAAAGCCCAGTAGTCTGAAGATAGATTGCTGTGGTTTCGAGAATCCTCCCCAGCATGGAACTCTTGTGATGATTATGACAGCGTGAAGTCATCACAAATATGACAAAAGGACGGGTTTTGAAACAGTGGATGGGCTACTGTCATCTAACTTGAAAAAGTGCAGGCATCCATATTCTTGCTCAATAAATAGCATTGTCCTCAAGTGAACAATGATGCTGCTTGGTCGCTATAGATAGTCCCTTCCTTCAGGTAAGTGCCTTCTCTCAAGCTAAGAAGGCTAGGATTACAACTAGCTGCTGGTGCAGAACTAAATCCAAGATTTTGTCAACTTTAAGAATCTGAGGATTCTAAAATCCCTTCAAACAGACATTGCATACACCCAGGAGTATGAAGAGAATGATAAAATCCACTTAGATTTGAGCCACTCTCCCAAATATTTCACTCAACACACTGGAAATAAAAATGTCATGTGAACAGTGTCATGCTTTAAACATCTCTAATAAATGCTCAGAAACACGGACAATTAATCTAGGCCTAAATGATCACTGTACATCAAGTTTTCATGAATTTCCATCCTTAGAACAAAACAAAAGAATTATGTTGGTATAACATGTCCATGGACATGATAACGTTCTGAGGTCTAGATTGGGCTCATTTCTTATGATACTGCAGAAAAAACATTAATAATTTTTTTCTTTGTCTATGCACATTTTAATTATATGGAATATTGATACTCTATCAAAATTATCTCTTTTTGTAAGTTACAACATTAGCATTTTTCAGGACAAGAAGGATGAGAATTTAGAATGAGTATTACATTTCTAAGGTTTGGTGGCAAAATGAAAGGTGGACATTTCCACTAAAATATGAATGGCTTTCATTCTCCTCTCTTTCAACGTGCATCCAAAGAGTACATGCAGTTTGCCTTTAGATTTACACTGGGAAAATAATTAAGAGAAAAAAAAGTGACAAAATTAAAAGAAAAAGTATTCGGAAATTCAAGTAAGTACTTCTTGTGCCTACTCAGTAAGTAATATTAGCTGTGTATGGTTAGAGTATTATACTTCGGAAAAGTCTACGAAGGTCAGTATAGGAAATGTATTAAAAAACCACAACAAATTAGAATTATAATCATACAGACAGAAAACACACAATAGAAGGAAAATAGTAGAAAATAATTTTCTGGTCTTCACAGAGTTGGAAATCTTATATTTCCTGTATTTTCGTGTGGATACATTACTGACATTTATAAATAACAATAAGAAAACAAAGTTGGATTACATCAGTACAAATGTACAAATGTTGAACTTTAATAATTCTGACCATGATTTTTTTATCAAATTAATTAATTAAAGTGTCAAAATGAATTATTTTGAAGTGAAAATGAAGTGGTTTAATTAGAAACCTTTTACATCAGACATGTTTTTAGATGTGGGGTTTTTTTAAAAAAATAGTCCTAAATTTAGAGATATGGAAAACTGGTCTCCTCTGGATGTTTCTTGTCTCAGCAAAACAAATCTAGTGAAAGGTACTTGAACTAGAAAATTTCCAACATCTGTTTAATTCCTCACAGACACCACCATAACATGATTAAAGGGGTATTGATCCCTCATTGAAGAATTTTCACCTTTTTTCTAATATAATTGGTAGCATTATGTAATAGCATTACTTACAGATTTTTAGATCAAGAATTACTGCAATTTGAAATGTAATCCATTTAAGAGAATATTTCCTATCTAAAAAATATTTAAAAAACAGTCATACAACAGCTGTAAAGCCCTTCAGCATGGCAGTGCAGGCTTTGGACTCTCCAGCCAGCAGGACCTTGTCTGAGCTTCTCATCCTGCAGAGATGGCTGCAGGCAGCTCTGGAGTCAGAAACCTTCGCAAGTGAGAGCCTCTGCTATGGTGGAATCAATACTTCCATATCGCACCATAAAACTGAAAGTAGATTTAAAAATAAGTGTAAAGTACTTTTAAGTCACAAAAGTGAGGAAAAAAGAAGTCCTCAACTGAGGTATTCTGCAAATAACTGTGCTTCTATAATGCTGTTATAAAAATCTTTAAATTCTATCCAGAATTGCCACAAGTAATATTTTGGAATGGAGGGGACAGGAGCACTAATGTAATATCCTCATTGCTCCTATCTGTGTTTTCAAAGTGGAAACTAAGACAGCAAATAGGACTTTGGGTATGATTACAAAGCTGTAGTACTTACCAGATCACATTGAAGATAGAGAGGTCAAAATGATCATGGACAACTATAAAACAAATCTGTTTTCCATTCTTGAAAATAAAGATAAATGAATTATAAACCTACATTTTATTTTTTTTTTTATTATATATTTATTTAAGTATAATGAACTTCCCAGCTGTCTTTCTTGGCTTAAAGTCATCATAAGCGAGAGACATGCTTTGCAAGATATAGCTTTTCTTCTCCCCGTGAAATATAAATATGCATGTCCATTATAACAGCCAGCAATATATGCCTGCCCTCAGTCTTTCTGCTTCTGCACAAAAATTGTGGATGCAATTTCTTTCAATAAAAGGGGCCTACACTGTCCCGCTCAGGAAAAGGTCCACAGAATAGAAGTAACTTTGAGATCAAATTAGGAAGATAAAATACCACTAAAACTAATACAGACATGAGAACAAAACAAATTCTGCCAAGTGCATGCCAGAACAAAAGGAAACAGAAGTTCCTGTCTTATTTTGTAAGAATGATGTAAAAAGGTTTGGTTTTTTTTTTAAGTAAGAACTTTCTAGAGAGAGTTTTTCAAGAGAAATTTCAAGATAGATTATCTTAAGCTGCACTTTTTGCCAAATTTTATACAATTCAGCATATGAAAAAGCCATTCTATACTGAAGAACAGAATCAAAGGTGTAAAAAAAGCTATGCAAACAAATTTTGAACTCAGCACCCAAACTACACATAAAAATCAGACCCACAACAAAACAAATTTATGTAGTATGACTTTTAAAAAGATTAAAATTAAATCTGAATTTATGTTTCTGGCCGTCTTTACTTAAAAATTCTTTCCAGGACACTGATAAGAATGTGAAGAAGTAAATTATGCACTTCCTTTTGCCTAGTAGCCTACAAGTTACTATTCTTACTTAGGATGGGAAGACGTGAGCTGTGTTTCTTTGTATGCATTTACTTGTATCCACATCTTTCATAATAGTGACAAATGCTCTAATCACTCAACAAGAAAGTGATTTAAACTTTGGTCTCTTTACCTTTTTTTCTTTTCTTTTCACTGGTTTATGTAAGACAATTCTGAAATCAGTGCAGAAGTCGGGACTCTTTTTTTGAAGGAATCTTCCTACACATCATCCTGCACAGTACTCTCCAGAGGGATGCTGCATGTCATGTTGCCTGAAGTAAGAGGTCTAGCGAGAGCTGAATAGTGGGGAAGTAGCTAGGACTAGATGTTCTGCTAATACTAAATTATTCTCTGGGAAATGTAACGATAAACAATGGCAAGAAAAAGTGCCTGTCAGTCATGGTAAAGTAAGTTTTTTGCTGAGGCATAATGTAGGAGGCTGGAAATCTACATCTACTGGACTGCCCTTTTTCATTTGAGATTAAAGTACTCTAGTCCTGATACTTAAAGCAAGCATATAAAGCATTATAATGCTTCCATTCTGGTACATTCAATGTTTATCAAAGACACTAGTTCATAATTATTTTAGCAAAGTACTGAAGAGTCAGCAAGGTGAGGAAAGATTTATTCATGAAGCCTTTGTTTCACTGTAATTGCCAACCAACTCTTACTGACATTATGCTAGTACTCCACACATTGCTATTAACATCTTAAAACACTTTATAAAGAGCAAATATTCACCAGTGACATTAGTGACTGCCGTGTTGCTAGAAAGCTATGATCTCATTGCTGTTACTGAAACTTGGTGGGATGAATACTGTGATTGGAGTACAGCTATCTGTGGCTACAGTCTATTCAGATGGACAGTCCAGGAATGAGGGGCAGAGGCATTGCAGTGTGTATCAGGAAATGTATAGAGTGTGAAATCATGTCTTTGAAGAGTAGCCACAAGCAGGTTGAAAGCTTATGGGTCACAGTAAAAGATCAAGATAACAAAAGGAACCTTGTTGCTGGTGTATACTACAAGCCACCTGATAAAGGAGAGACTACTGATGATGAATCCCTCTTCCTCCAGTTACCAGAGGCTTCAGGTTGGCAAGCTGCTGTCCTTCTGGGGGACTTCAGCCACCCTGACATGTGCTGGAAAAGTAGCACAGCAAGCTATAGGAGACTATGGAGTGCATCGAAAACAATTTCTTAACACAGGTGTTACACAACCCTACCCAAGGGAAAGCAGTACAGGACCTGATTGTCACCAATGCAAGTAAGCTCATCAGTAGTGTCAAGATCAGAGACAGCCTGGGTTGCAGTAATCATGCATTGGTGGATTTCAAGGTCCTGAGGCATGTGGGACAGATGAGGAGTACAGTCAAGACCCTGAATTTTAGAAAAGCAGACTTTAATGTCTTCAAGGAGTTGGTCAGTAGGACCCTGTGGGATATGGTCCTCAGGGACAAGGGAGCAGCACAGAGCTGGCAAATATTTGAGGATGCTTTCCATAAAGCACAAGAGCTTTAGTCCGCAGATGTGGGAAATAGGGCAGGAAAAGGAGGAGACCAGTGTGGCTGAATGGCGATCTGCTGGTCAAACCAGAGAGCAAGAAGGATCTGCACAGGCAGTACAAGTGGGGACGGGTAACGTGAGAAGAGGATAGAAATGCTGCCCAGTTGAGTAGGGATGGGATTGGGAAGGCCAAAGCACAGCTGCAGGTGAACTTAGCAAGAGATGTGAAGACTAACAAGAAGGGCTTCTACAAGTACATCAAACAGGGAAGGAAGGTTAAAGAAAATGTACACTCACTGATGAGTGAAAATGTGGTTGCCACACCTGAGGGACAGGATGTCATCCAGAGGGACCTGGGCTAGCTGGAGAAGCGGACCTGTGTGAATCCCATGAGGTTCAACAGAGCCAAGTGCAAGGTCCTACATCTGGTTTTGGGCAACCTGTGGTTTCAACACAGACTGGGGGATGATGTGATTGAGAATAGCCCTCCAAAGAAGGACTTGGGGGTGCAGGTTGATGAGAAGCTTGACATGAACCAGGAATGCATACTCACAGCCCAGAAGGCCAACTGTATGCTGGGCTGCATCAAAAGAAGAATAACCAGCATATCGAGGGAAGTGATTCTTCCCCATTACTCCACTCTCATGAGGCCCCACCTGGGGTAATGTGTCCAGTTCTGGAATCCCCAACATAAGAAGATATGGAGCTGTTGGATCAGGTCCAGAGGAGGCTGGAGCACCTCCCATATGAGGACAGGCTGAGAGAGTTGGGGTTGTTCAGCCTGAAGAAGGGAAGGCTCCAGGGGGACCTTATAGAGGCTTTCCAGTACCTGAAGGGGATATTCAAGAAAGCTGGGGAGGGTCTTTTTCCAAGGACATGTATTTATAGGATGAGAGGTAATGGCTTTGAATTAGAAGGCAGAAGATTTAAACTGGACAGTAGGAAGAAATTCTTCATGGTTAAGGGTTGTGAGACACTGGCACAAGTTACTCAGGGAAGTTGTGGATGATCTCTCCCTGGAACTGTTCAAGGCCAGGTTTGAATATGGTCTTGAGAAGCCTGGTCTAGTGAGAGGTATCCCTGCCCATAGTTGGGGGGTGGAACTAGATGATCTTTGAGGTCTCTTCCAACTCAAACCATTCTATGAGTCCATGATTAAATTCAAATGTTTTCTAAATCTTTTATAGATAGATAGATAGATAGGTTGATAGACAGGTAGATAGGTAGATAGATAGATAGATAGATAGACAGACAGACAGACAGACACACATATATGTATATATATACTCAAATGAGCTTCCAAAATCCCACAGGAAATTGACATAGCCATTGACATTCCTGGAAAATTATTCTAAATCACATGTGTGCTCTTGAAAGTTCAACTTTTTTTTTTTCAATATATGGTGGCAAAAGCCCAGTTCCCTATGTGCTAATTCTGAGCTCATTTTGTTCTAACATTCAAGATTTGCCATTCTTCTTGTACCTTCTATTTACATAAATTAACCATCCAAAAGCAGAAGTAACATCATATGACTTATGCAACCAGTCAACACCTTCTGAATTATGAATATTTATGGGAACTTCTTTATGCACTAAACACGAAAGAGAAAATTACACATAGAAATTAATGAATATTTGTGAATACCTTTTAGTGGTGAATTTTACAATTCATTTGCAAACAACATGCAAAAAAAGAAGCAATGAATGTTAATGAATATTAATTAGTACTTATTCTTTTGTCTGACATACATACACTCTCTCCCCCATTCAATTCAGTAAAGCAGTATAGTTGAACCAGATGGCAAAATTTGGTTCACAATATGGGTTGCAATTGGTATTCATATTCATACAGAGCCACATTATAATATGCTCTCAAGTAGTGCATTGACAGAACATATAGATATGCTCCAGCTACAGCAGGAGAGGTCAAAATAAAACGTACCAATACATTGTTTGAACCTGCCAGGCTTTTGGCTGTGCTGTTTTCTGAAAAGGTCATCCAAATTTTAAGGCAGATATGCAAGTAAAAGGTGGTAAAGTAAATTTTACAATACCTTTCAATCTGACAAAATGTAGCTCTTGACATTATCGTAAAACCTGTTTAATATTATGGAGGAGATTCCATTTAAAAATCTGTGCTTTTAAAGGAAAGTACACCATGACTATTTCATGCAGTCACAGAATCATAGAATTATTTTGATTGGAGAAGACCTTTAGGATCATCAAGTCCAATCATAAACCTAACACTGCCAAATCCACCACTAAATCATGTCCCTAAGTACCACAGCTAAACATATTCTACATACCTCCCCGGGCAGCCGGTTCCTATGCTTGACAACCCTTTCAGTGAAGTCATACTTCCTAAGCACTAGTCTAAACCTCCCCTGGTGCAACTTGAAGCCATTTCCTCTACTCCTAGTGCTTGTTACTTAGGAGGAAAGACCAATACCTACCTTGTTACAACCTCCTTTCAGGTAGCTGTAGAGAGCAATATAGTCTGCCCACAGCCTCCTCTTCTTCAGATTAAACAGCTCCACTTCCCTCTGCTGCTCCTTCTAAGACTTGTTCTCTTGACCCTTCACCAGCTCCACTGAATTTCTTTGCAGTTGATCCAGAACCTCCATATCTTTCTTGTAGTGACAGACGCAAATTTGAACACAGTATTTGAGCTGTGGCATCTCCACTGTCAAGCTGAGGAGGACAATTACTTCCTGAGTGCTGCTGGCCACACTTTATGATACAAGCCAGGATGCTATTTGCCTTCTTGTTCATGTGGGCACACTCCTAGCTCATATTCGGCTGGCTATTGAGGAACATCCCCAGGTCCTTTTCTGCCAGGCAGCTTTTACAGCCAGGCCTCCCCAAACCAATAGTTTTGAATGGGGTTATTGTGACTGAAGTGTAGGAGCCAGCACTGAGCCTTTTTGAATATCATCCGATCAGCCTCTGCCCTTTGATTCTGCCTGTCCAGAGCCTTCCTTCTCTCAAGCAGATCAGCACACGCAGACATGTACAAATCTACTGAGGAGGCACTTGATGACCTCACCCAGACCATAGATGAAGGTGGTAAACAGAACCAGCCCCAACACTGAGTCCTGGGGAACACCAGTTCTGGCCAGCCCCCAGCTAGATTGAACTGCACTCACCACTATTCTTTGGGTCCAGCCACCTAGGCAGTTTTTTACCCAGCAAGCAGTATGTCCATCCAAGCCATGAGCAGACAGTTTTCCAGGAGACTGCTGTGGGAAGCAATGTCCTTGATGCTCATGCATAACTATGTCAGTAACACTCTCCTTTTCATTAGTCTGTCTTTATATACTTGGTCCCATTCCTCCAAATAGATGCCCAGATTCTTTTTTCTTTTCTCTGAACATCATGAAAGGAGAGCAGTTGAACACACTAATGTGACCCTGACACAAAACTGGGACATGATTAGAACATGAACCTGAAGCACATTGTAGTTCCCTCAGTTTTTCTGGATGCTACAACCGAGATATCAATCCCAGCAGTCCAGTTAAGAGTTAAGCTCTGTCTTAGGAGTGGTAAAAAATGAAAGTTATCCACTTTAGAACTGTACTTATGGTTAACATATGACTTGCATCTTTCCTGCAGAGAGAAACATGCCTGGTTTTACATCAGGTTTCAGCTTGTCTCTTTCACAAACCTGTGACAATATCATAGTATTTCAGTTCAAGAATAGGTTCAACAAAACTAGAAAAGTGGACTTCTAAACAAACGGTTTAATATCTATTTGGGTTTGTTTAATTTTATGTTTTATCACAGCATGAAAAAGCTCTTTTTTTAAGAAAACATGTAGCTTTTGATACCTGATGGGTAACTCTCACATTCCCCTGTCACTCTTAGTCAGGCTTTTGGTTTAGGAACGTAGAAATGGGAAGCAAAGGAGTCTTGCTTGCTGAAATCTGGGGCATAATCACATCCTAACCCTGTTTCTTTTCTCTTCTGACTTTCAGACCCAATAGGATTACAACACGGTTAATCTTGTTGTTCCTTTTTGTTGTGTACTTGACTTTAACCACGCTAAATTTTCAGCAAGGAGACAGCACTTCAATAACTGTGTACCCCATGGGCTCATCCCTCCGTCACATCTGGTTTCAGATCTGGCTCAATTTCCTCAAATGACTAGTCTTGTTCTCTGGCATAGCATCTTTGATGTCTTTGAAAGGTCAAATGCAGGATGCCTAAATAAAAACCTCGAGAGATTCAGGTTGAAAGAAACTGCATAGTCTGAAATCTGGGATATATATATCAGCATTCACATAGTCAGTCATTTCATCATCAATGTTTATCTGTAATTCCCTAGTTAATGATGTTTGTACTGAGATGAACAGAGTAGTCTTAATTCCAACTAGAATCTACAGGTCTGATTCTGATATTTTACATTGTTTTTTAAATCATCTTTTAAAGAATCAATGTAAGTAACAGCAGTATCTGTCATAAAATTTCCTCTTGCAGACTCAGTTTGACAACTATACATTCAGACACATATTATTAGAAGAAGAATTAAAAAATTAAAATTCAAGCCTTGGTTCAAGAGATGTGCAAATATCTGAGGTTGTTAAACATGCAGGAAAGTGTGAGTGCTTTGTAGGTACCAGACATTCGGGAAGGAACATTTTAAAATTTACTGCATCGCTAAGAAACAAATAAAAAAAAATCCATAAAACTAGATAACCTCAAACAACAGTTAAAGAATCAGGACCCGAGCCCAGTTCTTCTGTCAAGCTCTTGTTCTCTCATTACCATAGTCAGCAGTGTTAATGAGAAACACGTAGTAATGGTCAGGAACAAGCTTCCTTATTTCTTATTGAATGCTACAATGGAAGTGTTTGCATATTTATTTCAATGAAGGTTTCAAGGACTTCTCTCTGTCCTGAAGGAAAAGATGAATATTCTAGCATGATGAGGGGAAAAGATCAAATGATTCTATGTATTAAATCATCACAGTTTTAAGCACAAAAGGAAAAAAATTCCAGAAGTACTTACATGATGGAATCTTTGCAGCTTCTAAGAGTCGAGTGCAGAGTGGGCGGAAACCACAGACTTTGAACCACCACAAGCTTTATCACGTATTACAGTTATAAGAGACAACATTTTTAGAGAGATTGAGGTTCTATACATTTACCTGTCAATTACAAAACAGATGAGAATTAGGGTCTCAGATTAGAGTTCCAGATCAAGTGATGCAGAAAAATTTGAATGCTGTAAATTTCATTCTTCAATGAAAAGTGGTATTTAAACCTGAAATAATTTGTGACATTCCAGACTTCTAAGACAGAGTTGAAATGAAAGGATGAGGTAGCAAGAAATATGCAATATAAACTAAGATGGCAGTGTTCCTAAAACTAAATTACATTTATAATGTATTTAGATGTTGTACTGCCTTGTGAAATCCATGTTACCATGGTAAGATGTATTTTTAGAATTAAGACTATAAACTCTCTTGAAGCCTAGTTTTCCTTAGAATTTCAAATTCTCCTAGGATATTTCTGTAGACATTTCCCTGCAACACTTACATTTCTTAAAGTGTTTAAGGTCTACTCTGTTATTACAATTCCATTTATTTCACTTTGTGGAGTACATTCTAGCTCTATCTGCAATGCCATATATACTACAACCAAAATTTCTTTTATCTCTGTAACTTGATTTGTTTATTGTTATATTAGACGAGTACTAGTACTAACAGATTTAAAGCATCTCTGCAGGCAACATTAAATATGCCTTTTTTTCTACTGAATGACTTCTTAATATTTAAATTTTGATATTGATTCATTGGACCTTTGGTCATTCTCAACATTAAAAATTAAAATATAGAAATGCAACTTTTGAACCATTAGTAAATAAACTATTAGAATAAGAAAGAAGTACATCAGATTTTTAATTCAGCTAAATTTTTTAATTTGACCTAAACAGAGAGCTGAACTTGAAGATTTTTACATTTGTTCAAAAAAACCATGACAGCATGTCCAGTAGCAAAACTAATGCATTATTTTTTTTAATTTTTTTTTTTTGAGAGGGTGATGGTTAAAAGGCCAGATCTTTCATGTCTTCATTCTGGTTTCACACATATGGCCAAAATGTATTCATTAGGTAATAATAACAACATTGATTTTTCTTATATAGTTATCAGGAATAAAAAAGAAGTAAAGAAGTTCAGGTCCTCTAAGTTTTCAAAAGGAGTAGAAACATAAATAATGTTTGTAGAATCGGTTTTCTATGGTACTGCAGGCTTCACACAGAAAGATACAAGAGACACACCAATAGGAACATTCCAGAATATCCTCTCAGCCTGTTGAAGATAGCTGTTTGTCCAACAAATTGACACATTCCTGTATTTCAGACCAAGAGATAGAGCTGGTTCTGGAGCTCTGAGTCACTCCAAGGAAGGATTGGACCACCTGGCATCCCTGGAGGTAAGCAGCATTGGAGTATGCATATCATAAGCCACACTAGAAACACTGAACAGGCAGATCATCTAGCATGTAGAACACTCCAGGTGAAAAATGCCTATTTTTCAAAAAGATCATCTCTTAGGAGAAATTCTAGATGCAAAGCAGTCATGTGCTCAATATGCAGTGTTCTATGCACATATTGCTTTACAACTGGTTCTGTGCAAACTTTGCTTTACAACTGAATGTAAATGAGATTGTCAACAGATATGTTAAGTTGTATTAGTTCATCTGACCTACAAACAAAAATGTGTATTCTCAAAATACATTTTAGGGCACTGTGATTCATAACGAACAGAGTCTAGACTGCATCTTTGGGTATAATACCTTCATCAAAACTCATAGTGCTATTCATTCTGTGCACAAAGACTCAAAACCCACAAAATGCAACATTTGTAGAAAGTGTCAGTTGGCAAAGGTAGAAGCACTATTCTTCTTGGAAAGACTTTGTTCACATATTCAGTTACATACAGTCCGCTTTGTATCAAATGTAGTTGTTTACTGCTTTCCTCTCCTAGAGTCAGCGTAGAAGGGACACAGTTAAAATTGACTTAGCTGCAGATTGTTTTTCCATATTGAGCATAATAAAAAGAAATATTTCCATCAGTTGTGAACCCTGCCACAGATCATCTGCCTGAAAACGAAAATACGAAAGTAGCACAATATTCTAATAGCTGAAACATAAATAAAGAAGAATATTGGTAAAAAAAGGTTACTGTTAACTATTATGGTTTATCTAGAAAATAAATTCGAGCTTATATCTCAATTTCAAAAAGAGAATTAAGAGAGAATGAGAATAAATTCATGTCTTACCTTGAAACTTAAACATCCTTAGGATGGAATTTGAATTTGAAAATTTTAAGAACTTTAAAGAAAAAAATATATTAGCATAGAAATTCTCTCCTGCTCTGTTTAGTTTTTATAGACACATGAACAACTGGGACATCAGGTGGCAGAGGTTTTCCTAAGTGCTATCTAGCAAGCAAAAAGTAATGGGAAGAACAGTAATCAATCAACTGTCTTACAGCCCAAATGCAGTATTACTTGCTGAAAGACATGTGGAAATTTTTCATTGTCTTTTCATGGTGATATTTTTAAGATGTCTCAATAAATTAAAAAGCATTTCCTTGTATATATGAGAATAAGTCATATTTAACAAAATCACATTTACGCATTGAGTATAAAATTCAGTTGTCACTCATGGGGCAGACTAGGCCAGTGTAATGTAATTTGTTCTTTCTTTCCCTCTGTATCTTCTATCATCTACGCAAAGAAAAGAAAAATACTATAGGCAAAAAATCAACAGTGCAGGGACTATAACATCCTCAGTGTCTACATACAGGAATTTCAGGTTCACCCAGACTTGTTCAGGTAAATATATTATGAGGGGAAATTTTACATGAGCAGTGTGTGCATATCTGTGTATAAAAATACAGGTTTTGCTACCTACATCTACACTCATTCTGGAGCCAAGAAATTCCTAAATTCAAGTCTTAGCATTTATACATTCACAGTCAATAGATTTGGGACATTTATCACAAGGACTGGAGCATTCAGACTGCTAAGGTTTCTATTAATTTTCTGCTGAGTGAAGACTTTTTATAAAAATAAGAGCTTGCAGAATTCTTCAATGCAGTGTTAATCTTTCACAAAAATGATGTCTCAAAATTAAATCAACATCTGAATTTTGAGACAGCTTTAAGTGTCAGCCATCAAAACCATAAACAAATATTTTGTCAGTGTGTCAGGAAAAACACACTTATTCTTGGTCAGGTATTTAGATGATCTTGGAGTGATCTCAAATTGCTGTGCCCACAAACATTCTAAAGTAACATTTCTAAAAGCTTATTGAAATTCATAGAAATTTCAGATTTATATATCTTCTAGCTGTTTCAGCTTCTAAATAAGGATCATGAGCCCATTTCATTTAAAGTTGTTTTGATCTGTTCCTTTAGATCAAGATTCTAAAACTCTTCTTTTTGACCCAAGCTACCAGTTCTCACAGACTTCCAGAAATCTGTGAGTGTGTCCTACAGCACTTTCTATATTCCTCCTCCACCAACAATCTTGTCTTGAACTCTTGCTAAGAAAAACAGAATTCCCAAATTTCCTCTTTCAGGCTCAGAATGGAGCTTTTCTGTTTCCTGATCCTCTCTCTCCCTGATGGTAACAGAGGCTTTCTTTATCTCTATCTTTACCTACAATACATCCATTAACTACTTTAATTTTGCTTTTGAAGGTCATAATTAATTGACAGTTTATGTACCCTACTAAATGCTGGAAGGACATGAGAAAACTGGAATGCACACAAAGAACAAGCAACAAATATAAACAAAACCTGCTTCACTTGTATATTCCACAAATGTTTGAAACTGTCAGGAAAGAGGTGAAAGTTCAGAAGTGGAATAATACATATTTTACAAAGTGGTAATATTTTTTTTTTCATGCAGAAATAAAAAGTACATACTTATATTTACACTTCAGGGAAACTGCTTTTCAGTTCAGAAGTAAACTAATCACAGGTTGTCTTGTGTTGGTGTGGCTAGTAATTCCCTTAGACTTTCACACGTAAAATGGAATTCATACAGCCTTCTTTCCACTATATGTTCTGAAGTAGAAAGACAGGAAGGCAGGCAGATATTTGCAAAGGAAAGAGGGAACTCTGCATTTGATAGAAATGTTCCCTTTTATACATTTATTTAAAATAATAAAATGATAGGAAGGCAAACTATGTACAGAATTATTAAAATAATAATAACAAAAAAGGTTTGAAAATGTGATTTCCTCACAATAGTAAATAATTTGATTACATCATAGTACCAATTAAACTTTCAATTTCAGCCAGTATTTTGTGGTGGATTATGTTCATTTCTCCTAGTCTCTTAGAATAATAAAGAGATTGAGATAGCATACTAAACAAAAAAAAAAATAATGTTGTGCTGAGCAAAATACTGCTGAAAACACTGAAGGTCAGTTCCAAGACCAAAGGTTCAGATTTTACAAGAGTAAACTTCAGCTCGCTCAGGGCTCAGTTGGAAGGGTTCCTATAGGAAGCTTCCATGGAGGATAAAGGAGCAAGTAAGTGTGAGAACCTGCTCCACATACGTGTAAAAAACAGTTTATCCTCTCTAAAGGCAAGGGAGGTAGATGGAGCAACACATCCCTTTGGCTTACCTGCAAGCTTCTGAGTATGCTCAGAACCAGAAGGGAAAAGTACTAGAGATGGAAAACGTGAATACCTTCTCAATACCTTTCTCATCTCTGTCTTTGTCAGCACTGTTGAGCCCCGGGACACAAATATCCAGGTTGAAACAGAGACCCACCACCAGTGAATGAAGAGTTGGTGTAGCTGGTGTATGAACTGTTACAGGAACTCGAACCGTACAATATACAAGCCCATATGCCATCCAAGGGAGGATATTGAGGGAGCTGGCTGATGGTGTTGTGAGGCCACCGTCAGTGATCTCTGAGAAATAGTGCAGATCCAGGGATGTCCTTGAAGGCTGGAATAAATCTAACATCACCCCCATCCACAAGAAAGGCTCCAATGAGGACACGGCGAATTATAGAGCCAGCAGCCTCGCTTCAGTCCCTGGGAAGTTTATGGAGTGAATTCTCCTAGCGACTGTCACAAGTCAACTGAAGGATGTGACTGGGAAAAGCCAGCATGGATTCACTAGGGACAGATTGCTCTTGACAAACCTGATTGCCTTCTATGACAAAGTGACCTAACCAATTGATACAGGGCAAGTGGTGGACATCATCTACCTAGATTTCTCCAAGACTTTTGACACAGTTGCTCACAACCTCCTTCTAAAGAAACTGGTGTGCTACAACCTAGGCATGTGGTCTTTGCGGTAGGTGAGGATCTGGCTGTCATGTCATACCCAGAGTGTGGAGGTAGATACTACTTTCTCAAATGAGCAACCAGTTACAGAGTCCCCCAGGGACTGATATTGGGCTGATACTTTAATATCTTCTTAAGTGGCCTGGATGTTGGGATCAGGAGCACCATGATGAAGTCTGCAGATGACACCGAGTGGGAAGGTTGACACTCCAGAGGGAAGAGGTACCCTCCAGGATGAATTTGAAGTTCATTGGAGATAAATGTAAGGTCTTTCACCTGGGAACAGGTAACCAAGGAGTGCAGCTCAGACCGGTTCCACCTGGCAGAACAGCTGTGTGGAAAAGGACTTGGAAGGTCCTGGTGGACAATAGGCTCCATATGAGTGATCAGTGCGCTGTAGCAGCAAAGAATGCCAACAAGATGCTGGGCTGCATCAAGTAGGATATCACTAGCAGAGATAAAGACGTCATTATCCCAATCTACTCAGCGCTTGTCAGACCATACCTGTACTACTGCATCCAATTTTGGTCCCCACTATTCAAAAATGATGCAGACAGGCTGGAGATGGTCCAGAGATGATAAGATGATCAGAGGATTAGATAACCTTCAATATGATGTAAGGGAGGACTGGGTTTGTTCAGCCTTGAGAGGAGAAGGCTTAGGGGAGGCCTTATTACCATGTACCAGTGCATAAAGGGGCGTCTACCAAGAAAGTGGAGACTCTCTTTTTACAAGGGGTCCCATGGAAAAGACAAAGGCTAGTGGGCATAAATTGCTCTGGGGTAGATTCCAATTGCATTATAGAAGAAAATATTTCACTGAGAACTGTTAAACATTGGAATAATCTCCCCAGGGAAGTGGTAGATTCCTCTACACTGGACACTTTTAAATCTCTGCTTGACAGGGTTCTGGGCCATCTCATTTTAAATGTATACTACGTAAAATGGTGGACCATTCTTAATTAATGACAACTGTAGTAGAAACTGCAATAAATTACTTGTAGAAGGCCCACAGGAGGGATAGTATATTAATAATAGCATTACTTCCTAACTGCACAAAGGAAGCTGTACTTTCAAATATCAGCGAAACAGAATATGTTCTAAAATCTATTAAAATGGTCTAAGTAAGGGAAGTTAAAGCTCATAAATACTACTTTCTACCTATTTGGATGCTTGTTTTCTTTGTAAGAAATTTATTTTCTTGCTTTGAAGATGCTTCTTTTTAGACTAACAAGAAATAAGCCCAGTGTTTAAATGAATGAAAGGATGGCTGCATTACAACTTACCACTCACTTACTGACGTGCTAATAAAACAAGCATAATTTTTCACCACAATAAGACATACTGAGTAACCAGATTTGTGTTACAATTAAGCATTGAGAAAAATACTCAGGACACTCCACCCATTGAACTTGATCATGACATATTTGTGTGAAGTTGATATTTAATCTTTAGATATTGATAGGGGAAATGGATGTGTCATAGTAAAATTTCTCTGTCTTAGTCCTGTACTTTCTGACCAGGTTCTTTTGGAAATTCCATATATGGAATGCTCAGTCACACCTTACATTACTCCCTGAGCTTCATAGGTAGGTTGCCTTCATCCATCTGCCCTAAACCTTCTTCCATTTTAGGGGTTTATAGGCTGATCGCATTCTACCGTTTGGTGTTTGGGCAGTCACAATCACCAAGCTGGTAATGACTTGGAAAATTTTTCTTTTTTCTCAAAATATAATCTATTTAGTTTTGAACTAGAAGAAAGCCACACATTTTTAATGCAGCCATATCATATTAAGAGTCTACAGACTTTCCATCAGTAGCGTATTTGTTTAAACAAAGTTTATATAGAATTTCTAAAGAAAATTTTCTAGGTCATGACAGATATCACAATTTTTTCTTTTGCCTTTTTAACTAATGTGTCTACAATGTTTGGTTAGAGCTTTGCAGCTTAATAGAGGAAGTCCACACCTCATATCTGAGGTCATTTTGAGGTTATTTACATGCAACTCCAATTTATTTTGTTTTTTTCTTTTTCTACTATAAGCTTTCCTGTGCTGTTGCAAGAAAAGTATCTTGAGATGATTCAGATAAAATGTTATGACTAGCAAAGTAGGACAGTGACCGTCACAGTCCCTCAGATCTTCAAAGTCCCCCCCCCAAAAAAACCCAACCCCTCCCAAAAAACAACAACACCAAAACCGTGCTTTAACCATTTTGCTTAGCCATTGAATTAGAGACTCTTGTCTGATAAACCACTCTGTCAGCCTAGATACATGAACAGATCCTGCTCTGTTTCTCTCTGCAGTGCTGCCAGCTTTCTGATAGAGCTATGTTGCGTCAGTATTTCTTATAAATAACCAAACTGTATTTTGCAAACCAAGCCAACCAGTAGACATGTAACGTACAATATCGTTTCTTTTTACAGGTGAAGAATATTTTTCTCTCTGTCTTTCAAAAAGAACAGGATGGCACTGATTTTGTTCATATTCTCTACTCATCTTCCATACAATGGTATCATCAGGTTTTACTGGTAATGAGTGAGTTGTTCTTGGCCTTTAAACAGAGAGGTGAAAAAGTAGGAATATAGGTTCTAAGCATAAATATTGTGTGTTATAATCTCACCATAGCCAATCAGAAAGGTCCAATGATGGTAAATGGCCAATAAATGTAATTCATTAAAGTTGGCTCAAAAAGCTTAAAGACACTTAGAGGAAAAAGTGATACATTCCAGTCCATTTTAACACCACCCAAAGCATTCAGCTGATGGCAATGTCACTTCCAAACATGTTTGCATAGTCTTATCTGTAACTACTGTTCTACTCAGTATCTCCAAAGATGGTAATAAAATAACAAAAATGAATTGAGATAAATAAATTGATCAATCTAATCTGCTTTGGAAATCATGAGGAGAGCCACGTGGAAGTAGAATTCCACTCAGGATTTAATTATGGTTAGAAAAAAACTCAGGCAGTTTAGGTTTATGTGTGAAAGTCTAGGGAAAACTGGATTTCTATTTAATCACTGGTATACATTTTTCATGAAAAGCTCTTGACTTTAATCCAGATAGATTTCAGATGGTCCTACTTTATGTACTCTAAATATCAATTTCAATGTAAAGTACATTGTCCTGCAGTGTTTATTTTAAAAAAATCTATTAAATTTATTATTTATGTAGCAGAAATATATCAGTTTAAAAGTGAAAATTTATTTTATTCTTTAATTTAAAAATCCTTTAGCCTTACCAATATGTATCAAGGAAAAAACTTACCTGTCATGATAACATTACAAAATCAAGGACTTGAGTTCAAAATCTTAGCAACAAGTAGTATGTTTATATTATGTGATATTGCATTCCCTTGTCAAGGCACAGGCAATTTTAACATCCACTCACTTGATGGAAAATACTAATCTGATTAAAACTGTCTTCCTGCATTATTAGGCTGAAGGCAGACAATGCATAAGTCATTAAACAATATTTGTTTAGCTGAAAACTAATGTACAAACCAAATTATCGAAACACTTCATGTAAGCTTCTACATCCTCATTTGGTGTGATGGTGACAGTAGGACATCATCACAACTGTACATTTACATAAGTTTCAGTAGTTACTGGGCTATAGATGCCCATTATGCTGTCATTTTTTTGGTCACAAGAACAGCTTTATTACTGTATACTTCCCTACAAGTTCTTCCACTAAGTAATATTACAGATTCAAATTTAAACTCAAAATGCATTATAGACCAGAGTAATTTGTTATGATCTGTGTCAGATTGTTATTAAACTACTGCTATCTCAGATGAATAATCAACTCTGAAGGCCTACACAATGTGCATGCCAATACATACAGCTTGCACTACTTATTATAATAGGCATTATAATGAAGCAGGTTACTGTTTAGCTGTTTACTTATATTTAAAGTCTGACAGGCCAAACACTGAAAAAAAGAAACTCTGAGGTTTTCCTTTGTTTTGTCCCTGCAGCAGAGGTAATCAGATGACATAGAGAACTGTCACTCTCTGAGGAATCAAAATCAAGTGAACAGATGTGGGTCAAAACCAGGACAAAAAAGAGAAAGAAAAGCACTTAACAGAGAATAATAGGATATTATTCTAAACATATGAGTTACACATACAAAGTCATTAGTGTCATTTAAAAGAAATCTCCTTGAGAAGTAATTGCAGTCTTACACATCCATTTAGTGTAATGAGAAATAAGAAGAATGCTATTTTTGCCTCTCTCATTTTTATCTTTCTTGAAAGATACTAAAAAATTTCAAAGCTTTTGATGAACTGTCTCAATGTGTCACATTTATAGCTTTTTTCTTCCAGTTCTAACATTTTTAAAAATAAATAAAACCCCACATACCAGAACAGTAGTTTTAAAAGTAAATACCACAACAAATACCCTTCTGCCTCTAAACCCCATCAACTAAGAAGGCCACAGTTGTCATTAGGACCTTCCCGTTCCTTGTTTACACTGTATTCCTAGGAAGCCCAGGAAATCTCCCGGATGGCTAGAAAGAAAATCTATAGTGTGATGAATCAATTACTTCTATATTACATATAGCAAAATAGAGCATGACATTATTTGCATTTGACAGTTTCTTACTGTAAAGGAAAACTGTATATGTGTCCTAGTAGATATTGTGTAGAAGCAGATAAGAGCCAAAAAAATTCTCAACTCAAAAATGGAGGAATATAAGAGAAGAAAGAGGTAAGTGTTTGTCTTGTGTGCTAAATCACTAATATTTTCAGTATCTTTACAGATGCTTTATCTTAAGCACTGTTGAAGCCAGACATTTGCACTGATATTATCAATGATATCCTGATACTGTTACTTATTTTTAGTAAAAAGAAAGTGCTACACTTTAGTAGTTTTCTCTAAACTGATTTTTTTATGTTTTTATAATTTATGCAAGAAAAGCTCTGCAAACTCTAAGCCTCAGTGTTATTTTAGTTACAAGAATAGATTGTTCTTGTAGTTGAAAACAAAAATTTCAAACTGCCAAGAAGGAACATTTACAGATCTGTTTGATCGTACTAGATACACACATGCATGCTTACGTACACAAACATAAAGCCTACAGAATTATAGATGGTTTGAAATAATTAATTTTAATTGAAAGCATAAATCAATTCTTTTCAGGCATAGAAATAACTTCATTTTTGCTATTGAAAATGGACTTGTAGGTAATTAGATGAAACTTGAATTCATATGGTATGGTGTGTTGATTTCACATGACATTTCAAAAGAACAACAGCTGCAGAATTACCAAAAGAATCAAGATTTAGATTTTCTGATATCTTATCAGTAACATGGAGCAATACAGAGATTTACTAACACATAAATTGATCTCTTAGTGTAGAAGGAAGGAAAAAAAACTTTTTTGTTGTGGGTGATCATCACCTCAAGGATGCCTACAATTCTCATAACCTACAGGTTATTGCTAAATAATATAGTAACAGAAATTGACCATAGTACGTGCTCAGATTCTGTACCATGTCACTAAGACACATTCCTTTGAGAAAGCTACACAGACATCGTAATTTTTATCCTCATTTCTGTACAAAAAAACCATAGACACAAAACTTGCAATATATTAATGCCTTTGCAATCTGCAGGTTAATGTCCTATAAGAATATAAATTTTTAATACTACTTTAAATCTACATTTTTAGTTTGTAAATCTAATAAATCGAGATGCAGATATTGTTCATATACTTGCAATAACCCCTCACAGAAATATTTTTAAACTAGGTGATCACACCATTTATCTTCCACTGTTTGAGAAACTTACTGTTTCATGAATTACTTCCTTTGTAAAGACACAAGAACAGCAAACTTCCCCTTATAAAACAATATAATTGTCTCCCAGAGCAGGAAAAAAACATTAAAAACTACATCGACAAAAAAACTGGAGAAATATTTGCTTCCTATGAATAAGAATTTAAGGAAGAAAATCAAATGAGAAAATGTATAGTTATGTATAGGTGTTATGTGAGCACTCAAAGCCTCATGGTCTAGTAAACATGGTTTTGCTATTGTTTGCAGCAGAACACACTCGGCATTAGCATACTCCTCAAACACCTTGACATATAGTCAGACTTTAGCTGGATGAATCTCACATGCATTGAGACTTGCATTAATTATTAAGTGACTCAATCCAAACCATTTTATCTATAGCTTATCTTAGCTTTTCCTTGACTATCTTCAGCAGTGCAATGTATCAAAATATGTCACTGTAATTAATAAATAAATTAAAAAATATAGTGGATTACAGACATAGGATCATGGCAGAAGCATAAAAAGTATAGGCAAAAATTGATACTGGAGGACAAGCCAATTCTCCAGTGGTGGAATGGAATCATTTATGTTGGAAAAGACCCTTAACATCATCAAGTTCAATCATAAACCTAACACTGCCAAATCCACCACTAAATCATGTCCCTAAGTACCACAGCTAAACATATTCTACATACCTCCCCGGGCAGCCGGTTCCTATGCTTGACAACCCTTTCAGTGAAGTCATACTTCCTAAGCACTAGTCTAAACCTCCCCTGGTGCAACTTGAAGCCATTTCCTCTACTCCTAGTGCTTGTTACTTAGGAGGAAAGACCAATACCTACCTTGTTACAACCTCCTTTCAGGTAGCTGTAGAGAGCAATATAGTCTGCCCACAGCCTCCTCTTCTTCAGATTAAACAGCTCCACTTCCCTCTGCTGCTCCTTCTAAGACTTGTTCTCTTGACCCTTCACCAGCTCCACTGAATTTCTTTGCAGTTGATCCAGAACCTCCATATCTTTCTTGTAGTGACAGACGCAAATTTGAACACAGTATTTGAGCTGTGGCATCTCCACTGTCAAGCTGAGGAGGACAATTACTTCCTGAGTGCTGCTGGCCACACTTTATGATACAAGCCAGGATGCTATTTGCCTTCTTGTTCATGTGGGCACACTCCTAGCTCATATTCGGCTGGCTATTGAGGAACATCCCCAGGTCCTTTTCTGCCAGGCAGCTTTTACAGCCAGGCCTCCCCAAACCAATAGTTTTGAATGGGGTTATTGTGACTGAAGTGTAGGAGCCAGCACTGAGCCTTTTTGAATATCATCCGATCAGCCTCTGCCCTTTGATTCTGCCTGTCCAGAGCCTTCCTTCTCTCAAGCAGATCAGCACACGCAGACATGTACAAATCTACTGAGGAGGCACTTGATGACCTCACCCAGACCATAGATGAAGGTGGTAAACAGAACCAGCCCCAACACTAAGTCCTGGGGAACACCAGTTCTGGCCAGCCCCCAGCTAGATTGAACTGCACTCACCACTATTCTTTGGGTCCAGCCACCTAGGCAGTTTTTTACCCAGCAAGCAGTATGTCCATCCAAGCCATGAGCAGACAGTTTTTCCAGGAGACTGCTGTGGGAAATGATGTCCATGTCTTTACTAAAATCTAGGAGGGCAACATCCACAGGCTTTCCTTCTTCCATTATATGGGTCACTTTATCATAGAAGGGGATCAGGTTAGTCAGGCAGGAACTGCCTTTCTTGAACCCATGCTGACTGGTCCTGATCACCTGGCTATCCTGTACGTGATGTGTGGTTGAAATCAAGATCATGTAGCAAAATATTGCTCATGGAATTGCAATATTAGATGTTTGGTGAAACATGTTTTAGGGAAAACAAGTAATAAGTAAATGTAAAACATGCCAAGTACTGTAATTTTGGATAAAATTGGACCTGCAAATGAGTGAAGAAAGAGCAAAATGTAGTTTGTTTCAGCAAAAACAAAAATTATGTAAAGCAGACCTTACAGTAATGAGGGAGAGATCATCAGCACCAATCCCTTCTGGCAGTAACCTCAGGATGATGACAACACACTACTCGCCCCAAAATCTAATGCCAGATGCCGATTACCTTAGAGAAGCAATGGACAAATGGGCAAAAAATATCTAGACGAGGTAGATAAAAGTAAATGTGAGTACAAGTATATCAACTGTACGTAATGTGGAGCATCAAACTCATTCTAACTGGGATAATGGTAATTATTTTATTAGCTCATTAATTTAATTAAAATTTTAAGAGTGTAAATCCTTACTTTATTCAATACATTTCTACTTTTCAAATTCAACCAACTGAGTACAACATATCAATAGCATTCCTAAGCCAGCATAGCCAAATTTAGTTTTGAGAATTTATCAGGGGAGGCATCTAATTTACATTGTTTTATGAAATTTTTAACTATTCACATCATATGTAAATATACTATTGTCACGTAATATGTCACATAATATTACTATAAAGAATATTTTTGACTTAAGTTCTGTAAACATAAGTGAGCATAAGTTTTCTGAAAGTAGAAACATATCAATTAATTACAAGCTTTTAATATTAAAAAATATATTAAATAGGAACATATCTAATGAGCTACAGATTTTTCCCCATGAACAGCTTTGTCTAAAGCACTAAAATTAAATGATTCAACTACGTTTTCTGTTGTCTCCTAGAAAGAAGACTGAATAGTCTCATGAGTGTAATATTAGCATTTAATGCACAACTCTGTTATTTGTTTTTCAAGGGATGTTAATAATGTTATCTATAAGCTAAGTAAGCTTTCAGACTTTTGTTTATCTAGTCAGATATGAAAGCTGTTGAACTGTAGTATAAAAAACCCTAAACTCATGACCCGATGACACCTTCAGTTTCTAATTTCAGCAGAGCACCATTGTCCTGAAAATGTCTGTGTAACTGAAGATTTTGGAAATCTTGCTAAAGCAGAGGAATGAACAGAACAGAAATATAGCTTGAAATAAGGTAATAACAGCAGGAGAATGCTGTACAAAGTTTCTGATAAACAATAGGAAATGACTACATATGCTTTATGCAAATAGCACAATTTGGGAAAAAAGAAAGCATTTCTCTGCCCTAAGTAAAAACTTAAAAGGAAAGGAAAAGAAAAATATAAGTAACAGCCACTTCAGTGAAGATTTTGAGAAAGTTTGTTTTTCATGATTCTGATAATTCTTATACATAAATGTATGCGATCCATTTCCCATCACGATATTGAAAACTGAAGCAATTTATTTTTCATGAATCATAGTAACTATATCTGTGTTCTATTTAAATACTTTTTTGTAACAATAATAATTTTTCCTCTGTGCCTTATCTCTATAGTTATTGATTTTACTTTTGATAATTCTTACTTAAAGTGTTTCTGTCACTAAATGGTAGAGATAGGTAGTCTTCATTGATCAGTTCTTCAGCAACTTCCTAAATTTCACTTCTTTAACTCAGGAGGATATCTTTAAGTTACAGAATCTTCTCTACTAGATTACTAAACAACAGCTTGAGCTTCTGAATCACACTTACCTTGACAATATTTCCCTTATTTTACCCAATTTTGATCTTCTGAAATGAAGAGATTTAGACTTATTTCAAACTTAAAATTTAATTTAAACCAGATCAATTTTTTACCTCTTCTAGATTTACTATTTGTGACTATCAGTAACTATTTGTGACTATCAGATTTACTATTTGTGACTATCAGTTTGGATGCAAGAGAAAACTGTTACACCCAGGAGTATCTAATACCTACTTTTTGTCTTAGAATAGTAGAATTCATTTTATCATTCTACATTCTCATTATGCTTGCTAACAAATTGAATTACTGTCAGTCAGCCCAGCTCCATGAGTTTATTAAAATAACTTCCAACTGAAGATATTTCAGATTAACAAAAATTTTTTATTTAGTGATAATAGTGCCCTTAATCCAAACATATAATCTACTCTCACTCTACTATTCTCATTATCATAGGCACATATTTTCTTATATTCATACGTCAACTGTCATTTCTTGCAATTTCTTCATCCAAGGAGCTTATACTCTGAGACTTCACCTCTCCATTAAACCATTACCTACTTTTGACAAATTAACCTAGAGTGATTGAAAGTAACTGCGCCTCACATTAGCTGGACAGACTGGGTGTGTTCACAGGAGGACCCCCTAATCTAATCCCCTTGTCATGTAATTCAAATTAAGCATCAACTCGCAAAGGAGTTCTTGAGATTTAAATTATGGACAACTTGGCAGGCTGCCTTTGCTATGTTACCTCTGCATTCCCTTCTCTCCTATAAAATACTGCCAAAATCCCTTTCTGAAAAAAAAAGTGTCAGATGTTTGCTGACACTTGAAAAAACCTACAAAGATCTATGACTAGTTCACAGTATTCCTCCATGCTAAACATCTATAAATATAATTAATTATGTTTCAAGGTGGATGAAAACTACTTTTGCAACATAGAATTAAAATTTAAAAGTTTATGGGATCTGAGGAATTTAAAAGTGAGAGAAGAGAATGAGTTAAATTTTTAAGTAATGAAAGAAAAAAAACAAAAAGATGATAGAATAAACTCAAAACCGATACATTGTCTAAATTTCTGTTATTTAATGCTTTGGTGAAGAACAAGAGTCTGAGACTTAGATTTTCAAAATGAACGTTTTGGGATTTCAATATTTTTTTAGTCTCTAGTCTCACTAAATTTCAACATGAAACAACTAGTATGTTAGTTCTTAAATTGAAAACTGAAAAATATTAGCTTATGGAAAAAAAAAGATACTCCAACTCTCTTCCTGTGGTAGAGGGCAGCCTTCAGATCCAAAACAAATAAAAAACGCAACAGTAAAGATATGCAGCACAGTACAAGAACATTGCCATATATCCTGAAAATAGTGCAGTTGATTTAATGTAGCATTGTGCTTGAGCTAATAAGTCCCATGTTTCAGGATAGCTAATTACTACATGTGCAGTGCCATGAATATAAGACTTTACTGCTTCTGGCTCCCTAGTTAGCTTGTTTCCTTTATCTTTCTTGTACGGAGCAGAAAAACACCTGACAGGCTGCTTACTTCACTGTGCTTACAAAGGACAGAGGTTAAAACTTAAAAATAGAAGACTATTTGAAACACAAATTTTCATCCTTAAAATCACGCACCTCTCTTGATATCAGTAAGCCTCCTTTAGAGGACAAAATAAATGTTTAGTGAGGAAGTCTCATTTTTGAGTATAAACAACCTAGAGTCTAGTCCTGAGTCTTTATGTTGAGCTGAATAGCATGCCAGGGTATTTATTCTAGTGACAGTTACCCTTGTTTGAAAGCAGCCCAAGGTCAATTGGATACATGGTTTGCACATCTTTATGTTGAAAGTCTGACAAAATGTCTGGTGCTTTTGCTCCGTAACTCTCTTTAGAATATCGAAAAACCAAGAGCTAATTTTCCTAAATTAAACTGGGGAGTTTTGCCTTATATAAACTCTTTACACACATAAAATTATGTAGAAAAATGTATTAAGTATTACAGGGGAAAAATATTGTTGAATAAATTTATAGCTATGCTTTTTATAAAGCTATTCCAGAAAGCTACATATAGAGACCTTAAAATAAATATAAAAAAAAAATAATATCACCTGTACTCCCAGTACAGTAACCTATGATATATACTGCAGGGCGTACCAAAAGTCAAATGATCAGAAGTTTTTCCCATCTTAACATCATTAAATTTAAAAATATTCTGCAACACCGATATATATAATAGTCTCTGTCAGATCCAGAGGTTCAGACTGGTAGTGATACAGAGTCTGAGGAAAACCTCTTTCTGAAGGAGGTGAGGGTGCCAGAGTTCTTTCAGCAAGCAGGTCTTCCTCTAGCCAAATGCTTTCCTCTCCTGACTAGATGTTTTCTCTAGAAAACATCTTCTGTTCTCTAGAAAACATCTGAGAGTCATTTTGGTTCTAGTTATGTTTTCTTATAAGTATTTGTCCTACAAAACCCCCATAATTTATAGATTATGCAAATGACTGTTTCATGATAGTGAAAAAATCAGTAGAATATGAACCCTAGAAACACAGGACATGGAAATGCTATACTGAAAATATGAAAAGAATAGGTACCTTGAAGGCATGATTTCTTGCTGTGCTTGAGGTTTTTTTCTGTGTTAGAAGTTCTAGCCCATTTTAGGTGTTTTTAAGACATAAAAAAATCCAACCACCAGCCCCCCAAAAACCTCAAACCACTCAAACAAAAAACAATACAAAATAAGAAAACAGTGTGTACAAAATAACACAATTAGTATCATCAGCTTTCAGCCGTATCTTAAGGTATGGAAGAATCACTAAGGAAATAATAGTCTCAAATGTACTCATTTCAGAATTGAGGCTTGGACCAAGTTCTCACCTTTCTTTAACTATCTCAAGAAGCCATAGTGGTACTTTGACTTCATTATTGTTATTATTATTTTAATTAAATATTTAACTACCTTTGTGGGGTCAGCTTGTACGCAGCTTTTGTTTCAAAGCCCTAGTTGTCTCACCTGCTTAAGTAATCAGGATTTGCATGCTTAGGATGATTGCCAAAGTTCCTTAGGTTCCAGAATGGAAGGTAAACACAATAATTGCCATGCACACACAACTGAACCTATTAGTAATTTGTTTAAAAGATATAAAAAATATTATAAGATCATAGGCAAATTACAGTAAAAATATAGGAAACACTTTCTACCATCATATGCCTCCTCTTTGTAACCTGCCAAGCTCTATCTACTTTATGAGACATCTGCTGATGGCAGAAGTCTTCTTTCTGGCATCAAATGTTCATTTCCAATTTGTGACAAAAAAATAACTTCTACTAAGTCAGTCTGATAGCTGCAGAGAAGCAGGGGCCTGCAGAAGTAATTTCATTACTACAAGAAAATAAATCATCTACATTTTAGGTAATCTATTCCATTCAATTTTAGGTAATTCCATTCAATGGTAAATCACCATAGTCAAGGCAGTCTAAAACTACCTGCTGTGGAAGACTTCTTGTTCCCAGAAAGGATTCTGTCAAATGCTTATTAAATTAATTTGAGATTCTTAAGGTTTTTGAGATATGAGGCAGAGCTGAATAGAATATCAGAGTGATTAAGTTTTCAATTTATTTTATTCCTGTTGAGTTATGCTTAAAAAACAGACACGTTTCTTTCATTATAACAGTATATGGGCCCATTTCTACACATATCAATTCTAATTACCTTTGAGCAATTAATAAAGATTATCACAGCTTAAAACAACATGTTTTTTAGGAGTACTTTGCCAAATGAGTAACATGAATATTCAGATCATGTGTGCTTTTATCAGAAAAAGTATTGATGACAAAGAGCAATCATTTTTCAAAACCAAAACATTTACTATTCTGCAGCTGATTTTTTTTTAAATAATACTCTTTAGGATTATGTGAATTGTGTTGTGTTCATTATGCTTAGACTCTGTGTCAGGAACACAAAGTGTGGCTCTTATGCAAAATACAAAGTAAAGGGTTATATGCTGCTCTGCTGCAGATCCCAGGAAAAAGAGAGGTTTTTAAAGGAGGAAAGTGGAAGATTATTAATTTGTATGTTTGAAAAAAAGATTGTTTCCCTAACTATTTAAAAAAATATTAACAGAACCACACCAGTTTAATTTTTGTCCTGCAGCCTTATCTATTTAACATCTCCTCTCTGGTTTAAGACTAGGCCAATAACAATAAAATAGATATTATTTAAGTCCTAAACATAAGATTAAGATGAGTCACTTAAGATGAGTGACTTAATTGATATGGCCTTTAAAACTGTAGGTATAAGATGAAAAAGTACAAATTCTTGCATCATTATGTAGAATAATGAAAGCAAAATTACACAACAAGGATATAAAGTTATAAATAAAAATGTGAAATTAGATTAAAGCCTGCTCAGGGATTTTTTTTAATAATAACCAATTAACCTACCCAGATAATAAAAAAGAAAAAAAAAAGTAATTGAAATCATAAACACAAATAATGACATGTAACAACATCCTTTCCATTGAAAGAACAGGTCAGGTTCAAGATTACTAGGGGATTCTGTACATACAGAATTCTATAGGACTCAATGAAATGCATCCCAGTGTCCTGAGGGAATTGGCTGACGTAGTTGCCAAGCCACTTTCCATAATATTTGAAAAGTTATGGCAGGCAGCCAAAAGTCATCAGTGACTGGATAAAGAGAAATATTGAGCCAAAGCTGCTGAGAGACAGCCATGGTGGCTTCACAAAGGGCAAATCATGCCTGGCTAATTGAGTGACTGAATTAGTGAACAATGGAAGAGCTACACATGTCATCCTCTTGGACTTCTGCAAGACCTTTGATATAGTCCACCACAACATTTTTGCAACTAAATTGAGAAGGTATGTTTTTGATGGATGGGCTGTTAGATTGATAATATTTGGCTGGATGGCTGCATCAGAAGTGTTACATTCAGTGGCTCAGTATCCAAGAGGAAACAAAAAATCAGAGGTATTCTTCAAGGATCCATTCTGGGACAAGTACTATTTAATATCTTCATCAATGACAGAGACAGTGAGTTTGATTGCACCATCAGCAAGTTTGCAATTGACACCAAGCTGAGTGGTGCAGCTGGTTCACTCAAGGGACTAGATGCCATCCAGAGGGACCTGACAGAATTGAAGGGTTCTCCCATGCAAATCTCATTGAGTTCAGCAAGTCCAAGTACAAGGTTCCATGCCTGGGTGAGTGTAGTCACCAAGACCATGTGGACTAAGGGATGACTCTATTGGGCACAGCCATGTGCAAAAGACTGGACGATTCTAATATTCTAATTCTAATATAAGATAAAAAATTGGACGTGACCCGGCAATGTACACTTGCAGCTAGAAAGCAAACTCCCCTGGGCTGCAACAAAAGATACAAGGCCATCAGGTCAAGGGACATGATTTTCCCCATCTATTCTGTTCTTCTGAGACTTCACCTGGAATACTGTGGGGCTCCAGCTCTGGAGTCCTCAGCACCGGAAAGATGTGGACGCTTTTAGAGTGGATCCAGAGAAGGTCCACAAAAATGATCAGGGGGCTAGAATATCTGTCCTATGAGGAGAGACTGGAAGAGTTGGGGTTGTTCAGCCTGAAGAATAGAAAGTTCTGTGAAACCCTGAATGCAGCCTTTCAGTACTTAAAGAGGGCTTATAAAAAAGACAGAGAGGCTCTTTACCTGTGTGGCCCGGTTTGAGAGGGTAGCTTTGGATTGGACATGAGGAACCCCTTGCTCAAAAAAGTTCCAGATGCCCCACCATTGGAAGTGTTCAAGGTAAAGCTGGACGGGGTTTTGAGCAACCTGATCTAGTGAAAGTCATCTCTGTCCATGTCTGAGGCAGGACTGACTAGATGATATCTGCAGGTCCTTTCCTTTCTGTAATTCTTTGATCCATAGTGGGGGTAGGATTGGAAGGAAGAACTCATAGGTGACTGAAGCATGGATAAATCTCTGACCACAGACTGCACATTTTAGTTGCCAAAGTAAAGCTGTCTTGAGGCAAGTCTGTACAAAACCTGTCTTAGCTCCTGCTATTCCTCATTTTTTTAGTATGAAATACAACCACACTTCACTTAGGAACTTCAGCTGTTCTTGCATAGTGTTATGTTAAAAATAGCACAGATATCTGATTTGCTTTATTTTGTGTTTCTTTGCAAAGTTAAGGGAACAAAATCTGTGTATTTCCTTTTATCATCACTGAATGTCCTTTTCCAATTTGAGGCATAGGATGTAATATTGCTTTAATTTGAACAGTTGATAGTCTTTCTTCCCACTTGAAATGGCTTGACTTCAGCAATATCTCCTCACTTTTGCTATTACACAAGGAATTCTGCTTTAAATTGAAAAAAGGAAAACAAAGATTAAAATGTACCAAAGATTGACACACTTCAAATGCTGGTGGAATAATGTTAAAATTTTCCACACAGCTCAACTGAACTGGCAGTTGACACTACACTTCACATTCTTGCTTAATTCAATGTAAAACATAGTCAGATCCTTCAAATCATGATTTGTGTGATTTTATAAAATTTCCACTCATATCCAGTAATATGTGGGAGTGAGCGTTTTTTAAAAAAACATATGCTTCACAACTAAGTTATCTCAAGTGCTAATGTTTGAAATACTTTCATAAATATTCATTCTCTTAATATGAATCTATTCTAAATATTTTGTTTATAATTTGGAGTTAAATTGTGTTAGATTTGATGTTGCTCTTTATTAAGCTCATCGCTACTTGTTGAATACTGATATTTAACAAATAAAAATTGTCTCTTAATATATGTAATCTAAAAGACTATGTCATTATAAACTGAGCTGCAGAGTACAGCAAGGCAGTTGTCTATGCTCTGTTAACAATGCTTTATTTAGGCTCTGAACCTTGATTCATTTATGATGCTTAACTTATTTGCACTACATTCTAATGAAAGATGTTAAAATAATGATAGCTAACACTTTTTACAAAAGTGAAGTATAACACTACTATTTTTGAGGCAGTAGTTGCATCATGAAATATCTTTTTTTATCAGGAATTT
Source organism: Clamator glandarius (assembly GCA_033459285.1). Lineage (NCBI taxonomy): Eukaryota > Metazoa > Chordata > Aves > Cuculiformes > Cuculidae > Clamator > Clamator glandarius. The sequence continues at coordinate 756,478 of JAUNZM010000023.1, forward strand.
GGTCCTTCCCTCTGTTTTCCTCATCTCTTTCCCTGTATGCTGTATATTTTCTGCTACAGGCCTTCCTAAAGGCAGACAGGAACTGCTTACAGTAACACCAATAGACAGAAAATGAATTTGTTTTATTAATTACCTTTAAAATATATTTTATTACCTTTTTCATTGTATCCAGGTAGTGTACTTTTAGTGAGGATAGCAGTTGTTTATTTCAACAGATAAGCAATGCTTCTTCAAAGAACTTCTGAAATATTCATTAAGATATATATATTTAAATCTTGTCAAAATTTGTAACTTTCAGAGTATTTTGACAGAAAAGATGTTATTGCTAGACTAAAACTCTCTTCTGACTTTCAGGGGCAGCATGTGGCACTTAACACCTTGTACCCAGGAGCACCTGCCTCTAGGAGTACCCAGTGGCAGAACACAGGCAGGCAAACCAGGCCTTTGGGAAGGCTGCAGTGGTTGATCAGTGCTGGAAATCTGTTAATGTCTGGCCTTAGGCCAGGAGGATTTCAACCTATAAATTGGATAACTCAGTCTGTAAGGAATCTCCGGAGGTTTCTAGTCAGATCTCCTGCTCAGAGCAGGACCAAGTTGCTCAGGGGGTTATCCAGTTGTGACATGGAAACCTCTGAGCATGGAGATGACATAACCTCTGGACAATCTGTTTCAATACTTCAGTGCCCTGAAGGAGAAAAAATATTTTTCTTACAACAGTTGGTGAACATTAAGATGTAAAACCTGCCTACAAAATAACCTAGTAAAATAAATACATACCTAAAATAGGTGCCTAGGCAGTCTTAAGTGTTGCCACCTTTATCTAGAAGCATCATTTAAAGAAAACAGGGCGTTTAAAGTGAGAATAGTGGAAAAGGACAACATAAAGCAATTTGATAAAAAGTTTAAGGTAAGAAAAAACTTTACATTTTTAACCTGTTGTAACTTTCAATGTCTGGCTTTTTTAATTAGAACATTTTATACCCAACTTGTAATCAGAGAGCCACAGAGCTTGTTGATAACATGGTCTTTAAAGACCTAATTTATTTTCATGAATACTGCTAAGAGGATGGGGGAAAAGTAATTAAGTATTATCTCCTTTTTTTCCTAATAACCATAAACTTATTAAATGACTAATAGTCAAAGTGTGTGGATGCTGCATCCATTTTAGCATCTTTGAATCCTTAACACTTAAAGAGAAAGCTATTAAGTTCACAAAATACAAAATAATTTACAGAGCTATGGTAGTCCACTGCTATCTTAGCACCAGCATATACATGTAGTCTCTTTCAAACACACTGGAGTTTCAAGTTCTTTTGAATTTCATGAATAATTGAGAGTGATATTTACAAGAAGTTATCAAGAACTTTGTCCAAATATTTTGCTGTGCAATGAAGCTCCTACTTCCCATTGTTGTGCTGTGACTTCAGCAAAACATTCTCAAATATTCATAAATATTCTTCATAAATAGGAAGTGGTTTCACTTACAGATTTTTGAGACCTGCTGATAACAATTTAGCTGTTGATTTATATTGAAGTATATAGTTTTTTAAGTATATACTAAAGACAATGGCTAAACATTAATCTCAGTTCTAAAAGACAATTTTTTACTGAAAATAGTTATACAAAACAGAAATGCCACACTCAAATGTTTAACAGAATCTATATAAGATTTCTGTAAACTGTTCAAATACAAGGTAATGTAATTTCAGAAGTTGTTGAACACACATGCCCATTAAACCAATAATTTCTGTATTTATACATTTGATAAGAGAGCAAATAGTGAAAAAAAATGGAATATTTTTTGCAATTGGGCACACACAATACCATAAAAAATTGATCATGGTAGTTTACCCATCCTGTCAACATCACTTAACCTCCTTTTCATTAGGAAACTACAACATGTACAGGTCAGAAGCTTTTTTCCATAAAGCCACTATTGATGCTGAGCAAGTGAGGTACTCAGGAGAAAGTAACATTCCTGAGAAAAAAATATGTCTTCCAGGAAATAAAAGGAGATGCGCCTAAGTTTTTCCAAAGCAGACTAAGAAAGCATTATTCTAAGGATAATCTTAGAAAAAATGTTATACTTCTGAAAAAAAAAAAATCATTTATGGAAAACTTATGTTGAAAATTCACAGATATTTTTGGGGGATTACCCATGAAAAGTAAAGGAGTGTCTAAAGACAATTACTATTTTCATTTCTAGAGTGGATAGTATCCTAAATGCATGTAAAGGCCACGAAAGAGGATCTTATCTTACTTCAGTCTTCTAAAAATGCATATTGGGCATTTCCAAAGCCAGCATCTTCCTCTCTGGGAGACCCTTCTTTTGATGTTAGGGAACTGCTTTGCAAATATTTATGCATGGAGAGTGGGAAGAGGAAAGCGCTCACAGAAAGTTACAGTATTATTTTGCTTCTCCTGACATGCACTACTGAAATTTTCATAGAGAGTTTGGTCTTTCATAGATAACTGAACATGAAACGTGATCACTCCCTGAGCTGCTATTGACTACTTTGCTAAAGTGAGAGCAGCATGGTTTGTTACAAGCATACAAAGGCTACCTCTGTAGCCCTTTGATGACTTCACTGTTAGATGGAATCAAAAGATCAAGTAAGTGTTATAAACCTTCCTTGGCATTATGTTATGGAAATGCATTCAGTTAGGTACAATAGTTAAATTCTCATCTATAATTTTGAAACATGTCAGTAACACTGTCAAGTCATGCCATGCAATATCTACCTATCATTCAAAGTCCATCCCGTTAAATAACATGAAAGGTAATAGGAGTACCTTCATTAACTAGTATAGATTTCATAAGACTTTCTCATAGAATGTGCTTGGTATTTTTAAATTAAATTAAAATATACCACTACTACAGGATAAAAAAAAAGTGTATTTAATAGCTAAGAAACCTTATACATATCAATTCTGACAAAGAATTTTTTATTATTTTTTTTTCAGAAAATCTATAGTACATGTTTGGAAAAGAAAGAAAATAATTTTAGGAGCAAACCAGCTATAAAGTTGGTGAAGAGCAAGGTATTTTTTTCCCCAGATTGTCTAGTGTCAAATGTCCATATATGTCCTTCCAACTAAAGTCAGAAAAATAAGTGTCTATTTCAGCTCACTTACCTTATTCCTTTCTTTATTCCATGTTGAAGAATGTTCTTAATAAACTGAAGTAAAAATTATGGAAGTTAAGGTTATTCAGGAAAATGACAAAGTTAGAAAATCTTTAAAGGCATGCAATCATAAAAATTGTTCTGTTAAGCTGGAAAAAATCTTCTTAGGGCTCTTTACTTCATACATTTGCTTTGTAATATTACTGATTTAATTATACCATAGAGCTATCTCAGATGTTATATTGAAAGTATTTACTGACGGTCATCACATGGTAATGGTCCTAAGTATTCTGATACTGATTTTTCCTTAAAACATAACTTGCCTATTGTTTAAAATGGAATACATTATTTCAGGAGAGCTAAAAAAAAAAAAAATCACCCTTGCCCATGTTCAAACAGAAATCATCTCTCTTTTCATGGAAATCTAGTATCAACCTGGTCCCTTTATTTCAATAAACTTTCTTAAATCCATTAATTTCAGAAGAATGCTTGAGATCTCCTCATGTGTGATTCTCATGCACCAGGATCACCTAATGATTCAATTGATAGACAATTCAGATGATAGATATGATTTTAGTGCTGAGCTTGCTGTCAGGACTCAAAAGATGTTTGAATTTATCATTTAGAGCAGTAGTATCATCAGTATCCTAATGTAAGGTACATCCCTTAACTCTTTAACATGTGTCTGAAAGAAATTTCTGGTGCTTCAGAGAAAAAGGAAAAATATAGAATATGAGGTAAGAATAGCTGCTTTATCACCGTCATCTGATAGATTTTAGTCTGTCTCCAGCACAAACATGGATATTAACTGAAATTAATGCAATGTCAGCACAAAAAGTTACTTAATTCTGTGTCTTCCTGCTCACAGAGTTCCAAGTCTTAAATGCCACAGTATTGTATTATTCATTCATTGCACTTTATTAACTTAATTGATCCATGTGAACTTGGAATCAAGGATGGCCTTCAACAAAGTTTTTACTTCTTAAAGAGTCCATTTAAACAATGAGAGGTTCTGGCAAGGACCACCAGAATATCACCACAGAGGGAGTAGAGGTGAGTACATCTGGTGACAGAAAGGATGAAACTGGCACTGATGGGTTGGATATTCCAAGGACCAGTCAATTGGAATGAACACTATTCCCTTTATTAGGGCTGAGGAAATAGGAGCCCCGGTGAAGTGCATTTACACCAATGCATGCAACACAGGCAATAAGCAGGAGGAACTGGAAGTTATTGTAGGGCAAGGAAACTACGACATAGTTGCCATCATGGAAATGTGGTGGGAAAACTCATATAACTGGAGTCCTGCTTCGAAGGGGTGTAAACTTTTCAGGTGGGACAGGAAGGGTAGGAGAGGTGGCGGGGTAGCCCTCTGTGTTAGAGAGTGTTTTGATACCCTTGAGCCCCATTATGGTGATGAAGGGATCAAGTGCCTGTGAGTTAAAATCAGGGGAGCCCATAAGAAGGTGGATATTGTGATGGGAGTCTGTTACACACCACCCAGGCAAGAAGAAGCAGCTGATGAGCTCTTCTATAAACAATTGGGAGTAGCCTTAAGATTGCTACCTCTTGTCCCTGTGGGAGACTTCAATCTTCCTGACATCTGCTGGAAGTACAATAGAGCAGAAAGGAAGCAGTTTAGGAGGTTCCTGGAGTGAATGGAAGACAACTTCCTTGCACAGGTTGTGAGTGAACCGACAAGGGAAGGCGCCCTCCTGGACCTGCTGTTTGTGAACAGAGAAGGCCTTGTGGAGGATTTGATGGCTGGAGGGCGCCTGAGACGAAGTGATCATGAGATGGTAGAACCATCTCTGCCTTTTGTCTGCTACAAAGCTAGGGTAGTTTCACCACACTCATAACCAGCATGACCTCTAACACAATTTAAGAATCTCACTCAGCAAAAAAATTATTCTTGTATGTATTCCATTATAATACAGACTTCTACAACTGTGCAGTCTTGGCAGAATTAAACAGGTTTCACCATATTGTAATATGCAAATATTAATTTAAACTGTTGTCTACTACAATTGCTTATGTTTTCAGTCCAGGTATTCTTCCCCTGAAATCATCTGCTCTGTGTATAGTTTTCCCCACAAAATGTATATTTTGGTAGGAATGGTTGGGCTCGATGATAACAGTGGGTCTCTTCCAACCTGATTATTCTATGATTCTATGTATATTTTTTTTTGATGAGAGACAACTTATATGCAATAACAGTGGAAGGTTATCTATTTGTGATCTTGGGATCTGGTGTTTTCTGACCATTATGTCACTTCCTCCAGTAGCAGTGGCATATTATTCCTCTATGATTACGAAAATTGAGCTTCTCAGCAATTCCAAGTTCATTGGCATCAGTCTTAATGTCAAACAAGGGGAGTTTTGATTGGTTGTCTTTTGTGATACAATCCTCATCTCATCTTTTTGTATTCCCACTTAGAACTCAACTCCAGACACTTCGCTACTTCACACTTAATTTTGGAGATTCGGAGTCTTTACTAAAACTGTCCAAACCATGTGAAAACTAAGCTAAAACACTACAAAAATTAGGAAAACAGCAACATATATTCACCATGAATTCAGATTTTGGGCTACTTCTGATGCTTTTGTATGTCTTTATTACCAGAGAGGCTCCCGCAATCCACAGTCACATTTTTATTTGAAAGGCAAATCCATACAGATGCTGCTGCTGAATTAAAATCTCTACTTTTTTAAATTAAACTTCTGGGAGCATGAGGGAATGCTCATCTTATTTCAGGGTGAATAGAGGCATATTATTATAGAACTTACTTAGATGTTCCAGAAACATAACATTAGAATCCAAGACTATATTTTTTAAATGATCCTGCAACTGTATTGAACTGTTTTACATGAATGTACTTAATCATCTTCTAATTAGTCATATATATAAAGTAAGTAATTTATATGATATATTTAAACTTGGTCACAGAGCAGTGGTAGAATGGCATAGATAATTTTCAAGTGATTTTAACATCACAGCCACCAGATAAAATTAATCTCTTTCCCATGCCTCAATTTCCAACCTTCTACCTACCAATTAGGGAGAATATTTTCTTCACACTGTTGCCATGCCAAGTTTCTCTTAGAGAAAGAATATGTATCATCAGCAGCTTAAGTTTGAGCCTTACAAGTTCCGAGTGTTAGCATTTAAAGAAATGCTATTATTAGATTTATACTATAAATATTTAGCTTAAATTACAATGCTGAAAAGCAAGCACAAGAAGAAAATGGAAGAAGTCTTAGTACTTTAATAGCTTTGTTAAATCTGTATTTTTATAGTATAACCTTAGGATATTCAATAGTTGAAAAGTACCACTGCATTCCCCAGATTAAATTCACTTTGTGACAGACCTGAGGCAAGTAATATTTAATCATTCTCATTTCAACCTACATATCTCGACTTCCTTAAGATGCTGTGGAGTACCAGAAAATTGTAGTAGCAGCGTCAGTAGACCGTAGATCACATACTACTACTGTTGATACAGATATCTTTTCCCTCCAACATTTTGTTTCATCAATTACATTAAATAGTCAGATATTGAAACAGAGAGTATGTTCTGTGGGTTATGACAGAGATTTGATGATAGGCTGCAGGCTTTACCACTCCACCAGAATGTACATGACATCTATAAGGTGAAATGAGTAGCTTGGAGGCAAACCACACACTTTCATATATCTTTCTGATGACAGCTGAGCTAAATATGAAGCTTTGGGCCAAGTAATATGTACAGGGAATTTTCTATTGATGTTGGCAGTAACTTCCATTTTTTAATCAGCATCAAATATAGATACAAATATACCGCTGCAAGTTCACAGAATCACAGAATCACAGAATAACCAGGTTGGAAGAGACCCACTGGATCGTCGAGTCCAAACATTCCCACCAATCCCTAAATCATGCTCCTAAGTACCTCATCTACCCTAACCTTAAACACCTCCAGGGACTGCGACTCAACCACCTCCCTGGGCAGACTGTTCCAATGCCTAACCACCCTCTCCGAGAAGAATTTTCCTAATCTCAAGCCTAAATCTCCCCTGGAGGAGCTTGAGGCCATTCCCTCTCGTCCTGTCCCCTGTCACTTGGGAGAAGAGGCCAGCACCTTCCTCTCCACAAAATCCCTTCAGGTAGTTGTAGAGAGTAATAAGGTCTCCCCTCAGCCTCCTCTTCTCCAGGCTAAACAACCCCACCTCTCTCAGTCGCTCCTCATAAGATTTGTTCTCCAGCCCCTTCACCAGCTTCGTTGCTCTTCTCTGGACTCGCTCCAGAGCCACAACATCCTTCTTGTGGTGAGGGGCCCAAAACTGAACACAGTACTCGAGGTGCGGTCTCACCAGTGCCGAGTACAGAGGGAGAAGAACCTCCCTGGACCTGCTGGTCACACCGTTTTTAATACAAGCCAAGATGCCATTGGCCTTCTTGGCCACCTGGGCACACTGCTGGATCATGTTCAGTCGGTTGTCAACCAACACCCCCAGGTCCTTCTCCTCCTGGCAGCTTTCCAGACAGGCTTCTCCTAGTTTGTATCTCTGCTTAGGGTTGTTGTGCCCCAAGTGCAGGACCCAGCATTTGGCCTTGTTAAACCTCATGCCGTTGGTCTCAGCCCAGCAGTCCAGCCTGTTCAGGTCCCTTTGCAGAGCCTCCCGACCCTCCAGCAGATCCACGCTTCCACCCAGCTTAGTGTCATCTGCAAACTTGCTAAGGGAGGACTCAATGCCTTCATCCAGGTCATTGATAAAGACATTAAACAGGACTGGACCCAGCACTGAGCCCTGGGGAACCCCACTTGTCACTGGCCTCCAGCTGGATTTAACTCCATTTCCCACCACTCTCTGGGCCTGGTCATTCAACCAGTTTTTCACCCAGGAGAGTGTGCGCCCGTCCAGGCCAGAGGCCGACAGTTTCCAAAGCAGAATGCTGTGAGAAACTGTATCAAAGGTTTTACTGAAGTCCAGGAAGATACATCCACAGCCTTTCCCTCATCCAAGAGTTTAGTTACTTGGTCATAGAAGGTGATCAGATTACTCTGGCAAGACCTGCCTTTCATGAACCCGTGTTGACTGGGCCTGATCACCCGTTTCTCTTGCAAGTGCTTCTTGATAGCACTCAAGAACACCCTCTCCATGACTTTCCCCGGTACTGAGGTCAGACTGACAGGCCTGTAGTTCCCTGGATCCTCCCTGTGCCCCGTCTTATAGATGGGCACAACATCAGCACCCTCCAGTCCAGCGGAACCTCCCCAGTCATCCAGAACTGTTGGAAGATGACGGAAAGTTGTTTTAAAAAGAAGTTCAACTGATTTCTTTTAAGTGATATTCTTTCATGTGAGCCAGGAAAGGGCTGTCTGTTATCACATATGTTCTTTAGCAGCAGTTTCGAGTAATTAAAACACCCCACACGGCTTAGCTGAATACATCCCAACAGATAATGGAAAGAGCCATGTCATCTGCTACACCATGGTCTGCAATGTTTCTTGAAGTGTGGAATTTCAACATGTGAAAACATCCTAGATAGGTTGATATTGATTTGAAGTAAGAAGACTTACCATTTTTAAACATCTTTATTTTGTGGGTTTGTTCACAGCCCTTACTACATTGATTCAGATTGCTCAGAATATCTTAATTATGCTGACCTAAGAGAGCTTTTTGGAGTGTTCAATAAACTAATCAGCCTTCTCTTTTTGAATTTCAATTTTTTGTCAACCTTCTCAGGTTTTTCAGCTTGTCATTCAGTTCTATAATGCAGACATCTTTTGAAGCTGATCTTTTAAACTGACAAATATACACATCTCAGAAAGCTTAAAATGCTTTGAGTTTTACAAAAACAGAGGAATATAAATTTATTTCTAATACAGGTTCAACTACAAACTCATCTTTCCAGGTAATAACTGCACATCTCTGAGATGACATTGAATAAGTCTTCTTCATTTAGAAATTCTGTGAGCAGTTTTTTTTCATTAATTTCTCACATTAATTGTTTTTCTTTGGGAAGTGTCGCATTTAGTCTATATTGCACTGCGGAATTATAAAGCAAAATAAACCACAGAAGATTTATCATCTTCAGAAGGTCATATCAAGGTAAGTAATTCCAAAAAAAACCCACAAACACCACCATGACTACACTTATAAAACAAGGATTTTCTCATTCCTTAAGTTTGTCAGGTCATAAAACTGCAGGAAGTATAACACTCAACACTGTTTCTGAAACATTTTGAAAACCTTTTAAGATATATGGGAAGACTAGAGAATACTGCTCTTGGACAAAAGGATTTTTGGAATGTGTTCCTTTTCAAAAAAAACCTTGTGGATGTGTCCTAGACAATGATGTAGTTTCACAAATGATGTTTGACAGAAAAAAACTATATTCTTGATCCACAGTGATCTGTGGGGCTCCACTCTGGACTACATGACCAAGCACTACAATAACTTTTGCTTGTGGGAAAAGACTTCAGTGATACCAATACCACTACTGGCTATATCTCAGATTGGTTTAGTACTGTTTTAATACAGTGAATACAAGACAACTACCACGTGGAGATTTCTTCTTAGGTATTTAATGTGAAGATAAGGGTGAATAGGAAAGAGACAGAGCAAAGCTTCACCCAGCTTTCATGGAAATTAAGTCATTAAGAATCAATTCACAGTGGAAGGATTATGAAAAGACTACACAAGATATAAGAAAATAATCTGAAGTAGTACTAGAAGGGAGAAAGATTTCAATTTCATTTAATGCGTTTGTACACTGTTTAGCTACTATAGTTTTTACATGTAACAAGTATAATAAGATAACTGTACACAATTGTCTTCTCATGTTGTATTAAACAACAACTTTGAGAACTACTTTCTTCTAGTACTTTAAAATGGGAGGATGGTAAGGTCATATGGGGAAAAGAGAGTTCAACTTAACCAATTTCAAACAAAAAACTGTATTTCAAAATGTTCTAAACTGTGCAATATCCAGAAGTGTTCTGGTCACTAGATTTGAGTATGCTAATAACTGAGTATACTTAGAACAAAGGTGGTTGGAAAACTGGTTGGATAGCCAGGCCAGAAAGTTGTGGCAAATTGAGTTAACTCCAGCTGGAAGCTAGTGACAAGTGGGGTTCCCCAGGGCTCAGTGCTGGGTCCAGCCCTGTTCAATGTCTTTATCAACGATCTGGATGAAGGCATCGAGTGCTCCCTTAGCAAGTTTGCAGACGACACTAGGCTGGGTGGAAAAGTCAATCTGCTGGAGGGTAGGGAGGCTCTGCAAAGGGACCTGAACAGGCTGCATTGAGACCAATGGCATGAGGTTTAACAAGGCCAAATGCCGGGTCCTGCACTTGGGGCACAACAACCTTGTGCAGCTACAGACTAGTGGAAGCCTGGTTAGAAAGCTGCCTGGAGGAGAAGGACCTGGGGGTGTTGTTTGACAGTGACTGAACGTGAGCCAGCAGTGTGCCCAGGTGGCCAAGAAGGCCAATGGCATCTTGGCTTGTATCAAAAACAGTGTGACCAGCAGGTCCAGGGAGGTTATTCTCCCCCTATACTCGGCACTGTTGAGACTGCACCTCACATACTGTGTTCTGTTCTGCGCCCCTCACCACAAGAAGGGTGTTGTGGCTCTGGAGAGAGTCCAGAGAAGAGCAACAAAGTTGGTGAAGGGGCTGGAGAACAAGTCTTACGAGGAGGATCGTCTGAGGGAGCTGGGGTTGTTTAGCCTGGAGAAGAAAAGGCTGAGGTGTGACCTCATTGCTCTCTACAACTACCTGAAAGGAGGTTGTTAGAGAGGAGGGTGCTGGCCTCTTCTCCGAAGTGACAGGGGACAGGAGAAGCGTTAATGGCCTCAAGCTCTACCAGGGGAGGTTCAGTCTGGATATTAGGAAAAAATTTTTCACAGAAAGGATCATCAGGCACTGGCAGAGGCTGTCGAGGGAGGTGGTTGAGTCACCATCCCTGGAGGTATTTAAAAGCAGGATAGACAAGGTGCTCAGGGACATGATATAGTGGCAGATAGGAATATTTGGACCCGATGATCAAAGAGGTCTTTTCCAACGTGGTGATTCTGTCATTATATGCCTGCCTGTAGATGTAGTACTTTGGAGGTGGAAGGTGAGATCCTTCTAGTATGTCTGCTGTACCATAGTCTTTGTTGTGTATGGACACAGATCTGGGATTATTCTGAAATTAAGAATTAGTACTTTTAGATGTCTCATCTTTCAAATGCTAAGAGTGGACAAGTTGCTCAGCCAATGCAGACTATTAGCTATTACTTACCAATTTTAATATATTAATCAAATTCCATTAATGACATCCTATGAACTATTAAACTATTGCCTATTTGCCATGACCAAAAATTGTCCTGTTTCAAATCCATGTAATAAAAAGTTTATTTAATCATGCATACCCAGCAGCAGAAAATCAGACATCTAAACAAATAGGACTGCTCTCCATTTTTAACTTTCCAGGTTTTAGTTAATTCTTGGAACCTTGTACTACAGACCTCTATTTTTAATGCTTCACTCTTGTGTGAGATGAATTTTAATTTCCATTTGTTACAAGGAATTTTATCACTAAAGAAATCTTAATCACGACAGTGTTGTCAATCTACCTAGATATAATAAAATTTTAATGATTTGGCATTTCTGGAATTGCTTGAGCCAGTATAGAACTACCTCATATGGAATTTAATGGAGTTTCAGAATACGATTAATGATGCGAGATGTGTCATCTATAGTAACAGGTATCTACAGGAATATTAAAACAGGATCATGAGTGCTATGCTATGCCTAACATAGTTTGATTCCACGGAGAATTTTAAAACTTGTTTTTAAGGCTTCAGCTGTCTCTTCTGCAGCCAGATTCACAAATGACCGAAAAAGACTAAACATCTCAGGAATCAGCCCTTCAACACACACATGGAAAAAATGTTCAGATAGCTGAACTTTTAATACCATAGAATCATAGAGTCATAGAATGTTTTGTGTTGAGGGACCTTAAGGATCCTTAATATGTGGAGGAGTGTGACATCTGAAGTCCAAATAAGTCCTATAAGGCTTCCATAGGAACAATAAATTTTTGGAAAAGGTGTTTAATTGGGAAAAATTGCATATGTTTAGAATATATGCCTAGGAAGCCCTGTGCTTGAATGACTTTAACTAATCTGAAGAGGAAGGAAAACTAAGTTTATTCTATTATCTGCCGCAGATGTAATAACACCGAAATCATAAAAAGAAAGCAAATGAATCAATGCATAGAAACAAATCCAGGCTGCATAGAGACAAAACTACTGAAGCAGTATTCTACAACATAATGTAAGGAGAAAGTGAATTCCTCCATAAGTCTTGCTTAGTTAGCTCTAGACTAAGAGGACCAATGCTTGGAATCTTGTTCTACAGCCTAAAGAATGAAACACGCAAGTGTCCTTAAGCTTCAGTTCTACCAATCTGGAAGCAAGCAGTATTCCCAGAGGAGGTACTGAGCTGCTTGATCTTGCACAACAGCTTTCATTGATAAGGAAAAATTAGTTTTATTTTGGTGCTTTTGTTAAAGTCTTTTGTCAGAGCTATCTTCTAGGGAGTCAGAGACCCAGCAGAGAGCTTCTGTTAATCTGTGGGTATTCAAAGCTACCTACTGCACTTTCGGATGAGTGTTCTCACTGAACTGTAGTCAGTAAGTTTCTTATAGACTTGGACTACTATGCAGCCAAGAGGAAAAATAATAAACTGATTAAAAATACTTAAGTCAGAAGATGTGGGCATGGGTCATGCTCCTGTTCCCCATATTATCAGCTTGCTTTCTTATTCACAAACTGCTAGAGAAAGCATGCATAGTCATGAATCTTTTCTTACTTGTCAGGCCTTAAATACTCGGCTGGAGTCACATAAAATGTTCATAGCACATCGAACAAAAGAATTGTTATATCTTTATACACAGTGGCCCAGTTTAGTCAGTGGAAAGAAAAATTATTTCATCAGCACAGTTTTTGTCTATGGGTAGGAGAAACAGGTTTAAAAACTCCTTTTTGCTGCCCTACCTTGCACTTTAAAGGCTGAGGAGCCAGGACAAGGTTTGCAGACCAAGAAAACACAAAGTAGTCATGAACTGATTAGAAGACTGCCACAAAAGGAGGCAGATGAATAATTTTTTTTTTTTTGTAGTTGTGATTTTCAATTACAGTATTGGAAATCTGCCTATATCCTCCACTATAAACTTAAGAATACTGTTGGCTCTAACAATAAACCCCTTTTTTCTATATTTCCTTAATCATTTGAAGAAACTAACTTTTGAAAAAGGTCTATGAAATGAGAAAAACTTGAAAGCTAGAAAAAGAGATGAACTCTGATTCTAGATTCCATGGAAGACTTACTAAACATCAAAACTTAGGGGCAGAGTTGACATGAACAACAGAAAATATGAGATAAATGGGACAATACTGGGTCGCATATACATGCCAGAGACCCAAGGAAAGAGAACATGCACATAACTTACAGCTTTCATACCTATTTAGAAGTTTAGACTAACAGAAAAGCCTATAGCTGCCTTCTGGGCTTAAATGAAACAAAATTCTTCCTGACAGCAACTCAGGTTGTTTCTGAGACAAATATCTTGTGAAATAATAGACTTTTGCCTAAACTAATGTTCAAAATTTAGTCTTTATACAGTAAATGACATTTCATCAGTGAAATTCAAGGTATAGCTAGTATACCTCTACAGCAGGTGTGTGCTTGAACCACTCTGAGTTGAGGAAAATAGATTCAGCCTTCATAATTCATGAATTCATGCATGGAAAATCAGTTACATGTGCAGTTGCTACATATTCCTCAAGAAGTTACTGTGCTTGAGTGAGTAATGTAAAACATTACACCTTGATGCTTTGCATTTCACTAGAAAAACACCGTGCTCTTGTTTAGCACTTCTTATCAAGCAGGCATTAATCTTTACAACAGCCGGTTACAGCAGATTACTAACAGAAATTTATACAATAATTTATAAGTATTTTATAGATATCAATATTTAGGCAAAGAAACGGAATCTCATGTTAATTTTTTAAATGAATGCAAAGGTCAGAAGTGCAGTCTTGACCAAAAAATAAAAAGTTATAAAAATACTGATTTTAAAAGACAGCAATTTCATAGATATCATTGAAGATGATGATCAAAAGTTTCTGCTCTGCTGTAAAACAGGGTTTCATGGGTAACCACTACAGAAAAATCTGAAAATATTGACCTCCGATCAGTTAAAGCTAATATGACTTTCATAACACTATATCCAGTCACATTTGCCACTTTTAAATAATATATTGGTCCATTTTTCAGAAAAAAATGCTTTAACCTAACTAAATTAAACCTAAAACAAACAGGACAACTACAAAAATGACCTAAAAATCATGAACCACAACTTTCATACTATATTAGAGCCAACTTGTTAATGCTTCTCAAACTCATAGTTAGCCTTTGAGATTAGGCTTTTCTTTGTGTATGTTACTTTCAGAAACAATAATTGACAATTTTTCTAGCAGCAGATTCCCTAAAATGCCATAGAATTCTTTTGAAAGCTGTACTTCACAAAACCTACACTTAAATGAAATAGGAAAAAACCCCACATTTATCTTACAGATCTGTAAATCAGAACATCTTTAGCCAGAAAACTTCCAGGAGAATTTGCCTTCTGGCAGCTGCACAAGACTGTAAAAGCTGGAAGTAGAGGAGAAGCTGTTGGGACAATAAAGCCAGATAACTTTGAACTCAAATAATTGAGTCAAAGGCTAAATCCCAGTTCTAACTTTCTACCAACATTGCCAGTTTCTACATCAGTGTAAATACATGGCTAGTACAGAAGTGAACAGATTGATAAATAGCATTTACTCAAACTTACGGAGCAACAGGTGGGTGAAAATTGTTTTCTTTTGCCAGAAACAAAGTTCTGAAAGATTGCATATAGCTACAACAAGCTTGTCCTAACACTACTGCTCAATGATACACTGACCTCTATGGTTCAAGCCAACCACAAGGAGAGGAGAGCACAGTCTTCTCAAACTGTGTGACAGAAACTGTCAGGGAACCCAAATGTCTGCTTTTTTTGTGACTGGATTCCAGATTGTCTAACCAACAGCAGAAACGCAACAAGGCAATGGGATTGCTTTCTAGAAGATTTTCCAGAATAAAATAAAATCTGATAAAAAATAATGATGAAAAAGAAAGGCAAAGTCTCTAATTCTATTAAGGAATGATGCACAGGCAATAAATAGTAAATTCAATTATGTTAGACTTTAACTCTCTCACCATGCTACAGCTGTTGCTAGATAGATCCCCTTGGCAAAGGGAACACACCATCTGCAAGTCATAAGGAAGTACTGGTGCAACCATGTAGAGCGTAAGGAGGAACTATGTTTTGTGCCACCACTTTACAGCCAGGACAGCAGGCAAAAATACCAGGCTGGAGGATCGGTAACATATTCGTCCAAAGTTTGAAACAACAGTTCAGCATTAGCACCACTCAGACCACATAACATCACTTTCCTTTTGACTTAGAGTTTAAAGTCTATGCCCCTGAAGTGAAAATTGCCCCGTCTCCACAAACATTAATGAAATTCCTGTATTAAGTATTACAACTCAATGTAGTCTGTTTTTCATAAGAAGCTGTTGGCAGAACATAACAGTTCTGAAGAGATGGGTTACTCTAAACTGAAAGGAGTCATCATTTAACCTTTGTCATTGGACTATGGCTTTAGAGAATCAATATTTTTCATTTTGTTCTGCATGAAAGCAAATCTCTTGCCATTAACCCAGAGACAGAATGTCTAGAACCATTATTTAATTTGCTTACTTCAAGGATATATCTTAATAACATTCAAATACCTACAGGATTTATCCTTGCTTAACAGCCTAAAACAATATTGTGCAAGAAACTTCACTATCATTTTCATTTTCCAGAGGTGTCTTTAGTCTATATTTAGTCAAAGAAAAAATTTTATCTTTTAAAGCAACTTCTATTGTCATTATGCCATCAGAATCCAGAATTCTTTTTGCATTATTTATGAGGTCAAAAGGTATAGAAGAAAGTGATTAAAGTTCAGTGGCTCTGGGGATCTCTCCATCCCATCTATTAGTAAAACTTTTGGGAAAATAAATTTCAGATTAAATAGCCAATAGGATTGTAAACAGCTTTTCTAATAAATTGTGATATGTATATCTCAAAGAAGTAACAGCTCAGAGAAAGTGTCATATATAGATGCTTCAGTTAGGATACTCATGACATCCTTGATTATGTAGTTCTTCAGTGTGCTACGTGCTCTCATTTGCTGTACACAAAACTATTTTCAAAACTGGAATGCCTAAAACTCTGTTTTCAGCATTTTTTAAAAAATAATTGTACGTATGATTCCCTGAATAGTCCAGGGAAATAAATGTATACATTTTTTAGAGCAGTTTATTTCATCTGTTTAGCTCCATATGAATCACACTAGCAGTTTTACATTGATTGTACAGGATCTCCAGCCAGATGACTAAAGCTGGGCCAATGGAACTGCACCATAAGGTCAAACCTTAGAAGACTTGTTGATGCCCTCAGCAGGGACAGAATTCACATAAGAGACTCTTCAATTCTGTGAAGACTGAGAGCAAACCTCTGTGGTTTTAGAAATGCATTCTGTAAGTTCCTTAAAAGATCAATAAAGCAGGAATTAAGATTTGCCTTTATGGTTCTCTCACACTGCATCAATATAATAAAGCATACCAACTGTTCTGTCGTGTAACTATACTTTGGGATGATAAGGCATAGTTCTTCAGTGATGTAGTAGTATTATTCGTCTGAAAGGAGAAAATACTCATAGATATCAGAAAAGCCCTAAGCAGTCAAAACCTCATGCTTTATTTTAAAGTAATGGAAAATAAAATAATTAAAATACACAACTTTCCTATTCTTTGTTCTTCTGTTTCACATAAGTAACTGAACAAAAAATAGTAGTTTTGTGCTGGAAATCAGCATGTATTTATTTTAATAATATAAAAAAACTTGATAATCAGGAAGAAGCATAAGCTGTGCTTCTTCTAAGGGTATTCTACACTTCATAAGTAATTGAATCACTAGAGCTTTCTGTATACAAAGGTGTTTTTTATATTCATTAAACTTATGCATACATTTGACTCTATCCTAATACGAATAGTAAAACATTTTATCCCTTTTTCTGAAGCTGTACAACATAACAGAGATTTGAATGAGATTCTGAACAGGGGTAAAATATTTGTACTCTTCATTAAACTTGTTATATCAGTGTGGAACATACAGTTTCAGAAGGGCCTCTTAATGCTGGTTTTGTAGACGCGATTGGAGCTCTGGGAGTTCTTTTTTCCTTGCCAACTTTGCTTCACCAGTAGAGTATGCCTCATTCTCCAGACAACTCTAATCTTAAAACACATTAAAATAATATATTTCCTACCTCCATGGTTATGCAAATTGGATTCAAAGTCCTAGAGCGTGTCATATACAATCAGAAAATTGGACATGAGCCTATGATATCTAAATTTGCTGTAGTCCTTTATTTGAAAGCAATCCTACAAAGTTTAAAACCTATAGAATATTCCAAAGCTGCTAAATTATTTACTTTTTTCTCTACATATAATCCTTAAATGCTGAGAAGACAGAACTAAATATTTTCATGATATTGCAATTTCTGCTGAATTAATGAAAAGACTAATAGGAATATTATTGTACATACATTTATGCACACCAAGAGCTTTCCTAATGGAAGATTAGTATTATTGTTGAGAAAAGCATATACAAATTTAAATGATTTTTTTTTTGCTTCTCTTTCATCATTTTCTTTTATTGTGTTCTTTTTATACACTTCACCTGTAATAATTAGGAACAATGTATTATATACTCTTTTACCTTTGGCAAATTGCTGTGTATCAGCAGTGATAGAGAAATACAAATAAGCACTATATATCTTCATGAAAATCTTTCAAGACAGATTTACAGGAGACCAGTTTATGTTTATGTGAAACAAATAGGAAATATCATAAGCCTGGGAAAATAAAAAACATCAGAATGAAGCAGTATTTATGTGATTTCATAAGTGACACAAGAACTCTCTGAGGCCTGGAAGTCAATGATAAGTTAAAATCTGAGGAGCTTCTGAAGTCTTGTAATATAAACTACATTACCTTTCTGATTAAGAAATTTTACAATGAAAATTGAAATAAAAACAATATAAACTTTTAAGGAACTATGCTATCCAGAGGCAATGGTTTTGACATAGTAGTCTGTCTTAAAATTGATGGAGTTTGTTTTCTAGTTGATGGAGTTTGTTTGTCTTAAAATTGATGGAGTTTGTTTAGGCTTGAGATTAGGAAGAAATTCTTCATGGAGAGGGTGGTTAGGCATTGGAATGATCTGCCAAGGGAGGTGGTTGAGTCACCGTCCCTGGGGGTGTTTAAGGTTAGGGTAGATGAGGTGCTTAGAAGCATGATTTAGGGATTGGTGGGAATGGTTGGACTCGACGATCCAGTGGGTCTCTTCCAACCTGGTCATTCTGTGATTCTGTGATTCTAGTTTCATCAAGGAACTTCAAATCAATTGCAACAGTGCTTCAAATAAGAAAACAGGTTTGCTACATGTAAAAATTTTTTTTTTTGCTTACAGAAGCATAGCTGTTATGGCCAGTACTGCAGACTTTTTTTTCCTTTGGGTCTAATCTTCATATATGCAACACTAAGAGAAGCAAAACCATTGTTAGTAGTAAGATGCAAATCTGCAAGGTGTAAGGAGTAACTATGAGTTTCCTAGAGATGATGGCACAATGTATTGTGGGTTTGCAGTTCAGAAAGCTGCTTGATGTTGATGAACCAAAATAAAAAGACACAGCAGACAAGATTGGGCACAGGAGAAAGTTTAAGTCTTCTTATTTCAAATTGTCTCATGAAGCAAATATGTTTAAGACTTGTGGCTTTATAGCTAGTAGCCTCACATTCCTGATGGAACACTAGATCTGGTGTCATGTTTTGCTGTTTAGTAGCTTATGGCTCAAATATGCAGCAGAAACTGACAGCAGCATAAGCACTCCCACCTCATTTATCCAACAAATATGATTTCAGGTCTTAAAGGCTCAGGAATACTCACTATTTCATAGCAGTGTGTAGTTATCGTTCACAGTGGGAAAGACAAATGGCTGCCTCCAGGGAAAAATTGTTTTTTACTGCAGCTGTAAGAATGGACAGACTTTCTTTCAAGACCTAGAAGACCTAAGGCTTACAGTCTAGAAGTTCTCAGTCTTCCTTAGATGGAAAGGACTGGCAAAAATATAAAAAACCTGAATGGAATACAATAAGCAAAATAAAAAATTGTAAAACTTAATGATCACATAAGAGGACCCAATCCTTCACTAATAAACCTGTGCTTGTAGCACTAAGCTGTAGTATTTTGTGGCCTTGGATATCTGTTTGAGAAAGCCAATAAAATAGTATTAATAATGCATAAGTCTGATACAGAAAGGAATTATTTTACTCTACAAAAAATGGCATGCTACTACCCAGGATTTGTGGAATACTGTAGTATTCCATGGAAAGAACTGGTCTGTTTCAACATAATACCTAACCTGAAGATCTTGTTGCCTTGACAACTGCAAGTGGATTGCGGCGCCAAAGAGTTTGTGTTTGCAGGGCTCACTCCAATAACAGATACAGCTACCAGACAGAACAACGGCCAAGAGCTGGACATGTCTGAACATGTGCATGATCTTGGCTAGTCAATAAGGGGCTGAGTTAGTGAGACGTGGCCCAGAGTGAATAAAGGGGCAAAGCAAGAATGATGACTATGGAACATTCTCCCACTGTACTGAACATCAGATTGACAGGACACCTCAGATACGTGGTGGTAGCTATATGTCTCCCTCCCTTCCTTCCTTCCTTCCTTCCTTCCTTCCTTCCTTCCTTCCTTCCTTCCTTCCTTCCTTCCTTCCTTCCTTCCTTCCTTCCTTCCTTCCTTCCTTCCTTCTTTCCTTCCTTCCTTCCTTCCTTCCTTCCTTCCTTCCTTCCTTCCTTCCTTCCTTCCTTCCTTCCTTCCTTCCTTCCTCCCTTCCTCCCTCCCTCCCTCCTTCCCTTCCTTCCTTCCTCCTCTTTTTTCTCTCATTGCATTCCTCATAACCAAATAAAGTGGCACTTGACCTCATTTAAGTCTTAATTTTGTGTCTGAGTATCTGACCTACATGTATCTGTATCTTTATGACACATCATAAATATCCACTATATTTAATGACTAATCGGAGCTATAGTTGAATTCCATAGGGACTTTATGACTTTATAAAGTACTAGACATTTAAACTGAAACTTTAACTAGAGTTTTTGATTTTTATGTTGAGTACTGGAAGGAAATATTTTACTATCATTAGGAGCAAATTTGTGGTTGAAGCACAATCATAATAGCTTTTCATATGTTAGATGTTCATTTCCTAGTTTACTCATCCATATCTACAAGGTCCAACACAAAAATACCAAGCCTAACCGTATATCTCAGGAAACAAGAGTGGGAAGAAAGAGACAAAGATATGGTTATAGAACGTGTTCTAACCTGTCATAGTAAGACAAGTTCATATCAGTCACTTCACTCAGTAAAAAAGGATACGTGTTCAAATACATTTTCTTACCCTTAGTCAGAAAATGTCAGTGGGCAAGAGTGAACAGTAAGTTGACATCACACCAGCCCACAATGCTTTGTTTATGAAGCAGTTTTTAGCCATTAACAACATTACTATGCTTGAGTATGCAGCCTATTTTTCAGACCTAACTCCCTGTAATTTCTGCCTCTTCCTTAAGATCAAGTTGGTGCTCAAAAAACCCCATTTTTAGTCAGTAGAAGAAGTGAAATCAAAAATGACAGAGAACCTCAACAGCCTTTCAGAAAATGATCTCTGAAATGTTGGTAGCATCATATGCAGCTGTATGTCAACTCAAAGGGGAATTATTTTGAAAGTGATCATGCCTGATTTTCTAGTGAAGCACTACAAACTACCTAATCATAGGGAAAACTTTGTTTAATACTGAAAGAACAAAAATATTTCAAAGTAACTGCCTTTATAAGTCTATGAACTAAACATTTGTTCTTCTCCTCACTGTAATTTCTAGTGTTTCATGAGTACAGATTTTCAAGATTACAATGTAATAGAAAGATATTTTCAGAAAATATTGACATAATTGAAGATAGTTCTTTACTTACTCCAGAAGATCTAAGCTTTGTGAAGAGAAAAGATTCAAGACATGATTATTGGTGAAAGCAATCAGTGAAAATGTTTCCCGGGGGCTTAGAAGCTTAAGTATGTAGACAAGCAAAATTAAATTTGAACTTAACTAATAGTATACCTTACTAGTGAGCCTGTTGGATTAAAAGCTGATGAAAAATGGTCAAAACACAGTACAATGTTTCTTCCTTAAACATGCAGAGACATGGAGATTACAAAAAGAGCAGCTGAATTGTAGAAACAGTATTAATGGGAAAAAAAAAACTTTCTTAAGACAGCTGCAAAAAAGCAGTTCCTTAGGCAACTATGAATAGGAGTTTCAGGAATCTTCCTTGTTAAATACAGATGGATATGCAAGATGTTTGTCAGCAGTAAAATACATGAGAGAACTACTCAGCTCTAGCATCCATCAGAATTGAGAGGATGCTCTTACAACTCCAACTCTTTATAGTACTTCAGAAAAAGAAGAAGGTGGCCTGCTGCAGGACAATTTGTTAAAGAAAGCATATATACCTGTACTACTAGACTATCAAATATCACTCTACTTACTCTATAAAACCAAATTATACTATAGAGATAAAGAAATGTTGTGTTATACCAAAACAGCCATACGGAGCATCTTGGAGATAAGAGACATAAAGCTATTCTCTTTCTGTTTATAGGTCAGGATTCTGTGGATGTACAGGTTTATAGAAAGTGTCAAGGAGTTACTATTTTCCCTCTGCACCTAGAAATAGAAAGGCTGTAGCTTCATAATACCTCATCCAAAACACTGACAAAATGATTTAGATAAGAGCTGGTGTAAAAGAAAAGGTTGAGAAAAGAATAAATGACAAATACTTCATTGGTGTTGAAGGATAAGAGAAGTGCAGTAACAGTCAAGAAAAAGCAAGACATAAGGAGGTGGCAGAGGGTGTTAATGGGAAAAGACTTAATATTACATTTTGTAAATTTTTCTTTTTAGAGAGATTAGTAATAAACTCCTCTGAGTATTTATTTCAGATGACACAAGTTGAATGGTGCAGTTGCCACACTGGAAGGACAGGATGTTATCCAGAGGGACCTGGACAAGCTGGAGAAATGGGCCTGTGTGAATCTCATGAGGTTCCACAAGGTCAAGTGCAAAGTCCTACTCCTGGGTGGGGGCAATTCCCAATTTCAATACAGGATGGCGGATTATGTGATTGAGAACAGCCCTGTGGAAAAGGACTTGATTGATGAGATGCTTGACATGAGCCAGCAATGCATCTTTGCAGCTCAGAAGGCCAACTGTATCCTGCGCTTCATTGAAGTGTGTCCAGCAAGTTGAGGGAGGTGATTCTGCCCTTCTTTTCTTCTCTTCTGAGACTCCACCTAGAGTATTGTGTCCAATTCTGGAATCCTCAACATAAGAAGGATATGGAACTGTTGGAACAGGTCCAAAGGAGGGCTACAGAGATGACTGAGAGGGCTGGACCATCTCCCATATGAGGACAGGCTGACAGAGTTGGGCTTGTTCAGCTTGGGGAAGAGAGACCTTATAGCAACCTTCCAGTACCTGAAAGGGGCCTACAAGAAGGCTGGAGAGGGACTATTCATAAAGGCTTGCAGTGATAGGATGATAAGGAGTGGCTATAAATTGGAGAGGGGAAGATTTAGACTAGACAGTAGGAAATTATTCACAATGAGGGTGGTGAGGAACTGGAACATGTAGCCCAGGGAAGTAGTGGGTGCCCCATGCCTGGAGGTGTTCGAGGCCATGAGTAGCCTGATCTAGCGGGAGGCATTCCTACCCAAGGGGTTGGACCTGGTTGATCTTTGAGGTCTCTTCCAACTCAAACCAATCTATGATTCTATGATTCTATGATTCTATGATTCTATGATTCTATGATTGAGCACAGGAAGAGGTGAGCTGTCAGAAGGCTGAAATTAATCATAATAAAGAATCATAAAATCATATAATCATAGAGTCAGAGAGTGGATTTGGGTAGAAAGGACCATTAAAGGTCATCCAGTCCAGTACCTCTGTAGCGAGCAAGGACATTTTCAAGGAGATCAGGTTGTTCAGAGCCCTGTCAACCTTTCTGCATAGAAGATGTATTCCCTTCCTCTGATCATTCTTGTAGTCCTCCTCTGGAACCACTGCAACAGGTCTGTGTCTTTCTTGTGCTCAGGACTCTAGAGATGGATGGGGTACTCAGGCTGGGTCTCATCAGAGTACAGTAGAGGGGAGAACCCTCAACCTTAAGACTGTGCTTCTTTTCATGCAGCCCTAGGTATGGTTGGCATTCTGAGCTCCAACAACAATACTGTTGACTCGTGTCCAGCTTTTCATCTACTAATACATACATGTTCAAATCACCAGCCCTACTATCAATCCATAGAAACCCTAGTCTGTGCCTATTCAGATGCAGAACTTTGCACTTGGCCTTATTGAACCTCATGAGGTTCATATCGGCTCACTTCTCAAGCTGTTCAGGTCCCTCTTGATGGCATCCCATCCCTCAGATGTGTCAACCACACCACTGAATCACAGAACCACAGAATCACTAGGTTGGAAAAGACATCTGAGATCATCAAGTCCAACAGTACCTGTCAACTATTAAATCATATCCCTAAGCAAATTGAGTTTGTTGTCATCAGCAAACATTTTGAAGATGCATGCAATCCTGCTATTTATTTTACCAATGAAGTGGTGGTCCCAGTATGAACCTCGGAGGGAAACCAGGATCCATCAGGATACAGAGCCCTTGACCAGTACCTTGTGGATACAACCATCCAACCAATTCCTCATCCACCAGTTTGTCATCAAATCAACATCTTCCCAATTCAGAGAGAAGGGTGTTGTGTGGGACTGTGTCAAAGGCTTTACGGAAGTCCAGATAGATGACATTCATAGTTTTTCCCTTTTCCACTGACATAGTCACTCTAACATAGAAACCCTCGAGGTTGATCAAGCAGGACTCAAATCACCTCCCTGTCCTGCATGGTCCTTAGAATAGCTTCTAGGAAGATCCGTTCTGTGATCTTCCCTGGCACAGTAGTTCCCATGGTCTTCCTTTCTGCCTTTTTTAAATACAGGTGCAATATTTCCCTTTTCCAAGTCACCAGGGACTTCACATGACTGACATGAGTTTTCAAATATTGTGGAGAGTAGCTTGGCAAGTACACCAGCCTATTCCCTCAGGACTCTAGGATGCATCTCATCAAGTCCTATAGACTTGTGTAAGTTCAGGTTCCCTGTGTGGTCATGAACCTCAACAGTGGGAGGGACTTCACTCTCCCCATCCCAGTCTTTCAATCTATCCACTTGAGAGGTGTGGGAAGAGAGATTCTCAGAGAATACTGAGGCAGAAGTATTACTGAGTACCTCAGTCTTGTCCTTGACTGTTGGTAGAAGTTTGTGAGTCTTGCTTCACTGGGGTTATATTTTTCAGACGTTGCTTTTCTGTCTGACACATGTGTAGAAGCCCCTTTTGCCAAGTTCAGCCCAGTTGTGCTGTGGCCTTCTTGACCCCATTCCCTAAGAATTCAGGCAGCATCCCGATACTCTTTCCAGGATCCCTGTCCCTGCTTCTACTACCTGTGCGTTTCCTTCTTTCTCTGTAGTTTGACCAGCAGTTCTAGACTCAGCTATGCCTACTATTTGCCTTCATTTCATGATTTCTTACTCCAGGGGACTGAGAGCTTTTATGCTTTATGGAAAGCATCCTTAAAGATCTGCTAGCTCTGTTCTGTTCCCTCATCCCCTTTGCAGTTTCCCATTGGATCGTATTGACTAAGTCCTTGAAGAGCTCAAAATTTGCTTTCCTAAAATTCAGGGTTCTCATTTTACTCTTTGTCTGATGCATATCCCACAAGACTACGAACTCCACCAGTTAATAATCATTTCAGCTCAGGCTGCCTCCAGTCTTGATGTCACTGATTATCTCATTTGCATTGATGACTGTAAGACTTCAAGTGTACTGAATGTTTCCAGCACATCTCAGAGCAATAGACTGAGAGCCCTTGCTAGCACCCTGATCCTCTAATTCTGATCTATCACCTTGCTTCTCATGGACCAGCCTGATATTATCCCCCACCTCTTCAAGTCTAGTTTAAGAATCTGCCAAGACTGAAAATGGGACATTAGGTAAAATTAGAAAAGTTGTTGCTTAAAATTGATAGAGCAGATCCAAAGACTAAAAGGACAATTTCTACTCATGTAAGTCAGACTGATTGTTGGATTTTTGAACTGAATTATAGCAGGGACTTTTCAGTAAGAGTAAATAGCCTTACAAGCAATTAAGCTGTTGTAATTAACCTGGAAGAAACAATTAATTTATTACATTTACTGTTCTCAATTACTGAACATACCACCTTGCAAATGAATTTCTTTCCCAAGTTTGTTTGATTAAGTGTCAGGGTTTCAACTCATGTTCTAAGTTTGCTGTACAGGTGAAAAAAGTGCACATGCAAATGTAAGACAACATGGTTTGACTTTTAGAAGAATTTACTTAAAGAGATTCAACACAGAGAACATCTGTTTATTATTTCACAATTGTTACCGCAGACAACATCATAGATGGTTCTATGAGAGTTTTAGAAGAAATAACTTGAAATTTCAAAATTATACCATAAGATCTTCTCCTAATAACTTAAATTTGATGTCTGTGTAGACATTATTTTATTTTGAAATATGAAATTAATGACACATAAGGATTTCAAATAAAATAAATATAAAGACAGTATCCATATCTACAAAAGAGCAACATCTTCTACTTGTGAGGCAAAATACATCCCTACAATTTCAATAATCTATGTAGATTAAAAACAACTCATTTATAATTATCTGCACTTTACTGGCAAAATGCTTTTTCCTACCTGCTTGTGTTAACAGCTTCTATTATTAAATAAAAACAAAAATATTTCATTGTGGCTCAGTAGTCTTTTTATCTCCCATACACACACATGACATACAGGGAAGTTCTAGAGCATGATCTTGTGTCATTACTCATGCATATATCCAGCTGAAGATGGGAAAGCATCACATTTTCAAGGGTCATGAAAAGTATTAAGATCATCCATCAACAGAAGTAAGTAGGAATGGAGAATGTTCTTATTTTCAAGCTGCAGATAAAATTTGCTTTTTCATAGAAGACCCAGCTCAAGAACTCATTTAAGCATTTGCTATGTAAAAAATGAGAGTGAGCAATCATAATAGCTCTATTTAAGTCAAATATCTGAAATATCTAAAAGTTTTCTGGTCTTGCCTACAAAACTTGGATACAAATTTATACCAATATTTATGCAAAGAAAACTGGTGCAATCGAATAGAAAGGTTTTTATTTTTTAGGAAAATATTTTATACATATATAATATGTATAATATCTGTAATATATATATAATATATTTTTATATATTGCATATATTATATATTATACATTATATATTATATATTATATATAATACATATAATATATGTAATTTGTACATATATGTATATATATGTAATATAATATATATTATATATTACAGATATTATATATATGTACATATATGTATATATTACATCTATAACACATATTACATAATATGTAATCATATATATTATATGACATATTAAATATGTTATTGTATAATATATATAATTACCCATATAGCTGTAGAAATTCTTTCCCATGGAGGGGAACAAACAAACAAACAAAAATACACTCTTAATTTGCATTTCTTTTCAAGCTCAACACTACCTAGAATGGTTTTACTGAATTGTAAATAACAGACTGTCAGTTGTTGTCTCCAAATTCAAATTACTAAGTCTGGTATTCCGCTAGTCCGGGTTCTTTTATATCTTAATGATATCTTAAGAAATGGATTTGAGACTGAAAACCTCTCCTCTTTATACAGTTACTATAGTTGAGCAATGGCTGCATCATAACCTTCTGCTAATGTGCAGTAATGACTGCAGCTAGCCATCCCATCATTACTTTTCCATATCAAGAAGGGGCAGTGCTGCATTGTTTTTAAATAGAGACACACGTACTGCTTTCTGTGAGGAAATAGAAAGTTCTCTGCAAAAAATAAAAACAAACGTTCAGGTTTATATACGTCTCTGTAAATCCTGTTAAACATGAATTTCCCAGTACGGCAGAGGAATATATTTAGTATTTAGCATCTTTTTTATTTTACTCACACTAAACTTCTCATGCAAACTTTTACTGTAAGATAGTTTAACCATAATTTTCATTTATTGTGATTTTCAGTTTGGTATTTGAATTATCTTTAAAGAAGGATGAAATTCTTTTTTCTTTTTTTTTTCCAGGAAAGCTCCTCTTTCATTGTGTCCTGAAAAAATCTTTCTCTTCACAAGGGAAGAATGAGTAATATTTGGTACTCAGTTATGCTAGTATGAGCAACCCCACATTCATATTTAAAAAAAATATATTAAATGGCAATATCTAACAATATCCCTTTACAATCATATTTTAGTTGTCCAGGTCCAAACATGCCACTAAAATTCAGTTACGCATCCAAATGTGTAAATCTAGCTTTGACAAGCTGGATTTTTTTCTTTTGTAAAACATCAAATGTTTTCTTTTTACTTTTATTGAGGCAGAGGTTTACCTTGTTGAATGAATTTGATGCCTATAATTCAGGTGAAAGTGAGTGATCAAATACACATGAGAAAATTCAGGCAGATTATCCAGCTGGACCACTGACTCTTGCTAATTTTGAAAAAGATGATGCTCAAGAACAAGGACAAGGATATATAGTACAAGATTTGTGTACCTGTCTGACTGGGGAGAGCTTCAAGTTGGAGTGGGGTTTCAGTTTTTGCACTCGTAAATGCTTCAGAGCTGCAGCATGTCTATGATGGTGTTTGATGTAAGAGTGCCAAGAAATGCACAAGTGTACACCATGGTTTACCAGTACTCACTGCTGCATTCATGGTATGAAAACATATTTTTAGTAAATGTGTGTACACATTGTGGCAATAACTGCTTTTGCTTTCAAATATAGCAATATTTGTTTGGCAAAATTTTTTTGTTCTAGATGCAAAATTCTCTTCCAAATAGTATGTTGTGTCTATATACTAATCCTTTCCAGTGCAATTGAACAAGTCCAGAATGTAAGTGGCTATTACATGGTGAATATAGTGAGCATAGACTCTTTTTAGCTATTCTGTATGTCAGAAAATAGAATGAACTGCTGAATTTACCTTGTTTAAGTACCCTCAGAAAACAATTTTGAAAATGGTACTTTTAAGTTACAAATGTCAAAAAAATGTAACAAGTAAACATAATGTTACTGAGGAATGATTTTTTCACATTTAAACTTTTATTAGAAAAGGTAAAACATTTCGATCCTCAAAATGACAGAGTAAGCAGCTTAATAATTCAGAATAATTAAAAATCCATAATTAAAACCACATACCCTGTGTTTCACTTTGAATTGAAGCATTATGGTGATCTATTGGCACAGTCAGATTTTTAAATCCGGTTGTTAGAGTTTCTCCATTTACATTTGATGATCATTTTTTGTAAGATAATCACTTCTTATATAAATGCTGCCTCTGTTTGGCTGAAGCTAGAGTTTATTCTTATATTCTTGGACATGCAGAAAATATTAATGTATTAATATGGAGGGGAAAAAAGGCACAGAGGAAATAGAATGCACACTTCAATGCAAACTTCTAATCAAACCAGCCTCTAAATACCCACATAGCACAGAAGCCCATATTTTGTAGATTCTTTTAGTAAGCATCAAATTCATTTACATTCAGGGAAAAGACCAGAGTAAATAAAAAAAATGTCTCTTTAAACTTAAAAGAACAATGGTTGAAATAAATCCTTATCGTGGAAGCGTCAAAAAATATCGGTGTCTTAAGAATTACCATGAGCAATTGACATTTTGACATTTTAATTTTACCAAATTCATTGTAAAAGGCTTTCAATTAAGCTACTAAACAAATCTCTTAAAATGCTACCTTATAGTCCACTATTCACTCCAATATGTAAATACTCAAATAACGGGATCTCATTTTAAAGTTTTTTTCAGAAAACATATTTTGAATTTAAAGTATAGTCAGTGCATAGTATTTCATTTTACATTGTTAATAATAATTAAATATTTTGGGCCATTCAGCAGAAAATATTGTAGCTTTTAAGAAATACAACATAATTTCTACAGGTGTCTCTACTTCAGTTCTTGTATTATCAGTAGTAACAGTGACTAAGTTGTTTACAGTTTTTAGTGCTGATTAAGAAGTAACAGAATTTTTTAGGTTGCTGTGGTAACATCTTCAATTGGTCTCTTTTTACCAGGAAGCTTCATAGAATGTTTTAACAGGTTTAAACATGCTGTCAAACACACTTTACCTAAAACATGCTTTCTGGTACGTGTGTGTTAGTGGTGGTGCTAGTGGTTTTCTCCACCTTTCAGTAAGACATTGATCTAAAGTATGTGATTCTGTCTTGGTTACTAGCTAGATGTTTAACTTAAGGTTGTTAATCTCAAGTGGGAAAATTATTTGAAGAAGACATGTAAAGTAAGTAAAAAAGCAAATCATCCTCTTTTCCTGTAGTCATCCATGAATTGTCTCATAATGAAATATATTTCTAATATCAGGAAAAGCAGCAAAGCAGTTATTTTTTTTTTTTTTTTACCAGATACAGTTCTAGATTTTTTAAATATCTGGTGTCAGATCACAGGAACAAAGTATGAATGGAAACAAAAGGTAACAAATTCAAAGAGACTGTAAAATTGTTTATCATATGTTTATACTTTCTTGTTGTTTATATAACCAAAATAGATATTTGTTCAGCTGAAATTTTTTTCAGTAAGTACTAATTTTAAATTCATGGAAAAAATACAGGGAAGACACATGCAATGCATCTGGAAAAGTACCTATAGGGAGTCAAAGCAAGTATGTCTTTCCTTGGAAAAGACAGGTAGATTGAACACATCCTGTGCGACAAAAAAAAGTCTAGGTCTGCATCCCACTTGGAGCTTCATGTGACTAGAAAGAACGCTTATGAGGACATACCCTTGTGCAGCATGGGGCAGACCCCCTTTCTCAGACTGAACAGGAAAGGAGAGAGTGGTTTGGATGCTCACATGACAAAAGTCCTCTCAACACAGTATGCTATGCTTACCTATGTGCTTGATCTAGGTCCATAACAATATGTCTCGAATTCATATGTAGGTAAACAGCGTTTTTTTCAACTTTGGAAATACATTTAGACCTTCAAAACAGACTGTAAGAGGGCTTTAATATATATTCTCCTTCGAAGAGAAAAATCAAGTTAGGATTAAATGGATATGATACATTAAGACTACAAAAAATTGATTCTCTTGTGTGTGCATATAACTGCCATTAATCACACTTAAATATGAATCTAAAAGCTCATGTTCCGATTAGCTTATATTTTTGAATGTTGGCTCAATGAGACAAGAAATATTAATCTCCAGATTTCAAAAGCTGAAAATACCAGCATATCCTTAATATAGGCCCATATGAAAAACTCCATACTCAAAGAGCTACTGTTGAATATTCATTACATCTATTACACTGGCACAAACATTTTTTGATTCATTCCAAGTTTAGCATTTCACTTTGATTTTGATCATTTTCAATAACTCAATTTTTATAATTGAAAAATATGTCTAGAGGAAATTTTGAAACAAAGATTTTAAATGATCCAAAATAACTCTTCTTCTGTTTTAGAATTTTCAGCTACTGTTTCAGAACTTTCTATGCTCACTTTGTAAATGAGGACCTCCTTGGAAAATAGATTGAAAATCTAAATTACAGATGAAAATTAAACAGAATATCAAACATATTACATTCAAATCTGAAACTTTCTATGATTAATATAAACTTGATTTTAAACTAATGCTAGTCATAATACTTCTAATGGTCTAGCTTTAAAAGGAGGCTATTCATAGTAATTTATGAATGCCAGTTCTTATTCCTGATTACCCCACCTCCTTGAAAATTTACTTACGTCTATATATTTATATCATTGTTCCTGAAAATCAGGTATTTTACCTTCTAAGGAATGCCGTCTCTTATCTTGAAGACACCTGTGGGTTTTCCCTTTACCTTTTGCAAACTGTTTCCTTCAAGGCATCTTCAGTTGTGGATGCTCCATCTCTGGAGGTGTTCAAGAACAGGTTAGATGGCCTTGGGCAGCCTGACCTAGTGAGAGGTATCCCTGCCCATGGCAGGCAGATTGGAATTAGATGATCTTTAACCTCAAACCATTCTATGATTCTGTGTGGCTCTTTAGAAGTACCTTGTGGCAGTCATTGACTACAGTTAAGAAACAATTGTCATAAGAAAATGAATTAATTTATCAGACAATATTATTCAAACTGTAGATTCTTTAATTGCTTCAGTGTAAGTACCACAAACCTTGTCTTGATTCATCTATTTTAAGAACTCATTTTTGTTTTGATTCTTATATTGAGCCCTCCAATATAAACTTTTACTCACAGATTGGAGCTGATTGGGATTTTCTGTCAAAGTTATATTCTCTGAATATATGACTTCTGAAAACTGAAATTCATGGTGGAAAAAGTTGTTTCTTCTCATGGTTCTTCTTTGCACTGTGAAAGATATTTTTGGGGGGTAGCATTGATTATATGTGGACAGATAAGGCTAAAACTATGCTACTAACACTTGGATCTGGTTTCAAGAGTACTCAGTCATGTGACTTAAATTAACATGTTTTCTATTTATTCTCCACAAGATGATAGAATAGTCATTCAATTCTACAGAAGATGAAGTCAAGCTTCCTACCACCTCAGGACATGGAAACAACCTTTAAAGCTTTTTATAAAAATTGGCCTGTGTAAAATTCATGTTATGTCACAGCAACTACAATGAGAAGAGCACTTCATGCCTCTCTTCCCCCCCATCTAACCCTGAGCAGGCTCTACCACGTCTTCTTTCCAAGTCATGTTTGCATGTTTCCAAGCCATAGAATGCAAGATTCAATGCACTTTTCCTTCTAATGTAGGGTCCAGACAGAGCCACATTCAAGAGATTAAGATGAGTCTGTGGAACAACACTTTTAAGCACATCCAGACAAACAACAGCACCAAAGAACAATCAAATATTTCTTCCTGTACTCATATTAGCGTATGGTAGGCAAGGTATAAAGAAATCAGACTCAGTAGCCCTCATATATTAATCTAAACATCAGTATTCCAATAAACACCACAAACACATTTTATTGTTAATGACTTGAGTAAGTTGTCTATGTTGCATAGGTTGTGTATGTTACTTTTGGAATATTTTGAAGGCAGAGTTAAATGTGAAATGACAATAATCTTGTGAGAAGGAAACCATCTTTCTATTTACAATTTAAGACTTGGAATTGTTAAGGAATTACTTTTTTAAAAACTTTTAAAATGTAGATCCCTAATTGCACTGTTTCCAGCCTTTAGGAATATTTAAAGAGAAAATAGAAGGAGATATAAACACAGAATAAGTCTGCAATTCCAAAGACTAGATTTTTGTACTTATCTCTAATTTTTCCTTGAAAGAAAAGTACAGCAAATCCAAAATTCTTTAGTCCGTTCAGCAGGTATAGAAGACAATAGAATATTCTAAATGGTTTCAAATTTGGGGGGTTTTTTAATCTCTTTCTGTAGTATTTTATAATATAACTTCATGTTTTATAACAGTACTGAAATTTGATATATGAAATATCAAATATAGTGTTATACAAAACTAGACAGAAAAAAGGAAGAAGCAAATTGCTGTGGCAGAATGTTACACCTTTTAAAGATGGAGATATTAAGGGCTCTTAGGTTTACAAAAAAAAAATACTATAGTTACTGCAGTGAGTTTTAATTTCACGGTTGTAGTTGCTGTTGGACACTTGACCCCCAATATCCAAATAAATAGAAAATGTATTATTAATTACAAGATACATTTCATTCATATAGATACATTCAAGCATATGGATACATTCTGCATACCTGCAGAAGCTTTGTAAGCAGCAAAGCTACATTCTTTGCATATGACCCGAGAGGTATTTACTAGTTTTCCAATTAGGACCTGTTGAAACTACTTTCCACAATAATTCTTAACTTAAAAAAAAAAAGTTTGACATTCAGGGCAGACACTCTCTGGGTCAGTGACCCTAACATGAAAAGTTTTGAAAACTGCAGCTAAAATCATATATTTTACTTAATTGACATAATTCCAGTTTTATAAGCATGGAAAGCGTATATTTTAAAGATCAGGTATATACTTCTTGTCACCTTTTCTTTTGCTCACATTCTCACAGTCCTTCTAAAAAACAGCAGCAGAACCAGATTCAGAAAAACATTTGTATTCCCAAATTACCCTAGATCTGAATCCAATATTTCTCTAAGTCTTTTTTTTCCAGTTTCCAGTGAGTGTTAGGTGACTCCATTCATTTTATTTTGACCAGTAAAATACCCCAGATACTAATGTCCTTTTAAACATGGCAGTGCTGAGCAGCTCAAGGAAAGATAGAGCCTGACCTTGCAGGATGCCAGAAGTAGTCGTCTGGGTTCTTCATCTCTGGTGATTTCCCCCAGCAGGTGATACACCCTCATTTTTTTTATTCCAGTTTTGCCCTCCCCCTAGTTTTGAAGAAACTTTGATTTCTGGATGTGAAAGAAGCAAAATTCAAATTTCTATCCTAGTGCACTCAGTGGATTATTGTTCAGTGAAGAGATTCACATTCTCAGATATTCCAGAGAAGTCTATAAACACTTATTTTTATTGTAATGTTATGACTGCTTACAGAGGATGGATAAATGTCATCAGCAAAACTGATATGATAAAAACACAAGCCAGGTAAGCTATGACCTTTTTCAATTAGCATTGAAAAGGAGATTAAAAAAAAAAAAGTAAATTACAGATACATACACAGATTTTTGTCATTTTCCATCTCTTTTTTAGCAGAGCTCATCTTTCAAGTCTCCATGAATTCTGATAGACTGTATGCATCAACATAAAATATTGAATTCATTTGAGAATCATCGTTTTTAATTAAAACTCTTCTTTCTATTATTCCTTGCTATCTGTAGCAGACGCAAGTTAGTCAAACACAGCTACATTCAGTTTGACAGCTCAATATTATAATTATACAAATTTTGTATTAGAATACTAGGTAATTGAAAATTCTTACTTGTAAACAGCAGTCTTGGGAAAAAGCACTGTTTCTAGCAGTAACTGCAGGTGTTTATACACACTATACTTTTAGAAATAATTAGTTTCTTAGTCTCTTGGATGCAGCTTTGAAACCATCAGATAATAGAGTCATAGCCTGTCCAGGTCCCTCTGGATGACATCTCATCCATAGATTATTGTGTCAAAATAAAATTTCAGTTTCTATGTCTAAAAATGTAAGATTACAATTTTCAGAGGCCAGATAATTTACTGATATTGAACATAAAAGAGGCTAAAGATCAACTGCCTGAAATGTGTGTATGCTAATGCATGCAATCTGGGAAACATACAGAAGGGACAAATGCTCCATGTCCAGTCAGAAAGCTATGATATCATAGGAGTAACTGAAATATGGTGGGACAATTCACATGGCTGGAAGGTCATGATGGACAACTATAAGCTGTTTCATAAAAACAGGCAAAAAAGAAGAGATGGAGCTGTCACTGTCTGTATTAAGAAGAAGCTGGAATGTATGGAAATCAACTATGGTATTTGTGAAAGCCTTATCAAATGCCTTCGGGTCAAAATCAGAGGGGGCTTCTCAAAGTGAGATTTTACAGTAGACCTCTGCTATCAATCCCCAAAACAAGATGAAAAGGCCAACAAAGCAGTATTTGAGTTACTTAAGCAAGCTTTGGGTTAACAAAACCTGGATCTCATGGGAGACTTAACGACACAGACACTTCAACGCAGCAGTTCACATGTCACACATGAAGTTCCTGGAATGTGTAGAGGACTTGTTCTCACACAAACTCTAGTTATGCCAATCAGGAATGTGGCAGTGCTAGATATCATGCTTGCAAACCAAGTGATCTTATAAATTTTTTTGTAATATCTCGATTAGTTACAGACTTGGCTGCAGCGATCACAATATTGTGGAGACTGAAATACTGCTGACAGCACTGAAGATCAGTTCCAAGACCAAAGGTTCAGATTTTACAAGAGTGAACTTCAGCTCACTCAGGGCTCATTTGGAAGAGATCCTATAGGAAGCTTCCATGAAGGATAAAGGGACAAGTAAGTGTGAGAATGTTTCAAGTACTCGAGATACATGTAAAAAACAGTTTATCCTCTCTAAAGGCAAAGGAAGTAGATGGAGCAACAAATCCCTTTCGCTTACCTGCAAGCTTCTGGGTATGCTCAGAACCAGAAGGGAAAAGTACTAGCGATGGAAAAGTGGTGTTATAGTGGACGTGTCTCTGAGCATATGAACCTAATAGAATAGAGCTAAATAGCAGTAGGTCCATTTAACAAGCATTGTCTTGTATGAATAATCCCCTTGAAGGAAGCTGAACAGATTTTTGAATAAGATATAATTCTATTTGAGTAACTGTGCTGCAATATGGATCTTTTTGCTTTCATCCTATTACCTGCTGTAATGAAAGCAGTAAGATACCCATGTTGAAATATTGTTAAAGTGTTTACAGCTATAATATCATTGTGGAACACAAGTTTTCAGTCAATTTTATGGAATCACTACTGATGTAAATAGAGATCCTTTCCCCTTCTTTGAAAGCTTCATGAACTACCATGAACAGATATGAAACTATGAATGGAAAACAAAGACAATATTACAAAAGTGCTTCTGGAACTAAACAAATATCCTTATTCTAT
Source organism: Clamator glandarius (assembly GCA_033459285.1). Lineage (NCBI taxonomy): Eukaryota > Metazoa > Chordata > Aves > Cuculiformes > Cuculidae > Clamator > Clamator glandarius. The sequence goes on from JAUNZM010000023.1 coordinate 792,620, forward strand.
TTCACTGCGTATTTTATCTATGTAATAGTAGTAGTGCTACACCGTATATAATGGCAAATATACTAGTGTCAGATTGTATTTAATTTAAGACAGATAACTCAAATAAAAGGGAGAAATATGTGTAAAATGTAACAAACTCTTCTCCCACTACAGGTGACAGCAACCCAAGCCATTGCTTCATTTTTTCATTTGATTATAATACTGTATAGAAAGCATCTCATTACATCTCAAAAGGAACCATAATCTTGCAGGAACATTTTATTGTTGACCACCTCTCTGTGTCTAGAGAGGTTTTCTTTAATGTCTTTGAGAATGATCCAATAGCTAAATCACCTCTATAATGCATGCATATCATATATACATTACAACTTTTTGACAGACCTAAAAAAAATTTAAGTCAATTAGTGACCCCAATAATTGTTTAGTGACCTTTAGCATGTTGTAAACCTTGATCATTAAAACTATTGCATAAAAACCAAGAAGTTTCTAAAATACTATGAATAGTTATTTATTATATGAATAAAATGCAAATTTGTGTGTAAATATTTAAATGAACTACCGACAGTTTTGCCATAATTCTCAGTAATACTTTGAGTTGCAAACTTACACGCATTCAAGACAACTTAACTGGTGAAATGCAAGACACAGATGTTGATATTCCATATTGAATGTGCTGATAGAGTTATAACAAAACATACTGTTCATCCCTTTATTATCACAGCAAAGATAATGAGCAGCAGAGATGGAATAGAGATTAGTTTTCTTTCTACAGTTACATGTCTCCTGTCATTGATGTTGCTTTCTGAAAACAACTTTTTTTTGGAGCATAATAGACATAATGGAGAGAAAAAAAGCTCTTCTGGTAGTTGTAGGAGACTCAGGAATTCACTTAGTGTATGAATGACAGTGTGAATATGTCTTTTCTCCTAGACACAGATACAGAGCTCACAACTGTTCATTTTTTTCTCATTTTGATCTAAGGAAGGCAGAAGCAGATTTTTGTAAATCTGCACCCTTCCCCACTCATAGCAGTGTTTTTTCATTCCTGAAATTTAGATTTCTCTTTGACATTTAGCTGGTTTTCAGCTTGCTATTTTCTGTCTTTTTGGGAAGTGTGTTTTCCAGGAAAGATCCCTCAGTTTATCCCCAACAGAATGAAGAAAACATAACTCTGCCTGTAATGTCATTACATATTTCAACCCCAGAGCTTGTTTTCAGGATAATAGGTCATGTTTTTCCCTCCCCTAACATTTTGACTGCTTTGTTTCCTTCATAGCTCTACATCTTCAATTCTCCATCTCAGAGAGAGAGCTACTTTTGAGAAGCTACACGAATGATTGCAAATCACTTTCGCTGTTTCTAGGAAGGGCAGAGGAGGCTTTATACAGTAAACCTTTGCAAAAGGTCACTAGATTTGGGCAGAGTATCATGCAGTGTCTAACTTTCACAATGAGGACACAGTGGTATGTGTGTCCCTTATGCCACAAGACTTAAGGAAAACAGTGAAGTGGAAACTCAAACTGATAAGAATGGGCAATCCTCTTCCTACTCTCCATTCCCAACAGCAAACAAAGAAATGCCATAATACTCTTTGATGTTACACAAAACCTGTTATGTCTGTTTCTTCAGGCATGTACTATCTAAGATGAGCGTTAATATAGAGATTACTACATGGAGGATTTCTTTTTATTTAGACTTTGGACCTTTCTGCAACAGACATGTTTTCAAAGACAATCTCAAAACAACTGTGATTGTAACTCTCTGTGCTCAGCATTACACTTGACAAATTCCTGAACTAGAAATCATACTGAAACATGATTTTCAGCTGGACTTTCAAATAAACTCATTAACACATGCCTAAATGTAAATAAGAAAATCATTTGCTAATGATAACATTTTTTCTCTTTATGCACAACATAACTTTGGCAATTGTTCAGCAGATGCTAATTCATGGTCTTGAAATTTTAGCTTCTGTGTCTTCTTCTCATTTCAAAACTCTGTTCCCATACAGACTAATGACCTTCAAATTCTTTTGAGACCTTTCTTTTTTCCACATTATTTTGGAGTTCAGAGATAACATTTTGGACCTTATCACAGTCAGATGAGTATTTATAGTAGTTGCCGAAAAGTAGACACTGTTTTAAAGCAGTCTTAAGTGAGTTAAAAGAATCGTCACAAACAGCAGTAAGTGGGATTTGATTTAGAGGAAAAAGTGAAACAGGCTGTTTTCCAATCATAATATAAGTATCTGTTCAGCCTGGACCCACCACCATTCTCTTATACAAAATGAGATAGAGAGTGACATTTTATGTATGTTTCATTTCCAATTTTTTTTCTGTATCACTTAGGATTAGTGCAGGATGTTTACTTCTTTATGTGATTCAAACACTTTTTTCCATAATAGTAATATAGTGACTTGAAGCATCAAAAAATATCAAAGACATCAGTAAACTAAAGAGCTTTTCTTTCTGCCTTGCTCCTAACTAGTCTTCTGTAAGGCCTAATGGAATATAAAGAGAAAAGGGGAGAGGAAAAAAAGAGATATATTACTTTTCTTCATCCCAACACCTGCGTAGTTTTATATAGACTAGATTAAGCCAGGTTTTTTAGGCCACAAAGTAAAAGTTACGGTAAAATGCAGCATTGTAAAGTTAGCTTGAACCATGCTTTAATAACACCATCATAACAATAGTGTGTTAAAAATTAACATCTAGATAAAATAACCTGATTTATTTGGGAATTTTGCTCAAACTGTCTGGAGCATATAACATTGTAGGACATAGGCTTGTTCCATAAGAACAGTAAATTTTATACAGGCTGTTGCAACAAACAAACAAGTGAAAAACAAACAAACAAACAAAAAACCAGAACAAAACCAAAAAACCCAAGGTCTTAGTAGGCTCTCTTAGTAGTTTAGAAGGTGAGTGGAACTATTCTATTAGAAACTTGAAAACACAGATACAGGGAAAGGCAGGTACTTCTAGATTGTTTAGCAGTATTTATTTTGCTAATATAATTTCACCAATTGTAATAAAGATAGTTAAGTTAACTTGGTAAAATACCGACATTTGATCTTCATGGTGTAAGGTTTCTAGTTTCTTTATTTTTTTAAAAGTGGCAGTAAAGTTTTTAACTTTCTTTGGTTTGCTTTCAACAATGTATTATTCTGACATCATACTATACAATGATACACAAAATCATTAGTCATAAAAAAGGACTTGTAAATTCCTCTTTGAAAGACAGCTTGTTATGAACATTCTGTGTTGCTGCATCAATTTGAAAGGCTAATCTAGTCCTTTACTTTATTTCCATTTTTTTCCTTACAAACAGCATCATGAATCAAAATGTCACATACCTCACTTTACATTTACGTAAAAAGAGGATTAGATTTAACAATTGCTCTCTTTGAACTCATTATTTTAAGAACTAATAGAAGCAGTAAAATCAATGTATTTAATGGGTATTGTAGTTATTTTTTGTGATTATATCATCATTTCTTAAAGTAATATATTTTTGTTCTTTTGTTTTTACAAATAGTTCTTATGGTTTCTGTTTTCAGTAATTATTCTAATGAGTTTAAAAAACAAAGCTTCATGCCTATAACCTAATAAAAATATTGAGTATTATGAAGACTCAATTTCTTTCCTTTCATTTGAAAAATAGAAGCCTTAATTGGCATTTTAGAAGTTATTTTTTGTTGAAATAATTTTTACTTGTTGAAAAAAATGTATACTTTTCCTAAAACTTGGCCCTGATTTAAGTTGTGTTTAACCTCTACAGACCTTGATACCAGGTGTTAAGAATATCTTCAGGTACATCCCAGTATGTGGGGACTTCAGGTGTTTCTCTGTGCATATAATGTTGCTGCTAGAAATGATTGAGGGAATATTTAAGTATACAAGAATATAAAAGTAAAAGTAAAAACTTAAAATTTTAAATTTTTAAAAGGCAAACTCTTAAGATTTCATAAAAATAATTCTCTTCCATGATTCTGTTTTGGTTTTATTTATGTTTTTCTCACTCTCTACAAATAAGTTGTAATAAGTCTGTTTCTGCACATTTGATTCTCTATTAATTCTGATATTTACATCAGCTAATTAGTCAGGGGTCTAAAATGAATATGTGAAGTTTTGACAGAGGCATCCACAAAACAGACAACTAGTCACTAAAAATAATCTTTCCCAATCAGTCTTTTAGAAGGATGATCCAAAAGGTGCACAATCATTCTCCTACAAGATGAAGGCTGTCAGTTCCAAGGAAGTTACCTTGCACAGCATTGTGATTCAAGGAGAAAATCCCTGACTGCTGACCTGATGGTCCAAGTGTGACCAACTCAAATTGTGTCTCCTGCTGGATTGGCCACATTTGTACATAACTGAATCTGATCTGTGGTCAGTTCTAATGGACTAGGGGTGTCATCTTCAGGGAACTGTGCGCCTGGCAACAGTTATCTTAAGCATATGAAAAAGGCAAGATAAGTATTTGGAAGAGTAATGACATTTCAACAACTGGAATGCCTTAGAACTTGTTGGGTATTTGGCAGCCCTGGTATATGTCAGGTCTTTGCCAAGGCTGGTTTTCTTGTCACAGCAGTACTCTCATGCAATCAATGTATCGGGATATTAGTGAGTGGATTCACAACACTATAAGAGTATTGTGCTTTAATGTATTTTACCATAGAATCATAGAATCATTAAGGTTGGAATAGACCTCTAAGATCATGAAGTTCACCTGCCAGTCTACCACCACCATGCCTACTAATCCAAGTCCTGACATGTAACTCCATACAGTAACTCTACCACTTTCTTTGCTGAAAAAATATCAAATGTAAGTTATGAATTATTTTTTTTTAAGGAAATAAGGGACATCATCTACTGGACAACATTGCTCAAAGCCCCATCCAGCCTAGCCTTGAACACCTACAGGGATGGGGCATCCACAATTTCTCTGTCCACCTTGTTATGTTGCCTTACCATCCTCACAGTAATTTAAATCTCCTGTTTCAGCTTAAATACGTTACCCCTCTTCCTATTACTATACTACCTGATAAAGAGCCTCTCCTCAGCTTTCCCTTAGGCTCCCTTTAGGTACTAGCAGGCTTCCCAGAGCCTTCTTTTATCTAGGCTGAACAAGTCCAAGTCTCTGAGCCTATCCTCATGTGGAAGGTGCTCCAGATCTCTGATCATCTTTGTGGCTCTCCTGTACACTCACTGTAACAGATCCATGTCCTTCACATATTGAGGTCTCCAGAATTTAACACCTCTCCAGGTGTGGTCTCACAAGAGCAGAGTAGAGGGGCAGAATCACCTCCTGACCTTGATCTGCAGGTCACACTTCTTTTGATGCAGCCCAAGATACGATCGGCTTTCTGGGCACATTGCTGGCTCGTGTTGAGCTTCTCATCCACCAGCAACTCCAAGTACCTGTCTTCAGCACTGTTTTAAATCCAATTGTAGTTGACTTTTTATTGAGACTTCAGGATATAAATGGATGTTCATTAAAGATAAGACAAAGTTAATGGAATATCTAGGTGCATAGTAGCATTAGTAATGATCTTCACTTCTTTGACTGACATGTCTTCCTTGTGTATCCAGACCTGGAAAACCAGGTGAATGGTGAGGTTAACATTCACAGAAATATAAGTCGTAAGAAAGAGTTTTCCACTACAGTTTTCGCACTAGTAAGATCTCTTTTTGCCAGTTCATCACTTGGACATTCAGTAGATTTCATAGACACAAAGATATTAACTTTGGAAAAGAAAATACAATTCAAAGGCAAGAAAATAAAATCACAAATAATCTCAGCAACAATGTGTGTGGAGGCATATAAATGCATTTGATCAGTGACTCAGGTTTTAACTTCAAATTTATACATGTAGAGTTTTGCAGAAGCATCTTTAGTTTTACTTTCAGTGAAGCAGAAAAATATATATTGAAAACTGTGCAAAACAGAAGTAACATAAAGAATAACAGTGGACAATGTTTTTCTTTACACTACAGAGATTTCACAGATAAAGCAAGCTGCATAACATCTTATTAGCAGAATTTTAAGTTTTCATTGGCATGAAACATGTAACTCTGTATACAGTTTATTTGGTGTCAATAAGGGAAGAAAAAATAATGATACATATTTCTGCAGCTTAGAATAACTGCTGGAGAAAGTTATACTCCCTGTCATCTTAGAAAGAAGAGTAATTTGAAATTCCCTAAAATGGTAAACCGCTGAAATGCACTCAATCACAAAGGTTTTTACAGTAAACACAAAGCAATCTTGGTTTAGATTACAACCATACAATCATCAAAGAATATTTTCCAACTAAGGCAATATTTTTTCTTCAACAAGGCACTTTATGCTGTCTACTTATATTGTCTTTATCTCAAGTCTGCTTCAATTTAACACGAGACCAACCTTTATTTGGCTACAGGGCAAGGGAAGGGAGGGAATTTTTAGTAGATTTAACTTTGCTCATTTATTGCAGCACAGGCTACTAAACTCAGTAGAAGAGCTACAATTCTTAACTAGAAGAACAACTACAGTTCAATTAAACTAAGAGAATACTTTACAGAAGTGTTCCAAACTATCTCATAATAATCTACTGAATACTGCATACAACAACTACACTTTTAATTAATTTAAATCTAAACCAATGTGTCTGAAATGTGTTATGTTGTAATTAAAATTAAATTCTTTATAGTTCCCTCCCAGATTGATATTAAATTATTTTTAATTCATTTTAGAAAGTCATAAGCAAAACTACAAATTTAAAAAATAATTCAGATCACGTCACACTTTTCCTTACAGAGCAGTATGAAAATCTTAAGTGGGAAAACTCATAGTCTCACTGATGGGTACAGGAACCAGTAAAATCTGCTGTATTGAAATTCCTTCACATATGCAAATTTAAAAATTAAATTGTCTTTTATTAACATTGCCTCCATTAAACTACCTACATGTTTCAGTTTAACACATAAAATTATGGAGTTCAAAATTACATCCAGAGGCTTAGTGTTACTGAGTTAGAGCAGAGGCAATTTTAGCCTGGCTTATTATTCATATCCATTCAATGAATCTCTCAGAGCTTTAGGAGAAAATTTAGCATGACAGGTGTCATTTGAATTGAACAAATGCCATATAATTGTCAAAGTATTGACTTAAAGCAACCAGTCTAAACCCAGACCAGGGTTTAAAATGAGGAGGTGGGAGCCAGCTGTTGGTATTGCAGAAACCTTACTTCACAAACTACATGGAGGCTAGCATTTGACAAACTCTTCTGGCTCATCTGAAGCTACAGCGTTTAATGTGCTCAATGGTACTTTGCCATCTGTCCCCATTTGCTTGGGACAGCATCTCGGTTTAGTGACTGGCATTGATATTTCCTAACTGAGCAGAATACTCCTTGCTTTGGGTTAAAGGCATCATTGTGCACCGATCAACAGAGACATTCAACAGCAGCTTTGAAAGCAACTTTCCATTCAGAAGTTTTGCCTCTGCCTGTGCACCATTTCAACTAAAACCAAACAAGGGCATTTTAGCAGAAGTCCGGTGAATACCTTCACAGTTTCATCAGTGCCATAATATGACATTGCTTACTGGGTTTTGTACTAAAAAACCCAATTATTTTATTAATTCGGAAGTCAGTTATCTGCAAGGGAAAAGATAATTGGAGGCAGATTTTCAAATAAATATATAGTAATCAAAAATTAATCTGGACATACTGGAAGTTAGTGGCAAGGTTCACATTTATTACAAGGGAACCAGGATTTCAGATTTTCTGCTTCATCGTTTAAGGTTCTTGAAGTGATACCTAATGTTTTTGGACACACGGTCTTTCTCTGAAATGAAAAAAAGGCATTGTAAAGACTTAACAAATTATTTAACTTTCCTCCTCATTGTTCTCATAATGTTTTACCTTTAAAAAGTTTCCTTGATTTTTCTATTAATATTAAAATCCTATCAAACTTGCACTGGACAAGGAATAGAAGGAGTGGGCTCCACCAGAGGAGAAAACAAGCTGAGAGCAGAGGTGGGCAGGTACAGTCCCCTTCACCAACATGGGAATAATCCCACAGGACCTTAAGCAAGAAGGGCAGAGCAGATTTAGCAAGAGTGACTGGGATCAGAAAAGATTTTAGATTACCTGACAAGCCCACAGTAATAAGGAAAGTCCAGGTCAAGCCAAAAAGTCAGTTCAGTTAGTGAAAGTCAGGATTTGGTCCAGCAACTGGAACAAAATTCAGCTAGTGTCCCAGTGGCCACCAGACAAGCACCCAGTAACAAACAAGGCCAAGGTTGACACAGAAAGTGGAGGTTAGGATGATGGCCAGGGGTTGCAAATATTTCCCACAATTCTTAGGCAGAAGATCCAAGGCTTAAAAACTGCTCTTTAGGCAAAGGCACACAAATCCCTGGAGCAAGTGCTATCAGGGTCCGGTCATGACAGGCTACCTGGATCTTCGGGGTGTAATTCAGTTGGAATGACAAAGGGTTTTCTATTTTGAAATCTGCCTTTTTTTCTATTCTACATGGCAATTACCTAGAACAAACATTTTAAGGGTTTTTTTTAATATGGTTCTAACACCATTTTTTTTTCTCCAATCTCAGATTGGTTGATCAAAGAGAGAAATAAGAAATTAAGTATTACTTTAGTTTTTCTTCATCAGTGTAGTATAAAACCTTTGTAAAAATCCTGTCATTTATTAGCTCTGACAAAGAATCCACAAGGCTACCAATACAGACTATATTGATAATTATATTTTATGTATTCACCATCAGCAACAACAAGAATTCTGAATGGTTCTGGATGGTTGAATAACAAAAAACCCCACCACTTGGTTTAGTGTAGAACTTACAATATTCTAAATCATTTCATCCTCTGCCTTTTCAAAACATCGAAGGAGTTAAAGTTTGAGCAAAGATGAAAGAAAAAAATTCCATTTTCACTTTGAACCTTCAGAAAACTTAATCTTCATATCCACATATTCTCTAAATGCCTTTGTAGTGGAAATTCAGCAACAGGGCCCACAGCAAAAAAACCCAAAGAACCAAAAAACCAAAACTCCATATAGAAAATACCAGCACGCTTAGAGTGGACCATAGTAGGAAATATGACCCAAACCTTTGTTCTGGAGTGCTGAACAAACCTAGATATACTACAGTTTCCCATGGGAACTACAGCTCCAGATACTGCTACTGAATTTCAATTTAGTATTAAAATATTGATTGGTTTTGGCATGTTTTTCATTTTCTTAAAATGCCAAGTTATTTTCATATTGCAGATAGTTATAGGTTTCTTTGCAATTTAACAGGTAGAGAGAATCTGAGCTTATGAAGAGTTTTTCATTTCCAGAATTACTGAGTGTTAGACTTCATTTACATGGAGTAGTTGGAGCTTAGCTAAAGCTTCAATAAAATGACTATATTGACATAAAACTCACATGGAATAATATTGATAGATTTCATTACATAATTATTGGTATTTTGGCTTGAAGGGTACTCTTAAAATATGTATGTTTATAAAAATACCTTAAGAGCATCCATATAATTTAAAAGTTCAGTTTTTATTATACTTTCATTTTTAAACTAGCATCTATAGATGCTTTTTTCTTTTTTTCCTCCTTGCAAAACCCAGCTTTCAAAATGGCTTTCAATACTATAAAGTTTGCCATTGACACCATACAGAAACCCCTGGGAGAACTACAAGTTATTGATTAAGTAAGATTCATGACCATAACCTCAGGCAATAACTCAGTGTGTCTGTGTGAGTTCAAATACTGGAGGTGAAATGGGCATTGAAACTGATAAACAGACTACTGCTGGTGAGAACAGGCAACGGAAATGCTCTCCAGATAAAGTCATCTGTTCACCAGAGATTTAGACTCTCCAAACAAGCCTCATGGTGCTTGTTGGGCTTAACATGAGACTGCTGGTTTTGTCCCATCACAACCACCATTCAATGAAAGCTGAAACAAAACCATTTCAGGTTGTATGCTTGATATTGAATGTTTCATGAAAAATATTCGTGCAAGCTCATGGGAAATTAGTTCTGTTGCCAAAATCCAAGAAAACACAGCAGGGTAGAAAGTAACAAGTACTTTCATATTATTTCATTTTCTATTTCTATTTCTGCAGCACATGAATGCTGTAAGGGTGAAAAAGAGAAGTATCAATACATTAACAGAAGTACAAGGAAGGCCATATTTTCAAAAGTGACTGCTAATTTTATATTTCAGAGTAGAAGAAGTACATATGCTTTTTCCATATGCTTCAGTGTTTTTGTACTCTCACAACACAACTACTTTATTCATTTGTTTGCCTGAGTGATTCTACTGCAGCTATAGAAACTGTTGCAAAATCAGTAGGGAATTTTGTCCTGTGTGAAAGATTAAGTAGCTGTAGAAATGTGTAAAATACAGAGTTACATAAAAAAGAAAAACTAACAAACAAACAAAAAAATACAGAGAGGGTATCTAACAATAAAAGTAGATTATTAGTTACCTCATCTGCAATGCAGTGTTTTACAGCTTGATAACTGTAATTTTATTACAAAGGTGCAGAATGTTAAAGGTAGAATATTTCCAAATAAGATTTAAATTACCATCCTTGCATCAAATGGGAAATAGAATCACAATGTATTGAAACTTCTAATATCACTTTTGTTACTTACTACTCCACTGGTTTCTTCACACAGTCTCAGTGCTCTCTCATCCTTTCCCCTCATTTTTAGCTTCTGTTAGCTTTAAGATAACAGCGGTCTAAAAAAGTGTTTTTACTATCAGCATTGAAGCCTTCTAAAAATGTAGAAGGCAGATCCCATAATACAATAACATATTTTACTTTTATTTAAATTGTTCGCCCCACAAGATAACCTTTGTGCACATGTCAGAATGGAGATCATTCAGAAAGCACAAATGCTGCTCTAGGTACTTCTATAATTTTATATTATTAATTTCTTTAAAGAGGAAAATTTTAACCGTTAACTGGCTCTTTAATGAGGTAGTTCAGGGTCACTTTTAGCTAATTAAATGTCATGTATATAAGGAGACTGTGGTGGTGTTGGATAAATTGCCTCTTTAGCAGCCTTTGTTGAATCTGAAAAATCATCCCACACTCATTTGTCTCCCAGAAAGGATGAAAATTTCTAAGTAAATCTGAGGAAAGTCTATAGAAAAAAGGTTTCAATAGTGTTAGTATTTTAGGGAGCTGGCATTTGAAAGCTTGAACTACAGAAGAGCAGTTTTAAAAAAAAAGCTGTTTGTGTGTGATTTATTGAATCTGTTTTTCTGAAACATATGAAAACCTTTGGACAAATTCTGAAATCCTTGGGAGGTGAACTTTCAGCCTGTCTATCTTTCATGGAGTAAAATCTGTGCAGTATGAAAAAGCATATCTTTGCTACTATTTTCTTGTTTTGCTACTTCCTCGAGGAAGGGATCAACTGTTCTAGTAGCACCAGCACCTGTTGACTCTTCCTTGTCTATTTACGCATCCTGTGTGAATGCTGAGCTATGCTAAGACAGAGGAAGGGACAAGAAGCATCTGGCAGGATAATTTAAATTACTCATCAGTCATGCATTGAAATACACAGACAAAAACCTTGGATAGAGTCACAGGTAAAATTTCTTGTTGTTAGATTTTCTTATTTTCTTTTGCAGCTTCTTTTCCAAAGTAGGTGCATATTCATGGTTGTGTAGCCTTGATTTCAACTTATTCAGCAAAAGCGGTCTCAGTGTGTTATGTTGAAACAGCCTGAGAAGGTTTAGAGAGGGATGTTGGCACTTGCTAAACTCAACCACTTATTTCCCCAAAAACAGGAAGAGGCATAAGATAAGGATTGCTGAAGATTCCCTCACACTAAAAAAAAAAATAAATAAAAAAATTTCAATCAAATAAGTATGAAGCAGCAAAGCAATTTAATTCCTAACTTGTTTGTAAGATGAGGGTGGGATAAGGACCAAAGTTACATTCCTTCTGCAGATGTATGTAGCAGAATTCCTTTGCAGAACAGATGCTGCTGCACAGGTGATCATATGTTCTGTGTAAACTACCAGGTAAGAAGCTCTGAAATTGTGAATTAAATAAATAAAAACACAAGAATGTACTTAGAGTAAAAATTCAGTATTTGAGGATAATCATTGCATGTAATAGTATTTCTAAAATTGCCTGGGTCAAAAGGACTAAAGCAGGTCATTTTTTTCCAAGATACACATTTCAGGTAATCATCTACATGATAACTAATATTAAATATTGATTCTTATGCACTTACCCTTTAATTTTGCTTCCCAAGTACAGAAGTTTTTTAATCAGTTTGTTAGTAACTTTGTTAAAATAAGATTATTGAAAACATAAGCAAGCATGTTATTATTCTTGCCTAGTTTTCTGTACATTAGAATGGATACTTTACTACACCTAATAAGGGAATTTTAGAGAAGAATTATTCTCTATTCTTTCTCAATGCCACTGTAAAAGGGTTGGATTTGGTTGTGAACATCACATTGTCAAAATCATATTTTGTAATTTTTTATTAAATTCTTCCTTTTTACTGTAATTTTCAGGATAATTTGTCCACTGTTAATCATATTGTCTTAGATAAAATATGTATATATCCACAAAGATGTTTAAAACAACATTCAGACTGCCACTCCATTTCAGGCATGAAACAGCAAATTCTATTCATCTTTGGCCAGGATGAAAGCATGTACTCACATAATCTCTCTTTTAATACCTTTTAGGGAACACCCACTATTCTAACTCCTGTGGTGTTATTCTTGCTGACCAACTCAGAAGCCATACCCATATTAAGGGATCTTTTGTCCTTATTCAGGAAAACAACTGGGAGAACTGAAAACTCTATTGAATTTCTGGGTTTTGTTTGTCTGTTAAATTCATCCTGTAAAGATACTTTCTGGGACTGGAGAGACAATGAGAACCTTATAGAAATGCTGCTATGCTCTAAATTAAGATTCTAACTCAGTCTTTTTAAGTTTAGGAATTGAAATTGTAACCCTTCAACTTAATGTAATAGTTAATGCATTTTAAAAACATGTTTATAAGTTCGCAGGTTTGAGCCCTTATCTTTCACCGATATGCCTAACATGGTAAAAATGACTATGTTTCTGTTCCTGCTTACCTTTTTTCTTTTTTTTTTTTTTATTAATTTCTTTTTAAGACTTTTGGGAGTCAGTTATAGAGTGTCACAATGATAGCACAAAGAAATAGTTGCAAAGAAATGATCAAATCGTAAGAGCTAATATCAGGCAGAAAAAAAAATATAATTTCTGCTTCAACTATTTTCAGTATTGTACACCTTGCTATGCTCAGCTTTGATTCCTGCATAATTCCTTCATCAGACAACTTATTTATATCTTTGTGCACTTGGTAATCCAGTGTTATAAAGGTTTTTTGTTAAGTGGAGCTACAGTGAAAAATAGTTTACAAAAAGTTTATCATTTATTATGTAGAACAGTACTGGGGTATGAATCATTCAAGTAGCTGAAAGCCTGCTCTGGTTTCTGTTGATTTTACAACAGTTAACCTGCAAAAAGAAAATAATTTCCAATGTACTGTAGTTTCAAAGGGGCTACACATGTGCAATGGTTGATATGGCAATGCTTTTATGAGCATCCATTACAAGTCACAACAGGTTCTAGAATATTTCTTCCTGTTTTCTTTCTCTTTCTGAATGTTTAAAATGACAATATGAATATATGACTGTCATACGCACCCTCTGTCATCTCAGAATGTCTGATTAAATGACCAGCTTCGATGGTGACATATACTTTTGATATGTTTAGGTGACACAGCTTGAACACACTTGCGTAGACTATATTTGTGTTATTCATACAATGTCTATACACTGTGTCTTTTAAAAAAGTATATGTAAGTAGAAACCAGGCATGCACGCACTGTAAATATAAAGCCTTTGTTTCCTTTTACATTGACAATGTGCTTCATCTTCAGATTTCCCCCCTTCAAAGCTTAGTGCATTGTGATTTCAGATAGCTGTGTATTTGTATACATATATGGTTTCAAATGTATCTCTGAAGATATGACTGGTTAGCAACCTTTCTATTTTACTTGCAGCTCTAACATTATACTACTGTATGCCCAGCTATGATGACAACTATAATGATAAATTGTATTGTAACAGTTTTCATATTTTTTAACACTTACTATTCTTACTCTGTACTTGTATTTAAGCTGTGTTTCTTGAGCTCACAAGCAAGCTATATCAAAGGTATGCAATAATATCTAGGGTCAGCATCTGAAAATGAACCTCAGAAAAACACATTTTTCTTTTCCAGTCTCTCTGATCTCAATCTGCAAAGACAAGCCTGATTTTAAGCATTTTATTTTATTGCACTTCAAGGAGACTTCTGTACATAGAGAACATTTAATTGTATCAGAGCCATATTTAGAAGTAGAAACAAATAACAATGTAAAGTCCTAGAAAGATGCTTTGCCTCCGAAATGTTTAAAATACTTTCCTTGTGACCCAGATACATGCAGAAACCAGGACTGTTTCTTCGCCTGAGACTGCAGAAAATTATCTTAAATCCTGCATTCATTCTTAGTCAGAAAGGCTTCTTTTGTCTTTCAGGTTTGAAGTTTCTGCTACAGATAAAGAAAACATAGTATTTTAATTGTATGTAATTTAGCAAGGGAAATGGCATGCATCTTGATCCAATTTAACATATTTTTTGAACTTTGTCTAAACTTTGTGGAATTCTGTGAATTCAATTACCAGTTTTAGGGCTTTCAGTATTTTTCAGCCAGCAGTAGGTTATCAGCTCAGATGATCTTCACATTTGCACTGAGTTGTACCACACATATCAACTTGTTAGTAAGTTAGTACAGAGCACTTACATTAAATCAGAGATAAGCTCAATACAATGTCCCTGTAGAGCTTATGATTATTAACACAGCACATATGGTAATAGTGCATGTTTTAGTGCTAGCCATAGCTGAGCTTTGCTTGGAGTAATTGCTAAACTTTGTAACAGAGAGAAATCTTGGGTAAATTTCTGAAGATTTAAGATTATACTCAGACAAGATTTCTGAAAGTAAATATGGCTCATGGGAAAAAATATCTCTGTAGAATACCTACATGCCACAGAAAATCAAACAATTCAGATTTTGTGTGTAATACTTACCTATGATGCTTCTCTTTCTAATGGTAATCAGAAGGTTGCCTCCACTTATGCCATGGTGGTGACAGTGAAAAGAAAGATAGGAAGGCTTCCTCATATTTCAATCCCTTTCAGAAAAATCTGGCAATTTAGTCAATGTGCTTTAAAATCAGAGTTATGGTTGGGAACTTCAAAGAGCAAGAAAAGTGAGTTCATACTAAACTTGTAGCTCCGTTTCTTTCCCATTCTGATCTTAATCCGTAGTATCACCCTAAGAAAGGAGATTAGGTCTTCAAATGCTGTGCTAAAGGAACTGAATAGAATTACCTTTACCATTTACATACGAGGGAGGCAGTGACTGACTGATAGTGAGGAATTTCATGTTCCTATTTGCAAGTGTAAGGAAATACTTCTAGGGCTCACAATGATTTCCTAAGTGAGAAAATAAGAGAATACTTCAACATTTTCATTCTTCTTACTAACTTCAAACTTCCAACCATCTAAGAGGTTCAGTTTTCCAAAACCGCAGGTGGAAGAAACTAAGTTCTATGTTTGTTATATTACAAGCGGCCAAAAGATGAATGATGATTTTATTAATTAATTGCTTTGTATTTGACTGGAATTTTAATCTCGAATTCCTTACACTTAAAAATTCGCCAGTTAAAATTGTTTCCTTGTTTTGGTTTGTACAGGAGAAAGTGTGACCACTCTTCAGCACCTGATCTGTCAAAGCATGTGGAATAATTAAAAGCAACATAAGTGAGTGAAGGAAGGAATAAAACATTAAGAATAATAAGAATAATAAGAATCAACTCTTGGCCAGCTTGCAGTAAGAAAAAATGTGATTGTAAAAGGAGTTTAGCTTACTTACTAGTTGAAACAAGGACAGATCCCCAGCAGAAAGAAAGGGCAGACCTAAGCTCACCAGAAGGACACAATAAGGAAGGAGATAAGATAAAGAGCATCAAAGGATTTTGAAGACACAAAGGAACCCTGATGTACATTCGAAAGTGAGTGGTATGATAATGAGTTCTATGTATGTTTAACAAATATTTCCCAGAATATGTAACCGGTGTTTCCTGGAATCTATATGAATATGTAAGTTTAACCAGAATAAAAGTCCTGTAGCCAGACTCAATGGACAAACACACATTAGGTGAAATTATTCCCTGGGTGTTAGGTGTCGTATTATGTATTAAAGCAATATCTGCTTAATAATCGTATTTGCATTGATTATTGAGTTTAGCCGTCTTCACAGCATCATCAGTCTCACCAGAAGCTAGAGAGTTTTCAGGTACATTAATAAATAATATAATGGGACAGGTCTATGTGGCAGATTGGATTCAGTATACTTACCTTAATTGGCTTTATATTTTAACCAAGAATCAGATGGGACTACTCAAAACTTCTGGAGAAAATTTAAATACCCATAGGTGTACTCTAGGATACTTGAATATATTTAATCTTCAAGAGTATTTTTACCCTTCTATGAATTTTTTTCAGTTAATCAGCTTGAAAGGTATTTTAGTGCCATTTGAGTAATATCATACAGTGCTATCCTTCATGCTTTTTAATTCAAATTAGAACTTTTGGCTCAAAATTTTTACTACCTGTTAGCCTTTTTGACCGTGAGTTGCCTCAGTTGATTCCACCAAGTGTAGGAGTACTCTTGAAGATTTCTGTTCAGTCAGGAGGAACATTGGTCAGAAACAGATGTTAAAATGTCTGTTTTCCTGCAGAGCAAGATGGAGCAGATTAGACTTCATTGCTCCCAGTTCTGGCTGCAGGCAAATAAACAATATAGTGTTTTTTTAGAAAAATCTCAAATTTGGCCAAATCTGAACTCAGAGTCTCACTATTGAAGTGAATATACAAATAAACTATTCACTTTTTTGAATAAAGAAATCTCTCATTCTGAAAGGCAGTTCTATGTCCATTTTCTTATTCATAGGTAGAAGATCCCTGGATCAGTTACTCCTATAGAAATGTTATGATTTTTAATTATTCCTATTTCAAAATAGCAATAAAATATTGTAAGAATTTTTTTCTGGAGTTTTTCAAAACTAATGTTTTCAATATATGCTTGTTTCTCAAAATGTCATCACATAATTCTGTAACACAATAATAGTTACACTGGCTGAGAAAAAAGTCCTCTTAAATGCATGGCACAAGTGTAAGATAGCTGTGAATAACTGAAAAAGTAGTAACTTTTCCATTTTATTAATGAGCCAGCAGGAAACATATTAGGCACTAAACTTTTATCAGAGTAATTTGTATTTCTGATCAATTAAGCCAGTGAATGGAAATGCCTGAGGATTCTATAAATATGTATGCCTCAGGGTGTTGAGGAAAGATATTCAGAGGAAGAGTACTATCAAGGGAAATGTAAGTAGGAGAAAATAAGAGAGTAGTCAAATGTCTTCTTGGGAAAGAAGGTGGAGGGAGTGGGTATGAAAATGCTGCGTAAATAACTGAAGATGAAGACAATCACCATTTCTGAAACCTTGAAATTGACCATCGATAAGAACAACAAGAATAGCAATCTAGGAATAAAAGAATGTATACTTTCCATTCAGTTTTCTTTGCCAAATTTCTAGAATATGCATGATCTAACTGATTTTCAAAGACTTAAACTAAAAGAGGAATGTAATTTTTCATATATAGTAACAAGGTCTTAAAGAAAGGGGGTAATAAAATGAGGAGATATGTTGAGCAAGGAAGGTATTTCTGGCCAAACTAAACTAGGTTTGGGGCTAAGCTGGTTTACACTAAGTTACAGGGTCTTCTATTCCTTCTACCACTCAGTGGGCCAGTCCTGAGGACACAAAGTGATCTAAACCTGGCTTCTCCTGCCTTACCTGAAAGTCTGCTTAGAGAATCTGTGTATCCTTGAAGGCTCAGTAAAATGTGTTTCACATTACTGGAAACCTGATAGATTTCAGCTTTAGCTTACAAGGCTAAATCATTTTCTGTGGTCATGTTTCTAAACTGATTTTAGCTTTGACACTAATTGAGATAAGATTAAGTCTGCAAACACAATCATTTGCATTGCCTTATTTATTTAAGCAAGTAAAGCAGTTTAGAAAAAAATTGTTGAAAGTCTAGGGAGGGAAAGCATATAGAAGTATTTATGCCATATAATTTCAACAAAAGGCTGCTCATACTAAAGTAAATAAATTGATGTTCCCTTCGCTAGAATTCAGGCTAAGAAAGGAAGTAGATTTAAGAAATATAATTAGTCTTCTTTGTCTCTCCATGGTTAAATTTTAAATCAAAGCAAGCATAGGAGAGATATAAAGGTGATGGAGAGAAATGGCAACAGAATCCTGTTTGCCACAGCAGATGTGTGTCCCCTGTGTCAAGCTCAGCCCCAAGGTTCCCTTTCACAATCAATATGAAACTCTGCATGTGGAACCAAGTCTCAATGACAACGATGAATCTCTTGGCCTAGAAATGTTCTCTAGGTTAAGGCACTCTAAGACAGCCTCTTTTAAGAAGAAAACATGGGTTATTTTCATAGGGAACTCCCTTCTGAAGGGAAGAAAAGGCCCACTACATAAGGAAGTCTGCTGACTACCTAGGGCCTCGGTAGAAAGAAAACTTCCATCTCTGGTCAGGCCCATGGATTATTGTCCACTACTGATTTTCCAAGCAGGTGGTAATGAAATCCCAGCAAAAAATCTGGGGGCAATTAGAAAGGACTTCAGGTCCTTTGGATATATGGTGAAGGAATTGGGTGCACAGGTAGTGTTCTCCTCTGTCATTTCAGCTACAGGGAATGATGAGGGAAGGAGTAGGAAGAGCCAAGAAACAATTATCTGTCTCTGAACGTAGTGTGAAGAGCAAGACTTTGGGGTTTTTGACCATGTGTTGGCCTGCACATCACCAGTCTTGCTGTCCAATGATGGAATGCATTCGTCCCTAAGGTGCAAAAAGATATTTAGGAAGAAGCTAGCAAGGCTCATCAGTACAGCATTAAACTAGCCTTTGTTCTTGTGAAAGACTTCAACTTACCAAATGTCTGCTGGAAGTATAATGAAGAAGAGAGTAAATGGTCTAGGAGGTTCCTGGAGTGTGCGGAAGACAATTTCCTCACACAACTGGTGAGTGAGCCGACTAGGGATGGTGGTCCACTAGACTCGTTTGTGAATGGAGATGGCCTTGTGGGAGATGTGAGGGTTGGAGGATGCTTGGGGGACAGCAATCACAAGATGACAGAATTTTCAGTTCTAGGAGAAGTAAGGAGGGAACAGCAGAACAGCCACATTGGACTTCCAAGAGGCAGACCTTTAGAAGGCTTGTTGATAAAGTTCCAAGGGAGACATTCCCTGAAAGACAAAGGAGTCCAAGAGGGCTGGATGCTCTTCGAGAAGGAAATCCTAGCAGCACAAGAGCAGGACATCCTCATGAGGAAGAATGAGGAAGCAGGGAACAAAACAGGCTTGGCTGAGAAGAGAGCTTTGGGTGGATCTCAGGGAAAAGAGGAAAGTGTATGGTCTCTGGAAGAAGGGGTAAGCATCTCAGGAAGACTACAAGGATGAAGTGAGATCTTTCAAGAGGAAATCAGAAGGATGAAAGCCCAACTAGAACCTAGACTGGCTAATTCTGTGAAAGACAGTAAAATCTTTCTACAAATATATCAACAGCAAAAGGAGGGCCAAGGAGAATCTCCATCCTTTACTGGATAGAGAGTGACCAGTAGTAAGAAAGGATGCTGCTAATGATGAGGTACTTCATGACTTCTTTACCTCAGTCCTTTAGAGTAAGGCAAGATGTTCTCTGGATACACAGCCTCCTGAGTTAGAAGACAGGGAGGAAGAGCAGAACAAAGCTTCCATGGTCCATGAAGAAATAGTTAGAGACCTGCTTGGCCAGTTAGACATTCACAAGTCTAAGGGCCGAATGGGATTCACCCAAGGGGATTAAGGGAACTGGCAGAGGTGCTTGCCAAACCCCTTTCCATTATCTATCAGCAGTCCTGTCTAGCTGAAGAAGTTCCACTTGACTGGAGGTTGGCGGATGTTACACCCATTTACAAAAAGGGCCACAGGAAGGATCTAGGAAACTGCAGAACTGTCAGTATGACCTCATTGCGGGGAAGGTCATGGAACTTGTCATCTTGAGTGCTATCACACAGCACATGCAAGACAACCAGGTGATCAGGACCAGTCAGCATGGTTTATCAAAGGGAGGTCCTGCCAAAATAATCTCATCTCTTTCTATGACAAGGTGACACCCACCTACAAGAAGGGTCAGAGGGAGACCCACAAACAACAAGCCTGTCAGTCTAACCTCAGTGCCAGCAAAAGTCATGGAACAGATGATCTTGAGTGCTATCATGAAGCACATGCAAGAGAAACGGGTGATCAGGCCCAGTCAACACGGGTTTATGAAAGGCAGGTCTTGCCAAATTATCCTGATCTCCTTCTATGACAAAGTGACTCGACTACTGGATGAGGGAAAGGCTGTGGATGTATCTTCTTGGATTTCAGTGAAGCCTTTGACACAGTTTCTCCCAGCATTCTGCTTTGGAAACTGTCAGCCTCTGGCCTGGACAGGCGCACACTCTCCTGGGTGGAAAACTGGTTGAACAACTGGGCCCAGAGGGTGGTGGTAAACGGAGTTAACTCCAGCTGGAGGCCAGTGACAAGTGGGGTTCCCCAGGGCTCAGTGCTGGGTCCAGCCCTGTTTAATGTCTTTATCAATGACCTGGATGAAGGCATTGAGTGCTCCCTTAGCAAGTTTGCAGATGACACCAAGCTGGGTGGAAGTGTGGATCTCCTGGAGGGTTGGGAGGCTCTGCAAAGGGACCTGAACAGGCTGGACTGCTGGGCAGAGCTCAAAGACATGAGGTTTAACAAGGCCAAATGGCGGGTCCTGCACTTGGGGAACAACAACCCTGTGCAGCGACAGACTAGGAGAAGTCTGTCTAGAAAGCTGCCAGGAGGAGAAGGACCTGGGGGTGTTGGTTGACAGCTGACTGAACATGAGCCAGCAGTGTGCCCAGGTGGCCAAGAAGGCCAATGGCATTTTGGCCTGTATCAGAAACGGCGTGACCAGCAGGGAGGTTATTCTCTCTCTGTACTCAGCACTGGTGAGACTGCGCCTCGAGTACTGTGTTCAGTGCTGGGCCCCTCACGACAAGAAGGAGGTTGCGGCTCTGGAGCGAATCCAGAGAAGAGCAACGAAGCTGATGAAGGGGCTGGAGAAAAAGTCTTATGAGGAGTAGCTGAGGGAACTGTGGTTGTTTAACCTGGAGAAGAGAAGGCTGAGGAGACGTTTTTGCTCTCTACAACTACCTGAAGGGAAGTTGTAGAGAGGAGGGAGTTGGCCTGTTCTCCCAAATGACAGTGGACAGGACAAAAGGGAATGGTCTCAAGCTGCGCCAGGGGAGGTTCAGGCTGGACATCAGAAAAAATAATTCACGGAAAGGGTCATTGGGCACTGGAGGTGGTTGAGTCACCATTCCTGGATGTCTTTAAAAGATGGGTGTATGAGGTGGTTAGGGGCATGGTTTAGTGCTTGATAGGAGTCATTTGACTCGATGATCCTGTTGGCCTTTTCCAACCTAGTGATTCTGCTATTCTGTGACCCACTTAATGGATGAGGTAAAAGGTGTGGATATAGTGTACTCGGACACACTTTTACATAAATACTTTGACACTATTTCTCACAGCATTCTGCTTGACAAACTGACACCGGGCTGGACACGTGTACTCTCTGCTGGGTAACAAACTGGCTGGAAGGCCAGACCCAAATAGTCATGGTACATGGAGTCAAATCCAGTGGGAATCTAGTCATGAGTGCTGTTCCCCAGGGCTCAGTGCTGTGTCTGGTTTTGTTCAATATCTTTATCACAGACCTGGATGAGGGGATTGAGTGTACCCCTAGTAAGTTCACATATGATACTAAGCTGAGAAGAGTTATTGAAATGCTTGAGTGTATGGAGGCTTTACAAAGGGATCTGAACAGGCTGGATCAATGGGCTGAGACAAATGGGATGAGGTTTAAAAAGGCCAAGTAGTGGGTCCTGCACTTGGGACACATTACCTCATGCAGCTCTATAGGCTTGGGGATCTGTGGCTAGAAAGCTAATTGGCAGAAAATGTACTTGGGGGTGTTAATTGACAGTCAACTGAACATGAGTCAACATTGTGCCCAGGTAGCTAAGAAGGTCAACAGCATCTTGGCTTGTATCAAAACCAGCATGGTGAATGGATAGTAAGGTTGTAATGATATGGGTTGCTGGTTTCTTCTCTCAAGGGATATAGGGGATAGGATGAGAGGGAATGGCCTCAAACTGTACCAGGACATGTTCAGACTGGACACGAGGAAAAATTTCTTCACAGAAATGGTTATCAGGCTCTGGAACAGGCTACCCACGGAGGTAGTTGAGCCACCATCCCTGAAAATATTTTAAAAAAGTGTTGAAGAAGTGCTTTGATGTTGTAGTGGACACATATGGCTAGACTTAATGAACACAAGGCTCTCTTCCAATGTAGTTATTCTATGATTCTGTATTATTTTAGTTGAAAAACACATCTAGGCTATGTTTAACTCAAAGTTCTATGACATTTTTCCTCTCTCTGGTCTTCTGACTGTACACCATTATGTCTTAGATGAAGTTAGAAGAAAAAATGCTACAGAAAATGTTTGTGTCATAATGCTTCTGACAACAGTAGCTGGAAAAGGGAATAGAAATCTCACAGACTTTTACTGTGCAGTCTGCTGCAGCCCATGTAAACCTTACAATTATCAAGGAATTAGTCAGTAATAGTTTAATACAGTATTACATATGCACAGAAGAATTAATTATATAGGTTTTTAGAGTGATGTCATGAATTTCTATTCATAATTTAATAGACCTATGTGAAAAAATTTGAAACTATTTTTTCCAGAAACCTCCCTGCATGCCTTAAAATCTACAGTTATCTAATAAAAAATACATTTCCTATTTAGAACACACTTGAATCATTAAAGATAGAATATTTTTATATTACTGTCAATACTGAGTAACAAAAGTGACTCAATTAAAGGCATGTATTCTGATATTTTAGCTTCAGTTATAGTTTCACATATAGTCATGTGAGATCCATTATTATAAGTAGAAATAGTTTTGAAATTATGATATGAAAAGAATCACTTAGAATCAGAAGTTAATTAAATTCTTTGAGGATACAATTTCGCTAATTTTCCCCAGAAGGAGGGATTTGCTCCATTTTTTAAATTACTTCAACATAATTTTTTTCTGAAAATAATTTTAAATGGTTAAGATGCAGTACCATGGAATACATAATATAATACTTCTGTATTTCTTTATCAAGTCTCTAGAAGTAAGGTTGTAAAGGGTTTGAAAGGGGCAAAGAGACTTAAAGGGTATGGGTGTTTGACAAAGATGAAATTTCTTATCATCACAAAATAATCATAGAATCATAGAATCACTAGGTTGGAAAAGACCTCTTGGATAATCGACTCCAACCATTCCTATCAACCACTAAACTATGCCCCTAAGCACCTCGTCTACCCATCTTTTAAACACCTCCAGGGAAGGTGACCCAACCACCTCCCTGGGCAGACTGTTCCAGTGCCCAATGACCCTTTCCGTGAAATATTATTTTCCTGATGTCTAGCCTGAACCTCCCCTGGTGGAGCTTGAGGCCATTCTCTCTCGTCCTGTCCCCTGTCACTTGGGAGAAGAGGCCAGCTCCCTCCTCTCCACAACATCCTTTCAGGTAGTTGTAGAAAGCAAGATAATCTCCCCTCAGCCTTCTCTTCTCCAGGCTAAACAAAACCAGCTCTCTCAGTCGCTCCTTGTAAGTCTTGTTCTCTAGCCCCCTCACCTGCTTCATTGCCTGCTCCAGAGCCTCAACATCCTTCTTGTGGTGAGGGGCCCAGAACTGAACACAGTACTCGAGGTGCGGTCTCACCAGTGCCGAGTACAGAGGGAGAATAACCTCCCTGGACCTGCTGGTCATGCCATTTCTGATACAAGCCAAGATGCTGTTGGCCTTCTTGGCCACCTGTGCACATTGCTGGCTCATATTTAGTCACATTTTGATCCTGCCTGTTATTTTTTTTTTCAATCGAATAGATAAACAGGAAGAAGCTATCAGAAATTTACCTTCAATTTAAAAATGAAGAACACATCTAAACATAAAATGATTATATTGGCTAGTCTCTTGACAGTGAATAAGGATTCATAATGAATGCTGGAGCAATGAAGTGCACTAAACTGGAATAACTCTTTTAATGACATGAATCTTTTTTTCCATGTAATTCACAGCCCTAAAGCAGAATGGAGTTTAAATCCATCCATACTGTGGAAAAGCAATATTTATAAATAGCCACTCTGGTAATCTGGTTAATAAGATTATTACCAGTTTTTATACCTTGTAAAGAATGATCAATAGAATTAGGCTGATTACCCCTTTACACAAAGAAAACGTTTTAGTTAATGTGTATAAAATGACATTTCCCATTTACCAACTGAAGAACAAACAAGAAGGGAAAAAAAGAAAAATTAATAATAATGAATAATAACTCCTTATACTTTGAGATTATTGGACTCATGTTTTTACCTATGCATTTTATTTAGGTAAAGATGGTTATAAATTTCACTATGCTGATATTCAAAGAATGAAGAAATATTGCACTGCCTTTATTAAAAGTTAGTTGTTCCCAAGTACTGTATGTAATACATTTAGACTTATTTGAAAAATCACAATGTATATAAAATACTTTCTAAATATTTTTAATAAGAATTCCTTCTCTAAAGGCTGCAAGGCGATGTTTGACAACATTAAACATCCAGCAGAACATGGAATTACATAAAGGTTAGCTTCTCATTTAACTCTCTAGTCACTTAAATAATTTTTATGGGGGTTGATTAAAACTTATCTTCTACTAAAGTTTAAAATAGGTGATGCATGTCTGGACAGAAAATAAGAGAGTTAGAAAACAATTGAGGGAATAAAATATTGAATTCCTATTTAAGACTTTCAGCTCAGTAAATACCAAATTGGATGTTTCTAGATTTATCCAAGGTCAAGTTTTCATTGCCTTGGTAAAGTAATCTTCAGAATTCCGTCGTTAAAAGTTTGTGGTTTATGTTAACTGAAGATCTCAGGATTTTACCTTTGACTACAGGTGGCCAGTCAAGATATCCTTTTCAGAATCGTATTTATTGCCCTCAGTAGGTCAGACTCCTAGTAGAAGGGCAAAAAATGGTTGTAAGGCAATATATTCAGAAAGGAATGGATTCAAGTAAGATTATTTTGTTTGGCTTGTGTTTTTTTTTTCTTTTTTTCTCAATCAAACCAAGACAAGGACAAAACAAAAGAATTCCAAGCATCAATTCCAAACATGCAGTTAACCAGTCTGAGATTCTCTGTGACACACATAAAGCAACTCCTAACTTCTACAATAACACAATTTGAGCTTTTATAATTATAGTAGCAGATGTTTCATGAGATGAAAAGTGCTATGGCAAAACCAAATTGGTATGCCTTTTTGCAAAGCTCTTCCCCACTTTCTAAACTGAAGAGAAAGTGCTGGAAATAAGGGTTTAATATGTCAGGTCACAGTAAAAGATTTCCATTTCCTGCACTTTGATTTACATGGTTACTCATAAAATAATTAATCCATTAATTTGATTTTATCACTGCTCCATATGTTGCCAATATTTCATTGTGCTACTGTTCTTAATATCTTCTGAATTAGAGGCTTGTTGCCACTACGCAATACATTCATTCATTTCTGTTTGCTAGTTACTTACAGAAATGGGAAGAGTGTTTTGGAAATTTAAGTCTAGGAATAGGAAAGGAACTTTCATACTCTTTTGTATATCTTATATAAGTATTAAAACATGGAATATGCATGGCTGCTTTTAAAATTCCTTTTTCTCATCCCTCATTTATGTAGTATCTATATGGGTGGATCTTGCCAACACATTTATATCTTATGTACACTGTTTAATGTGTACACAGGATCTTTCTAATTGCCCTTGCTCATGTTTGAGGAAACATGATAGTATTTTAGCTAAGATTTTAACTTTTTAATCAAGCTATTTTCTTAACCTATTCATAATTTCCATCTTCCCAGAGGTACTTGGAGTTTTTTGGTTTGTTTTTAATGAATCCAAATGAAATTAATTCCATATTAAAGCCTGAGTTATCTATTTAGAATTGCTTCTTATCTTTTTGGATTTACCTCCTCAGACTTCATGCTGATATTGCAATGGTAAAAGGTGTTGAAAGGAGAGAATGCATATTATTCCCTCATTTTCTGCAGGTAAAAAAAAGAAGATTTTGCATCTTTAAACATTCCAGATTGCAGTCTGGTCTTATGACTTTATTTCACATATGTATAGTGAAAAGACTGCTATTTCTAAACTTGAATAGAACTTCTCTTTAATTAATGGTTTTAATAAACTGCTTCTTTCCTTCAGGAAATCTATTATTCTCTGAATAACTGTTCAGTCTACTGAAACAATTGGTGCCTACTTCAGTATATAAGACAAAATAAAATAGCAAATAAATAATTTTTTGTTTCAAAGCAGTTTTTCAACCAAATTTATTTGCTCTCCTGCTTTCTTGAAGTATACTGACTATAATTTCAAGCCATTTTATCATTTGGAATATCTTTAAGCCTTATTATTTTTGTGCTGAATATTTGGCTAAGTGCTATAAGCATCTTGTTCCAACCTGGTGTACCAAACAGATGCATCAATGCAATGAATTTTAAACTAATTGGAAGAACAGAGTGTAGCCAGAAAAAAACCCAAAGTACTACATTCTTAAACACATGATAATGAAGTAATTCCCCATGTATACTTATTCAGGTTCTGATGAGGCTGATAATTCCTGATTTTCCAGGGACAGTAAAGAAGTCTTTGATAATGAAGGCCCAGTCTGACACCGTCTGCAGTTTAGAATTGTTATATTACATCAAGCAGCATTGTGCTCTTGCACCTTATTAATTACAGAGGTTCTCACAGATTCTATGGTTGTTTTTATGCAGTGGTGCCATTGTGTGGAAACATAGCTTCTTTCAGAGAAACCCATCACACTGAAAGCTCTGACTGATATGACAGACTTGGTGTGACAGATTTCCCTAACTAACTATGTATATGAGGTAATAAATTTTTATCTCTTTTCACAGTTATTCAAGACAGCTCATCACTTCACTTGCAGCAAGAAACCTGAACAGACTTTAACATCAGGAATCCTCTGTACATCAGATGCCTTCAAATTTGCTATTTGAATGAGGAAACTGTCTTCCATCAAAACTCACAAATGTTCGTGTTCTACACTCATAGCATGGGGATTCTCTCCCTTATACACCTAATCTTCTCAGTTTGGAAGGCTTGACATTTCAGCTCCTAGATTTTTCCTCTTTACATGCTCATTTCACATAAGGCTGGACATCCATGTAGGAGGTTTTGTGTGAGACAGACAGAAAATCACGATGCATTCCCATAACTTGAAGAACAGAGTGTTTCCAAGCGTATAGCAAAGCAAAATAGCAGGTAAAGCAAGGAAGGAATCAAAAAATGCTTGATTGAAATAGCATTAGTTTGATTTGGCCGTTTCTGTTAGTGAGTTTCATTTCAGAGCAGTAGAGCAGCTTTATACAAGTCATCTTACTGATTCCATTTACTGAATAGTGTTTTGGACCTCTGTGTTCAGAGTACATGAGTGGTGTATATGAGCTTTGCTCCAGAAGCTCAACAAGCACATAGAGAGACATTGCTTACAGCTTGACTTGCTGTTCACAAAACAACTGTGTCCTTCAACATGTATCTAACAGTATGTACAAACAGAAGGTTCTTCTGTAAAGCTCCATTGATATCCCACAATGTTTCTCATGCAATATGAAGGGTCAAATGTGTATATCTCCCTAGCCACTAGTTACTATGAGCATTTAAATTGCCTTTTCAACTTTCTCTTATTTCTTCATCTTCGTTTTGGCTTCTTGTAGTCCCTTCTTTTCTTGTTGTATTGCTATTGCTGCCTTGCTTTTCAGAAGTCCTTACAAGTCCCTTACCAAAAGATAATCATAAGAGACCATCCTGCCCATCTACAAAAAGGGTTGCAGGAAGGATCCAGGGAACTGCAGGCATGTCAGTTTGACCTCAGTTCCGGGGAAATCATGCAATAGATGATCTTGAGTGCTATTGTGAAGCACATGCAAGAGAACCGGGTAATCAGGCCCAGTCAACAAGGGTTCATGAAAGGCAGGTCTTGCCAAATTATCCTGATCTCCTTCTATGACAAAGTGACTTGGCTGCTGGATGAGGGAAAGTCTGTGGATGTGGTCTTCTTGGACTTCAGTAAAGCCTTTGACACAGTTTCTCACAGCATTCTGCTTCAGAAACTGTCACCCTCTGGCCTGGACAGGCGCACACTCTCCTGGGTGGAAAACTGGTTGAACGACTGGGCCCAGAGGGTGGTAAATGGAGTTAAATCCAGCTGAAGGCCAGTGACAAGTGGGGCTCCCTGGGGCTCAGTGCTGGGTCCAGCCCTGTCCAATGTCTTTATCAACAACCTGGATGAAGGCATCGAGTGCACCCTTAGCTAGTTTGCAGACGACACTAAGCTGGGTGGAAGTGTGGATCTGCTGGAGGGTCGGGAGGCTCTGCAAAGGGATCCAAACAGGCTGGACCGCTGGGCTGAGTCCAATGGCATGAGGTTTAACAAGGCCAGATGCCGGGTCCTGTACTTGGGGCACAACAACCCTGTACAGTGCTACAGACTAGGAGAAGTCTGGCTGGAGACCTGCTTGGAGGAGAGGGACCTGGGGGTGTTGGTTGACAGCCGACTGAACATGATCCAGCAGTGTGCCCAGGTGGCCAAGAAGGCCAATGGCATCCTGGCTTGGATCAGAAACGGTGTGACCAGCAGGTCCCTTTATACTCTGCATTGGTGAGACCGCATCTCGAATACTGTGTTCAGTTCTGGGCCCCTCACCACAAGAAGGAGGTTGCGGCTCTGGAGCGAATCCAGAGAAGAGCAACGAAGCTGGTGAAGGGGCTGGAGAAAAAGTCTTATGAGGAGTAGCTGAGAGAGCTGGGGTTGTTTAGCCTGGAGAAGAAGAGGCTGAGGGGAGACCTTTTTGCTCTCTACAACTACCTGAAAGGATGTTGTGGAGAGGAGGGAGCTGGCCTTTTCTCCTAAGTGACAGGGGACAGGACAAGAAGGAATGGCCTCAAGCTGGACCAGGGGAGTTTCAGGCTAGACAGTGGGAAGATTATTTCACAGAAAGTGTCAATGGGCACTGGAACAGTCTGCCTGGGGAGGTGGTTGAATCACCTTCCCTGGAGGTGTTTAAAAGACAAGTGGATGAGGTGTTGAGGTGCATGGTTTAATGATTGATGGGAATGGTTGGACTTGATGATCCAGTGGGTCCTTTCCAACCAGTGATTCTATGTGTCTATGATTCTATAAATGCATTATTCACAGAATCACAGAATAACCAGGTAGGAAGAGACCCACCGGATCGTCAAGTCCAACCATTCCCACCAATCTCTAAATCATGCCCCTAAGTACCTCATCCATCCTCACCTTAAACACCTTCAGGGATGGCGACTCAACCACCTCCCTGGGCAGACCGTTCCAATGCCTAACCACCCTCTCCGAGAAGAATTTTTTCCTAATCTCAAGCCTAAATCTCCCCTGGTGGAGCTTGAGGCCATTCCCTCTCGTCCTGTCCCCTGTCACTTGGGAGAAGAGGCCAGCACTCTCCTCTCCACAACCTCCCTTCAGGTAGTTGTAGAGAGTAATAAGGTCTCCCCTCAGCCTCCTCTTCTCCAGGCTAAACAACCCCAACTCTCCCAGTCGCTCCTCATAAGATTTGTTCTCCAGCCCCTTCACCAGCTTTGTTGCTCTTCTCTGGACTCGCTCCAGAGCCACAACATCCCCCTTGTGGTGAGGGGCCCAGAACTGAACACAGTACTCGAGGTGCAGTCTCACCATGATGAGGCTGCAAATTTCTGCCAACTCTGAACAAAGTACTTGACCCCAGGATAAGGACACTTGAGAGTAGAAAAGAGGAGAGAAGTTATACAGAAGATGATTAGTGATTTAGGGATTAGGCACAAAAAGATTCCTTGCTATGCTCAAAGGTGTACATGTAATTTAAAATGGTTTTCTGCAAATAGAAAGTAGAAGCAAAAAAAGTAACTGACTAAATCTCAGTGTTAGTGGTATTTGCTTGATGTGTCAATACTTAGCACTGAGAGTCAAAATATACCTAACCACAGTTCAAAGGACATAGGGAGTGGGCATCCTTTTCTTTGCACCCTACTGCATGTCTTTCAACAAAGAGACCTTCCTAGCTGACAGACTACTGTAGCAAATTACTTTCCCTTGAAAAGGAAGAGTCAGAACTTTTACTCTATAGGGAATAATTATATAAGGACTCTGGCATATTTTAAACAGGCAATTTGACTTTACTTCTTTTTTATTTTTTTTTTTCCCTGGGCACTAAATCCAGTTCAAAAAATAATCTGGATGTAAATTATTTTTGGTACAATTTATTCTTTTTCTACTAAATTGGCATCATTACAGAATGTTATGAGTTTTCCAAATTATGTGACAACTTTTCTGATGCATGGAAATAAAGACCTCTTTTCACCCAGAATATAAAAGAGTCTATATGAAACAGCAAAATTAAGAGCTTTTGCACTGGGTTTTTCACATCTACTATCTTTTTTATGGGTATATACACCAGGGTGAAAAATGTATGACATGCTATTTTCAAATTACTCTCTGTGATTCCATTTAGCTTGGAACAGGCCTGCATGCCCTATGCCTGTGTGAAATGCCCTTATTTTCAGTCTTCTCCATTTAAGAAATTGACACTCTCCAGGAAAGCTCGTTTGATCATTCCTTACATGATCTTAATTTGCATAAATAAGAAATGCCACTTCATAAGTCTTTCAAAGGGTGCTGGTTTTTTCCCTGTTCATTGCTAGAATATTGCAAAGTGTTACTATCCTGCACCACATTATTTTTCTGGACTTTTATTTCCTTTTCTTACTATTTGAATGTTTCCTCACCTGCAAGAGAACAAAGTCATATATAAATATATGTTCATAATAAAACTTTTTTTCTTTTTAAAATAAATACAGCTGTCTTAAATGAATCAAAACTGAAGTATTTTCAAAAGAGAACAACTGTTCTTACCAATAACAGAAAGCTTTATATTTCTATATCTTTCACAAAAATTCCTACCACTTCTCTAAAATTTTACAATCTGGAATCATGTGACTACTTGAAAGCCATTGCTTCTGGATACTTAATTAATACTGCTCTAATTTTGTTATACTAAACTCAGAACTGCAGACATAGGGAATTAAGCCTATAAAAAGCAGTATAATTTTTTTCTATGGTATAACGCTTTCTAAGAAAAAAGACACTCTGTAAAGCAAGAAATTATTTGGAAATTAAATAGTAGCTTGAATGTAACATCCAAACAGCAGATTTGGCAGACAACTACAAGAATAAGAAACATCTCAGGAGTCAGGTTCTATAATAAGTAAAATGGCTACAATACCTGATGGGTGGCAGCATTCAATGAGCAGCCCAAGCACTGTGGCTGGGTGGAGTTGGGAAAGCCATAGCCACGGTCCTCAGGAAAACAAAAACATTATAATGACTCTGTTGTGTTATGAAAATGAGGAAGCTGGCTGTTGGAGGTGGGAAATGTACCCTGGCAACATGATTGTGTTGTTGGGCTGTGACCAATGAATGCTTATTACTAGGACAGAATCGTCCAATCAATGTTTGGCGCGAGAATTGGCTTCGTGTATAAAGGCAGACAGTTAACCCAAAATAAACGGCTTCATTTGGACCATATTGATCGTTGTGCGTTGTCCCATTTCTTCCGTTACCACAAATACCCACTCAGAAACAGCTTGGGTTGCTGAGTCCTTGTATAACAAGAGTCAAAAGAGGTGAACTTGACTACCTCAGAGTGATGTCTGCTAATGATCAACTGCTGAAACGGCTAAGAAAATGCTGAGGTTCCTGGGGAGGTATCAAGACTGTGACTTCTAGCAGAGGAAGGAAATTTTAAAATCCTCTTCTTTAGAACTCTTTACTGTCTTTTGAGAGTTAGAAGTACAGTAACTGGAGCAGTCTATAATACTGAGAAGCCCAATGTGATGGCATCTTGCTTAATGACCCCACTGAACATCACATTCACAGGCTCCAATGCTCCTGACATCTAAACAAATAGTATGTCTGCCTTGTAAAACTAATACCTACATGTACTGGCCATCTGTTTGGCTCACATAAAGTATGTCTCACTCCCAGATTCAATGCGATCATGGTTCATGATAAAGGCACTTATGTCTTTGTGCAAGGCTATATGGAGTGTCTCCACATGAAGCTGGACTGAGGGTTAATAGGGACCAGAGTCTATGCAGAAAGCTAAATGGCATCATACATATGGCTCTGGATTCCCAGGGATGTTCCACAACCAAGGTAAGACTTCTTTCATGTTAGAGAGTAAACATCCCAGCTGAAACGAAAGAAGCAAAAGACAGAACATCTGCGAGGGATCATTTGCAGGGACAGTGAGATTAAATTAATTTTTATATGGTAGCTGAAAAGTCGGTTCTCATTTCTTTGCCTTCTTCTTTATTGTTGTTTCTGGGTTTTGGCAGTTCATTTTCAATCTTCTAATATTTTTTAGACTGGATAAGTGCTTAAGAAAAATTTGACTTTTATTTTTTAACATTTACAGCTCAAAATTCCAAATGACACGAGACCTATTCAAGATGAGACTCAATTAGATCTATTTAAATTTTATAAATAGCCTTCTGCCATACTTATTTCTCCTTTTCAGAATCTAGTAATTAGTATGAGAGATAAAGGAATTGAAATAACAAATAGCCAGAAATGTCCCAATAAGAAAAGGATAAGAGACAGACATTGAGATTCTGCATCCTAAAGCAAAGTATAAACTATGTAACATGTACCTAGTAAACAGATTTCTAAAAGTCCATGCAACTTTCTTGATAAAGAACAGATAAGTTATTACTGAAAAGTACTTGGTTTCGGTTTCAGTTTTTTTGTGGTAAAGGTATAAAAAAATGCTTATATTCTGACAATTTCTCTTCAATATATGGAACACAAACACCTTCAAATCTAACTAACTCAAATTGAACAGACGACACGTGCAATTCAGTAGTATAATGTTTTCAGAACTATATGTTCCATGCAGTTAACTTCTGCAGAAAAAAATGTCCTTGAAGAGGACATATTTTTACTGAAATATCTGCCCACTGAGCTAGGTAAGTCTTGTAATCATATTAATAAATGTCATTAATACCTTTATATTTAGAAAAGCAACATCTTAACAAGAATCTCATTGTAATATGAAACACATAAACAAGGTTATATTTAGGCTTTTTTGCAGATAGCTATATTCAATATATATTCAGTCACTGAACTATCAACCACTAACAAATGTTAAGACTCTTTTGGGTCTTTTACTGCATTTACACAAGGTTGCAAGATTGGAGAAGAGAAACATCATCTCAAGGCTGAAATTTTATGGATATAGAACAACTCTGCCTTGCAGAGATGATAAACTATAGCTGACTACAAATACATACTTGGTAGATTTTAGTTATCTTGCCTGTTATTCTCTTCCCATAAGCCTAACAAGAACACAATGTACGTCCACCTGGCAAAGAGGCAGTACCCACAAGCTCTCACACTGTTTTCAGATCTTTGGCACTCATTCACAGGTCCTGTAAGCCTATTCCTTAAAAGAACCTGAAAGTAAGAAGCAAGGAAAAGAGGGATCCTAGAGAAAGCTATTTACTACTAAGTTGCTGTAGTTAAGTGAAAAGATAGGATATCCTATGAAAAGGTAGAATAAGACACAGGAAGGGCATATGGGATGTATAAGAACTAAGGAAAGCAATTCAATCAACACAGAAAGGCTGTTGATGTTAAACATCTGCTTTTTAGCAATAAGGGTAATTTTCAATTTCTAATGTCTTACTTCATGTCCATTATTATATGTGGATGTTTTGTTCCTGTGAGAAGTGAAGCTGATGTGATTTTTGACAACATTATTCATTTTAATTTTGTTTGATTCAACTTCAACAAACAGAGCTGTGCTTGCACTTCCACTCTAAGACGCAATCACCTGACAATGAAAAAGTTGAAACCAGCTATTCTCATACAAAATATCTCTCTGTAAATCAAATGCACCTCAAGATTTCTGTGCAGCTCTTGCATCTTAATAACATAACTAGCACATACACTAATATTTCATGCTAAGCTTATATATTCTATGTCTCTGTTTCTTCTTCAAAAATAAAAGTATGGATGCATTTTATAAGTGTATGATCATTATTCAGTTTTATTTTTGTCTAGTTCACATATAAGTCTAAGACTTATAAAAGCACAAGGTTCTTCAAACTTGCACTTTATACATCATAGATTGTATTTCCAACAGGTGTGATTGTACCATAGTTAAAATTCTATTGCTTAAAAAAAAAGCAATAACTACTCCATACTACACATGTTCTTGAGTTGTTCAACCCATTGAATGGTGCTAAGAAAGCTCCTTATTTTTATACTGTAAAGTCAAAGAAAGTGTTTTACTATTTTGACATAAAATATTTCTCACTGTGTTGCTGAGCTTCATTTTATTCATTGTGAGTGATATCCTCAAAATTTTCAACTTGAGCCTCTCCCACTAAAGTCTTAACATAAATTCATTTGAAACTGCATGACTCTATGGAAGGAGAACCTCACAAGAAGTTACTATTTTGTATTTTTCCTAGCAGATTACGTATTTGCATTATTTCCTTTTTTTTTCCCTTCATAGGTAATCCTTTAGTCTGTGGTAATAAACATTTCATAAGATACATATCATTACCCATTAACTGGAACAATTTATTCCAAAATAGCATGTGAAACATATCGTAGTATTTGATAATAATCACTGTAAGTAGAAAAAATATTCATCCTGTTTACAATGAGTAAGTTTTAAACTTTTAAATGCTCATTTTGTATTCAGAACATACTCTATGAAACTACTAGAGACACCATTTTTTCAGGAATTAAGGCTGGTTATTAACTTTAACTGTGGCTAGGAGTATTTTGGAGGATAAGAGGAAATGTTACTGCCCCTCACTCTCTGGGAAATTAACTCTACTCCATCGGTTGTAAAAAAGTTATGCATATATCATGATATTTTTTTTTTTTCACCCTGTTTATCAGGCTATTGGCTGAATGCATGGTGATAAAATGTCTGTACCTCATTTGTGAAACAGACCTAACAGTTCTCCAAAATATTTTATTCAGGGAAGAAGTTGGCTGAACGTAACTCCTCACCCAGCTGGGTTGATCTGTCAGCAATGTTGAGGTTAAACTGCAGTACTGATTAACGGATCAGATGCCCCAATGAGAACAAAACATTCACGCAATTTAGAAGGAAAAATTAATCTTCTCTTAATTTATTCTAAAGGTTTTTTACATTGTTGCACCTATGGTTTTTTCCAGTTCTATTTCAGATGTGTAGGAGGGCAGGGTTGTGCCTACCATAGCCTTAACATGGTGTGCAGCTGCTTCATATCTCAAGAAAGTACAACCTCTTCATCACTCTTCATAGCAAATGAGTTGAACTGAGATGCATCAGACTTTCATTGCAGTTTCGGAAAATACATCAGACTTTCATTGCAGTTTTGGAAGATCCATAGCATAAGTTCTGTTGCAGAACATGCTTCTATAAGAGGCAAAAAAGTCACTAAAATAGTAGGTGCAAAATATATACTACATAAATATTCTCAGCAAACCGAATATGTTCTCATTAAAATTTATGTTTCATTTCTGAGGTTTAAGGAAAACATAGCTAGATATTTTCAACCATAACATTTTTCCAGATTAAATTAGATTGAAAATAGGACAGGGTTTTGGCCAATATTAATCAGTGACTCTGACATTTTTATAGATAGAACCAAGAGAAGCAGAGCTTTTTTATTTTTTGATAGAATCCAAATGCTAAGAAAGAAATTATGAGAGGGTTTGGGTAACAGGGCATTTGATTTCCTTCCTCTGGTTTGAAGAGAATAATGTTTTGCAGACAACCATTAAGACAATTCATTCTCATTGCTGCTGGGTAAACATTCCCTAGCTTCCCACTTTATACTAATTATAAAGAGTGCTCCACTATAGCCAAGTTCTCGACAGTCCTCCATTGCCCTGCGTCACAGCACCAAAACCTCCACAAACATCCAGGGAAAGGGGAAATTTCAGTTTGTGTGGGAACTTCCCTACTTGGATGAACTTTACCTACCATCAGAAAGAATATCCCGCAGCACTACAGTTTCCTTTAGATTTCCTTGAGGGAACTGAATAACCATTCCAGTGGAAAGCTGAACTTATAGCAGTCCTTAGATAAGGGCTTTTCATAATTCATGTCCTCAAAGAATTCCCCAGGCCTTTTTCTCCGCTTCTAGATGGGAAATCAATGAATTGGAAATTATGTGAGCATACCTAATTTTCAAACATTTCAACCCTCTGCTTTTTATTGCTCGAGTAATAATTTGTAGAAATTCATCACCTGACCTTAGACTGAGATTTCTAGGCACAGTTCACAATAAAACTGCTCTAAACCTTCAAGTTGCCTTTTCAAGTTATGTTTTAAAGTTGATTGCATTTTGTGTCACATCAGGCAAGTTAATTTGGTCAAGAGAATAACCACATTTGAATCTTTTTTTATTGCTTCTATAGACTCAAATCTGAAACTTGACAGGTGGGTGAGGGGCTGATTTAAGGCTGAATAACATCCTTGTTAAAGTGTCTACTCCTTGTCACACAAACCTTTCTTAATGTTTTTTTCTCCCTATTTACCAAAAAAGGCAGACTGTTCTTATTGCATCACCTGGTAGGTCACCAACAGAGAA
Source organism: Clamator glandarius (assembly GCA_033459285.1). Lineage (NCBI taxonomy): Eukaryota > Metazoa > Chordata > Aves > Cuculiformes > Cuculidae > Clamator > Clamator glandarius. Next base: position 829,676 of record JAUNZM010000023.1, read on the forward strand.
GTCTGAGCATTGGTAATATGGACTGCTTACACTATTTATACATAAAAATAATTTATATTTCAGAATATTGTTTTTCCTTAAAAGCAAGTCTTTGTGGCATACCTTGATCAGCTGGCTCTGCTTGACATAGTGTTATACTGTCAGGTGCATCTAATCATCACTTATTTTGCAGCTTTCTGCCATAATTGCACCAAACACCAAAACCAAAAATAAAATGGCTAGCAATGTCCGGTCCATAATACACAAGTACTACTAAGGGCTGAAGAAAAACCTTTGGCTGAGAGAGGGAATGAAAGTCCCTAAGATGGGGGAAAAACATATATTAGGAAAAAAAGGATGGAAGGTTGTTGAGCTTTGTCTTTCAAATGCATGTGAGCATTTTGGTTTTACAGTACTGAAGAACTACAAGGTGCAATTAATGTGCTACTCATTGAATATTTAACTAAGTTGTAGTTATTGCTCATTCTGACTTCTCATGCAAATGCAAGCATTAAAGAAATGTGGTCATTAAAATCACTTACCAGCTTTATTTAATCCATGCTTTTAATATATCTGTTTCAATAATTAACAGCTCTAGAGCTTGAGGACTTAACACCACCCTATCCTGGCAGGCACAACAGGTGAATATTGAACACTTAGAGGCAATTTGCAAAGAAATCACTGAGTGAGAATTCTTTAAGGCAGATAGTGGAGGAACTGCCATTGCTTTGAAAGAAATTTTCCATGGCTTTCAAGTTCCTGTAAAAAAATATAAAATCATATTAAATTCTCTGTCTTATTATTTTAGTAAAAAAGGGAGCAGGATCAGCTGTCTCCAGAAGACTGAGGACTAGAAAGGTCTTCCAGGGAATAAGCCTACCCAAATAGTCTATGCATGGCTATATATTCAAGCATGTATATACATTCATACAGGAATTTATTTTGTTTCCCATTAACTTACTTTGCAATAAATAAGACTTGGATTGCTTGATTTCATGCATCTTTCTAAATGCTGTACATATAATAGAAAGACTACATCTTTCTTTTTTGTCTTCAGATTCATTTTTGTCTTGTGGATAGAGGGTGCCAACAATATTATTTTGATTAGCAATTCTTCCTTCACCTTCATGGTTATGATACACTTGCTCTTGATGCTTATGGCAACCAGTAATGGTAGTGTGAATGCAGTATCATCCATAGTTTTCTTTCTTTATTGGCTTCATATTGTCAAACCAGATCACCCTTTTTTGTTCTTATGCTTTTTAGATGAAAATAAGGAGTGTAGTTATTAGAATCACTGTAAGATCACTACATTTTAATAATTACTTGTAATCTAAATCAGATGCTGTGCTTAACTGCAGGTTCAGAGTGAAATTAACAGGTTTTGCATCGTTAGATATTCCTCTTCTGTGCTACTAATTTTAAATGGATCAACATCAGAGATAAAAGAAACTGAGCAGTTTGTCACCAGATAAACACTCACACCTGTGAAATTTTGGGGAGAAATGAAATATTAGTAAATAATTACTCATACTTTTTGTTCACACAGTGTTTGGAAATAGTTATTTGCATATTTAGCTAATATAAATACCTGCACACAGTTTAAATAAAATGTGGGCAACATAATCTATGGCACGTTTTTTTACAAATAGCAAGAACTATACAAACTGCTCATTTGTATATAATGCACAAGCCACCCAAAGCAATTAGGGCTTAAACATATGCTGCCTAAGTTATTCTAATACATCCTTTAAATATGTTCTTGTCAACCATAAAACGTCAATATGGTTAGAAGAAAATTACTTTCCAGGTCTTTTAAGTGTCACTCAATAACAAGCTACAGCAAAAAAAACAGCAGAAATTAAAAGTGAAATATAAATGAGTAGATATTAAGTGTCTTTTATTCCTGTCTTCCCTTACTTGTGAAGAAAAATAAAAGAGAAATATAGAGCAGTGGTAAACTGAAATTTTAAACACAGCTAGTTCCCATGTAAAATAAAGTGGGTTGAACTCCATTGTTCACTTATTACATCCATCCTCCTCTGCTTAACCTCTTTAGACAGAGGACTTCCCTCAGAAGTGCAACTTCTGCCTGAGGCAACCCTCACTGTCAGCTTTATTGGTTCTGAATGTCAGACTGCAAAGGGCAAAGGTCTGTCCTTCACTCGCTTGTAAATCAAGTTCCCTTCATACAGCAGTGCACCAGACTTTGAGTTATTAGTTTAAATCAATTAATCTGGGTGCATATCATGTTTTTACACCTGTTTAACAAAGGGATTTTTATCCATAGGTCAAAGTCTCATATACCAAAAGCAAAGATCAAAAGTTTCTTGTGTAACTGTAGATTTTCAACATTTGAAGAACTAGATAGTCGCACACCAGGCTGCCACTAAAACAATACATAATGAGCCTCTACAGGATACTCTGAGATCCAGGATGAGATTGCAGTTCATTCTTCTTTGTGTAGCTGAAAGATATGACATTTCCAAAATATTAACATATAAGCTTCTTCCTGAAATGCTGAGTGCCAGCATATTAATTTTGACTGCAAATTCTTTCTGTCAAACAAGTCTGTTGAATGGGTAACACAGGAGGGAAAAATAGAGGTTAAGAGAGGTAACCTTGACAAATGAAGTAACTATTCACCAAGTTTGAATATTAACCAGTTTTAGATTGTTCCGACTGTGTAGAAAACAAATGATCCATCTGCATATGTTGTCATTGCATATGTTGTCATTGTATATCCTATATTATTCTATATTAATGGCCTATTTTATGATAATTTAGCAGTAGCTTCTGAGTCTTTAACAAGATACAGCACTTTCCATCACAATGTGATTTTACCTTTCAATGTTTTTCATTTATCCAGGAAATCTATCACTTTCTGTTAATAAATTTATATCTCTCAACAAGTTTTCATTTAAGTTCTAGTCTTAACTCATTCTCAGCACTCAAATATAGCTTAATGGCAGTGAAAAGGTAGGAATAATATTTGATCAACACAGCTTTACGTACCATTGGGTTTTATTCTTCCAGGCATTACCATAATTTAACAGAAATTTATGCTTCTATGGAAAGCCTAAATCTTACTCTTCCTGGAGGAAGTAATATGTTCTTCTCTTCAGAGATTTTTCCCACACACCCCTCCAGCAGTTTGGGTAAGGGGCCACTTCTTCTGAAACAGATTTTTTAGTTTTGGGATTTTCCTTCTCCAGAAATTCATGAGAAAGAAAGATACTAACAAATGCATTGCTGGGGAGCTTACCCTTTAACAATTAAGGACTGTATTGACTCTGTTCCAAGTACAAAAATCCCTTTATATTTCATTGTAAATTCAATTAAAAAGTTATCTTCAACCTTCGATGCTGAATATTCTGGAGCCAGAGAAAGTTACATTTGTAAAAGCAAATTTATTCTCATACATATTTACAGAGAAAAGTTATCTCATTACTGGATCATTTTGCAGTGACACAGGAACAAGCAGAAGGATAAACTTAAGATCTACACATTACTTGTGTCAAAAAACCCCGTTTTGTAACTAGTGATTGTAGTGGTTAATTAGTATACTGTGTTTTCATGAATTTTGTGCGTGTGTCCAGTTTAACCTTCAGCTCCTTTATGATTCAACTGTACCATGTTGTCCTTGCTGAGACTAAACAGATGACCACACTGCAGCCATGGGAGTACAAATCTTTAGGTTTTCCCTCAGATACATGGTCAGAGGTAAACAGAGGCATTGAGATAAAAGAACTGAAAAATGAGGACAAATCTTGGTGAATGGAGGAGATGGGAGTCAACATTGAGCTTTGTATACAATTGTGCAATAATATGATTATATGAAAACAGCAATAATATGATTAATTTTGTCACATTTAGTCATGTAAATCAAAGCTTGAGTAAAGCAGAGAGATTGTTTGGAAAAGGCAAGGGAAGCTGGATTTCAAATACTAATAACCTAGACATACATTGAGGTCTAACATTTTAAGGTGCAGAAGATATTCTACTGTAGTTAAAGACAATGGGAGCTGTAGCTGCTTTTTATAGGTGAATAATCAGGCATTTACTGCTTTTATAGCCATAGTAGATGTTTTTTAGCATTTTTTTTTTATAATAAATGAGCATTTAAACTATTAAGTTCTTTCCTGAACTGCTGGAAACAACCAAATACTTAAAATTTTAGAAAAAACCAGATCACTCAGGTACGTACCTTTAAAAAAAAAGATTTAGGATCTTAACATTAGGGTGCCATTTAGAAAGGAAATCTTACTTACTGTAATCAACCTGTAATTATAATATTAATAAACTACTTCTTAAGGACGCACTTAACTAATTTATAGTTGTGAATATGAATAACTGGATTAAAAGTGCAGCTGAAAAATACACACTGAATGATCTTGGTATTTTATTGTTAAATAATAGGCAATATGCAATATTTCAAATTATTCAAATTTGATCTGTAACCACTCAGCAGTGGTAATTTGTGACCAAGAGTGATCTGGTAGGGATGACAGGAAAGTTTGACTGCAGAAGGGTTTCAACTGGCTGGAAGGAGAGATGGCAGGAACAAAAACTCTCTACAAGAGAATCAAGATGGCTGTTGAGATAAGAAATGCCACCACATTTTCTTTTAGACGATCCAGTGGGTCTCTTCCAACCTGGTCATTCTGTGATACTGTGTGATTCTGTGATCGTGCAATGCAAACACTCAGGGATCAGATTTAGGCAGCAGAAAGAGCATTAACCAACGAACCCAGTGCTAGCCTGATGCCAACACTGACATGATTGGTGCACATGCAAATGTCTATAAGGAACTGGCTTGTGTCACATCACATAAATCAGCTTATGATGATCCAGTGTAGGACTCTGTCAAATGCATTGTATTTAAACATATAGATTTCCCAGCACTGGCATATGCACAATACTAGATATTTCTTTTTCTAAGGAGGCAAGGCCCAGTTGGGAAGCCTGAACTTATCAATGTCTCCAGTGATGCTGAAGCTGTGAGGTTTCACTTTGCTAGGCATCCATCTCAGTTATCAAATGAGGTCTACCTGAGGACCATCAGCAGCAGATGCAAGACAGATGCCAAACAAACCTGATTGCCTTCTATGATAAAGTGACTCGACTACTGGATGAGGGAAAGGCTGTGGATGTATCTTCTTGGATTTCAGTAAAGCCTTTGACACAGTTTTTCACAGCATTCTGCTTAGGAAACTGTCACCTCTGGCCTGGACGGGTGCACGCTCTCCTGGGTGGAAAACTGGTTGAACGACTGGGCCCAGAGAGTGGTGGGAAATGGTGTTAAATCCAGCTGGAGACCAGTTACAAAGTGGGGTTCCCCAGGGCTCAGTGCTGGGTCCAGCCCTGTTCAATGTCTTTATCAATGACCTGGATGAAGGCATCGAGTGCTCCCTTAGCTAGTTTGCAGATGACACTAAGCTGGGTGGAAGTGTGGATCTGCTGGAGGGTCGGGAGGCTCTGAAAAGGGACCTGAACAGGCTGGACCGCTGGGCTGAGTCCAATGGCATGAGGTTTAACAAGGCCAAATGGCGGGTCCTGCACTTGGGGCACAACAACCCTGTGCAGTGCTACAGACTGGGAGAAGACTGTCTAGAAAGCTGCCAGGAGGAGAAGGACCTGGGGGTGTTGGTTGACAGCAACTGAACATAAGCCAGCAGTGTGCCCAGGTGGCCAAGAAGGCCAATGGCATCTTGGCCTGTATCAGAAACGGTGTGACCAGCAGGTCCAGGGAGGTTCTTCTCCCTCTGTACTCGGCACTGGTGAGACCGCACCTCTAGTACTGTGTTCAGTTCTGGGCCCCTCACGACAAGAACGATGTTGAGGCTCTGGAGCAAGTCCAGAGAAGAGCAACGAAGCTGGTGAAGGGGCTGGAGAACAGGCCTTTTGTGGAACGGCTGAGAGAGCTGGGGCTGTTTAGCCTGGAGAAGAGAAGGCTGAGAGGAGACCTCATTGCTCTCTTCAACTACCTGAAAGGAAGTTGTAGAGAGGAGGGTGCTGGCCTCTTCTCCCAAGTGACAGGGGACAGGAAGAGAGACAATGGCCTCAAGCTCCACCAGGGGAGGTTCAGTCTAGAAATCAGAAAAAAAATAATTCACGGAAAGGGTCATTGGGCACTGGCAGAGGCTGCCCAGAGAGGTGGTTCAGTCACCATCCCTGGAGGTGTTTAAGGGACGAGTGGACAAGGCGCTGACGGACATAGTTTAGCGACTGACAGGAATGGTTGGACTCAATGATCCGGTGGGTCTTTTCCAACCTGGTGATTCTATGATTCTATGAGAGCAACAAAAGCAATCTGAAGGACACAGCTGCAAGAATTAGTATTTTTGTTCAGGTAAAATTGGAAATAAATTTAATGATGGCTTTTAGATTCTTCCTTCATTTCTCCAGAGATAAGAAAAGTAGAAATGGAAGGATATTACAGCCAAATATATTAGTAGAATAATTTTGTGACTGAGAGTCTATTGCAGCTTTGAAATGAGTTGTCTGTGGAGATGCCATAAAAACTCCTTCTAATGGAAACTCTTAAAACCAAGTTAAAGACATCTGCCAGGAAGTGCTCTGAAGTATTCAATTCCAACTTGAACACTCCTCTCCTCTCAGCAGTCTGTGTAGTACCAATATATACTTCTGAACAAATTATAGAGAGCTCTTAGCTGAAAGAAGAAAAATGACAGAATGATACAACACAATCCTTACTGTTCCAGACTGAGGGGAAGACAAAGAAAGTCAAGTGCAAATTTTAATACTACTGAAACAGCAACATGATCAGATTAACACATTTCTAAGTTATAAAGGATAATTTTCCTTGTATAAAAAGAAATTTTATGGAATAAACTGAAATTGATAGCTAGTTTTCAAACTGATACAGAACAGTGCTTTTTAAAATCACTTTCAAGCATAATGTAACTAACACTACCAGAAGGAAGAACAGAAGAATGTTCATTGCAGAGATTTTACTCTTTGTATTACTACAGTAACTCATCATACTTTACTACACTCTTTGGACGAAGTGCACAAAATTACATTAAAGAGCAGGTTAAATAGGCTAGGAGCTTCATTTACATAGTGTTTGACATTCAGAAAACTCTTCCAATTAGTTGATCACTTAAGGCTTCTTGTATTGTGAAATGGCTTCCTATAAAATTAGCAGTTCTAGTTGTCAAGTATTAGCTAAGTATAATTCAATTAAAAAGTAAGGACACCACATTAGCATATTGAATTAAATGTGATATGCATTTTAGTCAAGTCTGCAAATTTTCACTCTTTAAAACTTGTGTCTGTTAGACTATTACTTTTTAAAAATTTAGGTAACATTTTAGTAGTTTTCATCTTCTAACAAGGAAAGTCATAGATCTGTTGGAGTGAGTCTAGAGGAGAGCCACAAAGATGATCAGAGAGCTAGAACACCTCCTATGGGAAGACAGGCTGAGAGAGTTGGGCTTGTTGAGCCTAAAGAAGAGAAGAATCCAGTGAGACCTTATAGCAGCCTTCTGGTACTTAAAAGGGTGCTAGAGGAAAGATGTGGAAGGGCTTTTAATTAGAGAGAGTAGTGATAAGATGGAAGGTAATGGTTTTAAGCTGAAAAACAAGAGATTTAGATTAGATGTTAGGAAGAAATTCTTTACTGTGAGGGTAGTGAGGCACTGGAATTGATTGGGCAGGGAAGTTGTGAATGTCCCATCCTTAGAGGTGTTCAGTATCAGGTTGGATGGGGCCTTGAGCACCCTGGTCTTGTGGGTGATGTCCTTGCAAATCAGAGAGGGATTGGAGGTGGATGATCTCTAAGATCCCTTCCAACGCAAACCATGATATGATTCTATGGTTCTATGAAAGTTCTGCCTACTGCTGTAGCTGCTGAACAAGGCCTAACTGTCTATTTAAGGTCTCATTTCTTTACATCAAATTTGTGGTATGGAAAGCCACCACAAAAGCCTTCTACTGCTGTCAGTTTCACATGCTACTAAAGGCATCATCCATGGTGGAAAGGAATTTGTTTTCCATTCTGCTATTATAAACTTGTAGAATGACATTTTACAGCTCACATGCCAGTGCATTGATAATCACAATTTGGAAGCTGGTGGGTTTCATGCTGGGCCTGTTCTTGCATGACTTCAGGCTTTATTTCTACCTCTCTCTAATTTGGCACCGATTCCACTTTAGGGTATCCAAATAATTTGCAGACATTACTTAGATGTTTAAGACTCTTGAATGCATTGACTGGTTGAAAAAAATGAAAGGATTACACTAGTTTGCTCATTTTCAACAGAACAGTAGACTATATATCTAGAGACATTTTCATTAAAAATTCAGATTAGTTGCTCTTTCTATGGGGTTTCCCTCTAATATAACAATATTGTTGATGATCATTTGTATTTTAAGTAGTTTGTCACCATGTAAAATAGGCAAATAACTGCAAGAACAGAACGTTCTGAATGCTGCAGGTACTAAATTAACATTTCTTTCTCAGAGGGTTTTATAAGAACAATATTTAGTAGATTAAAATAATTTATTTTTCTGCTCTGAGACACACAACCTTTTAAAATACATGCAGCACAGATATAAGTTTCTGTATGAATTGCAAATGACCTTCTAAGGCTTTAAGCTGTAGCTTATCAGTAGTACACCTCCTGTAACATCTTTGCAAAGTTTATTACTTTTGACAATGTTTCATCCACTTTTCTTAAACTATTTAGTATTCTTTTAGAGTAGCAGACCTACTAATCCGTGCATTTTAGAATGTTTCTTCTGTTCTAGGAAAAAGCTCATTAGAAAAAAATATTGTGGCTTTATTGATTCTTTTTCAATTTAATTTTAAATTCTTCATTCAGAAATAAATACTGTTAAAGTAAATTATACAAGACATTGAGTTTAGTTAGAAATTTTAGGGGCCTATTTGTGTAGCAAAAATTATTGCAATTGTTTCTCAAGACTCACAAGAGCTGATGAAGCCAAACAATGTAATGCTTAATGGTTAATTCCACTTTCATACAAATACTGCTCATACAGAACCATGTATTTCACCTAGTAGTTCTGGCTGGCATTAAAACTGAGCATTTAAATATTAAAAAAAAATCGTTTATAATTTCAAGTGACTATGCCTTAAGTACGTATACTCACATGACCAGGAAAATATTAAAATAATTTTTTCCTATATTCCATGGTAAAGAGCTGAAAAGAATTGGGGTCAGGAGGTTAATACTTTGAGGCTTCTCAGCTTTTGAGATGATGTGGCCTTTCTGTCACTCTATGAGGAATTAAATCTACAGAGAGTACACAGCCAAACTCTGTCTGCTGTGTACTTCAAAATATAAAGCTCCAGCAAAAACTATTGCTTAACTTTGTCAAAAAATATTGTAGACTTCATATAAAGGACCTGATGCACCAACACCTTTGTGCTCCTGCACAAGTGGGAAAAGGTTGTCACTTAATGACAAGTTTCAATTTGCTTTTAGCCATGTAGCAATGAAAGGCTCCCCATATTTATAACAATCTAAATTTGTGTATTTTTAATAAAGAGTTATCTCAAGGTAGCTGTTCTATTTTCTTTAGACTTTCCCTGGAACAAGAAACTTTCCAATCTTAACCAACAAACCCTCAGTTTAGGAATGTGCTCTAGAAAGGCTTGGTGTCATGCTCCCACTATAATAATGTCCCCATTAAGTTAATTGTCAGATGCTCTCACCCTCTTTTAAGGTGACCTATGGTTACACTTTTGTATAAATAAGGGCATTCTACACCATATGAATGGGGGACATACATTAGGAAAAAAATAAAAAGAAGAGAAGAAACACTTGTTTCCTCTTCTCCTTCTGGAAATCACTCATCTGCAGCAGCAAAAAAGCAATCAAGGATCTTGTGGACATGTTGCATACTAATGAGATGATTTTGGTGAAAAGGGATCCCACAATGTACAGGGAAGACTGCTTCATCCCTCTAAACATTCAGCAATAACCACTCATGATTTAATGAACGTATCTCTGATCTCTGCTTAGCAAATGTTATGACAGTCATGTCATAGATTTGCAGTTTAGAGTGTATGAAGCACCACATTTTTGTCAGGAATATATGAAACTGAGATGTGTGTGGAATAAAAAGTAAATCACTCCTTCAATGAGTACATATATTATTTACTGGGAAAAACAAAAGATAAATTGAGTTAAAATTCCTGTGTCTCTAGTCTATTACATTATCACCTTTTTCTGCCAAATATAAAAATATTAGAATTCAAATCACCACCAGTGCAAATGAAGCTGTGACCTGTAATCATCTTAGAGAAAGTGGAGGAATGCTAAGGTAGTAATATTCTGGGGTTTTGCCAAAAAAGTATCATATTCTAGTTAAATTGACTACACCAGCAGCGTGAATATGAAGCAGCTCACTAAAACATTACTTTTCCAACAGCTTCTTATATTTCCAAAGGACAAAATTAGTGCCTTTATAGTAATTCCACCTATTTAGCATATTTGAGTAAAAAGTGCATACAACATCCATCCTAGTGATTGTCTGAAACTACATAATCTTGTTTAAAAAGGCAAAAAGTGATACAAGGTATTTCTGATCTTCAAGTTCCAGAAATAGTGTCAAGACACTGCATGGCATATAAGCACAGGAGATAATGACTGCAATAAGTCTGAGTGTGCGTTGAATGATTAATTTTAATAAGGCTTATGAGCACTTCTCCTTCTCCCTTTTTTCTGATACATAGTCAAAGCTGTTCTGCTTCAGCTGTGAAGCAATGCAAAGGAATAAAAGCAAAACAATAACCAAAAAACCAACTCTCCCACATCTTTTCTTATTCTGTTCACATTTAATGTAAGAGTAGGAAATGAAAAAATTTCTCATCTGATATTTCCCCCTTCTTTGAATAATGTATTTCCAACTGATTGCTGCTCAAGGAAGTCTTACTTTGCTTTGGCATTGAGCAGAAGTTCTGTAGTTTCTACCATGAACTCTACAGAACATTTGTTCATTTGTCTTATATGCTTAGTCAACATTTCCATTGTAAAGTTTTTGTTCTTATTTGAATTTCCTATGTCAAAGTCTCATGTCTAGTACATTTTCCCCTGTGTTTACTAATTAGCTGTCTTTTCTTACTTTCTTGACCTTACATATGGCATTCAGTTTTAATTTCTGTGTAAAATATATGCTGTCTAGATTGTGATTTACTTGATTCCAGAACAATAATAAAGCTCTACTGAATGAATGGAATTGATTTTAAGGCTGTATAAATTATAGACATGCAATCTTTTTTTTATGTTATATAGTGAGCTCCCACATTTTTGCAGGTCAAATTAATTTTTGAGCATTTTTTAAATGATCCTCTGTGTGGCATTTCTCAGAAACACAAATTATCATTCATTACTTATCAGGTGTGTTCACACCACAGAAGCTGTGGCTGCCCCATCCCTGCATTGAGCAGCCTGGTCTAGTGGGAGGTGTTCCTGCCCATGGCAGAGTGAGTGTAATTAGATGATCTTTAAGGTCCCTTCAGACTTAAAAAAATCTATTATTCTATGATAATGCCTGCTCATCAAATATGGATTTATTAAAAATCAAAACATTCAAACTTTTTTTCAGATGTATTACTATAAGTTGTGATTCAATGAATGGAGTTGCTAACCCCCCTTGCTTTCTAACACTCTGCACCAAAGCAGGAGGCTAGGTGCAGCTGGACAAGGATTCTGAGATGATAACTCAATAACAACTTGATAGCTGTTATTAAGCAGGTATTCTCTTTATTTGCAGCACTGGCTGAGTGAGGGATTGATCCTCCAAAAACATGCACAACAGGCAAGAAAACCACAGAATTTTTATGTTATGGATTTTTGCATATTCATTTCATCTTCCAAAAATGTATTACACATTCATTCTTTTTCAAGAAATCACTAACGTATTCCAAGCCTCATTTGCCTTTGCAGATGGTCTTTTGAGTGGTCATGAGGACCCCTTCTGGGGTTCAAAGATGAACACTTGAAGACGTCCTCATTTATAAACTTCTGACCCTGGGGGGTATGAAGCTCAGACTTTGAAAAAAAACAGTCCTTGGTCCTATTTTACTGGCACAGTGGAGTGGCATCCCATTTCCTTACCTTATTTTACAGGATGCCTGTTGCTTGCACAATGAGTCACCCTTTAGAAAAACTTTTCTCAAGGCACATACACAAGCTTAAGCATTTGCCACTTATCTAATGCTTCTATGAGATGTCTCAGCAAGATATTCTTATAGCATCTGGTCTAAGCATGCAGTTCCTGGATCACTTCTATAAATAAGGCACCTAACAGACATCAGGCATAAAATAACTGTAACTGGGTTTTTTCCACTTCTCTCACTCTCTCTTTATTTCATTGTTCTCTTAAAATATACCTCTTTCCTCATTCACAACTTGCCCTTAAACTTACTTCAAAGATTACTACTGCCGATTTTACTTTCTGGAGACTGTGGGAAAAGATCTCCAAATTCTTAATTTGTCTTAGCCATTTTTCCAGTTTACAGATGTAGGAGACCTTCTTGTGAGTAGTAACAGCCATAAAGTATTGCAGTCAACCATGTATTTGCTGTTCTAGAAATGGAAAAAGAGCAGTAAAGTTTGTCCAATGGAAAACATAATAGCATGCGAAGACTAAACATGCCAAAAAAAGAAGCAGAGGAGGAAAGAAGAATGTACAGAACATTAAACAGTACTTGAGGCACTGAAAGCCTTAATTTCAGGCAGGCCAAGGCCTGGAAGTGATCCTGTATAAGTGGCTAAAAGCAAACACTTTATTTCTTTATGGTAATCCCATTTACATAAAGAAAGATTAAATTTATGCACTACTCATTATACCAAGGACTTGAAAATTAAATTTTAATTGAAATCTGATAACGTCATTACCAATGTGAAAAGAAGTCATGCAATCATACACACAAAACAAAAACAACTCTCAGTCTTTAAAGTACACATTAAAAACAAATTATGTCCTCAAAATAGGTAATATGGACCATTCTCTTTTGAGGACAAATTTGTTCCTAATGATTGTTCTTGGTTTGCAGCACAGCAATTTGTTGTAACATTTTAATGAATTCTGAACTGAAAATGTTTCTCAAAAATGGGAGTAGAGAACAAGAGGCAGTTGTCTGGCTGTGAGAAGAGCTTAATTCGCATTACGCTAATTTGTCATATGTGCATTATTGAACAAGATGACAGATGTTTCTGGGGTTACGTATTACTCATTTTATTGAAAGGCTGTGAATACTGATATTTCAGGCAAATTTATTGTAAGGACAAGCCAAACTTGCTAAACTTTTAGAAACCAGATGAAACTATATACTTCTTCGATGTGTGTTTACAAAAATCCCAGTAATATAATACTGCATTTCAGTTTTGCACACTGCTTCTGCTCATGTTTCATAGCACATTTTGCAAATTCTGTAAGCTTCAAAAGAGCCAGTTGGAAATAATTTTATCTTCATTTAAACAGTAAAGAAACAGTAGCACTAACAATTTACAAATATACCTTCTATATTTTTTTTACCTTAAGAACCACTTAAAAAATCAGAACAGCTTTAACAACTTTGCAGTAGTCCATTTGTCCATGATTACAGAAAAATTCATTGCTAAATAAAAACAATCCTATGATTTGTTCATCATTCATCAGTTTTTACCTCATCCTCACTGATATACACTGACATTTGTTCTTGTATCTGGTGGTACGACTATATGGCTTTGCAATTGTGACAGTTATTTGGGACAGTTTCTGTCTCCAAGATGTTGTGCCACATAAGCACAAAAACATCTGTACATTTGTGTATGAAAGAGTATCTTCCTGCAAAAGCATCAGAAAATTGTAAGCATTTATGGCAAGCTTTCGTTTGAAATATAAATACGACTTCTATATTGTATCTGTTCTCTGTGGCGCTTTTTCCCTGAAATGGAAAATTGGGAAAGTGATGGTAGTTGATATGATCCTGTTTGATCATCTGAACTGTAGTTCTTATGCAAATTACTGGAGTTTACTTCAATTGTGTCTTTCTCTTTATGTTCTCTTTACAATAAACCAGCCATATCTTTTCAATCTCCATTCAGAGAAGAGTTCTTGTGTATTCTAATCATCTTCCTGCGGATGACTTACACTATTGTGCTGCATCTTTCCAGAGCTGGAATATACCAAATGATATTCCAGATGAGGGAAAATCACTGATTTATATTGACACAATTTATTTTCTGCTGTTTTCCCCACCACGATCCTAATGCATCATTACATTTTATTTATTCTTTTTTACTGTTGTTTTACATGGCCCAGATAACAGTGCTAAACCTGGACCATTAGAGAGTTTCTGTCACAGCATTATATTCACTACGTTATTCCTTCTTGATATTCCTGCAGTGTATATCTCACTTTTTGATGTTGCTGTTTTTGACATTGTTCCTTCCTGTTTAAAGAACAACACGGAGTAAAGAATAATTTTTTTTATAATTCTTTGCTAGAATCTAGTGCCTCTTTACATTCTTATTTGTTATCAATTATATTGCAAGAAATAACAAAAGATGTCTGTAGCTTTTGGTTTTCCTCTGAATGTGCTTTATATTTAGGTTTGTGTCTCATTGTGCTTAGGTGCCTAGTAAATACAAAATGTCCAACAGCTGCATTTTATAAAGGATGTGTGTCCTAGAAGTTTCTCTTCCTTTTATATGCTTATCCATAAACCTGTTAAACATCAGTCAAAAAAAAAGCTACAAAGCTTTTTACCTCATATACTACCTGTTAGTGGTGTTTGAATATTAGTTGATGACTAATAATATAGATTTAAAAATTGAAAATAATTGATCTTTAGCTGATGTCCTATAACAGAGGTGTCCCTCTGTGCCATGAAATAGCTAATTTATTACCAGGACCTTGAAATTATTGCTCTAATCCCAACAAGGTGAAGCAGACTGTTATAAAACTATCAGATGAGATTTTCTGTGCCATTTCAGCATGTGAGGTAGAGGACAAGGCAGAAGCAATACCTTGCCACTCTAAAATGGATTATCCAAACTGGATGAATTGCTCACAATGCACTTAAGAGAATATTATCCCACTAAAGATAGTGGCAAAACTTTAGGTGTCATGATTTTGCAAGGAAATTCCTTTATGAAAGCTGCACTCACATGAAATTGAAAGATTCCAAATAGTAGCTTATTTTATACAGAAAGGCATAACAATTGTGCAAAACCAAGATTTTCTTGCTTTTACATTCTTCTTCTTTATATCTCTTTTCTGAATTCTTTGTTTCTTTCTGGAGCAGAACACTTGTTCCTTAGCCCATCTCTTTCTTGTCACCCGGCAGTGAAAAATGCTACTTGCTTGCTGCCTGTTTGTTTGACTGTGAAAGTAAATTAAATTAAAGAACAATCCATATACGAAATCATCAAAGCATACTGCTGCCTATCTTGCCTCTCATTGGCAGTGTCTCACTAAACATGTAATAAAAAACCTTGCATCTTACTGCTTTCTACTGAGAGGTGTCTGACATTGCTATTACTGTTACCATGCATAGAATATCCAGTTTTACAGCTAAGAGGTGCCAAACCACTGAAGATTTTGGCAAACCAAAGTAACATTTTGCATATTTGCACTAAGTTCACCACAGTGACAGCTGCTCAGACAGATTTCTGAGTCTTTTGTGCCACTAGTGCTCCATGTATTTCTGTCCTTGGAAATCCTTTCAAAAGGAGAACATACCAGCTGTTACTTCTGGCCGCTGGAGCAGCAACAGTCTTCTTTTCTCATCACCTCAAAACAAATAACTGAGGAAGGCAACTAAATCTAAACTGAGGAAGAGCTTCCATTTCTAAATCAAACTGATAAAATTATATTATCTCAATGGAATTTTCTGAGTCATCAGTGAAAAAAAATTAAAAAGGATTAAAATGATTGTGACTGGGTTTCATTTTTTGTTAGTCAAAATAGATAGCCAATATCCTTTTCAACTGATGCCCTTTCAACAGATAGTCAATGTCCTTTTTATAGCCTCTCATTATACACTCAAATAAATCGCTGGCACAATACCCAACATCTATATAGTTCCTCCCACTGCACGGGAAGATCATGTTTTTGATCACCTGAGGAACCTGAACATATGCAAGTCTATGGGACCTGACAAGATGCATCCCAGAGTCTTGAGGGAGTTTACTGATGCGATGGCTAAGACACTCTTTATGATATTTAAAAAGTCAAGGTAGTCAGGACAAGTCCCTGGTGACTGGAAGAAAGGCAATATTGTGCCCACCTTTAAAAAAGGTAGAAAAGATGACCCTGGGAACAACTGACCTGTCAGCCCGACCCTGTGCCTGGGAGAATCATGGAACAGATCCTCCTAGAAATTATTCTAAAGCACATGGAAGACGGGAAGATGATTAGAGATAGCTAGCTTGGCTTCTCTAAGAGAACATCCAGTCTGACCAACCTAGTGACTATCTATGATAGGATAACCACATCAATGGACAAGGGAAAAGTAATGGATGTAATCTAGCTAGGCTTCTGTAAAGCCTTTGATGTGGTCCTTCACAACATCCTACTCTCTAAATTGGAGAGATATGAATTTGACAGGTGGACTGTTGGATAAGGAATTGCTTGGATGGTCCCATTCAGAGAGCAGTGGTCAACAGCTCAATATCCAGATGGGGATCTGTGACAAGTGATGTTCTTCAAGGATCCACAGTGCAACTGGTGCTGTTTAATACCTTCATCAATGATATAGCCAGCAAATTTGAGTACACCCTCAGCATGACTGCAGATGGCACCAAGCTGACTGGTGCAGTTGTCACACTGGAAGGATGGGATGTTATCCAGAGGGACCTGTACAAGCTGGAGAAGTGGTCCTGTGTAAACTTCATGAGGCTTAACAAGGCCAAATGCAAGGTTCTACACCTGGATCAGGGCAATCTCTGGTTTCAGTACAAACTTGGAGGTGCTGATTGACGAGAAGCTTGACATGAGTTGTCCATGTGTGCTTGCAGCCCAGAAGGCCAACCATATCTTGGGCTGCATCAAGAGAAGCATAGCCAGCAGGTCGAGGGAGGCTGGAGAACAAGTCTTAGAAGGAGCAGCTGAGAGAGCTGGGGTTGTTTAGCCTAGAGAAGAGGAGGCTGAGGGGAGACCTTATTGCTCTCTACAACTACCTGAAAGGAGGTTGTGAAGAGGAGGGTGCTGGCCTCTTCTTCCAAGTGACAGGGGACAAGACAAGGGGGAATGGCTTCATGCTCCACCAGGGAAGGTTCAGGCTGGACATCAGAAAAAAATTTTTCACTGGAAGGGTCATTGGGTACTAGAACAGTCTGCCCAGGGAGGTGGTTGAGTCAACATCCCTGGAGGTATTTAAAAGATGGGTGGATGAGGTGCTGAGGGACATAGTTTAGTGGTTATAGGAGTGGTTGGACTCCATGATACTGGAGTTCTTTTTCAATCTAGTGATTCTGTGATTCTTACCCTCTACTCCAGTCTTGTGAGACCCTACCTGGACTGTTATGTCCAATTCTGGAATTTTCAACGTAAGAAGGATATGGAACTGTTGGAAGGGGGCCAGATGATGGTATTGAAGGTGATCAAGGGGCTGGAGCACTTCTGCTATGAGGACAGGCTAAGGGAGTTGTTCAGCCTGGAGAAGAGAAGGCTCTGGGGATACCTTATAGTGGCTTTCCAGTACCTGAAGGAGGCTACAAGAAAGCTGGAGAGGGACTTTTCACAAGGATATATAGTAATAGGATGAAGGAGAATGACTATAAATTGGAGAGGGGAAGATTTACACTAAACATTAGGAAGAGATTCCTCGTGATGAGGATGGTGAGACACTGGAATATGTTGCTCAGGGAAGTTGTGGATGCCTCCTACCTAGCAGTGTTCAAGGCCAGGTTGAATGGGGCCTTTAGCAGCCTGATTTAGTGGAAGATATCCCTGCACATGGCTGGGGGGTTGGAACTAAATGATCTTTAAGTTTCCTTCCAACACAAACCATTGTGTCATTCTGTGATTCGATGATCTATAAAAGAGACATAAAGATGTGTTTATGCAGGATGATCCAAAACGAACATTTCCAGTCCCAAACCTAGTGATTTCAAAATTCTAAAAGTGTCTTTGTGCTCCCTGCTTTATGTATCAACAGAACATTTTTTCTCTCCCCTTACT
The DNA here is from genome assembly GCA_033459285.1 of Clamator glandarius. Lineage (NCBI taxonomy): Eukaryota > Metazoa > Chordata > Aves > Cuculiformes > Cuculidae > Clamator > Clamator glandarius. The sequence goes on from JAUNZM010000023.1 coordinate 847,820, forward strand.
TTTCATCTTTCAGGTTACACATTCAGGTTACATAGATCTACATCTGTGCATTGTCATTTGCACATTAGATACACTGTAAAAGACACCTCAGAGTCAATCACATGACATGACTGGAAGCAAAAGAGTTAACTTCCAATATCACCTCATATAGCTAATAGCATACTTTAGTTCCTCCTTAAAAGCCCTTGGCTAGCTGCTGGGAGAGCAAGGAGCTATTGTCACAGCCTTTATTAGTTTGTTTCATCAATGACTTCTGCCTAACATGGGGCTGCTTCAAACCACCCTATATTAGGTTAATGTCCTTCTCCTTCTATGAATTTTAACCTTTGACTTTTTATTGTAGCAACTCAGGTGTTTCAAGTAAGACTTCTCATTCATGATGTGTTTGCATGGCGTTTCACTCAATAAGATCCTAACTTGGCTGCTAATTGGATTTTACAGTGGCTACTATGAATACAGTTTAATATTTGCTTTAGCAACTGTTTATTACTGCACCAATGTCTTTCATATTGATACTGTTAAGTCAATAGCCATAGTGATTCCATTAACTGGATAAACAGATGAATTAATCCTGCTAAGACATTAGACAAATAGGAGGAATAGCAGGGAAAATTAGCACAAGAGGGTTTTGTTCAGTTAACTTAACTTCTAACAGTAATTTTAAAAGCAAGCAAATAACTCCAGGAATCAGTAGAACCCCTAGCAGTGGTTACAAGATATTTCTCATCCTAAGAGCCCAAGGGACAGTATCTTAATTATAGATGTATGCTGCTGGTCATAGAAAGGGGAGTACATATCATAACACACTTAAGATACACATTTGCAGTATTCTTATAATTCTGTTCCATAAAGTGCCTTCCATAAAGAACTAAAGCAGCACTAAATATTACCTGTTATCTGCTATCCAATACACTTTGAGATACTGTGTGTTGGAACAGTTCACAAAACTGATCCATATTTTCTCATTATTGCAGACTGGGAAAGGCTTAAATCATTTTCCAGACAGATGCAGGGAGACATAAAACTACCAAACTTTGAGTTTAATTTACAGAAATACATTCTGACTTAAACTATGTACACCATGTCTGCTCTAGAAAATGCATAAAACTACTGTTGTGAGAAACTATATATGAAAGAGCCATTTCAGAAAGAGGCACAATCTGGTTTACACACTTTAAATGGTTCTTCATTGTTTTGAAATACATATTTTTGTATTTCAATTTCATTACTTTATAAGGCTTTACTTTAAAATCTAAAAATCTATCAAAACTTGGAGTATAAGCACAGAATATAAATTCAAAATCTAGCTTCCAATTTAGCTGATGCATATCCTACCACACAGAAGAGTCTTTCCTCTCAGGGGGTTAAATCCCAGTCCACAGGTATTAATAGAAAACTTCAACTACGTTCCAGGGTTTCATTATGTCCCTCTGTCTCTTGATGTGCAAGCTAACAGCAATCAAAACTGCCACATAGATAACATCTTCTGTAAATGCAGCCAGAAGTGGAAGACTGAATTTGAGACAAAGCAACAAATCTTGCAGATAATGTCCTTTCCCAGCTTTTGCTAGAGGACTTTAAAGCCTAGTCCTCACATGATCTGTACAGGTAAATATTGTTTTGCAAACACACCAGATCCACAGACTACTTTCTGATAAAAGAAATCCTACAACTCTTTGATAGAATGAGCTTTCATATTTGAAAGAATAACAGTTTCATTGGGATGATTTCACAGTCAGGGAATGTTTTGTAACAAAATAAATGAAGCTGATAATATTACAAGAAACAGATTATGCTCTATTTATTAAAAATTATGCTCTATTTATTAAAAATGTCCATACTTGTACCATTACAAGAGATACTTGACCATTTTTAGAAGCTACAACATAATTTTAAAAATTCTTCTTGTTAATTTTATGTTATTCACCTTAGTATAAACATTTCAGTGCTGAGCTACATTTCCAGAAACAAGACAAAAAACTTTTTTTTTGTTGTTTGTATCATCTGGTGAAATTATATTGTAGATCATGAGAAATCTCTGAAGTTCCTGTAGTTACTAGTTTTACAGAAGTCCTAGGCAGAGGATGATTTAGTGTTCTGAATCTTCAAAATATTTTTGAATCATAATCTGTATATAGCTGGTATGTGAGGAAAAAAATCACATGGAACTGTTTCAATACAAAGATAGTATAAAAAGTTTTCCATATATTCTTTGGTTTTCTTGTTGTTTTGATTCAGCACTTACCCTGGCCAGGTGAAAGGAGGAAGGAACAAATCACTACGTTAAGGGAATGAATTAACTTAAGCAATAATAAGAAAAGGAAGAATCAAATCTTGGCCCACTTGCAGTAAGAAAGATTGTGATTGTAACAGGAGTTTAGTTTGTTTATTCATTTAAACAAGAAACAAATCAAGTATCGTGTGTCTTAAAGAAACTTATCTCTGACTTATGCTCCAAGCCGAGGAAAAGGCTGAAACAAAGAACAAACCTGACCTCACCAAGAGGACACAATGACAAAGGAGTTAAGATAAAGAGCATCAGAGGATTTTGAAGGCACAAAGGAACTGTTATGTACATAAGAGAGTGGGTGATAAGGTATGATAATGAGTTCTATGTATGTTTAACCAATATTTCCCAGAATATGTAGCCAGTGTTTCCTTGAATCTATATGAATATGTGTATTTAACCAGTGTAAAAGTCCTGTAACCAGCCTTAATGGACACACATAAGGTGAAATGATTTCCTGTGTGTCCAACATTGCATTAAAGAAATACCTGCTTAATAATAAAATTGGCATTGATTGTTCAGTTTAGTTTTTTCATGGCATCAATTTTGGTGACCCAGGTGCGACAACTTGTGCTTGGCTGCATGATTCAGTGAGTACAAGGTTCCCTTCAGGTACCCCCAGGATCTTTTCTCAGAGGTTCTCCTTCCCCTGACCAGATTTCTGTGGGAGCAGATGAAAACCATCTCCTGTAAAGGTATTTAAATTCTTGTTCTTGGACCAGTAATGGGGAAGTCTTTGTAAATGATGAGGGGACGTTCCACACAGGGCCCTGTATGATTGGTTGCAGTCCCCTTTGTGTAGTCTTGTGGTAGAGTTACATACAATTGTACCTGGAATTTTGTGGAGACCTAGGTTTTTTTTGAGTCCCCACTGCCTTGGTTTTGGTACGGGGCGAGGTCTGGGTCTGCAGTTATAATTGATATAGGAATTGTGTGCTGTTTTAGTTTGGAACTTGGAAAGTGTAATAAGGAATTCAATACTGATAACTTATTTTAACTTTGGTAGATTTCATAACTCTGTGTGTGTGCGTGCCTGAGACCTAGCACAGTTATGAAGCAAGTGCAGAGTCCTGATTAGTGTTTCCGATATCACATGAGGGATACTGCTGGAGACAGATGAAGCAATTGTGATGTTTAACTAAAGCTGATGGGAGGAGAAAACTACTCAGAATAATAATCCCTCGGTTTATTTGTGTTCACATTGTAAGCACCGTTGTTTGTGTCTGGTTGTCAAGTGTCCATATTGTTGGCTAAATAATTTAGCAAGTGAATTGTGTTGAAGGGAAAGATTTAATTCTGTCAGTTTTTTTAGTTTTGAAAACCCTCAGTAACAGACCAGAGTGATTTTGCAAGGAAGATAGATTCTGTTTGTCACAATGTGAGGAGAAACAGTTTTATAGCAATAAAAAGAGTAGTTGTTTGAAGTTAATAATATTTGACAGATAATAGGATGGGAGGGTGTCAGAGTAGAGAAGTGCCTAGGAAGAGTCCTTTAGGGTGCATAATAGTGCATTGGAAAAGTATAGGAGGACCACTGGGAGGAACCATGAATAAGAGAATGCTAATAAAGTAGTGTAACCAGTGGTGGCCTTTGTATAAATATGATGATGTGGAGAAGTGGCCCGTTAATAGAACATTAAATTATAACATTATAATACAGCTGGTATTATTTTTAAGAAGGGAAGGAAAATGGGATGAAGCAACATATGCCGATATGTTTCTGATTTTATGAAATCATCTGGAATGGCAATGGGTCTGTGAGTTTAACATCTCACCGCAGGATCCTTTACTTCTGTCCCCAGAAGAAGAAAGGGAGGGAAAATTAAAAGATGCTGTTCGGCATGTAACATTGGACAATGCTCTTTAAAGGTGAAAGAGCCTAAAGAACACGAAGAGACAGTAGATCCAGAGGATTTATGGATGCCTGCCCGTTCAGCAGAAGTCCATCCACAGGGTACAGAGACATGTAGAGGGGATGAAAATGAGGAGGGAGCAGGGGGTCCTTCTACTCCAGTCACTGAGAGGACTTAGAGTAAAACTCTAAAGGCTCTAGAACTTTTGGCTCCATTACAGGAGGCAATGGGGCCAGGAGACCCAGGTAGAGTTAAAGTCCCATTTTCCACAGCAGATCTGGATGCTTGGAAGCAAGCAGCCATAATGTACCAGGGTGATCCCTCTGAAGTGGTTAAGTGGCTTGAGCCGATTGCTAAAAATCAGGACCAGCATCAGGGAGATGTCAATTTAATCTTAGGACAGATGACAGATACAGAGAAACAATTGATACTAAAAACTACTCAAACCCATGTACAGGCTCAAATTACTGGGGGTACTTCACAGGGAAATATAGATAAATACATCTTGCTGAAAGATCCACATTGGAATCCTAATGATAATCATGATTACAGGATATTGAGATGATATCAGGATTGGATAAAGTTAAGGTAGGAGAATGCTATTCCAAAAGCAGTGAATTGTTCAGTATTATATGCTGTAAAACAGGGACAAAAGGAAACCCATACAGAATTCTTAGATAAATTAAAGGAAGCCATGAGGAAGTATACTACCCTGATTCCCTCCTCAGATGTAGAGGAACAGCTTGTTTCTTTGTTTTTGGGCCAGCCAGTGACTGACATTTGAAGAAAACTTAAGAAGCTGAGAGATACAGAACTTAGAGACTTGGAGAACCCTGGAGAGTTTTTAGGAATAAAGAAGATGCAGAGAGGGGAAAATTGACCAGAGTGATGGCAAGAGGTATGGTAGCAGCACTGGAGCTGAGGGATATAGTATATTAAGGACCAGGGAGAGGGAGATTCATGAGTAATGGGGAAGGAGCAGGAAACAGACTGGGATTAAACCAATGTGGTCATTGTAAGAAAGAGGAACATTGGAAGAAGGAGTGTCCAGAAGTTCAAAAGAGATCCCAGGTAGTGATAGCATCAACGATTGTGGACTGATGGGAACCTGGGACATCTATCTTAGCAGAACCACTAGTTAAAATCCTGCTAGGGGAACATGGGAAAGAAGTTGAATTTTTGTTGGATACGGGTTCTTCCTTCTCTGTTCTAAATCAAGAATTGATACCCATAAGTATATATTTTATTTGAGTAATTGGAGCCACTGGCCAACAGAAAAAGATATTCTTTTCTCAACTTATAAAACTTAAGATGGGAAAACAAATTAGTATACATAGATTTTCGTATTTGCCTGACTCTCCTAAATCTTTGTTAAGATGGGAGTTGTTGGAACAACTAGGGGAGGTGATAGAATATAAACAAGGAACAATAGAGTTTAAGGTGAAAGAGAATAATTTAATTGAGATGTTAAGTTTAGTTGCAATAACTCCCTGGGTAAATCTTGAAAAACTTCCAGACTTGTAACTAAAGGATAAGGAAATCATTGGCCAAGTCCATCCAGGGGTATAGACTTCAGGAATTCCTGGAAAAGAAAAAATGCTACCCCAGTGGTAACAGAGCTCAAAGAAGGAGCAAGTCCTGTTTGCCAGAAGCAGTATCCTTTAAGGCTATAAGATCGCAAAGGAATAGAGGGCCCAACATTTTACAACTATTAGTGGAATGTGAATCTGACTATAACACACCTATTCTGCCAGTTACGAAGTCAGATGGAACCTAATGGGTGGTACAGGACCTTAAGGCAATTAATAAAATTGCTAAAGACTTGCACCCTGTAGTAGCTAATCCATATGCATTACTTACAGAATTAAAGGACACCCAAATTTGATTTTCAGTAATAGACTTAAAAGATGCACTTTTCTGCCTGCCTCTGGCTAAAGAAGGTCAAATATTGTTTGTATTTGAGTGGGAGAGCCCCACCACTGGCAGGAAAACACAACTTACCTGGACAGTGTTGCCTTGAGTGTTTAAAAATAGCCCCACTATCTTTGGGAATCAACTAGCTTGGGATTTCAAAACATGGAAATTCCCTCCTGGAATGGGCTTCTCCTGCAGTATGTAGATGACTTGCTAATTGCAACAGAAACAAGACCTGAGTGCATTCAGTGGACTATAATTTTGTTGAATTTCCTAGGACTAACTGGATATCAAATCTCCCAACAGAAAGCCCAAATGCACAAGAGCGAGAGACATACTTAGGATATGGGCTGTCCGGGGGACAATGAAAACTGAGAACTGAGCAAAAAGAAGCCATCTGTCAAATTCCACTCCCACAAGCAGTAAAAGAACTCAAGACTTTTCCAGGGATGACAGGTTGGTGCTGTTTATGGATTTACAATTATGGGGTGATGGTAAAGCCATTTTATGAACTTTTAAAAACCAACTCTCCCCAACTGGTATGGTCTAAAGAGGTTGAAAGTGCATTTCTCTACTTAAAAAAGAGCTTAAGAGACATCCTAGTCGAGTCAGATGATATCAAAATTGAAGTAACTAACATTTTAAACCCAGCTTCTCACCAGAACGACAACTGAAGCTCCGGTATTTGACTATCTTGAAACAATAGGAGCTATGTATTCCAGCAGACCAGATATGAAGGAAGAACCTCTGGAGGATGCACAAGATTCCTGGTTTACAGAGGGAAGTAGCTTTGTCCAACAAGGTAGTCGTACAGCTGGTTATGCAGCAACTACTAAACACAAGGTAACTGAATCCCAGCCATTACCTGCTGGGACTTCAGCTCAGAAGGCTGAAATTATTGCATTGACCAGAGCTTTAGAACTGGCAAAAGGGAAAAAGGTAAACGTATGGACAGATTCTAAATATTCCTTTGGAGTTGTTCATGCTCATGGAGCAATTTGGAAGGACCAAGGTTTATGGATGGCACAAAGAAAACACATTAAACATGCTGAGGAAATACGTCGCCTATTGGAGGCAGTACAATTACCAAGATGCCTTTATACACTGTCGAGAGTACCCGAAAGGTAACACTGAACAGGTAACAGATGGCTGATTATGAGGCTAGACAGGTGGCAGAAAGAATGCAAGAAGAGCAAGTTTTAGCTCTAATTCCAGGTAATAGAGATGAAAACTTGGAAATCAGGAAGATATTAGATATTCCAAGTCCAATTGGGAATTAATACAAGAACGTGGGAGATAGGACCCTTCCCAGGGGTGGGCACAATTAAAAGGCAGCAGAGCAGTTGTACCTGCCAGCTTGATTTGGGAACTTGTCAAGAAAGAAAATAATAAAACCCACTGGGGACCAGACCCCTTATATAAATTCCTAATTCAGAAATTGATAGGGAGGAATTTATATACCACAGTTCGGCAAGTGACTCAATGGCGTGAAATATGTTTAAAGAACAATCCTTATACAGGAACTTGGATACACTTAGGAGTAATTAGGAAAGGAAAAGTAGCCAGAGAGAGTTGGTATATTGATTTTTCTGAACTCCCAAGAAAAGACAGGTACAGATAGTTGTTAGTTTTCACAGATACCTTTTCTGGATGGCCAGAGGCCTTTCCTTGCAAGAAAAATAAGGTAAGGGAAGTGACAAAGGCCTTGTTGAATGAAATAATATCCCAGTTTGGTGTACCCATGACTACTTCATCAGAGACACTCATTTTTGTGCACAAGCAGTACAAGTTAGTAAAGAAGTAGGGATCGATTGGCAACTGCACACTCCATATAGATCCCAGGCAAGCTGGCAAGTAGAGAAAATGAATCATGTAATTAAACATCAAATAGCTAAAATATGCCAAGGAGAAAATTTTATATTGGTATCAAGGTTTACCCTTAGCCTTACTCAGGCTCCATGTAAGGCCAAGAGTGAAAGAAAAATCTGAGTCCTTTCAAAATTTTATATGCAAGACTGTATCAGACAAGATATCAGACAATGGAGAAGATTTAAATTAATCAGGAAGCTCTTATCTCTACCAATATGTGTTTTCTCTGGGAAAACAAAATAAAGTTGTGCTAGGGACAAGAGCTAAAGGACTAGACCATCCCATCCACCCATCTATCCCTGGTGACTGGATTTATGTTAAGAATTTTTCAGATGACTCATTCAAGGAGAAGTGAAATGGATCATACCAAGTACTATTGACCACTTTCACCGCAATCAAGGTCAAAGAAGAACCCACATGGATCCACTACTCCCAAATGAAGAAGACCTCAGGAAAACCTTGGATTTCTGAACCTCTAGTGCCTTTAAAACTAAGACTACAATGACAATAGGATGAAGAATGCACAAGTGTTGATTACAATAGCTGGTATTGTTAGTATTGTCATTGCTTAGGATCAAAATATGTATCTGCAGATAATGCAGAGGGAAGTCCCAGACTGGATTCAATGATAGGATGGAGTTGAACTTATAAAATGGATTCAGGAACTGGATTGAGAAATTGGATTCTGGAACACATGGATCTGGATCAGAAGCAGGGAAACAGACAGACAAGATTTGCACTGAATGTTGGCCATCAAAGAAGAGGACTTGACCCTCATGACCTCTAACATTTTTACTGAGTATGATGTATATGGTACAGAATATTTTGTGGGTCAGTTTTGGGTTACCTGTCTTGTCTGCCCTTCTTTGAAGATGGGACTCCCATTTTCACACTTCGACTCCAGCATTCCCTCTGACTTATGGCATTCTACCAAATCTAAGACGGTCTTGATTTACATGGGCCTCTTTACACACCAATGCTCCATTACCTTGGTGATAAACATCATGCTTATCACTTCTAGAGGAAGATACTGTCTGAAAGTGTTAACTTTCAAAAACTGAAGCAGTTTAGAAGAGGTTTAAATTCTCAATTTGGACAGTAGTCCTAAAAAAGGACTTCTTCTCTCTTCTTTTTTTTTTATGTATTTGGTTTTGTTTGGTGTTTTTGAAGGTCAGTAGTAAACATATTTGGAATGACTGCAAAAACTAGAACTGTGATAATTTATATAAGTCCTATTTGGTGAGCTATCACTTCTTGAAAAAGAAAATAAATCCTAAACAGAGCAGGCTTAATTTATTGGTGCAATCCTTGTGATGCTTGAAAGAAGAAAGAAAATTCACAGTAAAGCAATCTTTTTGGTGCACAAGTCAATATTTCCTTCTTTTGGCACACAGTGTTTATTTCTCCTGTTTTCCCTCTCTGTAAAGTATAGAACAAAATGGACAGTGTTTAAGTCTTATCTGTGCAACAACTTTGATGTTCTGAGGCTGCCCTAAGCTGTAGGGAACTCCTTACAGGTGACTCATGTTCCCAAACTTTGGCATTTCACTTTGCTCTTTTTCACAGAAGCCCACAGATCTTTCCAGGCACACTAAAACTTTGGTGACTTCCAAGTGTCAGATCAAGCTTCTAACTGGAAAATAGAAGAAAAAATGTGTTGTTTTCTAACTGAAGAAGTACTTTATACCTGAAATTGTAACTGTTCAGTGAAGGCACCACTGTATAGGCAGCTACAGAAAGTCTGTAACAGTAAGGGTATGGCCTCACCACACATACTAATGGCCATTCACATGTACAGTAACAAAACATTACCTACTATCCATATAAAAGAACTACAATTTATTTCTCCATTCCTAGTTATTTTCTGGATATTGAAATTTGAGTCATAAGCCTAGAAACAGAAAAAATAAACCCTACCTGTTTTAGGCAATGACTGTCCTTTGATAAAATTTAACTATGAAATACATTTCTGCCTCCAGACAACACAAATAATAACCAGACAATAGTTAATTGTTGAATATTTCAGAAACAAATTGTTACATAGAACTCCTAATTAACATTAACAACTGCTTCTTTTTATTATCAAAATCACAGATAACTTTTCAGCACATGTATATGTTGCTACAGATTTCTGTTCTTCAGACACATCCATGACTTATTTATAACATAGTAATAGTAGTTTGGCATTCATAGATTTGAATAGAGGATATTATTTAGAGGGTGCTGGAGAGAGCGGGAGTTTTTTCCTTCTAAACCCACAGAAGTACACACATATCTGAGCTATGACACACTGGCAGACAGACATAAAATAATATCATTTGTTGACTGGATTTTGTTAGACAATTCACTGCCAAGGGACACAATTTTTTGTGATGTTGGCCCAGAAACTATAGAGCAGCTTTGCTGAAAGTCTGGGAGTAGCAAGCCGGTAGATTAGTACTAATGATGAAGAGTTACATCTATAATAATCAGCATGTGCCTTAGACAAAATAATGTATTCTATATTTCGCAGGCAGGAGTGCGTATTCTTCTGCAGGGCTGTATAGTAAGAGAGAAAATAAGGTCAAGGATGGGAGGATCAAAAGAAGGGTGAGGTAATAGAAGAAATTCTCTTCCCTCAGTCAAAAATGCCTGAGTCATTCAGTGTACTTTGTACGTAAGAATAAGGCAAAACTCAAGAAGTCATGTTTTTTAATCAGCTACCTGGAAAGAAGGAAGTGATACCAATCTGAAATAAAAAATATATAATGAATGACTGTGTTACTTGAAAGGGCTACCGCCCTTTATTCAGTTCATACAGCCAGTCTAGTGGGCTGAGCTTTCAAATGGAATAACGTAAAGGACCCAGAATTTCAGAAAGTGAATGCATTTCTGCAGAATACATCTGCTTGGAAAGATTTCTTCTTTCCTGTGAAAAGGAAAACAGATTATACAGTGGTTTGTACTAGATGGGTTTTCCTTGAGATTTTGGAAAACCGCACCTTTTTCCACTCAAGTGATTCATGGAAATACTAGTTATGTCTATGAGAGCAGAATTAGAATAAAAATTTACTATTATTGACTATCATCATCAGTTATTTATATGCTAACACAGCACTGTCCATATGTGGATTGAAAGATAATTGTGAACTTGATTACTTAGCTCTCATTGAGTAGAAAATCTAATTAACTAATGTCATGCTCTACCAGGATGTGCATGCAATATAAGTACTTTTTAATAGGTGCTTTCACACCTATTTCAGCCACACCAACTGTTATGCCTCAAATTGTTGCTGATATGTTATCCTTTGAGAAGAAAGAGAAAAGGAGCCACAACAGTTCATTAACACAACAAAATAAGATATGAAAATATCTCATATGTGTATTCTAAGTATTTACTGCATTTACTATTAGATCCCACACTGGGGGAAACATAACAATTCACTGATGTCTGACTATCAAGTAACATCACTTTTGTTGTGTACTTGGAGGGAAATCAGCTTTGTACTGTGACAGTAGTATCACCTGAAGACAGTAGGCTTGAAGGCACTTACATGCTAGAGATTGGATGTCTGATAAAAATCTTGACACAGCTGCAAGGAAAAAGAAATAAAAACTAAATATCTGTTTGGTAAGGCAATATTAACAGCTAAGCCATGATGACTGAGGAAAAGGAAAGATGGTAGTGCTGAAACAGTAGCCAAGAGTACAAAATGGTACTATGAAGTGTATGATTTGCCCTCCTAACTCTTCTGTATCACTTCATGCTCTGTCTGGTTAAAATGTAGTATAACACTTCTGTGCAGTCATTTTACTGATGTATAGGCTGAGTTTAAAACACTGCAAGTTACTCTCATTAAAGAAGTTCAGTAACAATGGCAATTCTTTTAAGTATCTCTTGTTGAGAAAATGAGTGTAACTGATGATGAAAGTCATGTAAATGAAGGTATATCCTTACCCCCAGTGCTAGGTGTTACCTTCCCCATTGTATGGAGTCAGACTGAGAACAGTCTTACTCAGAATGTTTATTCATCTATCTATTTTTTTATGTTTCTATAAAATGTTTTCCTCCAACAGATGACATTTCTTTCACTCTTTTCCTCAAGGAGCCTCCTTTAAGAGTGAAATACTGCTTCCACCTCCTTCTAATATCTGATGAACGTAACTTTCACAAAAATAGTTTCTAATTTCTGCAAAGATCTTGTGCCAACAAACTCCAAAACCACATTCAGTGTAAACCAAATATAAAAATATAAGTATAAATAAATATATTAAATTAGATTTTAGATTCATGCAAACATTTTTAGAGTTGTAGGCATTTTAATCCTTTTTCAAAAGAAATTTGCCAAAGGGATTTCATAGGCTGCAAGTAAAAGGTTATGGCTTTAAATTCAAATAAAAATTAAAAATCTTATATGTCAGAAAATATCTACATGATTTAGGGGTTCTGTTAACCTCAAAGAGTAAATTATAATTGTATAGGAACAAATGGGAACTTTGATATTATTTTTAAAAAAATCAAATATAATTAAGTGGGAGCTAATGCAAAAATATCTGCAGGAGATAGAACAAGCTTGATCTGAATTTGAACCTTAGTTATTCATGATTATCCATTCTGGAAAATGAAAATAAATTAGAGATTTTTTAAACTAGTCATGCGTATTTTTTGACAGATAGGGAAAACATAAAATTGTGTAAATTCATCCACGAAGTAGTATCACTAACAAATGACACAGATACTATTGCAAAAAAAAAAAAGAAGGATTTATGCACTGAAAAGTCTTTTGTTTGGTCTGGAAAGTAATTTAACCTTTATATGTGCAATGTACTTAATGATGTAGGTTTAGTCCTTGCTAACTTGTATAAAGGAATGGAAGCAAAATTAATATCGATAAGAAAACAGTACTAAAAAATTTTAGAAATAATTAGTCATGATGGCAGAAGCAGAACAACCAGATGATGATTCATCTTGTTTCCATGATTTAATCTGTTGGTCTTTCAAAGCAAGTTCACTTATAACTCAACATGATTTCTGGAATGAATTACATACTCATGTCTTATTTTGTTATGTCCGGCACAAAACGCCTTCCATAGAATCATAGAACCATAGAATGCTTTGGATTGGAAAGGATCTTAAATATCATCTAGTTACAACTCCCCTAAAATGGACAAGGATACCTTCCACTAGATCAAGCTGCTCAAGGCCTCATCCAAGCTGGCCTTAAATACTGCCAGGGAGGGGACATTCACAACTTCCCTGAGCAACCTGTTCCAATGTCTCACCATCCTTGTCATGACAAATTTCCTCATAATGTCTAATCTAAATCTTTCCCCCACAATTTATAGCCATTCCCTCTTGTCCTGTCACTACATACCCTTGTAAAGAGTCCCTCTCCAGCTTTCTTGTGGCCCCCTTCACATACTGGAAAGCCACTATAAGGTCTCCCCAGAGCCTTCTCTTCTCCAGGTTGAACAACTTCAACTCTCTCAGCCTGTCCTTATAGCAGAAGTGCTCCATTCCTCTGATTATCTTTGTAGCCCACTTCCAACAGTTCTATATCCTTCTTACATTGAAAATTCCAGAACTGGACACTACACTCCTGGTGAGGGTCTCACAGGAGAGGAGTAGAGGGCTACAATCACCTCCTTTGAACTGCTGGCCATGCTTCTTGTAATGCAGCCCCAAATATGATTAGTTTTCTGGGCTGTGAGTGCATATTGACAGCTTATGTAGAGCTTCTCATCAATCAGCACCCCCAAGTCCTTCTCTGCAGGGCTGCTCTCAGTCACATCATCCCCCAGACTGTAATGAAACCATGGATTGCTCTGGCCCAGGTGTAGAATCTTGCACTTGGTCTTGTTGAACCTCACGAATTTCACACAGGCCTAATTCTCCAGCTTGTCCAGGTCCCTCTGGATGACATCCCATCCTTCTGGTGTGGCAACTACACCACTCAGCTTGGTGTCATCTGCAAATGTCCTGAGGTGCACTTGATCTCACTGTCTATATCATTGATGAAGGTGTCAAACAGCACTGGTCCTAGCACATATCCCTGAGGGACAACACTTGTGATGGATCTCCAGGCCATTGACCACTACTCTCTGAATGCAATTGTCGAACCAATTCCTTATCCACTGGGCAGTCCACTCATCAAATCCATATCTCTCCAATTTAGAGAGAAGGATATTATATGGGACTGAGTCAAAGGCTTTACAGAAGTCCAGGTCAATTACATATTGTCATAGACAAGCCTGGTATTATCCCCCTCCTCCTTTCTTTGACAACTGATATTGAAGACAGCAATTACTTCAAGGGACTGCAAAACCTAAATCACCTCCCCAGCAACATAACATTTTCAGGACTCTGGCATACTGGTGACAGTATGCAGCAGTGCTTGATACCAATGGAGGGATTTAATGGCATGCAACCTTAGTGACAGAAAAGATATTGAAAGGGAGATTTGGCCAAATATTTGTTTAAATATAAGCAACGGTACTGTTCAATATAAAGTGAATTATTTTCTTACATGTTCCTTGTGTGGGGTTAAGCAGGACAGATGCAATTATTTCAGACACAAAGTTTTCAGTGAAGGTGTTCTTTGTACTATAAATGCTTAAAGTTAGTTATCTGTATTGATAGATAAAGGATTTTGGTTTTTTTCTACTGCTTAATTCTTTTCTTACTAGCTTATGTTCAAGAAGGTTTTATTGTCCATGAAAGTAAAGGGTGGGGAGTACAGGGTCCAACTGAACACAGCTTAGGGTAATGAGATGCATAGTAAATGATGCGCACATTTATGCATGCGACAGGGAATCTCAGGTGCAAAAACATTCAACAACCCATCTGTTCCCAATAAAGTCCTTTCCTGCAGGGAGGGGAACAGAAAAGTAGTGGTCTTTAACTTTCAGTCCAACTCTACATGCCATTTTTGTTGTAAGATTAATTTTTTCTTTTAGTTTTGGAAATAGACTATTTGATTTGGAGCAGTATGAAATTACAAAGAAAGAGACAAAGAACAGGTTAAGACTGATATTCTCTCCTAAATAGCATTCTGTACATTTAATGTTTTAAAAAATTTTAGAAGACTCATACGTATTTCTTCCTATGGGAATAATATGTGTATCTGTGTGTATCTCCATTGCACAGCAGGACAGGTTGGTGCCTATTACTTGGGAAAATCTGGCCACAGATGTCTTCAGACTTATTCAATGACCTTTAGTCAATGATATCTAAGGTCAAGAGAAAAAAGAGTGTTTCGAGGCTTTGCTCACATCTTGGAAAACAAGAATACAATTGTTGGCAACTTAAACATTCTTTTCACTTGTTCCCTTTGAATAAAGATGTTATCCAAGAAATAACCTAATACAGTAAGTAAGCAGAATGTCTCATCTTTCTCATTAATTCAAACCCCATACTAAACACTTGCAGCTGTTTCAGGTGCTGTCAGAAGTATAGATGATTTATTCTAACTATTTCAGTGCAATGCAGAAAAGTAGTAAGCAGAATTTATTGATTTCCTATCCCCAAAATAATCTTAAAAAATTTGTGCTTGTCCTTCTGCCCTACTCATAAGATTAGATTTCAGTGGTACATTTTCTCTTATTAGACTGTGCTTTAAAATGGATATATTATCTATCTTAGGATACCTGCATTAATGAAATTTTCCCTTTGGGCCAAGGGCTTGACTATCAAGGATCTTCTGTGTTTAAGAGCTCAAGGCATACACTCAAAAATCCTTTCTAGACATTTCATTTGTAAAAGATATGTGAACCAGCTTCTTGTTATTGCTACCTAACCCCAGTATGAGTTATCTATTGGTATCCAGAAAGGCTACATTTTATTTGAAGATATCTTATGACTTGTTTGTTTCCAGGATTAAATGAACAGCAATCAATAGGGGGTTTTTTTTACAGTAATTTTAGAGTATAGAGTCTTCGGTTCTGCTGAATCTTGTATTGCAAATTTTGTTCTATTTTAGGATCAGGTCCAAGATCACAACTAGATTTCTAGTGACAGCCTGCAGCCTATACATCACTGTTTTCAGTAAATTTGCTTCTCTCAGGTCTTTGAATAGCAATGCAAATTTTAAGCACAAAGTTTTGGAAATTTACCATTTCAAATGCACACCTACTCCTAATTAATGTTTTTATCTTTCTGCTGAATGTTAAACAAGAAGGACAGGAAAGAAGAATGCATATTTAAAGAAATTAAAGGCTTTAATTTTCTATTTTTAAACACATTGCCTAGAATCTGTCTGCTTCTGCTTTTTGAAGCATTTACAGAGATCTTCTATTTAAGATGTGTTACAATTTTGTTATGTGATATTTTCTGAAGTATTTTAGGTTTTTTGTAAGCAAAGAATAGGATATCATTCTAGAGTTGTGTTTTTATGAAATAGGTACCAATAGGGGATATATTATTATATATAAACCCTCATGGGAAAAACACCTATATTCAGAATTAAAGTTGTCATAAGTGATATTTGGAGAATAAGAGGCAAACACCTTTTAAGTACTAGAGATACAATTGTTTTACAATACTTAGGTTGGCTGGAAGTCTGTCAGATCCAGGAAAAGTGTCTATCTATCATGTGCTGAAATCCAGAGTTTAAACACAAACATTTTTTTCTCCCCCATTTGTCTTATTCATCCCATTCCTGTATATTAATAAAGCAGAAGTCCCAGGAAACAAAAATATGTCATCAAGTTAGAAAAAGCTATCTTCCAAACCAGATTAAAAAATTACAAGCAAATTTTATTCTAGGATCTGAGATCTTCCTGACTACAGTAAATTTAGACCAGTATCTAATGTATTCCTTATCCCTCACTAAGCAAATTTTCTTTTGTGTTTAAGCACTTTTTCCCAGCCACTTTACCTACATAACACCCACGATCATCTATGAAACCTTACTCTTATGAGCTAATTATATAGGAGAATATTTAGGAATAAGAGTGAAATTGCTTTTTTTAATTGTTCTCTCACAACAATAAAACTATTCTGTAATTTATGACAAATTAGCCTTTATTAATTTGAATTTAAAGATCCAAGATGTTCTTTTTAGCTTAAGAATATATCCTCAAAGATTTTAAATGTCAGGTAGTTTTAAACAGTTTGTTTCTCTATTTCTTTTTTTCAAAACTTATACATGTTATTTTCTTAGGAAGAATAAAAAAAATTAAAACTTTATTAGCATATATTTGTTAACAATAGAAAAAGTAGATGAAAATAGAAGAAACTTTCCAGAAAAACCTACCAAAGTTCCTTAAAAAACTTCTACAATTCTCTTGATATTGGAGAAAAAAACCCACTTCAACAGGTTTACATCTCTTTACATGCCTGAAAATGGCTTTCTGCTGCATACTTATTTGTCTACAGTCTGTGAAAAAAAGATAAAAGGTATGAAATTAAATGTACCCTCTACAGATGCCTAACCACCAATACCATATTTCTATCTCCCCTCTTCAGCAACTATGATGTAGACTTCAAACTGAGAGATGAAATTTGGCTGAGAATTGTTGCTAAAGCAGGAAATCCTCCAGTAGTCTTAGATACAGAAATCAATGGAGAAGATAGGTATAGGAAATACAGAATTGGATGCAATCTTTTGGAGTCTCCACATGAGTCTCAAGGAAATAGAAAGCTATCTCTTCAGATGCCTGTTAAAAAATATTTCTTAGAACCTATTGACATTTCACACATGCTCAAGCATGTGTATTTAAAATTAAAATGTACATATTTTGTATTTTCTGACAGCCCAAAACATTCCAGAATTCTTTGAGTATCTAACAAAGCCTTGGTACACTAATTTTGTGATTATTTTATGAAAAATAATTAATGTTCCTAATGCTGGATTGCAAAAATGCCTTGTTTGCTTTTGTTGTTGTTGTTAAACACTCTGCAAGAAGTAACTGTCTCTCAGACTGCTAGTTTCTTCTGGAAACACAGCGAATGGACATTTTGTGATTTGGAACAATCGCTTGGCAGTGTGTACTACTTTAATAGACATATTGCTTTAAACTAAGACTCCACCATCTGTTCTTCTCTTTAATTAAAAACACAGATATAACATAATTCAGAGTTCTATCTTATATTATAAATTTTTTGCATCCATATTTGTTTCCCTATACAATAAATAAAATGTGCATCTGGTGTATTTTTTTGCTTGCATTTCAAACTCAACAGAGAATTGTTTTCTAATAATATAGGCAATATTTTATCGTTACAGGAATTCACCTACAGAGAGTTTATTTAATTATTATTTTTTTAAAACAGCTATGCTATAAAGTACTAATATTCAAAATACATGTTTTCTTGTTTATTTAATGGAGATAGCCATTCCAAAGACCCTAACCTTTAAGAGACTTCAAGAATTAGAGACTTGACCAGTAAAGCTTCCTTGTTATGACTAAAAATCTTCAAAAAAAAAAGTAAGGAAGGAAGAAAAGAAATCATAACAGAAACAAGACTGTAAACTGGCTTTGAGTTCTATTTTTGGGGTAGGGGGTTATCTGTAAAGTCAATGTAAAATTCAGAGCAAGGAAGTGCTTTTTCTAATAAAATGCTACACTAAAAAAGGCATAACACCACCAGGTTCAAACATCCAGGGAAGAAAAGAAGGATGAGTTACAGCCAACTGGGAGAAGAAGCAGTATATCATCATCATGTTATGCACAGGGAGGAAAGGAGAGTGTTGGCTGCTCTATAAACTGCCATTCTCCAGCTCACTCCACGAAGTAACAGTTACTAACAGGACATTGCAAACTGGCACCAAGAGGATCATCACTTCCTTCTGAAGCCTTTGAATGTTAGCTTTTCCCCCAGCCTGCTTCTACTTCATTTGTCATCTCTAAATCTCAAAGCACATAACCACTGAAATGTACTTTTGTTCTCTAATAAACTGCTAGTTTCTCTTTATTCTCATTAACTTCTAAATTCACATCCTCTTTAAGCAGCCCTGTGATTATTGGTGGTGTATGGAACATGGGATTCTCCACTGCACCTTCATTAACTTTCCACAGAATTCAGGCCTCCAAATCAGTTATGCAATATAATCAGTTTATCTTCTCTGCAACTACCAGTTACCTTTGGCTTAAATATGTGATAGCCTCTACTTTTTGGTACATTGAATGAATATTTACGTTGCTTATAATTGGTTTTGAAAGTTTGCACACTAGATCATTTCTAAAAAATTAAAAAATATTTTTCATAACTCAAACTGTCAAGTGGTAATTACAACACTGAGATTTGCTGTAAAATAGGGAGTGCTATTATGTACTGCCTGAAGTAGTTATCATAAGACATATCTGTATGTTTATAAATAAATAAAATTCAATACATACTTATGCACACAAGTACATGTACAGTGCATAACAACTAACTAGTACACATATGCAAATCAACTAGTAGAGGACCTAAATCAGACTTTCTTTATGGTTAATTAAGTCTATTGTTAGAAAATAGTGAATAAAACAGTAACACTAGATAATACTGGTTTTAGTTTTGGACCCGTTACTAAAAGAAAGACATCATTTTGCTAGAATGTGTCCAGAATAAGGCAACAAAGCTGAGGAAGGGTCTGGAGAACAAGTCTTATGAGGAGTGACTGAGGGAACTGGGATTGTTTAGCCTGGAGACCCGGAAGCTAAGAGAGATCTTGTCAGCCTCTACACCTATCAGAAAAGAGGTTGTAGTGAGGTGGGTGCTGGCCTTTTCTCAAGGATAGAATCAGACGGAATGGTATCAAGTTGCAGAAAGGAAGGTTTAGATTGGATATTAGGAAAAATTTCTGTACCAAAAGAGGAGTCATACATTGGAACAGGCTGCTCAAGGAAGTGCTGGAGTTTGCATTCCTGGTGGCATTCAAAAAGCATGTATACATGGCTTTTCCAGACGTGTTTCAGTAGGCATGGTGGTGTTGAGCTAGCTGTTGGATTTGATAATCTCAGAGGTCTTTTCCTACCTTAATGATTCTTTGATAATACAAAATTTGTTAGCTCCTTTCTTTCCCATTAGAGAAATATTTAGCCAATAGATGGAAAACAAAAATGCAGAAAATACGGAAATCCTTCAAATCATCCTTAGGAATTTGATAAATGCTGCCAGCTCTCTTGGCAGAATGGAATTAAGTGATGAAAGTAGAAGTAGCCTGCTAGGTAGAAAAACTTTCCTGTGGACCTTCTAGCTAAAAAGAAATAATACATAAAAAAGCTAATGTTCTATATGCACTTTCTGCTTTTCCTTAAGGACACATGAATGTAGGATTTTTTTCTTTTCAGTTAATATAAAAAAGATGCCTATGAAATTAATGCCTTTGACTTCATTTAAATAATGTTACTGATATTTTCTCCAGTCCCCCCCAAAAAGAATATTCCAAGTAAATATATAAAATTCATAATTAAAATATATTAAAAAGATAAGGAGTTTAAATTACTCTATTTAAGATATCTATATAAAGTACATTCAGAGGGTTTATTCAGACCACTTAGTTATGTATTGAGTATAAGTGGGAAGTTTCTGTGGTATCTTTAGAAATAGTTGTCATGCTTAATAACTATGATAAAAACTGTTTCTTCCAACACAAATATCTCAATTTATGTCCAATGTAACCTTCTTATAATAAAACAAAGTCAACATAGACTTCTTTAGATTACCTAGCCATTTTCTTCAAAATAAACTTTGTGGATGATTTTGCCTCCTGTAAACTCTCCATCCTTATAAGCAAACAGAAGATAGAAAGGAACATATGGCAAAATGGCAAAAGCAACCTGGAGGAGGGATGAGTGGATGTTGAAAGAAGCAGATGCCTAATATTGTAAGCCTAGTGATTTCTCTCCTTATTTCACTAAAGCTGCCTTAGATTGCTATATGAGCACGCATCTAGAATTTTTAAATAAATATCACACCTAAATAATTTCACCCATGAAATTATGATCAGCTTGAGACCAAGAGCCTGCCTCTTCAAAATTAATTTTAAGAGTAAATCTCATTGGATATTGGGAGAACTACTGTAACTAACTGAGATGTAACTAACAAAAACACATTTTAAAAAACTTAAAGTGTGATTTAGAATGGAGATTGCTGTTAGTCTTGCAACAAATGTAATAAAATCCACAAATATGTGCATGTAGAACAGTATGAGAAAGACACTGTCTGCATCTGTACTGTGATTTAGTTCAGCAGAGAGGAAGTACAAGGAAGCCTCCCAAAATCTTCCATTTGGTAAATGGAGTTAACTCCAGCCGGTTACAAGTGGGGTTCCCCAGGGCTCAGTGCTGGGTCCAGCCCTGTTCAATGTCTTTATCAATCAACTGGATGAAGGCATCGAGGGCACCCTTAGCAAGTTTGCAGATGACACCAAGCTGGGTGGAAGTGTGGATCTGCTGGAGGGTTGGGAGGCTCTGCAAAGGGACCTGAACAGGCCGGAGAGCTGGGCTGAGTCCAATGGCATGAGGTTTAACAAGGCCAAATGCCGGGTCCTGCACTTGGGGCACAACAACCCTAAGCAGAGGTACAGACTAGGAGCAGTCTGACTGGAAAGCTGCCAGGAGGAGAAGGACCTGGGGGTGTTGGTTGACAGTCGACTGAACATGAGCCAGCAGTGTGCCCAGGTGGCCAAGAAGGCCAATGGCATCTTGGGTTGTATCAGAAACGGCGTGACCAGAAGGTCCAGGGAGGTTATTCTCCCTCTGTACTCGGCACTGGTGAGACTGCACCTCGAGTACTGTGTTCAGTTCTGGGCCCCTCACCACAAGAAGGATGTTGATGCTCTGGAGTGAGTCCAGAGAAGAGCAACAAAGTTGGTGAAGGGGCTGGAGAATAGGCCTCATGATGAACGGCTGAGAAAGCTAGGGTTGTTTAGCCTGGAGAAGAGAAGGCTGAGAGGAGACCTCATGGCTCTCTATAACTACCTGAGAGGAGGTTGTAGAGAGGAGGGTGCTGGCCTCGTCTCCCAAGTGACAGGGGACAGGACGAGAGGGAATGGCCTCAAGCTCCACCAGGGGAGGTTCAGTCTAGAAATCAGGAAAAAAATATTTCACGGAAAGGGTCATTGGGCACTGGAACAGGCTGCCCAGGGAGGTGGTTTATTCACCTTCCCTGGAGGTGTTTAAGGCACGGGTGGACGAGGTGCTAAGGGGCATGGTTTAGTGTCTGATAGGAATGGTTGGACTCCATGGTCCAGTGGGTCCTTTCCAGCCTAGTGATTCTGTGTGTGATTCTGTGTGATTTCCTTAGACTTCAGACTTTCACACTTGCTCCTCAAAATGTCAGAAATTAAGTCAACTTACAAATTATAATATCATTATTAGATTTCTGGTCAATGGAGCACATGATATGGTGGATGACCTCTTCACGTGCACATGCAGGGCTTTTGCACATTTCTCTGCACATATGTACCTTTCTGCCTCTTGATATCTTCCAAACAGCAGCTTAAACCTAAGACACTATCCCAAAGAAAATGCTGCCAAAATGCAGTGTAATGCTCCTAATCAGTACTTTCAGTACAGGCTGTTTCATCACAATATTCCAAACTAGCGCTCATAAACAACTCTCTAGTCATTTGTGACATGTCAACAAGCAAAGGCTTTGAAAATTTTATTTTGGCAGCAAACAATAGTGAGGAATTAAGTTCATAAAACTTGACTTAATTGTGGGTAAAACCCTGGCATACAATTTACTATATTTAAGAAGCCAATTTAAAATGTCTACAGATTAGTAAACATCTATCCATCCAATTCAAATCATCAGTATTCAGTCTTCAATGGAAATGTTAAATAAAGATATATATAAATGCCTATAATTTATAGTTCTAGAAAGTTGTCATCTTTTTCCCTCAGTGTAGTGGTCTGTCAGGATTTCTTTTCTAAACTACCATACCCAAGAAAGTTTACATATTGCTTTAGAATTTGTCTAGTCAAATATTTCTGTAAATATTATAGCCTTGGAAAGGCAGGAATATCATTAGATAAAACAAAGACTTTCTCACACTTGGCCCATATTTGCAATTCAAACTAGGTCTTTTTTGAATATTTTTTGAGATTCTTAAGTGATCTGTTAAAAATGCTTTTCACTTTATCAGTAATAAACAGTATTCAGAGAGTCAGTTAAACCTTTATCTTTGTAACAAAAACACCACCACATTCAGCAAAATGTAAACTCAAGTAATATAAAATCATTAATAAGAAAGAAGAGGTCTGGAAAAAACCCACTTATTTTGTCATTAAACTGTAGTGTTTGCTAGCAAAGGATAAATTCTAAAGAAAATAATATAGTTCATAAAAACATATTTTAAAGTTGGTTCAAATGAAGTGTATTATGAACTAAATTTTAAAATGAAATCTTAAGTAAAATATTTTTTAGTTGTAGCAGGTATTAGAAAATGTACCTTAAGCAGTGAATAGTTTATATTTTTAAGAGGAATGATATTATTTCGTTCAAGACGTAAAGCAATTAGTAGTGGAAAATTACTCTAATGATCACACCATGATGTTCAGTTTTAAGTCTTGAACATGGGATGCTAGTACATCATAACATGCTTGTTTTGGTCTGGGAAAACTTACCACAGTCCTGAGACAAAAGCCAAATTGTGGCAAAATAAAAACAGCAGAGCATTTTTGTTCATGTTTAAGGAAAAAATACTTCTGGTGACAATAAAAAATAACTGGTTTTAAATTTCTTGACCTACACCATAACCTCCAGCAATACTAAAACACAAGGAAAAATCCCAACCTGCACAGTGTAAAAAAAAATCATATTTTCTCTCTAATAGGATAAAATTTGTTCTGCCCTGTGAACATCTTATAATCAAAGCAGTGTGAGGATTCATGGAAAAGCTTATCTTACATTTTCAACCTGTAGTGAACTAAAAATCCACAGTTTGTAGGAATGTAAAAAAAAAAAAGAAAAAAAGAAAGGAAACAGCATAGAAAAGCAACACATCAGCTATATTCCAAGATTTTTCTTTGTGGATAGGAGTGAATATTTCATAAATTGATTTCTAAAGACAACTAATAGTGCATGCCCCTTCTTTTTATGAGTAAGTATTTTCAGAGGAGCAGCAGCTCCACTCAGAGATGTGTCATGGTGTAAGAAAATTTAATCTCTATCCAGATGCCATGCATGTGAAAGAGATATTTGGGTAACCTGGGTGCCCTAGACTCCTATTTCAACCATACCTCAGGTTCAGTACCAATAACAGCATGAGTTTTTACCTTGTCATATCCACTGCAATAGAAAACTAACACTTCCCTAGAACTGGAAAAAAAGGGTAGCTAGAGCGAAACCAGCAGGTTTCAGGGATCTTGCAGAAAGTACGAGTCAAGGTTTTGCTTGTCTGACAGTAGAAACCCAGCTGTTTCATCTATAGGGAATAATAATCTGTTGATTTAATCCACTCTCTACAAATAATCCGGTTATTCATTGAGTCCAGTGGAAATTTTCAAAATAAAGCTGATAAATTAGTTGGAGACCCAAAATGAATGGTGTTCAGATTCAGTCCAACCATCCTGTACAGCCCAGGATATTTATCTTGCTTCATCCATGTTTCAACTCTCTATTATTTCCTAAAAATAGTGGTACTTTCTGCACATCCTTCTGGAAGCTCCAGAGTAAAGGCTCTGTTTTACTCTGAGATTGTGGAGCAATCATTCCTGATGAAAGGCTCATTCCTGCCTGGGGACAGTTGGTGTCTGTGACGATGGAAGAAATTGGACAACACACAACGATCAATATGATCCAAATGAAGCCGTTTATTTTGGGTTAACTGTCTACCTTTATACACGAAGCCAATTCTGGCACCAAACATTGATTGGATGATTCTTCCCTAGTAACAAGCATTCATTGGTCACAGCCCAGCCACACAACCATGTTGCCAGGGTGCATTTCCCGCCTCCAACAGCCAGCCTCCTCATTAGCATAACACAACAGAGTCATTATAATGTTTTTGTATTCCTGAGGACCTTGGCTAAGGCTTTCCCAACTCCACCCAGCCACAGTGCTTGGGCTGCTCATTGAATGCTGCCACCCATCAATTCCCCCTTTTCTTTTTGAGTGGCCCAAGCACCATAAAAGGCATCAAAACACTTAAAATTACAATAATGGCAATCAAAATAAACAACACTTGCTTAAAAATGTTTCCTCAAAATTCCAAAAACATATTGTATTTGCCCCATGTTCTGTCACCACAGATAAGAAAATATCTGGGTGGGAGAGCCTTTTGAGAACCATAATTCCAAATTCACTTTTCTGTCAAAAGACCACCCCAGATTCTTCTTCCAATGTGAGGTCCTCTTGCTCCTTCATCTTCCGTTCTTTCCAAGGTTTGATCCACTTTTGTGGCACCCAGCGAGGTCCAGTATCTGTTAAGACACAAGCATAACCTCTTCCTGTCATTTTTAGTTCAACAGATCCTTTCCATTCACCTGAGTCCCAGACTTTTTATTGTACCTTGATACCTTGCTGGTCCTGGCTATTGAATCCTGACTCCAGTGAACGATGATCAATTACAATAGGAGGGCTGGTCCTAACGCCCGTTAAACACAAAAAACTCAGCACATAAGTCACTATTGCAAGTCGTTCACTAGGGGGCAACACATCTCCCCCTTTTGCTTTTGCAAAAGTGACTTCAGGGTTGCATGAGAGCGTTCTATTATTGCTTGGCCTGTTGGGGAATGTGGGATGCCTGTATGATGACGGATTCCCCATTGAACACAAAAATATTTGAATGTTTGAGAAACATAAGCTGGCCCATTATCTGTTTTTATTGTTTGAGATATTCCTAATGCCATTATAGTTGCACATATGTGTTTAATCACGTGTTTTGCAGATTCCCCAGTCTGTGCTGTGGCCCATAAAGCCATAGAAAATGTATCCACAGAAACATGTACATAATTCAATCGCCCAGAGTCTGGAATATGGATCACATCCATTTGTCATAATTGTAAGGCTTGAAGTCCCCTAGGGTTTACTCCAAACCCTAAGCCCATACCTTGGTTTTGACAGTCTGGACAAGAGTTAATTATACCTTGTGCATCAGACAGAGGAATATTGATTTGTCGTTTAAGTACCTTAGCACTCTGGTGAAAAAATTCGTGTGAGGTTTTGGCTTGTAAAAAGAGGTTTGTACCAGGATCATTCCAAATTGCAGCAACAGGGCGATCGGCACGATTATTCCTGATTGCCAGGCCAAAATTAGGCTGATGGCTATGTAGGTAAGTAACAAAATACTTATCTCTCATTGTTCCAATAGGTACAGCAATTGCAACAGTAAAGTATACAAACACGCATTTTTAACTTCTTTTATTATGGCCCGTTCTATTCTACAAAATGTACCCACAACATATAATGAGTCAGAAACTATATTAATAGGCTATGATGTATATTATTGAAATACCCTATACCACTGCTCGTAGCTCCATAGTTTGTAGTGAATCGCCTAGCTGTGTAAATAATAACTTCTGGTTCCATTGTCCTTGCATTTGCCAGGTAATGGCAGCCCTACCAGATTTCTTTCCTGCATCGGTAAAAAATGTAATGCCTTTCACTGGCATCTCAGATCACAATGGTATCTGTTCAAAGGTTTGGTTTTGAATCAAAGGTATCATTTTGCTAACTGGATATGTGTTGCTATACTTCTCCTATAAAATCTGCTAATGCAATCCCAATAGGTCCTGAATGTTCCATAAGCCAATCCAAATACCCTTTATTGACTGGCAGATAAATTTGTGTAAGTTCAGTCCCAGATAATTCCAAACATCTTTTCCTGCCTTTCATTATCAATTGACCAAACAGCTAGAGTCTAGTAGTTATAGTATTTTTTGGTTGACATGGTAAAAATATCCACTCAATGATTTGAAATTTCTTAAGTGTCTGCCCTAAAAGACCTAACAGGTGCTTCCATTCCTGGCCAGAATTGATCAAAATTAATTCCAAAGGCTTACCTGCTGTATAATGGATAACATTAGCTGTTTAAACTTTTTTCCATTATTTTATCCAATACTGCTTTCTGGTCACTATTTAGATGCTGTTTATCATTTATCGAAAAAGTTTTTCCCAATAAATCCATTAATGGTTGAAGGTCATCATTCATAATTCCTGTCAGTGGTCAGTTCCACTGGATATCTCCCATTAATTTTTGGACATCAGTTAACGTTTTTATGTCAGTATGTATAGTCACTTTCTGGGGTCTTAGTATGTTATTTGTTATTTGCTACCCCAAATAATTCCACGGAGACGATTTTTGTATTTTTTCTGGAGCTATTTTCAAACCCTTTTGTTCTAGTATACATTTTAAGTCTGTTAATACCCAATTAGCTTCCAAATGCTTTCAAAAACAAAGGAAAAGAAAACTCGATCCAAGACAGGACTGATTTTAAAAAGAGGGCACAGCCTACCATGTATTTATTTTGTTTAAAGTAAGGGATGCCTCTCTAAATTTGGGAGACTCCCCTGGATGGGCTGTCCTGGGCAGTATCTTGATTTGCTGAGGGAGAAAGTGGCCAATAAATCTCCTTGTTTGGTTTTTGTGAGCACTGCAAAGTGAGTCCACTGGCTGCTTTTTGGCTCGGCTAACAATAGCTCCACTACTTTTCTCAGCCTGGGGGAGCTGGTCCTCTTCCCAACAGGAGCTATAGTAGCGGCTATTAGCCCCTTTGCCAAAATGGCTGAAGGCGTTTTCTTTTCTAGAATTGGGGGGCAGCTTTTGTCTGGGGGCTGCCACTTTTTTGCCGACCAACGTAGGTCAGACGGGGGCAGGCCAGGCATTAAAAATCAGGGAAAACCCTCTCCTAGTCCAGGAATAGGGATTTCAATCGCATCATTCTGCTCCCAAAATCTATTTCCTCCACCCGAACAGAATCCTGCTTGAATCACAAAGCACAGCGCTCCCTCAAGCTCCTGCAATCCAGCCAGCTCCCTTGGGGCACAAGCATTTGCTTTCCCTGCAGTAGAGGTTCCAGACTTCTCCCCCTTATGAATAACAATTAGGGACTGGAGTTTGAAATCAGGATCTGCATCAAGAGCAAGATCAGGATCGAGAATAGGAACTGATTTCACCACCCCCTCCTTCCAAAAACAAGGAGTCTCATAAGCAACCTCTGTTTCAAGCAGGGGTGGGAGCTCAGGGGCAGGATGAGGCAGCACCCTCTCATCCCAACAATAGGTGGCCACTTCCCCTGCCCGATCAGCAGTCTCCTCGGTGAAATCCAAAAAATCGGTTCCATCACTAGCCCCACTGAGCTCGAGCAACAGTAATCTCAGCATCTTTTCTTCTGCAAAAGTGTCCTCTATAGTACCTCGCAAAATCTCCCTACTAAAATTAGCCTGCCAATCAACTCTACTGTATGGTCCTGCATCCATTAACATTTGGGATTATACCCCATAAAGCGGATCCCCCTGCTGATGTGTTCCAGTCACTTCCTGATCACATAAATGCTCCCAAGTCTGATAAAAAGCAGTTGGGAGTGAGATAATATCAGCATGACTAGCTGCCAAATATCTGCAGGACAAAGGGTATGACCCGTAAATATAAAATCTAAGAGACTTTGTGTAAGCGATGATTGCAAACCACACCGCGTGCAAGCAGCCTTAACTTCTTTTAACAATTTCCAGTCAAACGGATCCCACTCGCTACCTCCTGTTTGTATATTAAGTAAGATAGGATAAGCTTCCATAGTGATTCCTTCTAAAACTGCACCTCTTATTATCCCCTGCCAGAGTGTTCCCGGCCCCCGACACCTCACCCTTCCGACAGTTCCCACAGTATCAAACTCTGTCGGCACTTGGAGCAGAGCAGTCAGTTTGGTGCACAAATGCTCACCAGGATAGTCCAGTGGAGGCAGTTCTGGCGGGCAACTTCCCTTCTCCTGACAAATACAAATTTCTTCCAATTTTTCCATCGTCTTTTCAAAATATTGTCTAAATGTGGAATGCTCAGGCGGTGTTGAGTGCTCAGAACTTTCACTGAACAAATCATCCAGCGATACAGCCGAGGGGCTCCTTTGGTGGGGGGATATTCCCTCTCGTCTTTATCTGGAGCCTCTTCACGCTCCTCAAGCAGGGGAAGTGGTAGGGGAGGCCAGCCTCTAGGACCTGGTCCCCGTGTAAGCATATTAGACATACAAAATGATAATACAGATGCGGAGGTACTGCCAGTATTGTCCTGATTCTCGCTCATAGAGGCGTAAGCCTCTCTCTCTGTTTTCATATCACATAAAGTTTCTTTAACTAGTCACCAGCGGGTGTGATATTGCCAAAGGCTCTTATTTCCGAAGGTACGTTCTTCAAACAACCATTTTCTCCCAAGTGTCTCTTTCAAATAGGGCAGCAGTAGTTGGAATAATGCCGCTTCTATTAGCCCATCTTATCACAGACTGCAACACAGTTTTTCTCATAAACAATTCCTCTCTCAGAGAGTATATTTTGGAGGAGCTTCACCACAGCATCAATCAGAGTCTCATTTTCGGATGAATCTGAGGGTCCCTGTTCGGGCACCAGATGTGACGATGGAAGAAATTGGACGACACACAATGATCAATATGATCCGAATGAAGCCGTTTATTTTGGGTTAACTGTCTACCTTTATACACGAAGCCAATTCTCGCACCAAACATTGATTGGACGATTCTTCCCTAGTAACAAGCATTCATTGGTCACAGCCCAGCCACACAACCATGTTGCCAGGGTGCATTTCCCGCCTCCAACAGCCAGCCTCCTCATTAGCATAACACAACAGAGTTGTTATAATGTTTTTGTATTCCTGAGGACCATGGCTAAGGCTTTCCCAACACCACCCAGCCACAGTGCTTGGGCTGCTCACTGAATGCTGCCACCCATCAGGTGTCACCATGAAAAAGAATGCAGTGGACAGCAGAGGATGATTTTGAGGGACTTAATAAACAGCATTTGCTGGCTGTATGGATTGGGCTTGTCTTGGTGTATCTGGGATCATCATAGGGACCTTGTAATTTGGTCCTGCTGACTAGCTGATGCAACTGTGGCTTCTTAAATTCACCCTGGATTTGAAGAAGTAAGTAGGCTTCCTTCATCAGTGATCAGTGGTGGAAAAAAAAAACAAAAAAAAAAACCCCAAAACCAAAAAACAAGGCAAAAACTGCTAGTAGTTTACGAAGTGTAATAATTAAAGGGGTCAATGTATGGATTTCTGCACATAAATGAAGAAGTAGCTACCTCTCAAATTGCTTTGTAGAAGGTATAACACAATAAGATGATCCCATAGATAACCACAGGGCATTTGTCTTCTATTCATCTACAACTTACAGTCTAGGAAAAAAGGGTACTAAAATAATTTGAGGTTCTAACCTCAAATTATACCAAAATCTAAGATTGTAATGAAAGCCCTGAACTGATAATGAAAAAGTAATATTGATCTAAACATGAATATTTTAAAAGAAAAAAATGTCAATAATTCAAGAGTTCAATATCCTTTGAGAAGCAACCTTTGAATAGGATATATTCATTGTGATTGTTTTTTCTGTTCTTTCAGTTTTTGAACACACTCAAAAAACCAGAACCAGAAAGTACAAAGAAGAATACTCATCTGCAATTGTTCAGGGAATAAGACAAATTTTTCTAAGTATGTGACTATATACACTATGATATTTCTATTATATCAAAATAATTGTGAATCCAAGTAAAATGCAGACATTTAGATTTGTTTAAATATTTAACTTCCTCTGGTTACACATGGATCTGACTCATAAGCACATAATATTTTATGCACCTTTGGGTCATGATTAGTAGATTATTAACTATGGATGAAAGTAAAAATCACTAACTGTTTTTAAAGACCAAAGATGCATTTTATATGCAGTGTTACTCTTGTACTGTCAATATCAAAATAACTGAGATATTGGGTAGTAAAATGTCATTATTGCTCAGAATTGTGTTTTATTTTTGCTTAGCTGGCTATGGTACAATGAATATATGCCTGTATAAATCACTAGCAGAAACAGAAATTATACAAAAGCTTAAGGTTTTACTGAAGGGTGAAAAAAAAAGCCATGTACAAACTTTTAGAATGGGAAATGAAAAAAATAGATTTCACGTTAATGTGTCACAGTTCATCTCTGTAAAATGTCAAAATATTCTGTGCTGTTCTTTATTGGTTGCAATGAACCGTAAAACTATTTATTTATAATCAACTACAGGATATATATTTCATGCAAAAGGATAGGATGACATACTAAAATAATAGCTGGCAGGGGGGAGGTTTCAGCTACCCTGTTTTAAATGTTGCATAGTGTAGATATTTTATTCATAAATGATGGTACAATCTCCTCATGGCAATTTTCTGATGTACTAGTTCTGTCAACTCTTACAAAAAGAAAGGATTAGACTCAGTGAAATGTATGTGAGAGTGGTTCTATAGCCTTAAGTTAGTGGCAGCTACTGGCTTCTGCTCCTTGGAGGTGTTTCTTTCCCATTCAACACACAAAAGCATCTTCGGGGAAGGAATCTGACAACATAGCGTTCCTTAAAAGCTATCACTAAGTTATAATCTTTCGCCAAAGAGCCTAGTGAAAGGGAAGAGTATTTTGACTGGTGAGGTGGAATGATAATTGACATGCTACAACCACATTTTTTAGCACATTCAATACAATTCCTAACTATCCATTAATTTTTCTCAGTACAGATCATAGAATCAGAGAATCATAGAATAGCTGGAGTTGGGAGAGACCTTCAAGATCATATAATCCAACCCCCCTACAATGGCCAGGGACACCCCCCACTATAATAGCCTGCCCAAGCCTCATCCAACCTAGCCTTGAACAGCACTAGGAATGGGGCAGCCACAGCTTCCTTGGGCAACATGTTTCCATGTCTCTCCACCCTTATCGAGAAGGATTTCTGCCTAGTGTCTAATCTAAATCTTCCCACTTCTAATTTATAGGAGTTTCTCCTTGTTTTATCACTCCATGCCCTTCTGAAAAGTCCCTCCCCATCTTCTTATGTGGGCCACATTCAGGTACCAGAAGGTTGCTATAAGGTCTTGTCAGAGACCTTTCTTCTCCAGGCTGAACAACTCCAAATCTCTCAGTCTGTCCTCATAGCAGACGTGTTCCAGCCCTCCTATCATCTTTGTAGCCCTCCTCTGGACCTGTTCCAACAGTTCCATATAGTTTTTATGTCGAGGATTCCAGAACTACACACAATACTCCAGGTTAGGTCTTACAAGAGAGGGATAGAGGGGGAAAATCACCTTCCTCAACCTGCTGGACATGCTTCTCTTGATGTAGCCCAGAATACGATTGGCCTTCTGGGCTGTGACCATGCATTACCAGCTCATGTTTAGCTTCTCATCAGTCAGCATCCTCAAGTTTTTCTCTGCAGGGCTGCTTTCAATCACATCATTCCCCAGCATGTATTGAAACCATGGATTGCTCCAAATCAGGTGTAGGACCTTACACTTGGCTCTGTTGAACCTCAGGAAGTTGATTCTCCTGGATTGGATGGCCTGTAGCATACACCAACCACAAGGTTCCCGTTGGTTCTTCTGCCCTTAATTTTGACAGACAAGATCTCAATCTGTCTGTGGCTACTCTTCAGTGACAAGTCTTCACATTCTATTCCTTTCCTGAGACAGAAAAAAACACCTCCACCCCTCCTTCCCCATATGTGTCTTCTGAACAGCCTGTAGCTGTCAATAGCCACATTCCAGTCATGGGATTTATCCCACCCCATTTCAGTGACGGTAACTAGATCATAGCTTTCTAGTAGAACAGTAGCTTCCAGCTCCTCCTGCCTGTTACACAAGGTTCATGTGTTAGTGTAAAAGCACTTCAGCTGGGCTGCTGGTTGCATCACTTTCCCAGTGGACCCTTTATTACGTACAAGGTGTTTTAGAGAAGTATCCTCCCTGACTCCTGACCCCTGACACCTGTCTTCCCATTACTTGTTACAGGCTAGCTTGGTCTTCCCACTGCTTGTTACAGGCTAGCTTGATGTTATCTCCCTCCCTCTTCATGACTAGTTTAAAGCCCTATCTTTAAGGCCTTGCCTGGCAAGGTCCTGGGCAAAGACCTACCTCTCAATCTGAGAAAAGTGGTTCCCATCTGAAGCCTGTAGTCCCAGTGCCATGCAGGCCATCCCATTAACAAAAAACTGTCACCACCCGTAAGTGGTATTTGGCTACACATATCATGTCCCACAAAGGACCAAAGTTTCTCATCTCAGATACAGTGCCTAAGAACCCTTTCAGGAAGAAGATTATCCCTTATACCCATTTTAACTCACAATTTGAGGCTATTTCCCCTCCTTCTATCGCATGTCACTCAGGAGAAGAGACCAGGACCCACCTCACCACAATCGCCTTTCAGAGAGATGTAGGCTTTTACCTAGTCTCCCCTTAGCCTCCTTTGCTCCAGCCTAAACAACATTAGGCCCCTTAGGCATTCTGTTAAGTGTTGTTCTCCAGACAATTTCACAGCTCCGTTCCATTGTCTGGACATGCTCCAGCCACTCAAATTCCCTCCAAGACTGAGGCTCAAAACCAAATCTAGGATTTGAGGTGCAACCTCACCAATGGAAATCTGCCTGGCAGAGAAGGACCTGGGGGTGTTTGTTGACAGCAGCTGAAGATGAGCCAGTAAAGGCCCAGGTAGCCAAGGAAGCCAATGACACCTTTGCTTAGATCAGAAACAGCTTGGCCAGCAGGAGCAGGGAAGGGATTGTGTCCCTGGGCTCAGCACTGGTGAGGTACGGATTGCACCAAGTCCTTTCTGACAGTGCTTGTTCTTGGCTGGGACAACCTCTCAGCATCCTGGTGTTTATGCACACCACAAATACTCAGGTTCTTTGAACTCCTGGCACATTCATAATGCACTTTTGAATCATAGAGTGGTTTGGGGAGGAGGACCCTCAAAGTCATAGAATCACAGAATCATAGAATTACCCAGTTGGAAAAGACCCATAGGATCATTGAGTCCAACCATTCCTATCAAACACTAAACCAAGCCCCTCAACACCTCGTCCACCCATGCCTTAAACACCCCCAGGGAAGGTGGATCAATCACCTCCCTGGGCAGCCTGTTCCAGTGCCCAATGACCCTTTCCATGAAATATTTTTTCCTAATGTTCAGCCTAAACCTCCCTTGGTGGAGCTTAAGACCATGCAGTTCGTGAAGAGTGTCCAGCCTTCATGGACCTGTTTGGCCCTCAGGATCCTTTTCCAGGAGCCTCTTTCAGCCAGAGACCCAAACAGGCAAAACTCTGCCCTTTCAAGTCCATGGCAGTGGTTTTGCTGGCACACCCCTTGCTTCACAGAGCTGATGCTGTGCTATCCAGTCTATCCAGGTGGCGGGAGTGGGCAGGACTCATGGACCCTGCCAGTGGTGCCGTATGGGGAAGGTGATCTACCTGAAGTGGGGTGGCTGTGCCATGGCAGCACTGCTGAACAGGGCTTTGCACCATCCTTGTGCTGTGATAGCCCCATGCAGAAACTCACCACATCCATTGACAACCTCCAGCAGGGCTTCTGAGCATGGAAGCCCAACTTCTGCCTTTGCTCACCTGCACGGTACTGTTCTGTCACAGCTCATGCTCACAAATCAGATCCAACCATGTCCTGGGCTGCATTTAGAGCATTTTTACCAGCAGGGAGAAGGAGGGGATTCTGCCCCTCTGTTCTGCTCTGCCGAGAAGCCACTGGGAGTCCTGTGCCCATCCAGTTACGGAATCTCCAACATAAGGACATGGAACTGTTGGAGCGGTTCCAGAGTAGACCACAGAGGTGACCGTAGGGCTAGAGCCTCTCTGTTCTGAGGCCAGGCTGAGAGAGTTGGGGTTGTTCAGCCTGGAGAAGAGAAGGCTCCCAGAAGACCTTAGAGCAGCCTCCAGTACAGAAAGGGGCTGCAGAAAAGCTGGGGAGGGGCTCTCTGGATCAGGGAGTGCAGGGAAATACATCTGGAGATATTTTAAAACTTCATCCTATAAGCTGTTCTGGAACAGTTGGGTAGGGGAACTTTTAGGGACATGGCTTCAATGCTGTGTAGAGAAAAATGGAAGAGGAAAGGTTGTTGAAATCCTGAGGAGGACCAGGACAGAATGGTTGTCATTGTTTAGCCCCAATTAACCAAATTTTGCAGATAAACCTATGCAATTGAGCCTCCAAAATCCCTTCCCACACACACGCCACAGGTAAAGGAGAGAGGGAAAGGAGAGGAAAAAACACTCACGGGTTGGAAAGAAGAACTACAGCTTTAATGAAATGCTAATGCTAATGATAATAATGAAAATCATTAGAAAGTAATAAAAGAGGCACAAATGTCTTTGATCACACCTCCACCCCTCACCGACCTCGTTGTCCACACAGACACTGCAGAGCAGGCACAGGGAAAGTGTCCAGGCTGGGAGGAGCTGGGCTTAGAACTGCTTTCAGGAACTCGGATCAGGGATGAGGAGCAACCAGAGAGCCGAGGACCTTGCCGGATATCAGCCATCACAGAAGATGATGAAACCCTCGTGGTCTTTCATTTTATCAGTGTGTGACATGCATGGGATGGAAACCTCTGCTGGTCAGGTCAGGGTCACCTGTCCCACTCACTTCCCCTCACAGGTCAGCCCTTTCTGCCAGCTCCAGGGTAGCCTTGGTTAAGGACAAGCATCGGCCTTTCTGCACACCAGAGTCCTGTGCTGTCATGCTGTGAGGAGAACCGCGGCTCAGAAACATGTAGTCAGCTTTCAGAAAATGAAGTTACGTAGAGAAACTGAGTAAGTCACAAAACTTACTCTAATTTACCTCAGACTACAATGGAAGTCCAAACTACAAATCCACTTTGCGTGATTTTGGTTCCCCAAGAGGTTATGGCTTAACAGGAGGTAGGAGAAAGTGATTCTGGGATGACAAAACCCAGATGATGCTTAGGACAGGACAGAGGGACATTGCTGCCAGCTCCAGTGCCAGCTTTGGTGGCCACAGCAACTTGAGAGGAGATCTCAAGCAGCGACAAACAAACTGAGCTGCCGGTCTGCACAAGAACATCCCCCTGGTGCCAGGCAGAATGCATGTAAGGAAGAAATTCCCTGATCCAGCACCTGCCCTGAGCATGAGGCCACTAGTGCCTGGACCTGGAGTGCGTGCTAAGTGCAGGGATGCAGCGATCGACCCGCTCTCAATGCGTGCTGAGGAGTGAGAATGGGCAGGAACACACCTGGTGCCTCGTGTGCAGCTGCAACAGAGCTGCTCCCAGGGGGAGGACAGCTGGGCTCTGCTCCAGGCAGCGGGAGAGCTGCACCCCAGGCTGCAGTGTGGTCACCTGCGCCTCTCCTGCTGCTTTGCCCAACTGCCTTGGGTGGTGGGAGTAAAAGAGCTCCTACAGGAAATCCAGGTTCCTATTCCGTAGATAAACAAGCCTGGATTGGGGGTCGGAAGAAGGGAAGAAACAGTTTTGGCAGCACCTTTCCAGCTCCACCCTTGGGAGGTTGTGTCCGAGTCTCCAGGAGAGGCGTGTCAATGGGAAGTGGCCTGGGGTGATTGCAAAGGTCTCACCACAGAAGGGATTAATTGTACAATGTTTCAGGGGTGCAGAGATACTGTTTGTCACATTGTTTGGATGGCACCTGGGAACACAGCCCCGGTGCTCAGCCTGGGGCGAGAGCCACCAACAATGCCCTAGTGCCACCAACACCCCTGGCTCCTCTGGCGCTGGCACAGCAGGGTCAACCTCAAACACCACTGGCAGTTCTACCGGCCCTTCACACATAAGCTGGCTGAGCAAGGGCAAACCCCTCCTCTACACCCTGTGACGCTGGCACAGGTCACTGCCTGCTTCCTGATGGGAATCCAGTGTGAGTCTGGGTAGGACCAGAGTGCGAAGCACAGAGCGCAACAAGCAGAAAAGACCAGACCTTGGAATTCTCTGTGGAATCAAGTTCTACTGAACTTACTGGAAGTTGACCAATGATTCTTGGTGATTACCAAGTGAACAGTAACAACTACTGAACCATCCCTGAGCATCTCATTGCCTGGGGGCTGTAAAAGATGGGCAGACAAAATTATTAGTGGACGGGACACAAGTTAGTAGTGGACAGGTATGGTTGGACTTGATGACCTCAAAGGTGTTTTCCAATCTAGTAATTCTATGATCCTAGGATTCTAGGATTCTTTGATTGGCCCATCTGTTAAACCCTTCCAGGGATGAGGACTCCACCACCTACCTGGACAGCCTCTGCCATTGCCTTTGTTAGATTCCTCAGCAGATCCCAGTGTGCAAAGACAGAACCACTAAATCAAGGTTAAATAAAACAATCTGCCCAGGGAGCTGGGCAAGTGACCACCTCTGGGGGTGTTTAAAAGACGGGTAGACAAGCCACTCAGGGACATAGTTTAGTGGCACATAGGACACTGACACAGTTTCTCACAGCATTCTGCTTAGGAAACTGTCGGCCTCTGGCCTGGACAGGCGCACACTCTCCTGGGTGGAAAACTGGTTGGATGGCCAGGCTGAGAGAGCAGTGGGAAATGGTATTAAATCCAGCTGGAGACCAGTTACAAAGTGGGGTTCCCCAGGGCTCAGTGCTGGGTCCAGCCCTGTTCAATGTCCTTACCAATGACCTGGATGAAGGCACCAAGTGCTCCCTTAGCAAGTTTGCAGATGACACTAAGCTGGGTGTAAGTGTGGATCTGCTGGAGGGTCAGGAGGCTCTGCAAAGGGATCTGAACAGGCTGGACCGCTGGGCAGAGTTCAATGGCATGAGGTTTAACACGGCCAAATACTGGGTCCTGCACTTGGGGTACAACAACCCTGTGCAGCTACAGACTAGGAGAAGTCTGTCTAGAAAGCTGCCAGGAGGAGAAAGACCTAGGGGTGTTGGTTGACAGTGACTGAACATGAGCCAGCAGTGTGCCCAGGTGGCCAAGAAGGCCAATGGCATCTTGGCTTGGATCAGAAATGGCGTGACCAGCAGGTCCAGGGAGGTTTTTCTCCCTCTGTACTCAGCACTAGTGAGACCGCTCCTTGAATCCTGTGTTCAGTTCTGGGCCCCTCACCACAAGAAGGATGTTGAGGCTCTGGAGTGAGTCCAGAGAAGAGCAACGAAGCTGGTGAAGGGGCTGGAGAACAGGCCTTATGAGGAACAGCTGAGAGAGCTGGGGTTGTTTAGCCTGGAGAAGAGGAGGCTGAGAGAAGACCTCATTGCTCTCTATAACTGCCTGAAAGGAGGTTGTAGAAAGGAGGGTGCTGGCCTCTTCTGCCAAGTGACAGTGGACAGGACAAGAGGGAATGGCCACAATCTCCACCAGGGGAGGTTCAGTCTAGACATCAGGAAAAAAATATTTTATGGAAAGGGTCATTGGGCACTGGCACAGGCTACCCAGGGCGGTGGTTGTGTCACCTTCCCTGGAGGTGTTTAAGGCACAGGTGGATGAGGTGCTAAGGGACATGGTTTAGTGTTTGATAGGAATGGTTGGAATCGATGATCCGGTGGGTCTCTTCCAACCTGGTTATTCTGTGATTCTATGAATGTTTGGACCAGATGACCCAAGAGGCCTTTCCAACCTGGTGATTCTATGTTTATATGATTCTGTGTTTTATTGCTAAAATAACCTATTACACCTGGCTACACAAAAAACTTATCCACTCACCAATCTGTGGATTGGTGTCATTCACCACGCAGGATATGGAGATGGAGGACAGTGCTCGGATGATCAGAGTCAATAGCTTCTGCACCTTCAGGGCATCCCCTGGTAAAAGGCATGTGGTTTGTTCTCCACTGCTACCTGTCCAGCCCAGTTCCTTTTATCCTCCTCCCAGGGCCTGGAAAAGGGTCACCAATGTCACCCGCCCCTCGTGATGAGCTGAGTGCCAGCTTGTTGTTTGTCCCATGCTAAAAGCAACCACAACGCCATGCCTTGTTCTCATAACAACTACAAACTTCACAGATGTTGTCACTGCAATGTGGTTAAGAGTTATTGCTGAAGCTAGTTCACTACTTGACTCTAAACTTGTCTAACATAAAATTTGGCTTTATCTATATGTATATAGTTAGGGTTGGAAGGGACATTAAAGATCATCTAGTTCCAACCCCCCATGGGCAGGGAGATTCCACTAGATCAGGTTACCCATGGCTCCATCCAACTTGGCCTTAAATAACTGCAAGGATGAGGCATCCACATCATCTCTTGATAACCTGTTTCAGCGTCTCACAACTCTCATGGCAAAGAAATGCTTCCTAATGCCTACTCTAAATCTGCCCTTCTCCAGCTTATACCCATTCCCCATTGTCCTATCAGCACAAGCTTTTATGAATAGTCCCTCTCCAGCTTTCTTGTAGGCTCCTTTCAGGTAATGTAAGGTGTCCTCAGAGCCTTCTCTTCTCCAGGCTGAACAAGCCCAACTATCTCAGCCAGTCCTCATATGGAAGGTCTCAGATCATCTTTGTAGCCCTCCTCTGGATCCTTTCCAACAGCTCCATATCTTTCTTACATTGAGGATTCCAGAACTGGGCACAGTACTCCAGATGAGATCTCACAAGAGAGGAATAGATAGGCAGAATCATTTCCCTTGACCGGCTGGCCACGCTTCTTTTGGTGCAGCCCAGGATACAATTGACCCTCTGGGCTGTGAGTGCACTTTGATGGCTCATGTCGAGCTTCTCATCGACCAGCACCCTGAAATCCTTCTCTGCAGGGCAGCTCTCAATCATAGCATCCCCCATTGTGTAATGAGAATGGGGATGTAGGACCTTGCCCTTGGCCTTGTTGAATCTCATGAAGTTCTCACAGTCGCATTTCTCCAGCCTGTCCAGGTCCCTCTGGATGACATCTTCCCATGCTTCCAGTGTAGCAACTACACCACACAGCTTGGTGTCATCTGCAAACTTGCTGAGGGTGCACTCGATCTCACTGTCAATATCATTGAAGAAGATATTAAACAGCACCAGTCCCAGAAAGGATCCTTGGAGGACATCACTTGTCATGGATCTCCACCTGGACTTTGAGCTCCCTTCAGTTCAGCTCCTACTGCACCTTGGCCTTCCTGACCCCATCTCTACATGACTGGGCAATATATCTATACTCTTCCAGGTTCCCTGTAGCTGCTTGCACTACCTGTGCAGTTCCCTCTTGCTCATCAGTTTAGCCAGCTGGTCTCTTCCCTTCCCTGCCTCATTTCCTACATCTGGGAACTGAGCTCTCTCACGCTTTATTGAAAGCACCTTAAATATTTGCCAGCTCTGGGACCATATCCCAGGGGTTTCTACTGACTAACTCTTTGAAGAGCTGGAAGTCTTCTTTCCTGAAATCAGGGGTCCTAACTATACTCTTCACTTGTCCCATACTCCTCAGGACCTTAACTGATCAAAATCAATTTTTTATTTTTCAGCGCCTGGAAAAATCATGCTGAAAATATGTATTCTAGGTTTTAATTTTATTATAGAAAAAGAACATTTTCTCCCTTACATTTACTGCATATCTTGATGTCATGTCTGTTTATCACTCACCAGACCTTCTGGCATGTGTTTAAATACACACCATATCATTAAACACAGTTGGAAAGAAAAAATGCTTGACAGAGGTTGGCTTTTTTACTAGAGCCAAAGTATGACTTTCAGTTCAACTTCTATTAGGAGTGTTTTTCTTTCTGCTAGTCTTAATTGGTCAGGCTGGAATCTACTGATGGAATCATAATCTGTAATTATCTTTCCTTCTAATATTTGTCTGTTCTGGCTCTTTTTCCATATGTAGCTGACTTGTTTGATGCAATAGTTCCTTTTATGTGGACTCCATTGCAATCACTCACATTTTACCATCTGAAAACCTAACTTACAAACCATTCAAATACAATGTCGACACTTATAACCTTAATTTGATATTTTGTTAAGCTAGTTGAAGATTAAATTGCATCTGTGGAGTTTCACGTAAAAAGATCATGCCTTCCATTAATTTGTATTAAGACTCATTTGGGGAATTTACTAAGGACATTTTATTGGTACAAAAAAGAAATGTAATATTTATTAATGTTTCACTTACTTGAAAAAATAAATAAATTAAAGAATGTAATACTGTTATTATGTTATTTCAGACAGTTCCTAAATATCTCTTCTGATGAAGGATAAGATAATTATTCAGGGAAAAAACCCTGGAGGTTTTATGCTGCATAAAATCTGTATAGATTAAGCTGCAAGTGCTGAAACCTAAGCAATACAAGGCCTAATCCTCTAAAGTGTTGTTCCTTTTAATCACTTTTTAATTGGATGTGACTGCACACTGTCTTTCAGGCCAATAAGAGTTAGAAGAGACCTATATTCCAGCTCATGGAAACTCAAATGGTTTCTGAAGATAAACTTATCCTTAGGAGAACCTACATAATCACAGCAAGCATTGTAATGTAATGGACTCTACATGTTATGTTGAAACCTGATACCTGCCTTGCTTGCTTACACCTACTCAGAATAGTGAGCTCACACATACTTGTGGTCTATTGTCATGTTTTGCTATGAATCCCATGAGATTCCTGGGCAAATGTTTTCTATAATGGTCTGTATTATCTAGTCTCTGTGAGCCAATGCTGGTTGCGGTCAAGGAGGAGAAGTAAAATATTGTACCAGCTCCTGTTCTTAATGGTTGCAAACTTCAGTTTGTTGAAATTTTTTCATAACCACTGTATCTGATTTTCTTTTGTATTATTATTACTGCCAGTTTTCACTAACTTGAATATCTCTGATAGTAAATTTCAAAGAAAAAATTCTCTTCCTGTTTTTGTAAAATTATATAAGCCATTTTAATGAAAAGTGCTAACATTTCCATGCCCGGAGCATGTACTGAGACTAGGTAGAGAGGTCTGAAGTAGATCTTGATAATCCATCACTAAAATCCATTCTTACATGCTCTAAAATAATTTTTTAATTTATTGAAGATGGTAACTACTTAGTAAAGAAATACTTCTTAGATAAATTGTCATGTAATCCAAATGTAGAGTCAGTTATTCTAAGAAGAACATTTTCTACTATGGTTTTCCTTCCTGCAGAATTATGGATGTTAGGGAATTTTACATTTCACATACCTTCAGTTCCTATGTGAACAGAGCATCCAACTAACAGAACTGAGTTAGAAAAACACAGGCAAGGACTCTTCAAGTATTTACCATTTGAGTACAGAAAAGATCAAGGGAATGGCAATGATAGGAAAATTCCAAAACATTTGGCTTTTAAAAATCATTGAGCCTGACAATGCAGATGAAATTTTGTTTATGCTAATGAATTTGAGCATATTTAAGCCTGCTCTGTGGAAAAAATAGGATCCAGTGTTTGTATAATTTGATTAGTATAAATTTTCAAAACCTTAGAATTTTCTTGAAGGACTGTGCCATCATTCCAAGTGTCTGTTCTAAATTGTCTCTATGAGTACATTGCATGCAATTCTGCATTATGTCATGTTCAAAAATAAGGCCAGAACTATTGCAGTTTAGACTTTTCCCGAACTATGGCTATTAGTGAAACTGAAACAGCATTTTTGTGCATTTTCTTTATGTAATCACCTTTGTTACTTTATGTAATAGTTGCTCATATAATATTTGTACCTCTTTGCAGAGATGTGAGCTACAATCTACTAGGCTACTTATATTCATAATGAAAAATTATAATAACAGTATATTCTTTATCAGGTATGCAGACAAAATGTGTTGCAACAGACAATGGATTGAAAAAAGATAAGGAGTATGACATGAAAGATAATGTGACAATGAAGTGATTATGATTACATAAATATTGTGGAAGGACCTGGAACAGAATAATTGTATTTGTTAAAATCACATACATCATTTCAACACAACACTATAATAACACATTTTGGCCATGAGGATATTCAGTGTTTTATGATGTTTTGGCTAATATCAGAGAGGAGACAATTAATTTTATTGCATAATACAATAAATAACATATAATTTATAATGGATGAACTGGCATCTAACACAAAGAAATACTGTGATAAATCTTATTCCCTGAAGTAAAATAATTTCAGTACTGCATCACTTCTCTTTTTTCATGAACTTTGGATCTGTGACTGTTCTTGCTGTTGTAAATGGATTTTTTCCATCATAAACAATTTTTATTTCAAATAGTGTAATTACAGGGAAGAAGAAATAAATAATATATTGAGGAAGATGAAAGTAGTGTTGGAACAGACAATTTCAATTTAAATTCTCAGCTAATATGATATACCAATATCAGTTATCATGTTGAAGAAAAGAGTGAGGCAAGGTTCAAGGGAAATTTAGGTTGAGGTGAAGTTAGAATTTACTTTCATAGCTGTTATGAAAACAAATGTTAGAAAAGGTGTCCTTCTTGATTTTAGGAACTGATTTTGTATTTCAGCTGAGAATTGTCTTTGTATGTAATATTATGAAGCTGCTATTCCGTAGTAAGATCTGTGACTTCTTATCCTAATGTGCTTATTTCAGGAGATTCCTCAAGAGTGTATTCTTGGGCATATAAGTTAAAAAATAATCCAAACAAACAAAAACATCAGAAAGGATTTCTTGCTGTAATCAGAAATTCAAGAAACAGGTACTTGTAAAAAAATCAAAGCAATGTCACATAATACAAAATCATAGAATGATGGCTGTGTGCCATTTATTCTTATTCATTGCTCACCTGCAGGAAACAAAATTTCATCCAAAAGCACTTAGTGAAATCTATTGTATTGTTGTTCAGAGGAGTTCTAGGACAGCGCTCCACCTTAAAACTCATATTTACTAAAATGTTTTCCCTTCTCCACCTTTAAGCTGAATTGTTTGGTAGCCCAGTTTTAAAGGGAGAGATAGTTAGCTTATAGGTTGGTATAGAAGGTATGACTTTGAACCTGCAGGCTCAGGTAAGGGGATTCAGATGCCGATCTTTCTATCAGGCTGCAATTTCTTCTTCCTCATAAGTTTTAAAAGAAACTACAACTACTTCTCAGTTATTTGCATACTCACAAATGATGGAAACACCACTTCAAATCCTGTAGCACAAAGAAATTTCTAGTGCCTAGAAAAGAGAAGGCTCCAGGGAAAACTTGTAGCAGTCTTCCAGCACCTGAAAGTAGCCTACAAGGAAGCTGGAGAAGGGCTTTTTACAAGGGCATGTAGTGACAAGACAAAGGATAATGGCTTTAAAATGAAAGAGGGTAGATTTAGATTGATAAAAGAAGGAGTTTTTTACTATGAGGTTGGTGAAGTACTGCAGTAGGTTGCTCAGAGAAGTTGTGGATGCCCCATCCCTAGAGGTGTTCAAGATCAGGTTGAGTGGGGCTTCGCACAACCTGATCTAGTGGAAGTTGTCCCTGCCTATAGCAGGGAGCAGTTGGAACTGGATGATCTTTAAGGACCTTTTAATCTCAAACCATTCTGTGATTCTGTTATCTTACAGTCTTACTAAAATCTTCATAATTTCTGATGTAGAGACTATTATTATTAATTTGTATTTTATGCATTTCTTACTTTATCATGTTTGCCTGTTGCTAGTGTACGCAGCTAACCACCACCTCTTCACAAAAGAGGGTTTCTGACAATGTCTTCTTTGCAGTCAGAGGTTTAAATAAGTTTTTAGTTAACGAACATGTAACTGAGGGTTAAATTTTAAGGAAATCTTTCCTTAACTTGTAGGGTTATTGAAAACCCCTAATCTACAAAGCATTGATTATAAAATTGATGCAAATGGGAATGGTGCTGTACTT
The DNA here is from genome assembly GCA_033459285.1 of Clamator glandarius. Taxonomy (NCBI): domain Eukaryota; kingdom Metazoa; phylum Chordata; class Aves; order Cuculiformes; family Cuculidae; genus Clamator; species Clamator glandarius. The sequence goes on from JAUNZM010000023.1 coordinate 892,387, forward strand.
AACTTAAGCATGTGTGTAAGCACTTTGACAGATTGTGTTCTAATCAAGAAAACAGTGAAAAGCACCATCTGTTCAGTGACATTTCACAAGACAGTGAAAAAGTTCCAAAGTCTAATCTCCAGTGCAGATGAAAAGAGAACTGTCTAAAGCAATAAGCTATTTTAAAATCAGTTTACCAAGAGAAACCAGGAATTCCTCCACAGTCCTAATCTCCTCATCTTCTTCACATTATTTCTTGTAAATTATAAGAAAAATAAGTTACAACACATCCTTATTGCAGTCATCATGCTCAGCAAAGATGAGAAAGAAGTGCAATTTTGGTTTTCTCATTCTATGGAAATAGTGGTGAAGCATATTAAGTATCTCATTTTATGTCTAATTTATGAGCTCAAATCATTACTACTTTTTCTATAGTGAGAATGACGTCATTGCAAGTTACTGTTTTTTCCGAACAGTTAACCTTGTTTCTAAGCACCCATCCCACATGCAATCCAGTCTTCTTAGGAATGAAATTCACCTCACAAATTAAATGATTGAGAGTAGAAAAAAAATAAGTATGCATCTATATGTTGCCAGACATTGTTATGAACAAAATTAAATAAATAAAGCTACATGATTGGATTAATAATTTATATTAAACATCAAACTTGAAACTGAAAAATTAATATGAGATCTGTTCCCACTCTCGTAACGCATTACAGAAGTCATTTGGTAGTAAGATGAAAAATATGCCAAGTCAATAAAGATTGATTGGCACCTAAGGTTCAAAATCCTCTTTTGTTAGTTAGCCTCTGGACCAAACCTTTCATGTTTTTGCAGAAGTGAAAAGTTTCAGCAGCCACAGAAGCAGAACCATACCAGCTGGAACTTGGCAGACAGTTAATTCCTGTGCCTCACTGTGTCTGGCACCAAGTGCCAAATGTAGAGTGGAAAAAAAAGGAAAGGGCATTTTTCCTGGCATTTCTAACCAGTGAGGCTCACTCATAAGCCTTGTGTCATTAAAGTTGTCAGCCTAATATGATGAAATATGCACTGAAGTGTACAAATCTTTTATTCCTTACTTTAATGCACTGAATACTAGGCTATTAGCTATGGTAATTTTTCTGTTTCTATATATGCTTAGTCATCAAAGAGATAGATGTACTTAACAGATCAGATGGCATAACTGAGATCAAGAGTTAATGATATCAATAAGATAAATGGGAGAATTCATGTCTTGCAGTGACTGCTTCTGACTGCTTGCTCAGCCAAATACCCAGTGAGCACTTTTCTTCTTCTGTTCATCAGGTAAAGGTTGTTTTCATGCTTATGACTTCAGTGGCTATGAGCAGGGATACCCTTTCTGAAATCAGTGATGATAGGATTTACAACACTGAGTGATTTCTTCTTAGTTTTAAATGAAGGATTAGATTTTTAAATGCAGGATATTTTGTGTCATGAAAGCAAGACTCAAATTTCTCCTGTCCCTCTCCAAAATATAAATTATCTCTGTTGAACCCCAGCTGAGGATCCCCTCAAACCCTTAGTACTGCACTTGCTTCATTACCTTTATCCACCTAATGAGCAATATTAATCTGGAGGTTGAACAGCTGATATTAAAATAATCCATATAGCATCCTCATTTGCTAGCATATCAGTGATCCCTTACAAATTACATAGCAGTAGCTAGCTCATCCAGTACTAAGCAGAAAGAAGGAAAATGATGATAGATAAAATAGCTTTGCAAGATGACATTTCTCACTTGCAATTATCACAGCAGATCTTTAGCAGTTAAAAGCTATCAAAATGCCTGAATTCTGTGGAGGTCTATCCCTATTGACTATGCTGTTATAGATCTATTACACCTGACTGCTGGAAAAAAATGTATCAGGATAAGACCACTTCAAGCTAATCATTTTGCAGCAGCACTGGTATGATGATTCCCAGATTCCCACATTTTTCACCATCTGCTGCTGTCTGGATTTCAGACATTTGAAGTGAGAGGGTTGATAGCAGCCTCCCAGTCCCGGAAAGGATTTAGCTGGTGTACCAGATCTTAGAAGACAATTTACATAGCATCAAATGTGATACCATCTTAAGCTGTGCAGAGGACCTAGCTGAGCATGAGATAGACTCTCTTTAATTGAACTGTGCACTCCTAAACAGCAGCCTCATGTTCCTGTCTTGCCTACTTCAGCTAAAGAGGTCAAACAGTTTCTCCGTCATTGCTTAGAGAATGGCCATTAGACTAGCTAACAAGCTAAGTGTCAAGGGTATTTGAATACAGTATCCAACTCATAATATATCTGTTAGTAATAAATGTGTGACTAAGTTAAACCAAATTGAAAAAAAAGTTTCTTAGAATATCAACTATTTGCTAACATGATCAGAATCATTATGCTTCATCTATTGTACCCCTCAAATGTTTGAAAAATGTGAAATATATGTAGCTCAAAGATACTTAATAATACATATATAAACATATAATAATATATATACATTAGAATAATCCATTTTTATATGTATGTGTTTAATAACATATACACAACTTTTTCCCCATCTGGGTGCCCCTACACCAATAGAGGAGAGCTCTTTGGGTACCACCTGTTGATATTTCTGGTTTTCTAAAACACAAACATAATATAAATTCTTCCAACATGTGCATTCATGTGTTTAGATTTCAAAAAGATTAATCTCACTGTCTTTTATTTTGTAAAGTTACTGTTATTTCCCTATACTAATTTATCCCTCTGATCCAAATATATCAAATATGTGAAGCCAGCATAAGACCATAGCATATATTATAATGGCAGAACATCTTTTTTGTGATTATTACAGACTTTAGCAGTGACAATTTAGGGAGTAATTTTCACCTCCTCATAAAAGAAATGAACTTCCTTATTTGTTTTTGCTATAACTCTCCCAAAACAGCAATATTCTTACATAAAGTTAGTGACCTCATGCAGCATATTAGCATCTTCTTATGATTCAACATCAGTAAATAGTTGGGAACTTTTATCTATAAAAAAATCAATATTTTTAAAATTTATGGATAATTTAAAGCTTTCATATGTGGCATTGGAAATGAAATATCTTCATATTTAGTGAAATCCCTGGTAGAAAACCAAAATCTTGAAGTCTTAGTAACATTCAAATCATATCAGTGTTAAAGTTGAAATATTTAACACGTGTGTTAGACCATCAGTCAAATATGAAAAAATGCAAGGATTTTTACTATTTTAAAGAGAATATAAAATTGATTATGTTAGTGGTGTACATTAATATCACACTAGTTATCAACCCATCTTTATGTATTTCTAAACGGAACACAAAGTTTTTCATTCATCATGACAGTCAGAATGCAAGAACTTTGCTTTATACAAAAGGTACAAGAATATTCCTTTACTCAGGACGGAGTCTCTGTGAGCTGAGAATGTATCTCCCTAATATGGCTGAAGAACAGATGGGAATACGGTCACACAATACCCCACTAAGTTATAGCATGTCAGTCATACCTGGCACCCTATGTGTACGGACATATAGATACTTTCCTTGCCCAGCACTTTCATTATAAGAGAATTAGAAGGAATCATTGCAGGCCACATACTTTTAGAAAGATGCTGTATTGTCCCTGTATTACTCTAGTAGCTTTGCCTATTTTATTGAGATGCCAAACGTACCTCAACTTAGAGATGAGTCAAGCAGCATGGACTGGACATTAATGGATGACAAAAGTGATAAAGTTGGTAGTATGATTCTTAATATTCTGGAGATATGTATTGTGCAACTTGCTGTATAATTGTACTTTTTAGCCTGCTTTGGGCTATTTATGAGAATATTCACGAATCTTGCAGGTTTTATGAATTATGTCACAAATTAGTAACTGTACAACAGTTTATACTGGAAATATAATATTCATTATTTACCATTTTTGTCCAGATTAAAATGTTATAATCATCTAGGATACAAATATTGTCACATGAGGTAGCAAATCAACAAACTCCAGACAGTGTAGATTTGAAGTGATTAATTTAAGAACAACCTATAAGGCTGAAATGCAGTGTATACTTTATAATGGTAAATAGGTGTAGATTAAATTATGAATTACTTTTAATAACTAATAACATTAGCAAAATTCCTATTTTAAGGGCATGAATGATATTATGCATAGTTCATGCCACTATCTTAAAGAGCAAGCTGGATATCCTAAGTAGATACACTGGTCTGCAGGGAGAATGAGCTTCTTTTCACTGCCACCAAGTTCATCAGTTCCCAAAATGACAAAAGGAGTCACCTAGAGACATACTGCTGGGAATGAGAAATGGATGGAAATGAGCGTAGGTGTGTGTGAACTGACTCTGGGTATAGGGAACATGCAATTTTAGGAAGGCTTCACGCAATGAAACGTACAGCAAAAGCAGGGCATACCTGTGTTCACCGAAGCGGTGGTATTGGTTCTTTGTCCCACCAAACATCCTCTGAGCTGATGGCTGTGCCTTCCTGGATGAGGAGCACCTCCCTGTCAGTGAAAATAGAGAGGCAGGGGGTAATTACCTGTACAGGAACAACTTCCTATGATCAACCCAGGGATGAGCACAAGGAAGAGCATACCTTGTCTATACTGAGCACCAGGATGAGACCACCTTCTGCATATCCTCTGAAACTATTGTTAATAATTGAGCTGTTAAGGAGGTTACTTGCAGTCTCTATTTTTGTGAAGTCACACTGTTGAAATATTTTAGAATTTATTTATTTATTTTATGTCCTCAGAGAAGAAATCACTGTGATGTACTTACCAACTGGAAATGGCTGTCAGGACTTCAGGACCTAGATCTGGCATCTCTGTTAAGGTTGTGACATGAAAATCACAGATATACACAGATTTCAAGTCCTCTACGCGTTCTGGGCTTTTTTGATTTTTAGCTTGGAAATGTAGGAAATAGATATCCTGCAGCTAAAATAATGAACCTTTACAGCAGCAAGAACACGGGCTTATATGAACAGGCTTTATATATCAGTGAATTTGTTTAAGTTTTCTAACTGTGGTAAGCATTGACTATGAAACAATTCTAGCATAAAATAAATATTAACAAAATATTAGAATTATTATTGCAAATTAAGTATTTGTGGGGAGGGAGAGAGTTTAGCACATGGCATTCCAAAGCTATTAATTCTCAAATATGTCTCCAAAATTCAACGGTTTTTAAATTAACACTATATACTCAACTACTGAATCTATATTAATTAAGTAGAGAAAAATAATTGTGAAAATAAGTGCTTTCATACACACACACATATATGTATTTATAAATGGGTATGTGTTTATATATGGATATTTATATGTATGTGTGGTTATAAAAAGAAACACAAAACCAGAGCTTTCGTAAACATAGAAAGTTTAATATTGTGTTTCCTGTAAATATTCACCACTGTTAAGAACTGATCTGCTCTCTTCTTTTCCTTTTATCTTAAAGAAATATAAAATGAATGTTGCTATTGATAGCCCTGGGAACTACTGACCTGTCAGCCTCACCTCTGTGCCAGGGAAAATCGTGGAACAGATCCTCCTTGAAGCTATGCTAAAGCACATGGGGAACACGGATGTGATTGATGACAGCCAGCACAGGTTCACCAGGGGCAAATCCTGTATGACCAGCTTAATGGCTTTCTATGATGGGATGACCTGCAGCAGTGGACACAGGTAAACCGATGGATGTGATGTATCTAAACTTTTGTAGAGCCTTTGACAAAGACCCCAACAACATCCTTCTCTAAACTGGAGAGGTATGGATTTGATGGGTGGGTGGTTCAGTGGATAAGAAACTGGTTGGGTGGTCATATTCAAAGAGTAGTAGTCAATGGCTCAAAGTCCAGATGGAGATCTGTAACAAGTCGTGTCCCTCAGGGGTCTGTACTGGGACCATGCTGTATATCTTCATCAAAGATATTGGCAGCGCGATTGAGTGCACCCTCAGCAAGTTTGCAAATGACACCAAGCTGAGTGATGTAGTTGCCACACTGTAAGGACAGGATGTCATCCAGAGGGACCTGGACAAGCTGGAGAAGTGGGCCTGTGAGAACCTCATGAAGTCAACAAGGTCTAACACCTGGGTCGGGGTGTTCCCTGTTTTCAGCTCACTGTGAGGTAGGATGTGATCAAGAGTTGCCCTGCAGAGAAGAACTTTGGGGTGCTGGTCAGTGAGAAGTTTGATATGAGCTGGCAATATGCATTGACAGCCCAGAAGGGCAACTGTGTCCTGAGCTGCATCAAAGAAGCATGGCCAGCAGGTCAAGGGAGGTGATTCTGCTTCTCTGTTCCTCTCTTGTGAGATCTCATCTGGAGTAATATGCCCAGTTCTGGAATCCTCAATATAAAGATATGGAACTTCTGGAATGGGTCCAGAGGAGGGCTACAAAGATGATTCTTGGGCTGGAGAACCTTCCATATAAGGACAGGCTGAGAGAGTTGGGCTTGTTCAGCCTAGAGGAGAGAAGGTTCCGAGGAGTAGAGTCTTATAGCAAGCTTCCAGTACCGGAAAGCAGCCTACAAGAAAGCAGTGGAGCAACTCTTCATAAAGGCTCGTGGTGACAGGGTGAGGGGGTATAAACTGGAGAGGGACAGATTTAGGCTTGATATAAGGAAGAATTTCTTCAGCATGAGAGTGATGGGGCAGTGGAACAGGTTGCCGAGAGAAGCTGTGGCTGCCGCAACCCTAGAGGTGTTCAAGGCCAGGCTGGATAGGGCCTTTGGTAGCCTGATCTAGTGGAATGTGTCCCTGCCCATGGCAGGGCGGTTGGAACTAGATAATCTTTATGCTCTCCTCCAACCCAAACTATTCTATGATTCTATGATTCTATAATTGTTCCCGGAATCTAGAAGAGCTCTTTCAAAACTACCACATGAACTTTTGCATGAGTCTCCAAACATATTAATGAGATAAGGACAGAATTCTAGAAATTTTTAAATATACCTCCATGCCTTTCATTAGCTCTTTCATCTTCAAATAACATCTCACAGAGTAAATTAAGAAAAATAAATTTTGATACTTTTATATATATGTATACAACTTGAATGGCCAAGTCTGTGAAAGAAAACAAAAAGTCTTTCTACAAATATATCAACGGTAAAAGGAGGACTAGGGAGAATCTCCAGTCCCTAGTAGATGCAGAGGGAGCAAGAGTAACAGGGGACGAAGACAAGGCTGAAGTGCTCAATGCCTACTTTGCCTCAGTCTTTAACAGTAAGGAAAATTGTCCCCTCTGTGCACAGCCCCAGGGGTTGGAAGAGAAGTATGAGATTGCCAAGGTCCAAAAGGAGGTGGTTAGAGACTTGCTTGCCCAGCTAGATGCCCACAAGTCTATGGGGCTGGATGGAGTCCACCCAAGAGTTTTGAGGGAACTGGCGGATGTGCTGGCCAAACCCCTTTCCATCATCTTCCAACAGTCCTGGATGACTGGGGAGGTTCTGCTGGACTGGAGGCTGGCTGATGTCATGCCCATCTATAAGAAGGGGTGCAGGGGGGATCCGGGGAACTACAGGCCTGTCAGTCTGACCTTGGTACCGTGGAAAGTCATGGAGCGGGTGATCTTGAGTGCTATCAAGAAGCACTTGCAAGAGAACCGGGTGATCAGGCCCAGTCAACACGGGTTCATGAAAGGCAGGTCTTGCCAGAGTAATCTGATCACCTTCTATGACCGAGTGACTAGACTCTTGGACGAGGGAAAGGCTGTGGATGTATCTTCCTGGACTTTAGTAAAGCCTTTGATACAGTTTCTCCCAGCATTCTGCTTTGGAAACTGTCGGCCTCTGGCCTGGATGGGTGCACACTCTCCTGGGTAAAAACTGGTTGAATGGCCGGGCCCAGAGAGTGGTGGGAAATGGAGTTAAATCCAGGTGGAGGCCAGTTACAAGTGGGGTTCCCCAGGGCTCAGTGCTGGGTCCAGTCCTGTTTAATGTCTTTATCAACGACCTGGACGAAGGCATTGAGTCCTCCCTTAGCAAGTTTGCAGATGACACCAAGCTGGGTGGAAGTGTGGATCTGCTGGCGGGTCGGGAGGCTCTGCAAAGGGACCTGAACAGGCTGGACCGCTGGGCTGAGACCAACGGCATGAGGTTTAACAAGGCCAAATGCCGGGTCCTGCACTTGGGGCACAACAACCCTAAGCAGAGCTACAGACTAGGAGAAGCCTGGCTGGAAAGCTGCCAGGAGGAGAAGGACCTGGGTGTGTTGGTTGACAGCCAACTGAACATGATCCAGCAGTGTGCCCAGGTGGCCAAGAAGGCCAATGGCATCTTGGCTTGTATCAGAAACGGCATGACCAGCAGGTCCAGGGAGGTTATTCTCTCTCTGTACTCAGCACTGGTGAGACCGCACCTCGAGTACTGTGTTCAGTTCTGGGCCCCTCACCACAAGAAGGATGTTGAAGCTCTGAAGTGAGTCCAGAGAAGGGCAACAAAGCTGGTGAAGGGGCTGGAGAACAAATTTTATGAGGAGCAACTGAGAGAGCTGGGGTTGTTTAGCCTGGAGAAGAGGAGGCTGAGGGGAGACCTTATTACTCTCTACAACTACCTGAAGGGAGGTTGTAGAGAGGAGAGTTCTAGCCTCTTCTTCCAAGTGACAGGGGATAGGACAAGAGGGAATGGCCTCAAGCTCTGCCAGGTCAGATTTAGGCTTGAGATAAGGAAAAAAATCTTCACGGAAAGGGTAGTTAGGCATTGGAACAGTCTGCCCAGGAAAGTGGTTGAGTCACCGTCCCTGGAGGTGTTTAAGGTGAGGGTGGATGAGGTACTTAGGGGCATGGTTTAGTGATTGATGGGAATGGTTGGACTCAACGATCCGGTGGGTCTCTTCCAAAGTGGTTATTCGGTGTGATTCTGTGATTCTGTGAAGTGTACATAGAGAATTTGTCTTAAATGCTCTTAAACATTCAAGAAACAAATTTTATACCTTTCTTTAGTTTCCCACGTATCTGGAATCTCTCCTTTAGGTATTATTCATTTAAACAGGCAAATGCACAGCTCCCATAGCATGGACTAGTAAAAATATATTATTTTCATAATGAAAATTAATTTATTTGAAAAGTCTTGAGTTATTTCATGTTCTGCTTGTTACTGGGTATAAAAAGCTCAGATTTCTGTAGCTATATGCCTTAAATAATGACCTTTTCTTGTCACTTCTACAGATTGGTGCCAAGTGCTAGAATTATTGGCTGATTTTACATGTTCTTAAATATAGGCACTTTCCAGTGAAAGCTTTTCCATGAGTAACTAAAGAAATATCACAATAAAGTGCTTTTTTAAATTAATATCCAGATCATCTAAGTAATTCTACCCTGTCATTTCTGTAAGTTAAAGCATGGTTAACTGGAGTTAAAATCATTTAGCATCTGGATGGGATGTTAGGAGCTTACAGCTTTCTTGAGCCTGCAGTATACACCACAACAAGGTTCCTTTTGCTTCCTCTGACTTTTATTCTGTCCCACAAGTATTCAACCTGTTCACAGCTATTCTTCAAAGACAGCTCTTCACACTCTATCCATTTCCTGATATAGAGGGCAACACCTCCACCTTTCCTTCCTGATCTGTCACTTCTGAACACCCTGTAGCTATCAATAACAGCCACACCCCAGTCATGGGATTTGTCCCACCAAGTTTCAGTGATGCAACTAGATCATAGCTTTCTAGTTGCATGGTAGCTTCCGGCTTCCAGCTTTCTCATTTGTAGTCCAAGCTTCGTATGTGTATTTAGAGGCACTTCTGCTGGGCTGTTGACCACATTCTTCTTAGTGGAAGACCCCTTATTTCCCTTAAGTTGTTCTGTGGAAGTTTCCTTCCTGGCATCTACTACCTCATGAGCTCCCCACTCATCTCCACAGGACTTCAGTTGAAACATAGCTATTACTACTACAAGTTCATAGGTCAGTTAGTTTAAAAGTAACTGAGATGGTGCAATACTACCTTGCAGTCAAGAGACATTTTTTATGTGCTCCTGTGTATAAAGTTCTTTGAACTTACATTTGAAAACTGCTTTTGTAGTGGGGACGGCATCCCCGGCAAACCCCAGGCAGCAGGTGGAGGGCCTATACCAGCATCCCACCCCTCCAAACATTCTGCATCCTCCTGCAGCTTGTCATAAACAAGCCTGATATTACACCCCTACCCCTTCACATCTAGTTTAAAGTCCTACCAATGAGCCCTGCAAGCTCCTGAGCAAAGCCCCTCCTCCCTCTTTGAGAAAGGTGGCTCCCTTTTGATGCCTGTAAACCTGGTACCATGTAGGCCATCCTATTGTCAAAATACCCATCCCATTGTCATAAACACCAAAGTTATTACAATGACACCAGCCATGGAGATATGTGGACCTGTCTGATATTTAAAGTGTCACTGCCCTCAAATGGAAGGAGGGAGCTAAAAATCACCTGGGTCCCAGATTCCCTCACTAGCCATCCCAAGGCACTGAAGTATCTTTTAATAGCCCTTGGGCTATGTACTGCAGCTTTGTCACCTTCCATATGGAACAGCAGTAACAGGTACTAGTCTCATGGCTTTATCATACTGGGATGTTTCCTGGCAATGTTCCTTACTCAGGCTCCTGGAGGCACCAGACTTTGCTATGTGTAGGGTCTGATTGACATATTGGACCCTCTGTCCCCCTCAGCGGGGTGTCTTCTAGAAATATGACTCGCCTTTTCTTCCTCATGGCACTTGTAGTAATATTTGAGGGCTGGGGGAAGTGTAGTTCTGGTCTTGTCCCTTTCTTTGTTGTAGAAAAGTCAACACCCACATTTTCCTCTGGTCCATGTTTCACATCTAGACCCTTGTGTCTGTTATGCAGAGGCACCTGGGGAGGCATGAGCAAGGAAGAGGTTCATTTTCTGCCCCACTGATGGACTTGCTTCCACTCACTGCTTCTCTTTAAGTCCCTGCCTACATCCTGGTAGGGGGAGGATACCAAAGCTCCTTACTCAGGGACATTTTCTGTTGGCTGTCTCTGTTCATGTATCAGGAAGCTCAGGGTGTGGTTCCACCAGTCAATCTCTTGCTCATATTCCTTGATGCTCCTTAGCTTCTCTGCTTCCTCTCTCAGCAATGCCACCGGGCTGAGGAGATCTTCCACCTACTCACAACTTACACAGCTGTTGACCCTGCTGCCCTCTGTTTCCAGTGTAAGATGGTGCCACTCCCTACAGCCTGACACCTGGACAGCTGCATGGTTTTCTGGCAGCCCAGTCTGGGTTGACATGTCCCTTCTGGCAGGTGTGGAGGATGCAGCCTCCCACTGGGTGGACACCATGGCTGGGCTTCCCCTCACTGACTGAGCTCAACTCCTGAGCATGGGGACTGCACCCTTCCTGCATGCCCTGCCATCGCAAACTGCTCTCGCAAACTGCCTAGCCTGTCCTTCTCACAAGGCCTGGCCCTGCTTGCATTGCTCCAGTTGATGTGCTCCTAAGGGACCATTTAAATCTCCCCCATCTGCTTCTGGGACTGCCCCTTTCACCCCTTGAATCAGCTGCCGTGTGGCAGCTGCTGGGACCAGGAATCGGGAGTTGCTCACTTTACTCTCTGCTGGGGAGTTCCTTCTCTCTGCAGAGCACTTTTTCTGCCTTGACCTAGTCTGTAGCATTTACCGTGTCTGCTGCCATATCTCGCTGACACATGAAGCATATATAAAATCTATATGATAACTCCCTAATTAATAGTTCTGGACTTTGTAGATTTACTACCACTTTTATAATCCATTTCTCTGGAGAAGTTGGGTGTACCCAGTGGCAGTCACTACTTCCCTACCTCGAACTAGGATCCCCAGACTGAAAAGCTCTGCATGCCTGTCTTTGTCCCTTGAACTAGCTAGTTCTTTTAAAAAAATTATCCCACTACAAAAGCAGTTTTCAAATGTAAGTTCAAAGAACTTTATACACAGGAGCACATAAAAAATGTCTCTTGACTGCAAGGTAGTATTGCACCATCTCAGTTACTTTTAAACTAACTGACCTATGAACTTGTAGTAGTAATAGCTATGTTTCACCAGAGCTGAGTACTATGTTACAGTAATTATTCCTAATAAGAATTAGATGCATACATTTCTGCACATTAGGAAAATATTTTCCCAGTATTTTCAGTTTTCATATATGTTTTTGTAGGTAAAAATAAATATGATTAGGTTAATTTATTCATATAATCTAATTTCTCTTGCTGCCTTCTTTGCTGAATATTTTTTCTCAAAACTGCCAGAACTATATTCAGAAAATTGTATTTCATTTATTTTAAATAAAATTTTAGTGGAAAGAAATTAAATTGCTGATTAGCAGACTTGTAAATAAGAATAGGTAAGAAACACAAGAGATGTGCAAATTATAATAAAATATAAGGCAGGAAATGATCTTAATCCTCACCGCTCTGTATTAACAACTACTTCTGTCTTTTCAGTAGTACCTCAGTATCATTGTTCTCTCTAATTCTGGTTTTAAGAGGTATAAAGATTTCATTCTATTTTGTTTAGTGTATGGTAGGTGTCAAAGTGAATGCCATATTACCAGAAATTTAGTACCACAAAGTGTTTTTCTATATATGGCCACTATCTAGATGATTTAGAATTGCATACAACAACATAAGGTTAATATATAACCATGCTTGAAATTAAACAGACAATATGGAGAGGTGTATTTTCAAGTGATATCATTAGACAACACCATTTTTACCTATTGAAAGGACACCTACGTATGTGCATATGCATGCAGTTTGTCTGTAGGAATTTGAAGGCATTGTTTCACAAAATGCTAAAATGTTTCAGCTGCTTTCATTTATTGATTCTGACACTTTTACTTACACCTATGGGTGTGTCACTCTGACACCTGGCCACAGTGCCTGAACTTGGACTCTTGACGCACTTTCCAACTGTAAATGCACATCTTAACCTTCCCAAATTTCATGATGGGATCTGAGTGCTCACCTGCTCAAAGCAGGAGACTTAGGCAGAAATAAGAAGTTCACTGGGGTATGTTCACTGCTCTGGATAACACACACAAGAAGGAATTGTATGTGACATTTTTTTAAATATGTAAATTTACAGGATACTTACAAAAACATACAGCACAGTGATGTGCATGAAGCTAAAAGCAAGCCAGCAGGAAGAAGCACAACTTTAACCAGGTTCAGTCTGAGCCCAATTCAAGTTTAGTTAGCCCAATTCAAGCTTACTTTCTTAACTTGTATGAAAATTGCTTTAGAGCTGCTTTTACTATTGATTTTGAAGATGTCACATTGAATAAGCTGAAAATCAACTTTCTACACTGGGAAGGGAACAAAAGTAAAATAATTGTAGTGACAGCAAAAATATTTTTGTGGAGTTACTGTCTTTTTAGAAATATGTATGCTAAATAATATGAAAGGAGCAGGTCTGCAAGTATGTTCCCATAAACTCTTCACGTGTGAGGATATAGGTTTAAACATACAGGTTTATGTAGCATCCAAAATGACCTACACAGCAACTGAAAAGAGAAGAATTAGCAAGAACTGTAGCAAGTATGGAAGAGATTTTTGTACAATTTCTTGTACACAGACAACTGAAAGGTAAATTATTAGAAGAATCTTATTATTAGATAAAGTGCTGCAGGGACTAGAAATTTCCCACTCTAAACATAAGTCCAGCAGAAATAAGTATATCAAATGATCCAAGAATGGCTCACATCCTGAAAAATTTGCAAAATATTCCAGATTTTTTGAGACACCTTTAAAATCTCTCAAGGTCATAAATATTGTTTGGGGATTTTTATTTATTCCTTAAAGTAACATAAGTTTCTAAGAACTTGGACTTCTAAGTAAAATGGCCAGGTTTTAGAAGTGTGTAGGAGTGTCTGGAGTATTGAGCAAGATTAGAACAGCTAGAGAGGTGACTCACAGTTGACAGATTTAAAGCATCTTTGTGCTATGAAAGAATCAATGTATATGCCTGATATTACAGAAAATATTTATTCATGTGTTTCCTACTAACACTTAAAATATGTGATATACTTGCAAGAAAATATACTGAGAGCTATAAACACTGTACAATCCCCAGATAAATACAGCTGCACATAGAATCTTAACATTGCAATGACTCCCTACACTACCAAAAAAATCACCCTTCTGTTTTCTTCAGAAGTCCACTGTTTTATAATGATCAGTTACTGCACTTTAAATATTTCTGGGTTTGTTAACTTCTCTGTCATATCTTCTTTTTGGTTACCCTTACTGGGGTTTGCAGCAATATTTTTTCCTACTCCTTACTTCATGATGCAATGTGTTATATTTCTTCCTTTTTTATTATAATAATTCTTTATTTCCCAAGGGTATTTTGAGGTTAAATTCATTAATATGTATGAGGGGTTCAAACTGTTATGATAAGCACCACTGAAGCTGTTTGTATGTATCTTTACAGAAACACACATCTACACATGTATATTTAAATTGTTGTATTTATTGCTAACTGGTATGTGTAACTGACATGAATACCTAAATACTTAGCATTTCCTCTGCATTATTTTCTCACACCATTTGATGAAGGAGATATGTTTATTCTGTTGACTGTACTGTATTAATTGCTGTAATTAGTGGGCTGCATTGCTGAAAGCTATGTCTGTGTAGAAATGTGGGAGCACTATGTAACATGGCTCATATTCTTGAATCCCAAGACATTTCCACTGGCACTGAGGCCTGAGCTCATCATGGTTCTTCTGCAGTCTACCCAACAACCAATCCACGTTTGTATATTTTTTTCTGTATGAGGTGCCAGTGTATGTCTCAGGCTTAGTTTCGGTGTGGAAAATGCTGAACTGCTTACTAGATCAAGAGGTAGGGGCTCCAAAGCCCAAAATTTTTATATAGCATATGTGTCTCAGACAAATATAGAAGTCAGAAGACATTCACAGTCTAAATAGTAAGCCTAAAATATCTTTAATCTGAAATGTATGCCTATGCTTATAGCAGTTTCTACTTACCTGAAGTTCAGATGCCTGAGGCACTGCTAATTGTTGCATCTGTGCTAAGCCACTACCACATAGTTAATATTATCCAGGCAAGCAGACTGGCGGATCCAGACGAACCCAGACCTAACATACTCCAGTCATTGTAGGCCTGATTCAAATACTGATTTCTAGCCCAGAACTGCAGAAACCTTAAGCAAGCTGAGTAGAGAAGCACTTATTGATATCTAGATCCTGTTGGGATTTGCACAACACATATCCTAGGTTCACCATGGATGCATCCAAGAGATGCTGTAGTGATTTCCTGTAAATCCAAATTTGAGTGCTCTCACTAGCCATCAGTCTGGATTCAGATCTATATTTCCTTATACAGATACACAGAAAAACACTTTTGCAGGTAGCTACAACAATCTGACATAACTCTGTAGTTTTCCCTGAAGAAACAGAGCCTAAGAAGTATGAATTACAGCCTACTTAACTAGAACAAACTTATTCTTTGTATCTGTACCCACACATCTCACCCTTGTTTCCTCCATTTAGCTTAGCACATATTTAGCATTTTGATACTTGTTTAGAACTCTAACAGAGAATAATTATAATACTGCATTTTAAATGGAGAACTGTGCACATTTTACTCATTGTTCTATAGCACTATAATTTATTTTAATGGTTGAAAAGAACAGTCTATATGGTAGCAGAATATTTTAATTACATGTCAGAAATATGCCATTTGATTTCAATCACCTGAAAATTAATGTACACAAAAATGCTTTGCACAGCAAGACACTCATTTTCAATATTTTTAAGCATAGTTATAGACTGAGGGTGTTTATCAAGCAACTTACTTTAAACATTACACATTATACATATGATACATAAATTCAAATCATATATTAGCTGTCAAATGCAATGAAAGGCAATGAAGGCTGAGGTACTTAATGCCTTCTTTGCCTCAGACTTTAATTGTAAAGAAAGTTGCTCCCTCTGCGTACAAACCCCGGAGCTAGAGGAGCAAAATGAGACTCCCATGGTCCAAGAAGAGGTGGTCAGAGCCTCGCTAGTGTGACTAGACACCCACAAGTCTATGGGGCCGGATGGGATTCACCCGAGGGTATTGAAGGAGCTGGCAGATGTGCTGGCCAAACCCTTTTCAGTCCTGGAAGACTGGGGAAGTTCCACTGGACTGGAGGCTGATGTCGTGCCCATCTACAAGAAGGGTCGCAGGGAGGATGCAGGGAACTACAGGCCTGTCAGTCTGACCTCAGTGCCAGGGAAAGTCATGGAACAGGTGATCTTGAGTGCTATCATGAAGCACATGCAAGAGAACCAGGTGATCAGGCCCAGTCAACACAGGTTCACGAAAGGCAGGTCTTGCCAAACGAACCTGATCGCCTTCTATGACCAAGTGACTCGGCTGCTGGACGAGGGAAAGGCTGTGGATGTATCTTCCTGGACTTCAGTAAAGCCTTTGACACAGTTTCTCACAGCATTCTGCTATGGAAACTGTCAGCCTCTGGCCTGGACAGGTGAACACTCTCCTGGGTGGAAAACTGGCTGGATGGTTGGGCCCAGAGAGTGGTGGGAAATGGTGTTAAATCCAGCTGGAGGCCAGTGACAAGTGGGGTTCCCCAGGGCTCAGCCAGCAGTGTGCCCAGGTGGCCAAGAAGGCCAATGGCATCCTGGCTTGGATCAGAAACAGGGTGACCAGCAGGTCCAGGGAGGTTCTTCTCCCTCTGTACTCAGCAGTGGTGAGACCGCACCTCGAGTACTGTGTTCAGCTCTGGGCCTCTCACCACAAGAAGGATGTTGAGGCTCTGGAGCGAGTCCAGAGAAGAGCAACGAAGCTGGTGAAGGGGCTGGAGAACAGGCCTTATGAGGAGCAACTGAGAGAGCTGGGGGTGTTTAGCCTGGAGAAGAGGAGGCTGAGAGGAGACCTCACTGCTCTCTACAACTACCTGAGGGGAGGTTGTAGAGAGGAGGGTGCTGGCCTCTTCTCCCAAGTGACAGGGGACAGGACAAGAGGGAATGGCCTCAAGCTCCAGCAGAGGAGATTTAGGCTGGACATTAGGAAAAAATTTTTCATAGAAAGGGTCATTGAGCACTGGAACAGTCTGCCCAGGAGGTGGTTGATTCACCTTCCCTGGAGGTATTTAAGGCACAGATGGACGAGATGCTGAGGGGCATGGTTTAGTGTTTGATAGAAATGGTTGGACTCAATGATCCAGTGGGTCTCCTCCAACCTGGTTATTCTGTGATTCTGTGTAAACTTCAAATGTGATATTTTGACACTAAAAATCTATATTACTGTAAAATGCAGTCTATTTATTAGTACTTCCAAGGGCCAGATGGACCATATTGATTTTTGTGGCTCACCTGAGCATCTAATTCCCACCCAAGTGAGAAGTGAGTCAGTTGATACATTAAACCTGGTGTTGTTGTGTGCCTGTGTAAGTTTTGCAGTGGCCTTTATGACTAAACAAAGATCAGAGAGACTGCTAGGAGAACTGCAGGGTGGAACTGTGTACTTTCTAGAGAAATATTTTCATGACAGTGTATATGAAACCATATTATATATGAGAATCCATCCAGTGACAGCAGAAATACAGATTCATTTCTGTTTATAATCTCATTACTGTTTCAGTTGCTGACTCACTAGTAGTTGAATTACGTTCTTTGTGGATAAATATTCATGTCTCTAGTTAAAGTAATAGAACAGTTGCATTTAAAGCAGAAAGTCTGCATCTGAATAGGCAGCTTTTTTCTCCTGAATACAATCGGGAGCTTTGATGAGGTTCTTTTTTCCTGAGCTGTCTTGAGATGGTTATTTGTTCTTCTTTTAGCAGCTAAAATGAACTTAAGCTCTAATTTAGTCTTTTCATGGACGTTTTACTATGCATCATTTAAAAGGTGAAGATTCGCTTTGTAAAGTAATATATTTTCAGAAAAATATACCCATCTTAGAAGACAGTAAAATATAACTGGTGGTAGTTATAAGATAAAGGCACTGTTTTTAATACAATTACATTCTCAAAGTCAGTAATTTAGGCAGACGTGGTCACAAGCAACTTAGTTACATGGTTAAAATTTTAGGATTTTCCCAAGTAGTGTCACCAAACGATGACAGTCACTGTCATAGAATAAAACACATCTAAAGCAATCTTTGCCCACTGCAATGACCACAGCAGAGATCTGGAAGGGAAGATTGGGTAAATAGGACACTGTAAGAATGAACTCTTGCTACAGAGCAATTGTCTAGTCACTGAGCCTGGTCTCAGTACAGCAGTCAACCATATCACATCTATCATTCCTCAATTTAGCAAGCTGCAATTAAAAGCTAGCTGGAGGGTTTTTAAGTCTTTTGTTTATGTGGGAGATCCTGAAATATTGGGATCACATTTGTTGGTTTTGAACATCTGGATCAGCTAGAATTCAGAGGGTTTTTTTCAGTTCATAAGAATCCTTCATTCCATAGGGAAATACCCTTTGTTAGTTTCTAAGTACAAGATCTATATAGGCATTTTACTTCATATTACCAGTTCATTTCTCCCTTTCCAAAACCATTCAATTTTTCCTGTATAATTTTCCAATCTTTCCTTGCATGAACAGTTCTCCCCCATTTTGTTCCATTACACACTTTAGCTGTAAAAATTCTTGTTTGAGTGTCAAAGTCTAAAAGAAAAAGTTTAATTATGTCCAGTAGTCAGAATCACTGTGAAATTTACTGTGACGTCCTACACACACGGCCTCCTTTGAACAGAATCAGTTGCAAACCCCACCCTGATTTCTTCTCTACTTTACAATTTTTTTACTAAGAGTTCATTTATTCGTCTTCTCTATTTCAACAAGTGGCTTGTAACTATCTCGGGAATTTAGATTTCTCATAATGGCATAATTTCCTTCAATATTTACCATCTGATACTTTAAAATAATTAGATAAACTTGAGAATTAGATTCATATATCCCCAGCAGAAGCTCACAATTCTCCCTCAGAGAGTTTTTACCCAAAACATTTAGATTTCTGTTTCATTTGGACTTGATGATCCTGTGGGTCTTTTCCAACCTAGTGATTCTGTGATTTACTATACATTTCTTAACTACTGTAAATCATCATCTTCATCTGGATGTGTTACACACGTGTTTCAAACCCAATTAACATTTCAATACTTATCTATTATCTTTTCTCATACCTTCTACCAGGACCAAAAATGCTTTCATTTGGTTTTCTGGCCTCACACAAATGTCTTCTTTGTTTCTCTGGTTGCATAAGGACCATTAGGTCAGTTAGTGCCTTAGGTCTCTTGGCTATTTACCTGCCCCCT
This sequence comes from Clamator glandarius, assembly GCA_033459285.1. Taxonomy (NCBI): domain Eukaryota; kingdom Metazoa; phylum Chordata; class Aves; order Cuculiformes; family Cuculidae; genus Clamator; species Clamator glandarius. Next base: position 911,649 of record JAUNZM010000023.1, read on the forward strand.
GTTCTCATCAATAACATCTTTCTTTTTATTGGTCATTCCTGAGGTTGGAGGGAGGATTAACAGAAGCAGATTATTGATACCCATCACCTTGCAGTAAAAATCTCTCTCTTGCTCTCTTGATGCAGTGAACCTGACAGCTCCCAGGGCAGCGCTGCTGTGGGTCTACAGCTCTGTCTTCAATTCCATGTCCTCCTCATGTCTCAGCAACGGAGTCAGAGGGCATCTGAAGCTTACTGCCAGGATGAAGGGTCTGATTCTGAGAGGTCAGAGGACCCCTCCATCTAGTCACATAAGGACTATTTCTGCCAGAGATTACTCTCAGTATTACTTCTTTCCCTAATCATATTAATCATATTAATGTGATATTTTAGGGGAAAAGGATGTTAAACTGATCTTATTCAAGCTAATACTTCCCTTCTAGGTCTATGATTATTTGTTTTATTAGTGCTGCAGGAAAGAAAGGAAAGAAGGGGAAGTGGCTTTCATCTGTTGCTCTGAGAAGGTCACAAAGCAGACACTTCTGTAAAAAAAAGAAGAGAGAGAGAGAGAAAAGAACATCAAGCTAAAAGTCTTCATATAATTGCAAAAAAAAAATAGGTATTATTTGAAGTGTGAAATTAATCAAAATATTTCCTTTAGTAAACATTAATAATTGGGTATGAATTTGAGAAAATTTGCACAGAAACTCCACAGCTGCATAGGCTGGAAATTTTGGTCTCTATGTGAACTTCTTTCTTTCTTTTTTATTTTTTAATTTTAGCAGAATTATTTTCCAGGTAGAGGGTCTATCTCAAATCCAAAGTCAGCCAGGCAATATCACATGGAAACACTCTTGCTATAAAGCAGATAACTGAAACCTAGTCAGGTTCTATAAGCAGCAAGTTTCTTTCAGGTCTACATTACCAAATTGAAAGCAGAGAATCTTTGCTGCATTTTTCATGCCACTAAATGGCTGTGTTATTTAGAAAGAAACCTTTTAGATCTAGAGACAAGAATTACTCACATTTGGTGTTGGGCTAAGAAAAGTATATCCTCTAACTTTTAACTGTAGTTAAAACAAATAACACATTTCAAATTCAAAGTTTTAATTCTTCACTACACTGGCTTGGACTATCAAATATGTATTCTCTTTGAATTATGTTGAGTAAAGCTCCTTGCTCTATGTTTTTTTAATTGCTGATTCAAAATTTAGGTTTGGCCAGACATCTTAAGGCATCTGCAACATGCATGGTCTCAGTGTTTGTTATTTGTGACTGTCTTAGAATTTTGGATGTTGTTTTAGCATCATTTCCACCATGCATAGCAAAACAGAGGCAGGAATATCCAAGTAATCTCTGGTCTTTTTTTTCTATAGAACACAATCACACAACCCAATGCTACAAATAGGTTAACTTACAGAAAGAATTTCAATCCATACAAATAATTTTTTTTCTAAGTAATTAATTTTGATTTATTCTTTTTAAAATTCAGAATGACTGTTCTAAAAGTATGGATTTTATTTCTGAGGGCTTTTAGAAGCATTTGAAAAGTAAGCATACACTTCTCTTCAGGCTGGTCATGTCTTTTCTGTTTTGATAATACAGCCCAAGTTTTTTTCCTGTTTTTGACTCTGTCTGTAGTGCAATCATTTCCATTTATAGATACTCTGTTTTAAACAAGAAAATAAGCCACCTCATTTTAGTTACTTATGTCTTGTAATTGAGGAAAAAATCTACCTTACAGAATATTTCCCTAGGATATATGACTTAGATGAGGCGTGAGTTCCCCCAGAATTCTGTGACATAGATAAAATATTTCAAATATACTACATTTTTAATACCACTTTTTTCACGTTCTCTCCCCCAAAAAGCAGAGGTACTAGATAACCGAATTTTTTTTTGCTATGCTTAAAATGCAAACGAATTTCCTTTTCTGACTCAATGCTCTAAAGTAAGTTACATAATGGAAACAAAATGAGCTCATTCTTTAATAAGCTCTGAGAAGTCCCTCTGCATGCAAGCAGTTAAAGCCAAATTCCTGCAACTTTCTCCATTCCAGCTACAGGTCAGCAGACAGTGGTGTTGGTAGAGCAAAAATAAGTAGAAAGTATTTCTGCAGCAAATGAGCTCGAAACTGTCTACAACTGCATCCCTTGTTTGCTCTTTAAGGATGAAATCCTTAAAATCCAATATGCTGAAATACAAAACTAAATGCAACACAAATATAAAGCTTTCATTCTTGTGGTCACATTGATTATGATATTAATTTATAGGTCTTAAATTATATGCTAAAATGGGCACTGCTGCTCCTAATAAAAAAAAAATAGTAATAATAAACATAAGATAGTATAGACTAAATAACAAATGAGAGAACAATGTTTTAGTTTAGTATTGAGTGGAGGGACTATAAAAAGGGGACTTAAACATGCAAAGGAATTAGATAGGATGACCTCAGAAATTTTGTCAGCAGTTGCATAAGAACACTTATTGGAAGAGGTACTGTGAACGTCTGATACATATCAATAAGCTCCATTCCAAATGAAGCTTATGAAGAAAACGCACTAAGATCTCCCAGTAGTTCAAATACAACATATGTCTCAGTCTTTCAGTGAAAACAGAAAAACAGTAATATAAATAAATGCTAGGATATACAGAAAAAGCATAATTATGTTGTCATACTAAAAATTGGTTGATGCTAATGTGAGAGCATCCATATTAACAGCAATCAAAATCTCCCTGAGTTTGTAGACTGTATCTAGCAGGGGTCAGCTTTAGATGCTTAAAGAAGATTGTGGCAATAGACAAAACACTCTTAATATTTTATAGGTCTCTAAACATTTTAATTTGATTGACAACAGAGCTGGAAGAGATACCTCTGCACCCAGCTGCAGATATTCCAGGATTAGGGAAAAAAAACAGTAAAAATTACAAGAAAGATAAAAGTCAGAAACATACAAGAGATAATTCAAGACCTGATTAAATGGGAGAACACAAAACATATCAACATTGATCAATGAAGGATACATAAGTCTTTCTGGTATCCATTTTCAGATCAGGAGAACTAGTCTAAGTTGTATGAAATGGAAAGTTAAAAATTAAGATTGAATGCAAGGGTATTACTTTAATTATACAAAAACTAATTAACCTGTTCCCAGTTCTATGTCATAACTGAGGACAGAACTTTAACAAATGAAGAAGTATATAGATAATAAAAACTTTCACAAAATAAACATGGTAGAGCAGTGCAGTTTCTCTTCTACACAAACACAAAGTGAGAGTGCTAAAGATCTGCAATGTATTATGCGCAAAAAAGAATGATCTTGGTCTTGCTATGTAAGTCAAAGCATAGCCCTATAAATTCAACCAGATTCTGCTAGATATATGATCTGATGTCCTTGTGTGGTGTAATGCTTTTTTTTACAATTTATTTTAATTAGACAAGTGAAAAGATATTTAGATTTTTAACTATGTCTAAGAAAGTGAATTGCAGTTATTATATACAAATTCCAATTAAATATGATATACAGCAGGATCTATGAAATTAATATGAAACAATAAATCAGGCAATATCAAAATTTAAATCAGCAGTTAATTTCTGCTTTCAATACATTCTAATAAAAAGTAGAAACAAAGGTGATAGTTATTTCCATGTGATTTGAAACCTCATTATTTTAATTCAGAGTTTTACTTCAAAAATGCAGTTTTGCTAATTCCTAGTGCAAAATAAAAAAAATATATACAAGGCATGTAATTTCTACTTTATTATTACTAATGGTTCAGCAACGAAAGGACATCAGCACGTATTTGTGCTAATAATCTACACAAGAAAACTAAATTTTGTGGTTGTGGCTTTGCATCTCCATGTGTGTGGCTGGAGTTTATGTACCTGTATGCATATTTCTGATAGAAGAGAATGCTCACAAGTATCTTCAGAGTCCCTTGGGCTCTTAAACGACCAACTTGTGACTGCTTCCTAATCTCAAGTTCTTAGTACAGAACTGTTACTGCCAAAGAGCTGAGAAGCTGTTGATGTGATGGAAGAATGAAAACCAAACAAACTTCAGAGACACAATTTGAATATAACACTTAAATTTAGGTAAGTGTTCCTTTTGTAAATTAAATATATTGACTCTGGATAAAAGATCAGAATAAACTTATACCACTGTAATAAATGTGTCCGAGAAAGATATTTCCACTACTTATTAAAAATACTAGCAGAACAAAGCCTGCTGAAAATGTGACCCCAGGAAGAGCTTGAAACAATTTGCAACACTACATTAAATGCATCACCCACTGGAACTGAATCTGAAAGGTTATTCCTGTTTTTACCAATACATGTTGTTCTGCTCTAATTTTGGAGATATACAATTCTAGTCAATGTTATTTTGAACAGGCTAAAACTCAAGCTGTTCTATCATTATGGCATATTTACCCTTCTGGCAGACAGAGATAAAAAAAAAAAGGTGGCTTCTTCTGCAGCAAAATTTCTTATTTACTATTCAAGCACTTTTGTGGGCCTTGGTAAAATTGATAACCAGGTTGAATCTTCAGCATGGCTTAAGTTAATTTTATGAGCCACTGTAAAGCCATTAATTTAAATAAATATCAATTTACAAGCTATCTTGTTTGCCCCATGAGACCCTATAATCACTTTCTGAACAGCTCTGCATTGCTTATTGGCTGTTCAGCATCTTTACCTAATCGGTCAGTACATAGAAACATAGAATAACCAGGTTGGAAGAGACCCACAAGATCATCGAGTCCAACCATTCCTATCAAACACTAAACCATGCCCCGACATGATGCAAAGACAGATTTTTCTTTACCTCTAGGCTTGAAGTACACCATCATGAGGGACCTTGCAGACTAACTAAAAAATGGGGTTTTTTTCCACTCTGTTTCAAAAAGAACCAAAAGTACCTGCCCATTTTCAGTTTTGTGTGAAGTTGTTCATTGACTACCATGAAAGGGCAAAAGAGCTTTGATTTAGGCAGACATACTGTATACAGCAGGATACTAAAAAGGCTGCCACAGTGTTCTGTAAAGCCAGTAAAATCCTTACTAGCATCAGAAGTACTCTTTAATGGTTACACCATTCAAATACTAACAGATATTTATATTTTTAACAAAAGTCTGTAATTACTGTGAGTGTCCTTTTACAGATTTTAAAAATATTCACTGCAAATATATGTTTTCCTCTCCATAAGTCACCTTTCCTCTTTTGATAGAATAACAAGAATTAACTTATTTTTAGAATAAGCGGTAAGTGAATATAGTATTTGTTTTGTTCTTTTTATTTTTCAAACAAAAATATTCCCATTTAAAAAATTGCAACTATTATATATTTAAAACAAAGGAAATGTAAAAATGTTGCACGTTTTCAATAAGATTGAAATAGGAGTGACTTTGATAGTTGTATGCTATCAAAAAGAATTACATAACATTGAAAAAGTAAGATCTTCTGTGTTATACATTAGCAGACGTGTTCTAGCATTAATACCATTGCCTGAGTTTTGACACCTGATTAAGATCAAAAGGAATTAAAGCTGCAGACCTCATGTTCCACAAGAAGCTGTAACACTGACCTCACCCAAAAGCCTGGAAACCAGTCTGGCAGAATAAGACAGAAGATGAGACATTGAATAACGTTTCCCTTTATCACTTGCATCCCATCAGGATATTTAGTTCAAAGGCAATGGAGCTCTACAACCCTTATATGAGATTTTTCATCTCAAGTTAGTTGTAGTAACTTCTCCTTTCCTGAAAAATAGTCTAAATTGCAGTAAGGCATCGCAAAGTCTTCAGATGAGTTTCAGTTATTAGGAATTATGAGGTGGAAAAATGAGCTTTCTGGAAGTATACTATTCGTTAAAAAAAGAAATTTAGTAAAAAGAGTCATCCAGAAAGACCTCATTATTAGCAATTTTGGAGGTATTTGAATTCAGAATGCAGTCACTTTCACATGGGCTTTTCTGATTTTCTTGTCACACTGCTTGACCACTACTTATTTTTGATAGCTGCAAGACATTAACCTCTATGCAGCCAAGAAGAGTCTGTTCAAGCGGCCTTCCACCATGCTTCTCCTAGCAATATGAACTACAGTGGGACACAATCACATCCTTTATGTTTAATATTTCCCATTACTCTCAAATGGAATATTATCTGATGTGTTGTGTACCATTTAGGGGAGCAGGAGCTCTGGTTTTGACCCTTTCACAGAGAAAAGGAAACAGGACTCAACTGACTCAAGTGGTGGTGGAATACTCTAGTCTTTCAACTGCTGTGTAGAAAGATTCTGATCCTTTTGCTGGCCCTAGGAAAAGGGTAGGATCTTCCTCTCAATTCTAATAATTGTGGCATGTGAAATATCAGTATTTCTAACAGAAATGCTGAAAGACTTCATAACACATAACAGGTCTACTGGGCAAATTTCTAATGTAATTAATGCATGAATACTAACTTTCCTGATGTTGTCAAAAATTCATTTCATTTCACATTTGCTGACATTTAAAGTGCATATATACAACAATTGATTTCTTTTGGGCTTCTAAACAACTTTAAATAAAACTAGTGAAAATTGATTCTTTTTTCCAGGCACATCAATATAAATGCAGTTATTAAGCCAAGTTCTTGAAAATTGACAGATACTTCAAGTGAAATTAAAATAAATGTTTACTTTTAGAAGTTCTGAGGTATCTTAGAATGATAATCTTAAAACATAAATAGCAACAATAATTTTAGTATTTTTAAATGCCTCTAGTTAATAGAAAATTTCTGAATTTAAACAGTCATCCTGTATTTCTTCCAGCATTTACTTTTTTTTCAGAATATTTGATAACTCCCTGTATTGCATGTATCTAAATTTGTATTAAAAAAGAACAAAAATAGATCTATTGAGAGAAATACTACAGGTACAGTTTTACTTGTCATGCTTTATAAATATTATATGTTTCCATAAGAAGCTTTGTAACGCAAAACAACTAGTTTTTAATGTAGTTTTACTGACATTCTAGAAAAGAATTGTAAAAAGTTTTCAAATTCATTGAGCCAAACCTAATACTTTTAGAAATCCTTGTTCAGCCATCAGGACAGGGCATAAGAAAAGCTGAGATCTCTCATCCTTTTCCTTGTCATCTGTTTGCAGACTACAGAACTTGTTTCAGGTTACCTTGGCTTTGAATCTATTCTCCTTCTGATCCAAGGATGGTCGCATGCTTATTTTAAATAGATAAAAAACAAATCAACCCTTTCTGCATGACACAGTCAAAAATAAGTAAGACATGCCTCTTTTTTATCAATATGGTCTGACATTTTCCAAAATTGCCCTATGTCCTCTGAATGCTCTGAACTCTGCAAATATTAAATAAATGAAAAAAGTAAATCTGTAGAATATTATTAAACTATTACATAAATGTCAGAAGCAATGCTTTAGACAGAAAAACAAGATGTAGTTTTAAATAATCTCACCTAAACTCTAGATGTTCTTCATGCATAGATTTTTATTTACCAAAATACAATTACGCTATTGTTCTAAGACAGTGCTCACAGCTAAAGGTCTAAAATTCCAGTTGCAAGAGGATTTTGTTATTTTTCAGGCTTGATTTCAGTCCATTTCACTTGGAATCAAATTATTTTCAAAATTCCCAAGAAATACTAGTCTAAATTTTCAGCAGTCCAAACTGGAGGGGTTTGGTAACTTGGTTTATCTCATAATCAAATCTTTAAATGTATTAAAGACCTAATGGTGTGGGTAGGTGTAAAGAATCATTGAATCATAGAATCATAGAATCAGAATCATAGAACTATTTGGGGTTGGAAGGGACCTTAAAGATCATCCAGTTCCAAACCCCCTGCCATGGCCAGAGACACCTCCCACTAGGTCAGGCTGCTCAACACCGCATCCAACTTGGCCTTAAACACTGCCAGGGAGGGGGCATATACAACTTCCCTCAGCAACCTATTCCCGTGTCTCACCACCCTCATCTTGAAGAATTTCTTCCTAATGTCTAATATAAAGCATCCCCCTTCCAATTTAAAGCCATTCCCTGTTGTCGTATCCCTACATGCCCTTGTAAAAAGCCCCTCCCCAGCATACTTGTAGACGCCTTTCAGATACTGGAAGGCCCCTATAAGGTCTCACCAAAGCCTTCTCTTCTCCAAGCTGAACAACTCAAACTCTCTCAGCCTGTCCTTATAGCACAGGTGCCCCAACCCCCTAAGTATCTTTCTAGCCCTTCTCTGGACCCATTCCAAGACTTCCATATCCTTTTTTTGTTGATGATTTCAGAACTGAAAACAATATTCCAGGTGGGGTCTCACAAGAGCAGAGTAGAGTGGGAGAGCCACCTCCCTTGACCTGCTGGCCATGCTTCTTTTGATATAGCCCAGGAAACAACTGGCCTTCTTGGATGTGAGTGTACATTGCCAGCTCATGTTGACAAGCCCTACTCTGCTGGGCTGCTCACATCATCCCCCTGCCTTTATAGAAACCACAGACTGCCCCAACACAGGTGTAGGACCTTTCTCTTAGCCTTGTTAAACTTCATAAAGTTCATACAGGCCCACTTCTCCAGCTTGTCCAGGTCCCTTTGGATGGCATCCTGTCCTTCTGGTGTGACAACTGCATCACTGAGCTTGGTGTTATCTGCAAAAATGCTAAGGATGCACTTGATCTCACTGTCCATACCATTGATGAACATTGACTAAACAGCACTGCATCCAGTATAGACCGTGTGGTACACCACTTGTCATGAAACAGATTGCTTGTAGAGCTTGCAATATGTCCATCCTTGGAGATATTCAAACCCTGACTAGCCACTGTCATGAACAGTGTGTTCTAGCTGACCCTGTTTAAGCAGGAGAATTAGAACTTCTGCAGATGTCCCTTCTAACCTCAACAATTCAATGATTCTAAGAATAACCCATACACTCTTGCAAATAATTCGAGTTGTGTGATTTATTCAGTGAGGAGGAGTAGTTAACTAAAGATTACAAGGTCTAACTTTATCCTTGGAAAGCTCTTATTTAACAAGTCTTGTTCTTGTTAGTAAAAAAATAAACTTTATTCCAAACCTGCATTCATGTAACTTTAACTCCAAGTACTTAATACCATAACTTTTTTCAAGAGATATTAAGAGGCGTTAACTATTACTACTTTTAATTTCAATAGAGCCCTGATACCACTCTAGGTTTCATGAAGAGAGGAAAGTGTTCTCATCTTTCAATAAATTCTAGATGATTGGTGATCCAAAACCATATATTTGTCTGATGAAATACAAAACCCAATCCCTATCTTTCTATATGCAAATTATAAGTATACATGCAGAATAGAGCCACACATGCCAAAGTATTATACAAGAAAATATTTTGCATTTTAGGGATTCAGTGGATAGCATCTTCTGCATGTTTTTGTACTATACCGTATATACATCCTGCCTTGGCTGAGAGGACAATTGAGTTACTCTTGTCTTGCAGACATTTAAAAATCTGGCTATCAAATTGGTGCAGTGGTTAGCTTTGGAACCACTAGGCTAACAGGTGCCATAAATCCCAATGGTTTTGACTCTCAGAATCAAAGGCCATCCTTTTAAACGTACATTTAATGTACATTCTATCCCTATTGCATTCTATCAAGTTCTCTGAAACTAATTAGTTACTGGAACAGAAAAAAATATACCAGTAAAATGGAGGAAGTTATAACTTTTTCAGTCATAATCTATACATCCAAAACACTGACTGACTATATTCTGAATTTCTTTTATACACACAGAAATTGTACAATATTTTTGGGGAAGTTAACTATTGATTTCCAGTGTTATCTTTTTAATTTGTTTAAGATTCATTAGAAACTTACAAATTTTGTCCTACAGGCTCTATTACTTTACAGAAATAAGACACAAATTAAAGAATATTCTGTGTAGATCAACACTCAGTTTTAACCTCTACAGAGCTATATTAATCAAACAATCTTCTAACAGTGCTTGCAAAACTATTTACTTTTTCAAATTACTAGTAATATTAATCAACCAGTAGAGGATTAATTTAAAAAGCAACTCAAGGTGGATCTTTTATTTTAAAAAAATGAAGCTTGAATTCCATAGACACCAATTTAAAAAAAAATCCAGAATTAATCAGAAAAGCTTTTTGTAATGACAATGAAAGATTATAAAAATAATTTTAGAAGCTGTCTTTTCTACTGATGTAAATTCCTGTTACTATGTTTCAGATCAGAAAAAAAAATCTTGATACAGCTATAGCAGATCTACACTTCTATACTCAATAACTGAAGAAACTGGCTCAGCTTACTTAATTTGTTTTTTTGTTGTTGTTTTCTGTGACTTCTGATCAAATATTATTGTCCTGCTTTAGCACTTGGTTGTGATAATAAGAAAGTGATACGGATACAAAATTCCTTTGTTAAAGATGATGAATTATCCAATTTGGAAAGAAACAGTCCAAAGAGAACTCTTTTGTTGACAAGCATTTAATACCTGACTGGTTTGATAAAGTAAAAACAGTTAAAAAATCTGAAAGCTATTAAAATGCTTTCTTCACTAAGGTTATGGTTGAATTCAGCTGAAGTCTATGAGATTCTATTTTTAACTTCAAGAAAAATATAATTATCCGTTAGCGCATCAGATGTAGTTGACTATAATCCACTCAAATGTTTAAGTATTGTTATGCTAGAAAAAGTGTTTGTCACCATGCATAGCTGTTTTGACCCACAGACTTTTCACTGTATGCTTAGTTTGTGCTCTTATGGTTATAGGAAAATAGAATAGGTCAAATAAAGGAAATAAGATAAAAGGTCTTTATTTTTTGGCCAATTACTTCTTATTCTTTCACCTCAAACTGTCCAAAGTATTTTAAAACACAGCAGATCAAAAGTTTAATTGTATGAGCTATAGGACATCCTTGAGGCTGAAAGTGAATATTGAGGTTAGAAGTTAAATTATTGCACATGTGCATGTTTGTGTGTGAAAGGGAAAGAAAACCAAAAGCAAGAAAGTAGGAAAATCAGGAAGAAAGTGTTAGTATACTTGGAAGGAATCCACGTTCTTTATATTTATTTGCAGTTTCATATCAAAACAGGGAATGACTGTATCAGTTTAAATTGTTACATCTTCTTTCTTACTGTGAATATGTTTTCGGTTTATCCTTCCACACTTCACCATAGCTCTCTCTAATGAAGGAGAGAAAGAGAAGAACATAAGCATTAATTGATTTGAAAAAGTGTAATTTTCTATGCTTTATGAAATTAAAAAAAAATGTTTCAGCTTTCCAAATGACTGAAAGGGAAGACTCTTTTTCTGAAACTGCCTCCTGTTGAATTTTTTCAATCTGTTTCAGTCATTTTAACACCTCACAACCTATTGCAGTGCAGAGACTACCTGCGGAAATGAGATTCAGTGATACTGTCTTTTAATTTTCTACCAATATGGATTTTTTTCAGTACTTGCAGCTTTTAAATAGCTTTATAAATGCAAGGAGTAAGTTACTGAATGTTCAGTTACATATTTTTAAAGTAAAGTACTGGGTTTCTTATCAAGCCTGTCTTCTTAAATAGAAATAAATTATAAATTTTAAAAAATGAAGCTACTGCTCTAAATTACCAGCCAGGAAAATATGCCTCTATAACCACTGCATAACAGCTTAAAGTGGACTCACCCATAGCATCTAACATAACTAGAAAATATTCCATTCTATGAAACAGTTCAATAAGACAATAAGCATTAGATGAAAAAAAATATTAAAACTGAAATTATTTCCAAACTCTTCTACCCAAGAAACAGTAAGTCAAGAAACCACTGAATTCTAAGTACTGATTTTATTTTATTAATCAAAGCGACAAAGAAATTGAGCTTCAAGATCTAAATAGAAATTTTTAAGAATATTTCTTTTGATAATTAACCAAGTTTGCTAAAAAAATAAGAAAATGCAAGACATAAAATTTTAAATCCCCACCTTTACATCTCCATACACATGTACCTGATTTTTCAGATCAGCATTATTAGTCAAAAAGCACACATTTTAGAATGCAGAAGCTTATTAGCACATATGTCTGGCAGAATGTACAATATCTTCAAACCAATGGTGAAAATGACGGGAGAAAAAAAGTAGAAAATCATAACTTCAGCAGTAAATGAGTCTACCCTAGTAAAGACTAACAAGAAGGTCTTCTACAGGTACATCAATCAGAAGATGAAGGTGAAAGAGAACATATCCCCACTGATGGTTGGGAATGATGATCATTTATCAACAGATGAGGAGAAGGCTGAGCTACTTAACAACTTTTTTGTCTCAGTCTTTACCAATAACTGCTCTCCTCACCCCTCATGAGTCATGGGACAGCAAGATGGTGATCAGGGAGGTAAATCCCCTCCCACAATAGAGGAGAATCATGTTCATGACCACCTGAGGAACCTGAATATTTATAAGTCTATGGGACCCGATGAGATGCATCCCAGAGTCCTGAGGGAACTGGCAAATGTGGTTGCCAAGCCACTCTCCATGATATTTGAAAAGTCTTGACAATCAGGAGAAGTTTCTGGTGACTGGAAGAAGGGTAACGTTGTGCCCATTTTTATAAAGGGTAGAAAAGATGAGCCTGGGAGCTACTGATCTGTCAGCCTCAATTCTGTGCCTGGGTAGACCACAGAAACGATCCTCCTCTAAGCTATGCTGAAGCACATGGAGGGCATGGAGGTGATTAATGGAAGCCAGCATGGCTTCACCAGGGGCAAATCCTGTACGACCAACTTAGTTGCTTTCTACAACGGGGTAAGTGCAGCAATGGACCAACTACAAAATATTCCAGTCTCTAAAATAGTCCAAGCAGACATACAGCATTAGATGAGAAAAATGTTGTTGGGAACGTAAGCGAACATGACACTCAAACGAGACTAAAAAGGCTTATTATTGTTCTAAATGAAAGGAATATATTTCAGTATAAAGTACAGGATAAGAAGACTGACTCATTTCTTAATTCCCAGTTAAACACTGCTGTTAATGCTAGAGTGCTTTATAGGATTGGGCTGTAGATATCTTTCCTCCAGAGATGGTGCTGGGTGAGGCACTGGATGACTGGGAGAAGGGAATTCCCAAAGTAGGTGTCTATTGTGTTAGCCATATGGCATTTTGCTCTCTGGCAAGCACGTGACCACTCAAAACAGGTGATTCACATGCCTTGCTCAGACTTGGTTCATCCTGCTATGAGTGACATTTTTGCCTCTGTCCTTACCTTGATACAAGAGCACAGATGGTGCCCAGTAGGACAGGGTAGTATGGAGACATGGAGCCATACTATAAAGGTCTCTGAGATCCAGCACGGATGGTCAAGTGGACATCACAGAATAATCACAGAATCACAGAATAACGCGGTTGGAAGAGACCCACCGGATCATCAAGTCCAACCATTCCCACCAATCCTTAAATCATGCCCCTAAGTATCTCATCCACCCTCACCTTAAACACCTCCAGGGACAGTGACTCAACCACCTCCCTGGGCAGACTGTTCCAATGCCTAACCACCCTCTCCATGAAGAATTTTTTCCTTACCTCAAGCCTAAATCTCCCCTGGCAGAGCTTGAGGCCATTCCCTCTCGTCCTGTCCCCTGTCACTTGGGAGAAGAGGCCAGCACCCTCCTCTCCACAACCTCCCTTCAGGTAGTTGTAGAGAGTAATAAGGTCTCCCCTCAGCCTCCTCTTCTCCAGGCTAAACAATCCCAGCTCTCTCAGTCGCTCCTCATAAGAATTGTTCTCCAGCCCCTTCACCAGCTTTGTTGCCCTTCTCTGGACTCGCTCCAGAGCCTCAACATCCTTCTTGTGGTGAGGGGCCCAGAACTGAACACAGTACTGGAGGTGCAGTCTCACCAGTGCCAAGTACAGGGGGAGAATAACCTCCCTGGACCTGCTGGTCACGCTGTTTCTGATCCAAGCCAAGATGCCACTGGCCTTGTTGGCCACCTGGGCACACTGCTGGCTCATGTTCGGTCGGCTGTCAACCAACACCTCCAGAGCCTTCTCCTCCAGGCAGCTTTCCAGCCAGGCTTCTCCTAGACTGTACCTCTGCTTAGGGTTGTTGTGGCCCAAGTGCAGGACCCGGCATTTGGCCTTGTTAAACCTCATGCCGTTGGTCTCAGCCCAGCAGTCCAGCCTGTTCAGATCCCTTTGCAGAGCCTCCCGACCCTCCAGCAGATCCACACTTCCACCCAGCTTGGTGTCATCTGCAAACTTGCTAAGGGAGCACTCGATGCCTTCATCCAGGTTGTTGATAAAGACATTGAACAAGACTGGACCCAGGACTGAGCCCTGAGTAACCCCACTTGTAACTGGCCTCCACCTGGATTTAACTCCATTTCCCACCACTCTCTGGGCCCGGCCATTCAACCAGTTTTTCACCCAGGAGAATGTGCGCCTGTCCAGGCCAGAGGCCGACAGTTTCCAAAGCAGAATGCTGGGAGAAACTGTATCAAAGCTTTACTAAAGTCCAGGAAGACCACATCCACAGCCTTTCCCTCGTCCAAGAGTCTAGTCACTCGGTCATAGAAGGTGATCAGATTACTCTGGCAAGACCTGCCTTTCATGAACCCGTGTTGACTGGGCCTGATCACCCGGTTCTCTTGCAAGTGCTTCTTGATAGCACTCAAGATCACCCGCTCCATGACTTTCCCCGGTACCGAGGTCAGGCTGACAGGCCTGTAGTTCCCCGGATCCTCCCTGTGCCCCGTCTTATAGATGGGCACGACATCAGCCAGCCTCCAGTCCAGCGGAACCTCCCCAGTCATCCAGGACTGCTGGAAGATGATGGAAAGGGTTTGGCCAGCACATCCGCCAGTTCCCTCAAAACTCTTGGGTGGACTCCATCCGGCCCCATAGACTTGTGGGCATCTAGCTGGGCAAGCAAGTCTCTAACCACCTCCTCTTGGACCTTGGGAATCTCATACTTCTCATCCAACCCTTGGGGTTGTGCACAGAGGGAACAATTTTCCTTACTGTTAAATGCTGAGGCAAAGTAGGCATTGAGCACTTCAGCCTTGTCTTCGTCCCCTGTTACTCTTGTTCCCTCTGCATCTACTAGGGACTGGAGATTCTCCCTAGTCCTCCTCTTGCTGTTGATGTATTTGTAGAAAGAATTTTTTTTGTCTTTCACAGACTTGGCCAATCGCATTTCTAGTTGGGCCTTAGCCCTCCTGACTTTTTCCGTGCACATTCTCACTTCCTCCCTATAGTCCACCCACGATGCCTGCCCCTTCCTCCAAAGCTTATAGACCCTCCTTTTCCTATTAATGTCCTTCAGGACCTCCCTACTCAACCATGCTGGTTTCTTACCTCGACGGCTACTTTTCCGGAACTTGGGGACGGCTTTCTCCTGAGCTGCTAGGAATTCCTTCTAGAAGAGAGCCCAGCCCTCATGGACACCTTTGCCCTCAAGGAGCGCCTCCCATGGGACTTTTCCGACTAGCCTTCTGAACAGCCCAAAGTCTGCTCTCTGAACGTTGAGGGCAACTGTTCTGCTAACCTCCACCTTCTTCATCTCACCCTGCACTGAGAACTCTATCATCTCATGATCGCTTTGCCCCAATAGTCCTCACCAGTCCTTCTCTGTTCACAAACAGCAGGTCCAGGAGGACACCGTCCCTTGTTGGTTCACTCACCAGCTGTGTGAGGAAATTGTCTTCCACACACTCCAGGAACCTCCAGGACTGCTTCCTTTCTGCTGTATTATACTCCCAGCCTATGTCTGGGAAATTGAAGTCTCCCACAAGGACTAGAGGTAGTGATTTTGAGACTACACTCAGTTGTTTGTAGAAGAGCTCATCAGCTGCTTCTTCTTGGCTGGGTGGTCTATAGCAGACGCCTATCACAATACCTGCCTGCCCATGGGCTCCTCTGATTTTCACCCACAGGCACTCAGTCCCATCCTGACTGTAGTCCAGTTTGAGGGTATCAAAGCCCTCTCTGACATAGAGGGCTACCCCGCCTCCTCTTCTGCCCTTCCTGTCCTTCCTGAAGAGTTTATACCCCACCATGGATATGCTCCAGTTGACATCCTTTCCTGTTGGGTGCAATTGGGTTGATATATTAAATCATCTTGAGGTGAGGTTTTGAAAGTGACACAGAGCCTCAAGACGTAGGTTTCTACTACTGCTGTAGACTTTTTGCCTACTTTAGAGATTTCTTCAGACTGTAGAGCTTGTTTTGGCTTATAAGTCATGAATTAAATTTTCTTTTCATGACTTCCAAGAATATAATAATGTTATCATTAGACTATGAATGTATGTAAGAACATCTTTATATTGAAATAAAATCTCCTTTGCATCTTTGTTCACATCTTTGATTTAACAAGGAAAAAAAAGTAAACTGTTTGTTTTATTTTGATATTTTTGGTTTTAATTTAGCGTATATTTACCTATAAAGCCTTGAAACTAGAATCAGGGAAAGAGGCACACAGGAATGGTGTCCGCTTTGGGAATGGTGTGCAATTGGAAGGGGAGAATAATAAGAATGCCTGAAAGTTGTGCAAAAATTTTTAAAAAGTGAGCACGTTGCATAAATACAAATTTATTACTACAATAAATTTGACCACATCTTTAAGGTCAGCTCTGTGAAATTGTCATGCTTCCTTGGTCCAATATCCTGGTCTGGAGTCAGTTCACTGTAAGAGGAATTAAGGCAGAACTTGTGTGAAGATTGCTTCAGCTTGAGAATGTACACATGAACAGATACATTGCCAAAATCAGAAACATTTTCCTATCAGTTGTTTTCTTTTACACCTATTGACCAATACACCTAGAAGTCTCTCTATGTAAAAACTTAACAGCAAAACAGTGAAACATCGTTCTGTTCCCCATCTTCAAAAGCTGAGAGATATCCTGCATAACAAGCAGGATAACACTAAGCAGTTTAAGGCAACATATGCACAAACTTGTGAGTGAAAAATTACAGTTGTTTGAGAAGAACGGTTAAACTGAAACCCAAAGCAAGAGATGCCAAACTGCCTAGTGTCAACTGATGGGCTAATGCTGGTTTAGATTATTTTTTGTCTGCATACTCAAGGTGTATCTATTTGTTGGTTTTTTTCAACTCTTGCTCTACAGGTTCTACAGTGCTATCAAAAGACATTGAAAAGGTAACTATCCTCTTTAGGAACAGGAAGGGGAAGAAGGTTACTACTTCTCTTTCTGGGAAGAGTAATGTCCACAACTATAGTGTTGCTGTCTTAAATCACAGCACTCACCCAGCAAAGGTAAAAACCTAACACCTATAAAGTTTATTAGCAATTTCTTTTTGAGTTTCTGTGGGACTAGTGGAGAGGTCTCGGAGGAACTAGTAACATCATGAAGAAGCACACTGCTCAATCTATGAAGGGTAAATTGCCATGCTTTTTTAAAACAAAAAGTCTTTTCTTCTTTCTTCCCTTCTGCAAGCTCAAGCTACTTCCCTGGATTGAAGGAAGTATGCCTGTTCTGGTGGTTTACATTAGTACTGTGCAGATTTTCATTCTTGTGATGCTCTGTAAAGCTCAATGTCCTACATATTGATCTGAGCAAATTAGACTAATATGAGATTGCTACATTTTGCAGAAATACGGCACCTCAACATTTGTTTATGAAAGGCCACTAATAGTAGCAGAGTTCAAGCAGATCTCTAAGGGTCATAACTGTCCTGTGAGGGTGAAGCATTAGAATACGAATGAATTGATGAACTTCTACACACCTCCAATGACCAAATATTTCAAACTGTGTCCCCCATGGGCTAATACTGGAACTTAACCAAAGTTAATTAGCAAGCACTAGCAATCTCCTAGTTTAATTATTCTGCTACATCTTGTTAGGACAGTGTATCCAGATAGTAGTGATGATAAAAATGCCTTGTAGAAGTGCTTGCTTGACTGAGAGGCTCCATACTATGAATGACTGCTTTTGTACATCACTGTTGAGTGGTATATTTTTCATATATTATCTGACTGGACTGTTGCTAGCCATACGCCCAAATGCTATAGGAAAATAGAGAGTTAAATAACATTGGAGTCTATGCTTTGTAATCTTACTTGATGGTGACAGGTAAAAGAAACAATCGAACACACACACTACTTCCTGTGTTGTAGTCCAAATTAAATGGAACAAAAGCTTAGTGTTTAAATGACAGTAGGCCTTTTAGAGTTTCAGGACATCCATTGGTTCAAGATCTTTCTGAGGTAGCATTTTTGGCAAAGGAAGGATCACATTTTTTGAAGAGATTACATGTGTTACACTATGTGTATATGGCCTAGGGCAGAGGGGAGATAGCATGGTTGTTAGAAAGCTATGACAAACGTAAATCCCAGCTGTGGGGATTTTTTTTTTATGATAGAAGCTGAAATCCATCTTTTGGCTATGACGTTTTCATGAGGGTGAGAATTCAGACCAATTGGTTTTTCTACCAGCCTTAGAAGAAAACATTTGCATTTATCTTTTACCTGTAAACAATCAGCAGAAAATGGTTTTCAATAGTTAGCAATAGATTATATATGAGTATCAATTGAGTAGGAAAAACTTAAAGTAATTACAGGTCTTGTCCATTTTCTTTTGAGTCATATTGTACAGGTTGTATTGAGCTGACTTCCTGATTTATTTTTTATTGATGTAAATCAAAATCCTTGACATTTAAAATATGTATTCATGCAGTCAAATAAGCACACTTTGTGCCTGAAGACACCCCAGGCAAACTGTTTCTATGCTACATCTCTTCTCAGGACAGTTAATGTGCTCATGTGTCTTGATTGTATACGTGAGAATTTCCTCAGTCTCTCCTGACACCCAAGATGAAGTGACAGATTTTTTTCCTTGCTGATCCCCAAAACAAAATAAATGAAGATAGCTAGGCAACATGCCTACATACGTGATTTTGCCTGAAAGATCAAGGGCAGAATGCCAAATACACCAAGACAAAGCTGTTCCGTACTGTACAACTGTGACGTTAGGAAGGAAGTTAAAAGTTTTGCAGTTATTAACCCTTCAGAGATGAGAATCCTGTACATTTAGGGGATGACAAAACCAAAGGGTTTGGATCCGAGCACAGATGGTATTTAAAAGATATTCACCACCCTGTGTATCATGAAGTATAACGCAGCTTTCATGTTTAAAGATCCTCAGGGAAGGAAAGAAGAAGTGATCTTAAATCTAGCCAGCTTCACAGCTCAAAGGTGAGGCAGGTTATTACTTGAGAATCTGCAATAGCATTTAGAAGAGCTGACAACAGTAAAGGTACAAATATGGTAAAGTATAATGACAGATAGGAATTCAGAGCTTGTACTATCCCATATTTGCTTCCTTGTATTTGCTTTGCTTTCTCTTTCTTGCAGTTCTGTCTCTGAATGAAGGGTTCACTTGCCCCAGAATAGGCTCACACGGTTTTTGCTGTGTGGCAGCAGTCTTGAGTCTTTTGCTGCTATTTCTGATATGATCAAACAAACAATAAATAATCTGACCAGATCTTCCTGAGAAGCAATAAGTACACATGTAGTCATGAAAAGTGAGGAAAAACACTGATGGTAAACCAGATACTTTCCATTATATTGTGAAACTACCAAAGAAAAGTAAGCAAGGTTGTGTCCTTGGAGAACAGACCTTCAAATCTAAAATCAACACATTTAGGAGGTAAATTTTTATTTGAGAAAGCTTTGCTCATGCTTTAAGAAATTTATTAATTCAAATATAAAATGACCCAAACTTTTTATTTTGCATGCAACAATATTCTTTCAAAGGTCTCTGTCAATGAAAATACATCTTTTTTCTGCTCTACAGAGCTTCTCAACATTCTCCACCAGCCCAATAGGAGGCAGCTGAAAAGAGTTCTTTGGGAACATTTCCCACTAACTAGTCTGGAGATGGTTTGGGATTTGTTGGGGTTTTTTTTGATTTATTTTGTAAATGCCCTGTTCAGCTCTCATTCTGAGTCAAAATGCCCTCACTTTTTGATTTTTTAACTCAACAAAAGGAATTTATTTTCACATTCAGATCCCTTTTCCAATTTGGCATATGCATTAATCTTATTTCCCTTGTTCCCACTAAGAAAACACATTAGGAAAACCTCTGGACACTTAGAAAATGGTATCAGCTTACGAAATTCAATGGGAGAAGAAATGGTTTCCTTCAGAGAAAATAATCTCCTCCAAGATGTCAGACTGTTTTGACTATTTTGAGGAGTAAACTTGCTCTATTCTAACAATTACATGCTAAAAAGCCTCAGTGATTAAAACCTGATTTCTCCTAATTTTGAGTTGGGACTACCACATATCTCTTATTCACTCGTTGCAACAGAGCCACTGAAAGCCTACATAAATACCCTTGTAAGTGTAAGAAGTACATGCTTGTAAATTTCCTTTGGGTCAAAAAGATTAATTTGTTCTATTAATTAGTATTCAGGCCACTGAGATTTAAATACAGCTTGTAGAATGCTAAGCAAAATAGTCTACCAGGATCTAATATCTACTTTGTTCTACTTGATTAAACACAACACAAGTGCCACTGGACCTCCTGGAACTACATTATATACTTTTATACCCACATGTCCCAGTTTCTCCTTCATTTGAATTACTTAGACTTTTAAACTACAGTGCTCACCATCAAATCTCTCATGCAGAGAGGAATTCTGAAAGAAATTAGTTCTCTTCAGCCCAGTGTTTTTTCTCTCCCATCCCCTTGACCTCTCCCTTATAGCCTAAACCTCAAATGAATTTCAGGTTGAAATGATAAGCTGTAGTGTGGTTTTATTGGTATCAGAAATGAGGGGTCAGATTTTTGTCATGCTTATTTACTCCAAGATGTAGTTCAACTTTTCTGTAATAATAAGGGATTTTACAGAGTATAAGGTATTACTAAGACCAAATGTATTATAATCTAGTTCTCAAAATATAGTTCTAAAATTGTTACTTTCAAAAAGCATATCTGCTGCATGTGGAAAGTGCTAGGGACTGTTTATTTATTTTTTAGAGTAGAGTAGCAGATTTTTCTTTTAAGATTGACTAGGAAGACAAATCATGTTTGAATTAAAAGACTTAATATCAAACTGGTGCCTTTTTAAAATGAAACACTAGAATCTTTGCTTAACTGCATAAACCTATTTTTATCCCAGTATTAATCTTCTGTGAAAAGAGCTGAAGTTGTAGGAATATAAAAAATATAATTCATCACTATTCTTCATGACCATAAGCCTTCATATAAGTAACAGCCCAGAAATTAATATTCATCATATATGAAATGTAGTTGTGGCAAGTCACCAACAACTATAATGCTAACAGACAAGATACAAAGGATGACACAAATCTGCCAAAACGCAAATAAGAATAAACAATGTATCCAGTCTCCTCCATCACTAAAAATGTGCTGCTGTATGTATGTTTAAAATGAGTCATCAAATAAGAAGTCAGCATACCTGTATAAGAAATCCCTGATAAGGCTGTATTAACAGCTCCATTAATAGGAGAAAGGTCAAGAAGTACCTAGACAGGAAATATCATCATTATCATAAAGCAAATATGTATGAAACCTTTTAGAAGACATTCATAAAAGAGATATACTGCAAATGTACAATGTATGATCCCAGGTAAACAGCTGAGTTATTGTAAACTTCTAAAAAATAGGCGGTTTTATCCAAAAATAAGATAACCTTGTTAAGAGCAATGATGATCTTTGCAAGGAGAATATGAAATGTGACATGAGTTCTATGATTATTGTTCATGATTTGAACAGCTATGGAATTTGTATTTCTTTTCTGATGGAAAGAAAGTATTCTTTTCTGATGAAAGGCAAGTATTCTTTTCTGTATAACAGAACAGAGAAACTGAATTCCAAGTAAATTAAAGTTATAGTCATACAAGACCTAGTCGATGCTGGAGATGAGAGCACTTGTGTATTCTATTTTACTACATTAATTTTGGAAGAACACACATTCCTTAGTCACAAGCTCTTCTCCCTTGCCATGCTGTAAGCATTCTCTGCTACTGAAAATATAGCATGAAAGGACATATTTTAAAACAATATCTCCTTAAACATTAAATAAGGAAATTTTAAACATTTTTCCTGTTTAAAACACAATTTAAAACCCCAACGTGTGTGTTTGTGCTTAGGGAGTGACTTACGCAGTTTAGTTCATTCATTAACATAACAGAAGCTTTGTGAAACTAAGAAGTTGTGAAAAAAAGCATTAGAAACTTCTGTGATTTAAGGGACTTGTGATCCCTCTACTATGAACTGGAAGTGTATTCTGTTGCTGTGCCTCCTCAGACATAATAATATGCTAATATCTTGCATACCATGGAGACAAAGAAATCAGTAATATGTCCCAGTTCTGTAAGATTTTTAAAGCTGCGTATATCTGTAAAACCACAAGGAAATTATTACTGTGTTCGTCATAAGAAAAAGTCAAAAAAAACTGAATGAGAAAGAATAGAACTGTATGGGAAGCAAAGAAGGTATTGGAGAAGCACTCTCTGGTTTATAGTCTGTTCCTATGCTTACTAATATGAGGAAGCTTTTATTTCCATTTTATTTCTTTGAAAAAATGTCACTGTTTTACCATCAGATTCCTTATCTCTCATTAACATGTAATATAGCGAATCTCTAGTATTCTTTGCCTATTTTCTAGCTGCATGCAGGTTCTGCTTGTAAAATACGGTAAACGATTTTGTTTATTTTCTCATGTTTCCAACTTTTCTACCTAGGTAGCAGAAATCTCTGCCTTGCTTTATTCAGACTCCTAAATCCAACACCACCACTTTTTAATTGTTTATGAATAGATTCCTGGAAATGCACTAAATAGGCCAATGATACTGAGTGAGACCCTGGTCAGGTAACTGCAATGAAAAATTACAATGGACTGAGTTGGTGAGAATGTTCCCGCTGACAGTAAGGACTACAATACAACAAAATAGAATAGTATGTTTAAGAAATTTTCTGAAATTATATTTCTTTTTATGTTTGAAGAGAGGAAAGACTATGTGTTTATAAATTTGATTATGAGATTATAGAGTTAAGACTGTATTAGTATGTTTTCATGGCCATACACATGAATCTACACAATAGAAAAACATCTTCATGAATTGTGTTCATCAAAAATACATTTTTTATTTTTGGTTTGCTAGTCCTCATCCACAGATCCACAAAATGTAACTTAAAATGTTACAAAAATAAAAATTAATTAAATATTTTAAATTCCAGCTTGGAATTCTGTATTTGTGAAGACCTGAGAGGGTAATATGTTTCCTTCCACATATCAATGGTTAAAATATTATTTTTGTGATCCCATATGAAAATCACATTATTCATTAAAAAAAAAAAATTTCTGGGTCTTTGAGAGTCATAAACTTTATGCAAATGCATCTGTTAAGTATAACATCTTCATTAAAGAAGTACAAAAAGGTGCCCTTAAAGAACATTCTCATTTTTTTCCAGCTGCGTATACTTTCTGAATTTTCATTCCAACAACAGGAGCTTGATTAATCTACTGATCTTTTCATTTCACCTGGTAAATTTTGCAAAAACAGGGAAACATTGTTTATTGATGTATTGCTATAGTTGCTGCAGTGACAGCTTTAGTCACACTCTATGCTGAAAGTGTCATTAGCCAAATGGAACTCTGAGGCCAGAAAACATGTCCTATGTTCAACGAGATTGCACAGTCATTTAAAAGAGAATGTGCCTTTCATCATGAAAGTGTCAATTTCTTTACAAGGATAATTTATTTTCTATCAAAACCTTAAAGATATCTGCACTTCTAAAAATCCTAGAAGGTTTTAGAAATAACTGTGGTGCTATCCAAGTCTTCTCATTGCTTATTAATATTGAACTGGATTACGGCAATACATTACCACTATCCAGATCTCTACAACTACAAGCTCCACATGAGTAAAGTTCTAAGTTGTTTGGATGCTGTTATATGCAATGTGTTCTGCGCCCGCATTCTTACATTGGTGTTATTATATTATTATTATTATATTACACTGGAAGGGAAGAGATTGGAGTGGCTGAATCGAGACCTTCTGGTTAAAATAAAGAAGACGAGGGAACTGCACAGGCAGTGCAAGCAGGGACAGGTAACCTGAGATATGTTTAGGGATGCAGCCTGATTGTGTAGGGATCAAGTCAGGAAGGCCAAGGTGCAGCTGGAGCTGAATTTGGCAAGGGAAGGAAAGGCTAAAAAGAAGGGCTTCTAAACATACATCAATCAAAAAAGGACGCTCAAAGAACATACCCCCATTGATGGTTGGGAATGGTGATCATTTATCAACAGATGAGGAGAAGGCTGAGCTACTTAACAACTTTTTTGTCTCAGTCTTTACCAATAACTGCTCTCCTCACCCCTCATGAGTCATGGGACAGCAAGATGGTGATCAGGGAGGTAAATCCCCTCCCACAATAGAGGAGAATCATGTTCATGACCACCTGAGGAACCTGAATATTTATAAGTCTATGGGACCCGATGAGATGCATCCCAGAGTCCTGAGGGAACTGGCAGATGTGGTTGCCAAGCCACTCTCTATGATATTTGAAAAGTCTTGGCAATCAGGAGAAGTTCCTGGTGACTGGAAGAAGGGTAACATTGTGCTCGTGCAGAAAAGACAATCCTGGGTGCTACTGATCTGTCAGCCTCAATTCTGTGCCTGGGTAGACCACAGAAACGATCCTCCTCTAAGCTATGCTGAAGCACATGGAGGGCATGGAGGTGATTAATGGAAGCCAGCATGGCTTCACCAGGGGCAAATCCTGTACGACCAACTTAGTTGCTTTCTACAACGGGGTAAGTGCAGTAATGGACATGGGTAAACTGACAGATGTGATCTATCTAGACTTCTGTAAAGCCTTAGGCATGGTCTCCTACTTTAAATTGGAGAGACATGGATTTGATGGGTGGACAGTTCAGTGGATAAGAAACTACTTGGATGGTCATATTCAAAGAGTAGTGGTCAATGGCTCAAAGTCCAAATGGAGATCTGTGACTAGTGATGTCCCTCAGGGGTCTGTACTGAGTCCACTGCTGTTTAATATCTTCATCAATGAAACTGATAGCAAGATTGCTTTCACCCTCAGCCAGTTTGCAGATGACACCAAGCTGAGTGGTGTAGGTGCCACACTGTAAGGACAGGATGTCATCCAGAGGGACCTGGACAGGCTGGAGAAGGGGGCCTATGAGAACCTCATGAGGTTCAACAGGGCCAAGGGCAAGGTCCTACACCTGGGTCAGGGCAATCCCCATTTTCAGTACATGATGGAGGATGATGTGGTTGAGAGCTGCCCCGCAGAGAAGGATTTTAAGGTGCTGGTCAACAAGTAGCTTGACATGAGCTGGCAATGTGCACTCACACCCCAGAAGGCAGACTATCCTGAGCTGCATCAGAAGAAGCTTAGCCAGCAGGTTGAGGAAGGTGGTTCTGCCCCTCTGTTCCTCTCTTGTGAGACCTCATTTGGAGTACTGTGTCCAGTTCTGGAATCCTCAACATAAGAAGGATATGGAACTGTTGGAATGGGTCCAGAGGAGGGCTACAAAGATGATCCGAGGGCTGGAGCACCTCCCATACAGGGACAGGCTGAGAGAGTTGGGTTTGTTCAGCATGGAGGAGAGAAGGCTCTGAGGAGACCCTATAGCAACCTTCCAGTACCTGAAGGGGGCCTAACAAGAAAGCAGGGGAGGGACTGTTCATAAAGGCTTGTGATGACAGGATGAGGGAAAGGGTATAAACTGGAGAGGGATAGATTTAGACTTGATATAAGGAAGAATTTCTTCACCGTGGGAGTGATGATGCACTGGCACAGGTTGCCCAAGGAAGTTGTGGATGCCCCATCCCTGGAGTTGTTCAAAGCCAAGTTGGATGGGGCCTTGGATAATCTGATCTAGTGGGATGTCCCTGCCCATGGCAGGGAGGTTGGAACTAGATGATCTTTAAGGTCCCTTCCAACCCTGACTATTCTATGATTCTATGATTACACATATGCAAGAACAGATAATCAGACTGTAAAATTGTACAGCCTGCTGTACACTGTAATGCTCACTAAAATTTGTTGGAAAGATTGTCATTAATTTTATGAGGTTTGGTTGTTTTTTATCTTTGGGTTCAATATTGTTTCTTCATGTGTTAGAAAAGAAGATCACCAGAGATAACATTTCAGAAATAGCGTAACTAAAAATTTATTGCACTGTTGCCATGTTACTGAACTGCACGAGATTAAACTACTTAAAAAAGAAGTAGGATTTTTACATACTCTGCTGATACAACCAATACACAATACCTCTTCTGAGTGTTATTGATACTAAATTAATTATGTTATTCTATTTTCTGAGTAACTGAAAATGTCCTTTTACCCGAGTAAACCCTGTCAGTTCTGCCTTCCTTTGCAAAGCTGAATATTTAAATGCCATAACTTTTAATTCCATAATCCTGCCTTCCTTCCATCCCAGAATTCCAATACAACTGATTTTAAAGTCTTTTGTGTGATAATAGGTTGTATTTAAGTAATAATAAAAAAAGCCTAAGAACTTTCGTCGTAACAGTTCTTAGAGACCCATCAACTTTTAGGATCACATATAATACAGAAACAGTTTCTCCTTATCATACTCCTTTAAACTTTAATTTCTCAAATAAATTTCTCCTTTCTCATGTCCATATTTTCCTGTAAATTATATCTTCACTCGAGGTAGTGTACACGCTTCGCCTTTTTACTTCTCGTATATGACTTGTACATTTGTACTAGAGCAATCGCTGACCATGATTCCAATAATATGACAACTAGAACTTGTATTGTGCATCAAGGTCAATAAACAATAGCACAGAAGAAGTCTTCCCTTCTGCATACCAAATATAGTGTTTTAAGTAAAGCATTCATTGGTATATGTGAGGAACACCAGAAAGCAGAAAGTAGCATTTTTTAAATGGTCAAAAGTGCTTATGCTTTTCTTTTTCAAGCTCAGTGGTGCACTGTATTCCTCTAAAACATTTTCTTTAGCTAGATATATTTCTTTTTTTTACCTGTCAGTAGCAGGATCATATTGTAATTATGAACTCATTTCATATGTTCATTAACTTAGATTATAAAATGTCCAAGATCTCTGAGGTAAAAGACTAAAATGTCTATCCATTATAACACATAGACAGTTTACGGGAGAATTCTTAAGAATTTTTAATACTGATGAAACATTTCTTCTAAGATGGTCTTCTATCTAGTTCAGAAAATTCCAGAAACTTCATTTCAGACCTGCTCATGGGCTTTCCAGCTATTTGCAAGAAGCATCATAATGTGACCTGTATAAAATATTAATGATTATATTAGAGCTCCTTAGCAAAACAGATTAAACACTAAAACATCAGCCAAAATAAGAAGCTTAGTGTCTTAGCCAGTAGAAAGCAGATGTTGGTCTATGAAAGCTTAGACTCTCACACTCCCAGTGCCCACTGCTCTTCCAGGCAGACTTTGACATAGATCATGTAACATTATACTATTGAAAACTGGAAACCACTTTTCCCCAAGCAGTTCCTACATATTGTACTCATTAGGTGTAAAAATTTATTTATGCTTGTGAATGAGATAAATAGCACGTCATGATGCACTAAGCTGCAGATGTATATTGGATACCATGTATTTTTGCACTAGCATGACTCTAAATGTGTTTAATTGTGAGGATTAATAACAGCTATCACGGATTTGAAGACATAGCTATGGAAAACAAGAATGTGTTACCATTAACCACAAACCTGCTACTTCCTAACCACCTTGCCCAGAGTCACCCACTAAGACACTAAGACACCAGACTAGACAGAAGCTTTGATTTAAATGGAGACCAGCAGCTTAATGACAAACTTCCATATAACTTTCCTTTCTGACCTCAAAATAATTCATAAACACTCTCTAAAGGAGATAACGCTGCAAGTAGCTGGTCGTCACTGACGCAAGCATGGTAGGATATAAGGCCATATATAAGGAATGGTTTATTCTTCCAATATTGTACCTGGCAACTAAATTCATAGAACCCTGGAGTAATAGGACAGTTTGGGCTGGAAGGCACCTTAAAGATCATCTAGGTCCAACCCACCTACCATGGGCAACGACATCTCCCACTAGATCAGGCTGCTTAAGGCCCCATCCAACCTGGCCTTGAACATTGCCAGGGAGGGAATACCCACAACTTCCCTCAGCAACTTATTTTTGTGTCTCCCTACCCTCATGTTGAACAATTTCTGTCTAATATCTAACATAAATCTTTCTGCTTCCAAGTTATAGCGATTCACCCTTGTTATATCACTGCATGCCCTTCTAAAAAATCCATTCCCAGCATTCTTGTAGGCCCCTTTCAGGTACTGGAAGGCTGCTATAAGGTCTTCCCAGAGCCTTCTTGTGCCAAGGCTGAACACCCCAGACTCTTTCAGCCTGTCTTTATAGCAGAGGTTCTCCATCCTCAGATCATCTTCATAGCCCTTCTCTGACCCTCTTCCAACTGTTCCATATCCTTCTTATGCTGGAGATTACAGAACTGGACAGAAGCTCTATATTTACTTCCTGGTCAATATTTACATAATCCTGTTTCTTAGGTTATATTTCTCTGAAAGATTTTACATGTGACAGAAGTATTCTAATGTGAGAATTCATATTTTATTACTGTAATCCACTTTCATTACTGCCACTTGTGAAAATAATTGAAGGAAATAACTAATCAGACATCCAGAATATTGTATGTAGTACTATCTTGAATACATTTTAATCATTTTATGGGAAAATTCAGTTTTTATAGGCTACACTAACAGAACTTAATCAATAGCTATATATTTATGGAAAACTAAAAATTTGTTGATTCGGTGAAACTCCTATCAGTTATTAATTCACTGATTTATGTTAACTTCCAAAATCAGAAAACATTTGTTAGATATTATTAGAAAATATTTTTCAATTGAATGGTATCATTGCTCTTATAATTTGTCACCCTGTTTATTGGAAACAAGTTTTTGAAACAACATATTGCTCTGTTATTAAAAAATAATGTTAGGACAATTTGGCAGGCATTTTCTTTTTCCATTAGTGAATTTCCTCTTAAGATTCCTTATGAATGACTTGCTTATTACATTGCTTTTTTTTTATCAGTGGCTATAATGCTCTCATCTTCCACAACAGAAGAGGCACATATGAAGAGCCAAAACCACCCTCAAAGAAAAGTATGAAATCATGCAAGAAAAGTATGAAATCATGCTAATTTCAGAAATATCTGCAAAAACAGCTTGGCCTGGAATTGCGAGTAAAATTAAACTTCCACATAGTAAATGAATGAAAATTCCTACAACCTTGGTAACAGAGTGATAAGTTGAACAAATACGACAGAGAAACTCTGAGATTGTCCAAAGTATGTGCTTAAAATCATTGCTCTGCTATCCTTCCATTGAAGAAAAACAAGAATTTTGCTTCAGAAACACAGAACGTTCAGTACTGAGCACATCTAGTATCAAACAGAAGTTAGCTTAAAGTACTAGTAGTCACCTAAATCTGCTTATTTTTTCATTTCAGGTTAGAAGTAGTATAAGATTGATTTTTTTTCATGAGACTAAAATCTCTGCTCAGGATCTACAAGGAATTTCAAAGTGCAGAGATTTATGATAAGACATATTAATGAGAAAAAGTTAATCAAAATACCACAATCTCCCACAAAGGCTTGACCTAAATGAAAAAACGAATGTTTAGGTCAGGCCAATCAATTTTTCCTTAGCACTGCATCACACTCACAGTTCTACTACTTAATCAGTCAACCTCTGACAAAGAGCATTTTGAAACTCTAAAGAGAACAGAATCACAAAGGCTGTCAAATTAACATTCGTTTCTCATATGTTGTCTGCAAAAAGCAGCATATAACCAAAACAGCTCTTCTTGCAAATGTACACAATTTATATTGAAGGTAAAGATTGCACATTATATACAAAGCTCCAAGTGAGCACACCCACATTGTGTTGACTCATTTGCTCCAGTCCTGTCCAGAAAAGTAGATTCCTACATCTTTCGGCATGCAGCCACATCTAATCACTGATGTCCCATCCTTCTGCCTCCTCCCAGGCACACCACACAGCACTGACCCAGTCCCCAGAGGTACACTAAGCTTGAACTAATTACCCGGCTAGGTACAGCCCTGCACTAGTGTTGGGAAAAAGCAGCCCGATTTGATTAGTTACAAGCTTTGCAGTACAATTCACAGGAACAATCTACCAAGTCTGAAATGTTCTGACAGTGATGTCTCTGAAGATGGATCTGGATTTCTTAAAGAACTATGAGAAGAGGTGACTCCAACTTTAAAAAAAAAAAAAAGTGGAAACATAGACCAATGAAAAGATGCAATGAAAAATAGTGACACCTCCTTGGTTATCAATGGTAAGGATGCTACCCCAAAATAAAACAACTGGTCTGTTCTTCCCACAGTTTTCTATCTTGAATTACTCTATTAAGGACCCTATGGATTTACAGTATGGCCAGGAATTGCTATAGCAGAAAGGAACCACTGTCATTCATGTTTCATTTTTCATTATCCATAGCTTTTATAATTATTATGGATGGAAATGACACATAAGAGCATCTGTGGTAGTCTTGCATATTTAAGGACCTTGTTACATAGAGGATACATGCCTTTGCTGTCACAGCACTACAAATATGCTTTGGGGAAAATATTTCAGCATACTTTATGACAATATTACCAAAATTTGCTTGATAATTGGGAAGTTCTTCAAGGCAGGGTTCACCCACTTTTTGAAGTTAAAAAATGTTTAGCACAAAAGCTTCAGTTCCCATTTAGTACTCCTTAAAATAATATATTTTTAAATGTATTACGACAAAAGAAAGGCTTTTAAAGTAATAGCTTACTAATGAAAAGACCACTCAAAATATGATTTTAATTAATGAAGTCCAACATTTATTTTCAGTAAGATATTTTTATTAGTTTCTCTACTTTTGTAAATTTTAGCATTAGTTATATATATTTGAAGTAATTTATACATTTACAGATAATAATTCAGAAACGTTGCCACTTTACTTCCACAGTTAACAGAGCACAATTTCCTCAGTGCTTAAACAATTCCTAACCTGGCAAGGGCAGATTTTGTTCTTGAAAAAGAAATAAGAGAGTAAACTGGAGAGTGTTCAACAATTTTCTGAAAGCAATATTTTTCTATAGTTCTTGACCTAAGTGTAAGCTTAAACAAGGTAAATTATTCAAACTGGACTTCAGGAAGAAATGTGCATGCTTCACCCCAATTAAGCTCAGCATAATGAAGGTGGTGTGTCCCTAAGCCACAGAATATTTCACACGTTAAAGAAATATGGAGTCTTTCCAATCAGCGTAAAAGAAATAAAAAGCAAGGATCATTTGATTATTAAGCCACAAGATGCTCTGGCTTTCTGCTGAATAGTACGCCTTCATTAAAGGATTTTTATGCTCCGAAGTCTGATTTCAAGAAGTTCTGACTCCAGCAAAACTAATCACCTACTCAGCTGGAAGGACACCTCACACCTGCAAGAAGATTAATGTCTGTCCTCTCTTACCTAGGCAGTTAGCTAAGAAAAAGAGCTGTATAGATTACAAAATGAGGGTCTGATCCTTTATGAACCCTTTTAGAGCAATAAAGCTTTTGTGGGTGTAGAACTTTCCAGAAGTAATGATTGTGAATAAAACTTAGCTTTACACCTTTAAGAATGCAGCAAACATGTCTTTATCTTGTTAAATGACTTGGGGTTAAAGGAAAATTAGAGAAAAACAAATGTAGTACAAAAAAATCTGTCTATAAAAGTTAGTGTGCTGAACAACAAGAGAAATATCTGAGATTTTTAAGTTAGGATTGGATTTTTTAATTTACTTCTCATCCTAAGCCTGACATTTTTCCCCATTCTTTCATATTGTGTTTTGTGAGACAAAAGAAGCAAAGTTTTTTTTACCAGCAGCAGAAGATGGGCTTAAGAAATGGATTATAGGAGATAACCTCCTATGTTATTCAGCATGTATGAAATGGAATTTTCAAGGGTGGTTCACATGGTTTAAACTCTGAAGTCAGTGCAAATTTTATTACTACTTCAGCAGCAAATGCCTATATTGAATCTGAATCACTATGAAAATCCCACAGGACATCAATTATATACAGTAAACTAAAAGCTCTTATGTTTTGGACACAGCATCTTCTTAATATGCACATGTGACTCATACATTCAGATCCCTCAGATAGTTTTCTTGGTAAAACTACAAAAGCAATAAATGCTGCTACTAAGAACATGATCAAAATATTTTTATATTTTCAGGAAAAAAAAGAAAATAACTTTTCAGCAGTGTTATTTAGAATGACAAGAGGGACATAATCTAAAACTCTCTGTAGAGAAGGAATATACTGCACTTTAAACACTAATAAAAAAATAAAAAGAATATCAAAATAACATCACTATCTAGTCTGAAATCTTATTTTCAGAGTTTGAAGTAGTTAACAATGAAAGATATAATTATGTGTGTACTGAATTCTGATTACATACCGCACTTTGAGCCTGGTTCCTTTCTTATATCCTCATGCATATCAGCAGGGTGCTTTTCAAATCACATTTTCACAAAACCACTACAAGGGAAAATGAAGGACATTTCAGATTATTTACTTTAAATGCTAGTAAAAGTTACCTTTACCTATAAAATCTGGTACAGGATTGTTCTAAAGCATATAATTTCTTCTTTTAAAGAATTAAGCTATCACTCTGTGACTTATTGTGCCAAAGTGAAAAGAGTTACAGGTCAAATAACTCAAAGATCTTTATTTTCTGTAAGATTAACAAGCTTTAGAGAAATTTCTTAAGATTTTGAGATAATATCTGAAACTAGATATGTAAAGCTTCATGTGCAAATTTATGTAGGTAGTTACAGCTGAAAGTCTAAAATATTTTGCCTTGTCTTCTTTTGAAAACAGCACATCTGAAGTAGGTAATTTCTTACTTACTCTCCCAAAATTAAATATCCTGAAGAAAACTTGAAGCTAACTAAAAGTTTCATACCAAAAATAGCAAAGAATGTTTATTCTGGAAATATAAACCATTGAAATATAAACCACAAAATTTTATCTGAATATATATTTATTGATAGCATAATATCACCAGAAGTCTAGGATACAGTGGAAATAAAAGTATCTTGCAACAGGTGTATCTATGGTCAAATTAGCAAATTTTCTATAAACCAATACTATTACGCATTGCTTAATACAGTACTTATAGTCTACATAACTGTAATTACCTGGAAATTTTCCATGTCAGGACATCTCAAGCTAAGTCTTTTTGTATTTCAATATTTTGTCCAAAATAAACTAAGATTTAAAAATATAAGTTGAGGGAGAAAGGATGGCTTTGCTTACAGTGAAAGCTCCTCAAGTCATCTGACCACTAGTAAAATTATTATATGGGTTAGAACCTAAAATTTAGCAACACGGTTGATCTGGGCAACAAGAATATATGTATGTATGGAAGAATTTTCATAACTGACCATTTTGAATGATTGTAACTGTCATGCATAAGGTATGTATGCTATTTAATAAATTGTAGAAAAGAGATGAACCCCCTGTGTTCAGTCTGTGCTTACAGAATAAGCAGCAGGAGTTGTTTAATTTGTAGCAGATGATGTGTCCACTTTTTCTCCACTACCTATGCAGCAGACTTGCACAGAAGAAAAAAAATTTAGTGACAGGTCTCAACATATGTGCTTTGTGAGATTTTACCTGCAGCACCCATGCTGAGATCTGGGTATGACAACATAGCAGGACTTTTCCAAGAGCTGCTGCTCACAGCAAAAATCATAGAATCATAGAATCATAGAATCATAGAATCATAGAATCATAGAATCATAGAATCATAGAATAAGCAGGTTGGAAGAGACCCATCAGATCATCGAGTCCAACCATTCCTATCAAACACTAAACCATGCCCCTTAGCACCTCGTCCACCCGTGCCTTAAACATCTCTAGGGAAGTTGACTCAACCACCTCCCTGGGCAGCCTCTGCCAGTGCCCAGTGACCCTTTCCATGAAAAATTTTTTCCTAATGTTCAACCTAAATCTCCCCTGGCAGAGCCTGAGGCCACTTCCTCTCATCCTGTCTCCTGTCACTTGGGAGAAGAGGCCAGCTCCCTCCTCTCCACAACCTCCTTTTAGGTAGTTGTAGAGAGCAATGAGGTCTCCCCTCAGCCTCCTCTTCTCCAGGCTAAACACCCCCAGCTCTCCCAGCCGCTCCTCATAAGGCCTCACAAGAGTACTGAGCCTGTCCTTTATTGCTTCCAATACCCTCCTGCCAAACCAAATCAATATGAGATGTAAGAATGCAAACAGGATTGTGGGGTAATAGAAAAATATTCCAGAACTTCAAAATATGCAAGAGTGGAAGAACAGTTTAGAAGAAAGACAATTATTGCGGTAATGTTCATTGGTGGTTACTGACTGTGACAGTCACCTTAGAGGAAGAAATGGGGATAGATGAGCAAAAAAGATTGGGAGTAGACATGCAGAAAGGAAATAAATGCACATGATATGAAACAAAAGAAGATGCAAAATAGATTGAGCTTAAGCAGACAAGATTTCCTTAGGATTACAGATAAAATGAGCTATACAAAGGCTAATTTTTGCTAGCCTGTGACTAATCAGTGTATGCTATACTGGTGAAATCGTCTTTCTTCTTCTAAATTACGGGAGGAAAAGTTATCATTTTAATATAAGTGAATTGAGAACAGAAGGAGGATTTCTGAGGGTGGGATAATCCTGCCTGAGGCACATTAGGAAATTAAATTTTAATTTCATTCAAAGCCATCATGTATTCATTTAAAATAAACTCTTTCTCATAGAAGAATATCCTGCAGAAGAAAAAAAAAACAGTATGTCAGAAGTCCTAAAGCCAAATGGTTTTAATTCAGCAAAAAACATCAAGAGAAAGAACCATTAATGTGTAACACTTTCAAGTAAATGTGATAGATGTTAAGTTTAGCAAATGTTCTGACAAGAAGTAAAATATCCCAAAAGTTCAGGTTTGATATTCTAAACCCATCAACTAAACAAAAAATGTGAAATATACTGGAGTCATTAATTCCATCACAGAAACAAAGAAAAGAATCTCAGAACTGCAGATGAGTCCAGAGGAAGAGAATTTGAGAAGAATTTTCTAGACTTTTACCTTCAAAGTTTTAATTGTCTGATTAATCAGGAAGGCAGAAAGAATTCAGTAATGATATAATGTCCTGTTTAGGAATCTTTCAACATTAAGTTTTCCTTTCCCTCTGTGGGATTACTATTTTCATGGTACTTTTTCTTTTTAAATTAATTTTTCCTTTTGTTTTTGCTTTTTAAGATACAAATTTTGATAAATATATAAGGGTGGGGAACAGGAGAGGGGGAAATGTTTGCTTTCCAAAAATTTCAAAAGAAGATGCATTAAACATCTGTTGAGTCCTAGCAGTTCAGACTGACTGATATTCTTCTTTCAGAGAGTATAACCTAAAGTTACAGTCACGGAAAATATTTTCAGTCTGATTTTTTTTTAAACACTGAACATCTCTGGGTAACATATGAATTCCCTTGATTCCCAGTGACTGCAGAGCCAGACCATGGTTTCTTTTATGGATTATTGCATAGGACTTGATCCCATCAAATCCCCATAAAGTGAATAACAAAATCTCCCTGCCAATAACGGGCTTTGAAAAATCCTTTTGCCTGAGATTGCTTAACCAGATTCTAAAAAAAAAAATGAACTGA
Source organism: Clamator glandarius (assembly GCA_033459285.1). NCBI lineage: Eukaryota > Metazoa > Chordata > Aves > Cuculiformes > Cuculidae > Clamator > Clamator glandarius. The sequence continues at coordinate 947,379 of JAUNZM010000023.1, forward strand.
AGGTTTTCCTTACAAAGTGCCTTTGGCATGTATTACTGAGATGAATATCACAAGAGTTAACATGTAGGGACTCTGAGAATTGACTGTAACATAGATATAGGTGCCCTGGAAATGGATTTGTGGGAATTAGCAAGGATCTGCTTTAGCTTATCAATAAGAAATGAAGAAAGGGTACATAAGAATATAAGAATGGCCTTACTGTATCACATTCAATATAAAGAATAAAGATAAAGATGAGCTATAAAAATAGCTCATCACAGCTAATCTGTTTCTGATAGTAACCTGTAAGTGTTGTTTCAGAGGACAACATAACTTGGCATACAAAGGAGTTACTCAGCTTTTAGCAGGACAAAGTTTAGGATGTCTGTGAGACAGAGATGATACTATACCTTTGGTTGTAAATTGCTTTTAGTGAACTTTTTGTCCTTGATTTTGTTCATGTTTGTTTTAGTTGTAGATATACCATATCAAGCTCCTCCTATGGTTGCCTGAATCCGTTGCAGTCTGAAGAATTACATGGAAAGGCAAACAAAATGAGTGTTGCTTTAACTTAAAATTCTGTGCACAGGGATTCACAAGTAAGGTGATAACCTTACTCTCTTTCTTGAGCATAAAGTGACCTTGTCCATCAGTCAAATCTCTCAAGAGTAAAAGCACTAACTCGGGTTATAGGAGCTTTAAGTCTACATGCACAGATATTTAATTTCAGCTCTCATCACATATTTATCAGTTAATAATCTGAAAACACCTGACAGATCAGCACTGTCTCATGGATTTTGCTGGAATTCAGATGGTGAGCTGGTCATCAGGATTTCCTTCACCATAGAGCGTGAGAAAAAGGGAACAATTCATCTCAACCTTAATCTAAAAGCTCATCTAACCTAAAGCAGATTAGATGACTTGAATGACTATGCTTTGCAAATGACTATTTCTCTCCTTTGCCTAAAAAGGGAAACTTTAGTATCTAACACTGCAGGCTTATAAAGTTATGGATGTGCTGGGGACAGTGAAGTGTGGAAGAATGAACTGTGTTTTTTCTAAATAATTTTTTTTGCTGAAAACATTGTAGAGATGATAAAAATAACATGACCTATTGTTTTTTCTATCAGTGACCTTACATTTTTTCATAGCTTTTTGTATTTCTAGTTTGGTAAGCAGTTATTCCCATATGTGCATGCATATAGACACAACTCTATATAAAAATTATTAATGGCAAGACACACTGGTACGTATTTTTTTTTCCTTTAACAACCGTCAGTGTATTCTGAGAACAGAAGAAGAAAGGATGCTTCCTCTTAGATAAAAATCACACTGATTTAGTGGTTTCAAGATAGTAACTTGCTTAATTATTTATAGTCTTTTTTATATGTAGATTTGCTTTGGGATTATTTTAGGCTTATTTTCTTCTCTGGAGAAACTTGTGGGGGGGTTACATGCTTGTAGGACAGCAATCTCCTCTAAATGTTTGTAATAAATTTTCCATCTTTCACTTGTTATATATCAATTAAGAAGGCTAAATAATTAAACAGAAGAACATCATCAACAATTATTCAAGTTAAGATAAAAGTATGAGAGCTTCCTGACTTCCTAAGTCAAAGCCCATGTTCATGTGAAGAGTTGTAGAGATCAGGGTAGCTTTTCTTCAAAAGCACAGGATGTTCCAAGCTCTGTCCATCATTGCTTAGTTTAAGGTTTTCTCTTAAATTTCCTCTGCTGTGTTTGATATCTCCCCAGAGACCAGTCTTGCAGTGAGAATATTAGTTCATTTCTTGGAAAATTGCTTAAGTTTTCGATACCAACATTTATGGGGTTACTTTTTCTAACTGACAAATTATCCAAAGCAGAAATCCACTGTGTCACATCCTATGTCTTGAAAGACAAGCAGTCAATGTTTTATAATTGATTTTTTCTTCCAAAACCTATACATTTTGTAGGCTATTTTAAGTTTTTCGACAAGTGGGATGAGATACATTCCTTTTCCTGAGCTAACTCATAAAATTAAAAGGATGAAGATGTTGGATAACTCAAAATTTATCAAGCAAACAACTTTGACAATCCTAAACCAAAGCCCACATTGATAGGATCAGCATCAATCAAAGTTATCTCAAAAATAACAGAGGGGATAATACATGGAACATGCAGAGCAAGAAAGAATCTTAAGGTTTCTATAAAGACTACAGGCAAAAAAAGTATTGGAAATATTGATCTGCAATAATTAAATAATGTAACAAACATAAAAACAAGTCATTTATTTAGGTAAGGTTAATTTGATAGGAAGTAAGATGTTTGATCCTGTTAACAGACTCTTTAACATAATGAAGTATATTATACAGAAAGCATTCTTGATTATCTAGTCAATAAAAATGTTAGGTGGAAAAATGTAGACAGAACAGTGAAGAAATAAGCATGAAAGATTTTCCATCATAAAGATTCCTGACTCCTAATAAATGAGGATCTGTTTACCATGCATACTGTAGGAAAATCTGTATTGCTATAGTGGAACTCATTGTGTTTAATTAATTTTGCTCATTTGGCATTAAATTCTCTACACCTACAGCTTCAGCATATACTGCAGACACACACAAAAGAACAAGAACAGTGATCTTCATTAGGGTTTGATTTTCTAATGTCATTTTAAATTGATATAAGCACTTGCCCCCAAAGTTATTAATTTATTAGACAAGCAGTGGCAATGGACACCTCAGGATCATGACATATTGTCTGATCCATATAACATGCCACTAAACCTTCATTAGCATACTGAAAGTTGAACTGAGATATTGGACTGCAATTTCTAGATGATATGCTATACTGAATGAAGTATATTTTCATTTAAAGTTATACTAGCACATGTTTTAACAGCTATTTTAACTGAGTAAGTCTTCCTCATTTACCAGGAAACAAGCCCTCCTTTATATTATTCACTCATAAAAATATCACTCTTAGCTAGCATGTTCTTTTGGAAGGAGACGGGGAAGGGGAAGGAGACAGGGAAGGGGAAGGAGAAGGGGAAGGAGAAGGGGAAGGAGAAGGAGGAGAAGGAGAAGGAGAAGGAGAAGGAGAAGGAGAAGGAGAAGGAGAAGGAGAAGGAGAAGGAGAAGGAGAAGGAGAAGGAGAAGGAGAAGAAGGAGAAGGAGAAGGAGAAGGAGAAGGAGAAGGAGAAGGAGAAGGAGAAGGAGAAGGAGAAGGAGAAGGAGAAGGAGAAGGAGAAGGAGAAGGAGAAGGAGAAGGAGAAGGAGAAGGAGAAGGAGAAGGAGAAGGAGAAGGAGAAGGAGAAGGAGAAGGAGAAGGAGAAGGAGAAGGAGAAGGAGAAGGAGAAGGAGAAGGAGAAGGAGAAGGAGAAGGAGAAGGAGAAGGAGAAGGAGAAGGAGAAGGAGAAGGAGAAGGAGAAGGAGAAGGAGAGGTGGGAGAGATTGGTTATGTAAGATTTCCCTTGGTAAGTAATCAAGTTCTACTACATACCCTCTCTCCCCAGGCATACGAAGGAGAGGAATGGAAAGCAAGAGAAATAGGCTACACTATATGCATTCTTCTCCAAAGCTACTCACTGGATACTGGAAGGTTCTCTATTTCTGCAATCATAATCATGATAAGAAAAATATTTGACCTATACCAGATCTTCTGCTTCAAAAAAGCCCTCGTATTATAGCTATTACCATTTAATTCTATTTCTTACAACAAAGATACCATTTGATCTCAAGAACAGTGTATTACTGTGTTTGAGCAAATTAATTCTTCTGATGCATTCATTAGCTCCAACTAATGTTTGTTGTTTTATTCACTTGAACCTTGTGCTGTACAGCCCATAGCAAGGCAGCATGCTAGTGCTCCTGTATTGCTTTCAGTTCAGGAACTGGAGTGGTTTCTTTCTGACTTATGCATCTCCACAGTGGGATATATAAAAATCAAACTGCTCTTGTGCGTGCCAGAGTATTAACATGCTTACTCCAAGCAGAAGACAGGACACGTGTATCTGAAGAAAAGCATCCTATATTGGAGCTTTCTATGAGACTTGAAGTGTCAAGGTGATAGAAAGCACTTAAGCTGCATGATGGTATACAAAGGAGCCTAGGACTCTGGCACATCACATGGCTAAATTCTAAAGATTATTTATAAGGCAGAAAAAAGGAGGATTTTTTTAATTAAAAAGAACCTACCCCAATAATTTACTTCTAAATATCAAAATGTTATAATCCAAATAGGAACAAATGGCAAATTAAAGCTTAAAAAGACTACCATATCTTGTCTCTGGAGAAGAGAAGGCTCTGAGGAGAACTTAAAGTGACCTTCCAGTACCTGAAGGGGACCTACAAGAAAGCAAGGGAGGGACTTTTTACAAAGGCATGTAGGAATAGGATGAGGATTAATGGCTATAAATTGGAGAGGGGAAGATTTAGACTAGACATTGGGAAGAAATCTTCATAATGAGAGTGGTGAGGCACTGGAACAGGTTGCCCATCAAAGTTGTGGATATGCCATCCCTGGAGATGTTCACTGCCATGTTGGTTGGAGCCTTGGGGAGCCTGATCTAGTGGGAGATGTCCCTGCCCATGGAAGGGGGCTTTGAATCAGATGATCTTTAAGGTCCCTTTCAACTCAAACCATTCTATGATTCTATGATTCTATGATTCTATGATTCTATGATTCTATGATTCTATGATTCTATGATTCTATGATTCTATGAATAAGAAATGGCAAACTAACTTATGGTACCTCTGTAAAACATTTCAAGGAAGTTATTGTAGTGTTTTGTTACATAGATTCTTTTCTAGTGTGTGCTGCGCCACTGAAAACACAGACATAAATATTTCATACTGTCACACAGTACGTCTATCCAAGTGACTCAGCAAAGTATTCTAAAGATTCTAGAGAGGGAAAACCACTCTGACCAGTAAATACATATTGTTCCAAAGAGACTACCCCAGTCTCAAATGCAAGAAGCATCTGTCATCCTCCACAAGATAACAAGAGAAGAAAATATTCTGTTTAGCACTCAAAATATTAATACAGCGGTATTTTCTTGAACAAACCCAAACTGAATTTTAAACTGTTGGATTACTAAGTAATCCTTTCACGTCCTTCAATAAGAGCAGTCTTTAACATGTTGATATTCCACTTCACAATATTATGTGTTTACAGCTAACCTGAAACAAAACTAGTTAATAATAAGTGCTTCACATACAAAGTGCATTCTTCAGTGAGCTTGATCCTTGAAGTTGCACTTAAAAACAGTAACTCTCTTTAAAGATAACTAAGCATTATTCCTAGGATTACAGCTGGAGATTAGGCTTTTTTTCCCTGCACATATAAATGCTGCTATGTATCTTTTTTTTTTATACAGCAAAAGTAATGCCTCATTAGACTCTGACGTCAGTGAAGACAAGATATTTCCTTATCTAAGCACACTGAATTTTCAGAGGCCTGGGAATTGTTTCCTAACCTGAGCAACAGAAGGTTTTAGAAAAAATAAAAGTGTGATTCTCAATGAATTATTCAACGATAGGAAACAGCAGGTAAGTTTTTCTACAGAAAAAGTTTGAGAAAAGTTCTCACTTTTTCTTCTTATCAATGGCTTTCAGGTTGCATTAATTAATTGGTATTAAAAGCTTCTATAATCTTTTAATGTCTTCTGCAAAGCCAGTATTCCTCCTACTATTAGAAGGACTTAGACTTTTGTATTTATTTGTCTGGAGAGGGAGAAGTTTTTTATGTATTTTTTGAGACTTTTGCAGGGATGTAGGATACCATAGGCTGAATCTGTCAACTGGTGTAAACTGCCTTATATTTTCCAGATATTCACTTTTGATTAAGCAGTATCCTTCTAAAAAGTAACAACTGGTGTTTTCTTTGCTTTCATTGCAAGTATAGGTCCAGTATGAGAAAAAAAAAAAACAAGGTAGAACTTTAAGTTTACTTAAAGGAATTAGTTCCAGAGGAAGCCTACAAAATAGGACAAAAGTGGCATGATAAAACTAATGAAAATAAATGGCGTGAAACCGATTTCTGTACTAAAAGGCTTCAGGCCATACATTTCAGTGGTACATATGGTCCATGGGGAAGGAGATGGAGAAGGGGAAGGGGATGGAGAAGAAGTGACAACTCCAAACATAACACCAAAGATGTTGAAGTGTTATGTTCTTTTTACATTAGTACATGGTGAACCTTTGCATAACCCTGTGTCTAAAAAATGAAGAGACAAAGTTTCATGGATTTTTCTCTGACCATACATACCTGAACTCTGTCTCCAAATAATTATACTTCATGCTGATAAATTTTAATGCATGAGCAGAAGCCCAAATAGGTCTGCTTCAGCGCAAAGAAAAAAAAAAAAAAGTTGTTTATCCATGGAATCTATTTGGGTTTTGGTTAGGGTTTGGATTGCTTTGAGGAAAAATAAAACAGTGTCACAGGGAAAACACAGAAGGAAAGCAGGAGGCTGGATGTAAAGAAAACTAGGAGAATCCATAGTTTATGTTGATATACCAAATAATAATTACTGAATGCCTAAAAGAAAAACATACAGGTAATAACTTGTCTCATCCACATGAATAAGGTGTTTATATATTTCTCTGTTATTTGACTTCATGACTGTTGACAAAGTTTAATAATCATAGCTCAGGTTGGCCTGCCAATTTAAAGCAGTGTATTGGAATTTACCTTTTAGCTGTCTACTTTCATGTATGTTTCCCAGAAGAAACAAAATCCTTCAGAATGAGTGAACCTAAAGAAGAACTATCAGCCCAAATCTAGTGTACACAATATACAAGGTGATACTAGAAGTATTGAAGCATATCAGAAATACCTCCTCCCTTTTATAGCATGAGGATCTAAGCAATAACCTCAACATCATATCCTCAAATAAACAGTCCAGACCTGACACAGAAACAACTGTAATTCCTGCAGTGTCACATATTTTACAGATCAGCACAAAAGTTTTGATCTTCATCTTTCTTTATTCTTGGGAAAGGTCCATCAAAAAAACCCAAGGGCAAATAAATGTTATTATATAAACCATTTAATAATTTCCTAGTGTAACTGGAATTAGAAGTAAGAGAAAAATATGTCATTTCATACTTTACATGATATTATCAGCAGTACTTAGTTAATAAAGAATTGTTGCATTCTCTTCTACCATTTGTTCAATGAATAACATATAAAATCCTTAGTTATTTGTGTATACTTTTCTGAAACTATTTAGCATGTTGTCTGCCTTCTGTTTCACGAGACCTAACAAAGAACTTTAGAAATCATGAACTGAAAATATGTTAATCATACAGTGAGATCTATATTGACACTAATGCATGAAGCTGTCAACTTCTTCTGAAAAAAACTCTCTAAAGGAGCACAGCCAACTTCTAAGCAATAGGTGTCCTACACATTTCAAAGTATGGTCCTGACTAGTAGCATCTACGTGTTAGCAACAGCAAAAAATTCATCTTAAATTCAACATAATATACTAAGTATATTTCAAAGAAGACACTAACTGAGGATTAATTTTACTTAATTTCACATTACATAGAAATATAAGTCCTTTTAATATGACTTGCTAGATTATACTTTCAGTTCAGTATTTGGCAATACTTACAGTGGTTTTCCTTTTTCTACATTGCTCAGTCCTCCTAATATTTTTGCAATAAATATCTATAAGAAGTTACTACTAAATTTCAACATAATGTAGCTTTTGAGAGTCTCCTATGTATCTATTGCACTGCAGAGATCTTTGCCTGGTCAGTAATCAATATCATCTCCATTTACAAAAAAAGAATAAACACGTGGATGATGCATTTATTTTGTCCAGAGCAGGGTGATTTGAGAAGGTGCTACAGCACTCTAGTCTTTATGAGCTTTATTTTGTACTTCTCTATTTTGCAGTAATGAGGACATTTCCATCATAACAGCCTCCTGTGACCACAGCACGATAAGCACCATGTGGAGGTCTTGTCCACCCTGGGTGGTTAAACGATGCTTCTAGTAAGTCCTGTGCGATTTATCATATCTGCCTACACTATCTGTATATCAGCAGGGTATGCGTAAGTCTCTGCACTGTGTAGCATGACTTTAAACATTTTTCCTTTCTCCATCTGAAGCACAGCCCAGGTAGTTCGTGACTGCACTTTAGAATGCATCCAAGCAGTACTGACCTTTCCATTATATGACTGATGAGCCATAAAAATTGACATAGAAATTTCGCATTAGTAACATCAGTCTCCAGATTATTTTTTAAACACTGAATCAACTATTCTTTTGGAATTTTGGTCCTTTTCTTGTAAATCCCCTATATTAGGGACAGATTTTCAGGATGAACAGCTAGACAGAAAAACTACTTTGAAAGGGCAGTATTTCCAGAGGCCGATGAGCACATAGTTATGCAAGAAATGTAGCATTAGCATACTTTTCTCCAATATGTGTAGCCACGACAGTTCTTAAGGTATAAAGAAGGAGCAATATCTTCATTTGTTATCATGGAAGAGACTCTCAGACTGTTGGGAAGGCAGAAGGAAGAGGCAGAGGAATAAGGCATGGTCGGTCTGATTTTTAACATAGCTTTAACTCTTCCACTTTTGGGGCCTGGTACAAGCATACCTAGTGAATTAGATATGAATTAGCTCTAGAAGGCTGCTGCAGTATATTTCAGCTTTACACACACACACACAAAAAGAGAGTTAAAACTGAAAAGTTTTAAGATAAAAGGTTTATCATCTGGCTACATAAATTTTTATCTAAGAAAGTGCCTTTAAAGAGAACAGTTATCTTGATATCTGAAAGTGCTTTGTGTTCCTTGATGCTGTGTCTGTAATCAAAATAATAATGGAGGAAACTGGAAGTTGTTATTCTGGAGATATAACAAGGAAACACTAAGCTAGAAAGCTAAATTCCCAGGACCTTGTCTTCTGTAAAATGTCTATTAAGAGGAAATCTTAATCTTAAAGAAACACAAACAACAGGGGGAAAAAACCCCAAAAAACAAAACCAAAAAACCCGCAACAATCCACCAAACCACACCTCAAACAAATAGTTTGGTAACCCAACAAAACATGACATTAACTTATTGGCATTACCTAATTGGTCTCCATTTAAGAGATTTTATTGTTTAATTGTAGCACTGGGAGAAAAGCTATCTAAATTTTCCCTTGTTGGTTTTAATTCAGAGCTGTTCTTGAGTACCTGCAAGGGAATGAAAAGGGGGGTTTATTATCCTTCCTGCAGCAGCTTCCAACACAGGAGCCAGTGTGCCTCAGCATTTCAAGTATTTCAGATATTATGGGAGTCTGTTACATTTCAGTATAACAGTTCCCAACACATAATATTGGATACAGGGCAAAGATATTTGGGAGTATTTACATACCAGATCATTTCCAGGCATTTCATGGCTACTTATTTTCTTCACTGCTTAGGATGACTTTTCACACATCCAAGAGCTAAAAGATAGAAATGGTATTTTTTAAACAATTACATCCTCTTAGATGTTCTTATAAGAACTGTTCAGCATAAACAAATTAGAATATTTGTGATGCTTTGTGCTTCTGAGAGGAAAGCTCTGCATTTTTAATTTATGTTTTCACTCATGAGTAGACTAGCCATAACAAATGAGGAACAATTAGGTTTTATTTTGCTCCATGAGACATCATTGAGAACTATCTCTTTCTATGCAAGAAACTGAGAAAAATTATGGTGAAGGTCAAGTAATTTTAAATAAGCATTAGAAAGTATTATAAGAATGGCTGCTGCACCCTTAAGAAACAAAAAAAAAATATGCCAGCTTGTAAATATGCAAACAGAAAATTGCTGTTAGGTTAATTTGTGCTTCTTATTTTTTTTTCTAATAAACCATCAGAAACTTACGGCCATTGCAACTTCATCTGCAGTAAAGTATCCTTAAGGTGAACCATAAAAGTTGTTGTATTGATAATTAGTTTTGATTAAGTTGGAGGTATTCCTGGCAAAGCATTGCTGGATATTTTTTAGATTGTTGTGAGATGAGCTTATAGTTTTAATTATTGTTGAAGACAAAAGGAGTATTTAAAAGGACCAAAAAGGTTCGCATAGGGATAGGAAGATGATGATATATTAGAATGCAGAAGAATTGACAAGTTATAGTTATAGGAAGCATATATTAGTCATTGAAAGCTTTATCATGTATCATGCAGTACCCCTCCTTCTTCTGAAAAATTCAGTTTTTATTCAATAAGTTTTCTTAATCTTGTTTCTCTGTAGATTTATTTTCTCTCTATGGTAGTGCTATAAAAAAAAGAGAAGATATTGACCACATAAGTAAAAGAGAATAAATGTGAATCTATGGGCAAGGCTTTGCAATTTGATATTTAGTTAACTGGTTATTTAGGTTTTTAAAACAAGTAAGACATAAATTTTCAAAATGCTGTGGGAGCATATGTTGAAGAACATCTTTCTCTATCATTAGTATATCATAGGTGTGTCATAAGCATCCTTAGCACTGTCTATTAGAAATTAATTTTCGTTTCCAACATTGTTTGCCTATATTAGTTTTTGATTTGTTTGAGTGCCCCACACACAGATTTTAACACCATGCATTCCAGTAACTTGTGTGTGAATTAAGAGGTGACAAGACAAAGACATGTTACCTGAGGCTACTGATTAAGTATCAATCACTCAATCACTAAATTGGTCAATCAAGCTATCTTTCAAAGAATAGCAGAACTGACAAAAATCCAGCACATCACATGTGTTAGCAAATACATACTCTGTAATCAGAGTGAGTACAGAAGAATTCTTTACCTTAGCACAGGACTATATGAAAACTGATCTCCTGAGTTACTAAATTACTATATACTACTTAGATTAAATCAGGTTTTTGTTCTCCATGATTCTAGCTGACTTTCGTGATGTTGAATGAAGAATAATCTCCTGTGTTTAAAATTCAAAAAGGAATTTTGAAATTTTGTTGCTCAAATATCCATCCCTCATTTTGAGGCTTTGTTTGCTTAATTATTTGTAATAAAATCTCTCTCTCTCTTGCAATCAGATGTGGAAGTAATTGTAAATTTCAGCACTGAGAAAAATTAAAGATATCATAGATATCCTTTTAAAAATACCCAAATCCAACTTAAATTTTTTAATCAGCGTATACTGAAGAGACTGTAAAATATATCAAAGGTATCAAAGGTGTTGGTTTTATTTAGGCAGCCAACAAACACAATAACTGGGACTGTGTGTGGTATTGTATGGTTTGAAAGACATTTCATCAACAGTTTAGTTCTGAATGTCCATATGACTCAAACTCATTAAATGAGAGAATTAGAAGAATGTTAAGCACATCTTTGTCTTGATTTGTTTGTTTGGACTGCTGTCACTAAATATTACAAAGCACTAGAAATGCATTGTAAATCACACTATTTCTAATACTAATGCTTTTGGTGTAATAATGATCGATGTAAGTGAAGTTCCTGAGGAACAATGGCTTCGTGTTTCTGATTTAAGACGTTTCAGTTTTTTGTGAATAATCTGAATACTACAGTGAAAGCAAATTGCAGGAACTGTTCCTTGGTTCCTAAAATGTAGTTCATACTCTCACTTCCCTTTTTCCAGCTTAGAAAAATAATTCAAAAAAATCATATAAAAAGGAGATCTCTTTCAATAATGACCTTGATGGGTAACTTTTTTAAGTGAATGGAAATGGGAAGTGATATAAACAAAACACAAGCTGCAGACTGAATAAAATAAAAATATAATTCAGACAGAATACTAAGTAAGAACTCCAGCAAATGCTGGTCATCTATATTGCTACAATATAATACAGTATTTTTATTAAAGATGACCAATGTTATGGATAATCATTTTAGACTTTAAAATTGCTAGCTAAATATACATTTCCTGCAAGTGATCAAGGTGTTAACGTTAACATTTATGCATGGATAGCATCTCTATTATTCTTGTAGATAAAGGCAGAGATAAATGCTTATCTTGCTTTTCCTGCAACCAATGAGTACATTTACAAAGTATATTACATTTACATTTACAAAGCATCTGTATTAAAAACCAATTAAAAAAAAGTTCTTCTGTAAGCAACAAAATTAATTAAGCCTATTTCTCTACAGGTATTGTGGGGTCACCAAAAACCTAGTTAAGCTCATAAATCAAGCTTTAAACTAGATGTGAGGGGTAGGGGATGGAGGCCAGGCAGGATGGGAGTGAGCCTGGAGGTGAGACTCCAGCGGCAAAGGGGTGGTGTGCTGGCGATGCCTGCCGGTATATCACCACTAAGCAAGAGGGAGTGAGTGCAGCTGGGGGTGGTAGGCAGCAAACTGGCACTGTGGCCTTAGTTAAGTCAAGGACCGCTCAGTTGGGGAGAAGCCCTATTACGAAGGCTGTAGCTACGCCTGCCCAGCTGAAGTGCATTTACACCAATGCACGCAGCATGGGAAATAAGAAGGAGGAGTTGGAAGCTGTGGTAGGGCAAGGAGACTACGATGTCGTTGCCATTGCGGAGACGTGGTGGGATGACTCGTACAACTGGAGCGTACCCATGGTGGGGTATAAACTCTTCAGGAAGGACAGGAAGGGCAGAAGAGAAGGCGGGTAGCCCTCTATGTTAGAGAGGGCTTTGATACCCTCGAAATGGACTACGGTCAGGATGGGACTGAGTGCCTGTGGGTGAAAATCACAGGAGCCCACGGGCAGGCAGGTATTGTGATGGGAGTCTGCTATAGACCACCCAGCCAAGAAGAAGCAGCTGATGAGCTCTTCTACAAACAACTGAGTGTAGTCTCAAAATCGCTACCTCTAGTCCTTGTGGGAGACTTCAATTTCCCAGATATAGGCTGGGAGTATAATACAGCAGAAAGGAAGCAGTCCCGGAGGATCCTGGAGTGTGTGGAAGACAATTTCCTCACACAGCTGGTGAGCGAACCGACAAGGGACGGTGCCCTCCTGGACCTGCTGTTTGTGAACAGAGAAGGACTGGTGGGGGATGTGAAGGTTGGAGGACGCTTGGGGCAAAGCGACCATGAGATGATAGAGTTCTCGGTGCAGGGTGAGATGAAGAAGGTGGAGGTTAGCAGAACAGTAGCCCTCAACTTTCAGAGAGCAGACTTTGGGCTGTTCAGAAGGCTGTTCAGAAAAGTCCCATGGGAGGCACTCCTTGAGGGCAAAGGTATCCATGAAGGCTGGGCGCTCTTCAAGAAGGAACTCCTAGCAGCTCAGGAGAAAGCCGTCCCCAAGTTCCGGAAAAGTAGCCGTCGAGGTAAGAAACCAGCATGGTTGAGTAGGGAGGTCCTAAGAGGCATCATTAGGAAGAGGAAGGTCTATGAGCTTTGGAGGAAGGGGCAGGCATCGTGGGTGGACTATAGGGAGGAAGTGAGAACGTCCAGGGAAAAAGTCAGGAGGGCTAAGGCCCAACTAGAAATGCGATTGGCCATGACTGTGAAAGACAACAAAAAGTCTTTCTACAAATACATCAACAGCAAAAGGAGGACTAGGGAGAATCTCCAGTCCCTAGTAGATGCAGAAGGAACAAGAGTAACAGGGGACGAAGACAAGGCTGACGTGCTCAATGCCTACTTTGCCTCAGTCTTTAACAGTAAGGAAAATTGTTCCCTCTGTGCACAGCCCCAGGGGTTGGAAGAGAAGTATGAGATTCCCAAGGTCCAAGAGGAGGTGGTTAGAGACTTGCTTGCCCAGCTAGATGCCCACAAGTCTATGGGGCCGGATGGAGTCCACCCAAGAGTTTTGAGGGAACTGGCGGATGTGCTGGCCAAACCCCTTTCCATCATCTTCCAGCAGTCCTGGATGACTGGACTGGAGGCTGGCTGATGTCGTGCCCATCTATAAGAAGGGGCGCAGGGAGGATCCGGGGAACTACAGGCCTGTCAGTCTGACCTCGGTACCGGGGAAAGTCATGGAGCGGGTGATCCTGAGTGCTATCAAGAAGCACTTGCAAGAGAACTGGGTGATCAGGCCCAGTCAACACGGGTTCATGAAAGGCAGGTCTTGCCAGAGTAATCTGATCACCTTCTATGACCGAGTGACTAGACTCTTGGACGAGGGAAAGGCTGTGGATGTATCTTCCTGGACTTTAGTAAAGCCTTTGACACAGTTTCTCACAGCATTCTGCTTCGGAAACTGTCGGCCTCTGGCCTGGACAGGCGCACACTCTCCTGGGTAAAAAAATGGTTGAATGGCCGGGCCCAGAGAGTGGTGGGAAATGGAGTTAAATCCAGCTGGAGGCCAGTGACAAGTGGGGTTCCCCAGGGCTCAGTGCTGGGTCCAGCCCTGTTCAATGTCTTTATCAAAGACCTGGATGAAGGCATTGAGTCCTCCCTTAGCAAGTTTGCAAATGACACCAAGCTGGGTGGAAGTGTGGATCTGCTGGAGGGTCGGGAGTCTCTGCAAAGGGACCTGAACAGGCTGGACTGCTGGGCTGAGATCAACAGCATGAGGTTTAACAAGGCCAAATGCCGAGTCCTGCACTTGGGACACAACAACCCTAAGCAGAGGTACAGTCTAGGAGAAGCCTGGCTGGAAAGCTGCCTGGAGGAGAAGGACCTGGGGGTGTTGGTTGACAGCGACTGAACATGAGCCAGCAGTGTGCCCAGGTGGCCAAGAAGGCCAATGGCATCTTGGCTTGGATCAGGAACGGCGTAACCAGCAGGTCCAGGGAGGTTCTTCTCCCTCTGTACTCGGCACTGGTGAGACCGCACCTCGAGTACTGTGTTCAGTTCTGGGCCCCTCACCACAAGAAGGATGTTGAGGCTCTGGAGCGAGTCCAGAGAAGAGAAATGAAGCTGGTGAAGGGGCTGGAGAACAGGCCTTATGAGGAGCGACTGAGAGAGCTGGGGTTGTTTAGCCTGGAGAAGAGGAGGCTGAGGGGAGACCTTATTACTCTCTACAACTACCTGAAGGGAGGTTGTGGAGAGGAGGGAGCTGGTCTCTTCTCCCAAGTGACAGGGGACAGGACGAGAGGGAATGGCCTGAAGCTCTGCCAGGGGAGATTTAGGCTTGAGATAAGGAAAAAATTCTTCATGGAGAGGGTGGTTAGGCATTGGAACAGTCTGCCCAGGGAGGTGGTTGAGTCACTGTCCCTGGAGGTGTTTAAGGTGAGGGTGGATGAGGTACTTAGGGGCATGATTTAGGGATTGGTGGGAATGGTTGGACTTGACATCCGGTGGGTCTCTTCCAACCGCGTTATTCTGTGATTCTGTGATTCTGTCTTTTTCTTTTTGTATTTTGTCAAAATCTACTGCAATATCTGCATGACACTCCATCCATAGTAATCACTGTCCTCCTCTATAAAGTAACATTGAAGTATAACCAGATGATCCCTTCTAATAATTTATTAATTTTTCTCCTTCACATCACAGTAATTCAGCCTTTTTTAAATGAGTTTATCTCCTTTCTTTCATTTTCTCAGCATCCGACACATTTCAAGTTACTTTATGCAGTCCTCCAATTAAAATGAACCTCTGATCTTTCTTCTGCATCCCATTCTAATATTTCCATAATTTTTTTTCATGGTCAAAGACCTCCTCACCCCTGCACTCTTGATTATTCTGCATCTTCTCATCAGTGTAAGCAACTATTGTCTAAAATATGTGGGCTTCTTTCTGCCCACAGTGAGACAAAATTGTCTTTATTTAGGAACTGATCTTCCCATATTTTGGGACATACATCCATCTTTCAAACAGCTAAACTCTATAAGTTATTTTAAATCGTAGAAAAAATAAATCTTGAAGTTACTCTGGAAGCATAGTCTTCCAGAATTCTCACATACAAAAGGAAAACAGGCTTACAAATATGGTCAAAAGAATATCAAGTACAGGGACTTGCTAATAAAAATCCAAACCCTAAAGGACAAAGGAATTCTGAAGGAATTAATTTGGATGACAAACAAGACTTCTAGGTTGAACTTGGAGCCACTGAATTCCCAATATTCTAAAACTTATCAAAGGAATTCTGTGTTTTCAATCCCAACAGGACATGCTAAATCATGTGGATTCTTTTTTTTCTTTTTTTTTTTTAAAAGGAATTTTTTATTTAGATCATCATTGCCTCTAAATAACGTGAACTAGGTAGATGCAGCAAATGTCTCTTGTGCAGTTCACAGCATGGCAGTTCAGCTTTGGGAGGCTATAGTGGATCAAGCACAGGTTTAATTTTCAGTATCTCTGAAGTACCTAGTTCATAACATCTTATTTTAAGGGGTTTAGTTTTCAACCTTATAGCAAAAGATCTGCAGATCCAAATGAACAGGATGTAAAAATACCCATTTATAAAGGTCTGGTAGGTTGGGCCACTCCTTTGATCTCTAGAGACTTCAGTCGCCAGAACCTGGGTTGATATGCAAATCAACAAAAAACACTTGACACTGAAGTACAACTCTCCTCTGTCCATCTAATAGAATGTGACTCTTCTTCAGGATTGAAGGTCATGTTTGTTTTTTTTTTTAATTTTAGATACAATAGTCTTCTATTAATCTAAGGACTAAGCGAATTCAAACCTTGCCTAGGCTAAAGAAGTTGTTCTGGTGCAGAAAAAAAAAAAAAATCTGGGTTGAAAGGTGTCATTGTTACTTGCATTCATACATACGATTGAAAAGCTGGGTTCTAATCATCAGCTTGGCAAAGGTTAATAATCAAAATTCTTTTTTAAAGTGTATCTTTGGTTATTCTTATCAGCTTCTGCCTTCTTTTTTCTCTTTTCCTCCCCATTGTGAAAAGAGGTATATTGAGATTTAATACTCTTCTTTTCTATGGCTGCAGTGCTCCAACACTGAATTTTTGATTACCAAAGCTACAAAATCCTACTGTTGAATAGATCCTAAACACCATTACTTCTCTGATGAATGAGTATATAATATTTGTAAGAACTATTCTAATTTCCAAGTTACTAAAATATTTGACTGCTTATAGTAAAAAGTAATTTAAAAATAATATGCTTCCATAGTATTTCCATTCATAATTTATAACTGGATTTTAGAGCAGTGATTAATCATTGGAATCAAAGGACCTGAGAGAAAACTATTTTTCTGAAAACTCTAACTCCTGAGTATCACATTTAAAATAAACGCATATAGCAACATCCTTTATCATAGTTTTTGTTTTCATGTTCTTGTGTAAGAAAATCTCTTAAAGAGGAAGTTTTTCTAGATGAAGAAAAATGAAGGATGAAAATTGCCCTTTAAAATGTTCCTCTTCAGGAGAGAAAACTGCCAACTATAAACATTAAACACAGTTTCTGATGTGATCAAACTATGATTCAGGTAGCACTTCAGGGTATCTAAGTGTAATTAGCAAACAGACATATGTAAAAACCTTGGCTGAAAGAAAATATTTATGTGAAATATTTATATATTTTAATGTCCTTAAGAATTATCCATGGTTTTACAAACATTTGGTCATAATGCACTATAAATTCTGTTGAATAATATGGTCAATGTCCCCATCCAGTGATGACATAAACGTTTGTTCTAGGTGCCTGCACTTAAATGTACTCTTGCTGAGTTTTTTTCTGTTTTCATTAGAGGAATCACCACTATTATTGTTGATATTATTATTGTTTCTACTACTATTATTACTACTACTATTACTAAAATTTGCTGCTAGCAGAGTAAAATAGTACTATAGCAACCTACTGCTCTGGGGAGGGTTGTCCTGATTTTGTACTCAAAAGAGATGACATTGTTGGTGTTCTAAGATCTGCATGATCCTTAAGAAGTTTCTTTTAGGATACAGAAGTCAAATTGAGGGTTGAAGGAGCTTTTAACTCAGACAGCCTAAGTAATTTTTAAATGACTTCTTTACTGAGATCCATATCCAATATAATTAATATAACATTAGAAAAATAATTGCATGGGTAGATCTTATTTTGTCATAAAACATTTTATTTACTTATTCTTTTGCCCATTCATTTGTTTCTCTCCCGTGCTTTGTGTTTTCCACTGTAAATATACGATAGGAATCCTCCAAGGAAGGAGATGTTGCTGCGGCACCTTGGCACAACCTCTAACATGGTGTACCTTCAGTCCCCAGGCTCTACAACAGCCGTCACTGAGATAAAATCAAATGAGACAAAATGAAGATTTCTCAAAATTATCATGACGAGTACTCATTGGAAAAGTGGAGTCCTTAAGGGGAAGGGAACAGACAAGATATTTAATTGATATATGAGAAAATCAGATGAAGCAGCTATATTGTCTGATTCAGAGTATGGGGAGGAATCTCAACATCTGGTGTCAGGCAACTTTTCTGGCTGCTGCTGTACCACTAACAATCTGAAAAGAAAAGATCTCTGTATTCCTTAGATAAGTATGTCCTTTTCCATCTTGCACATAAACGTTCTAACAGTCATGAAAAATATTTTCTTTCGGAAATTTAACAGGAACTAGCACAAGTGTCTTCCTTAACTTTTTTTTGTTGTGTATGTGTGTGGTAACTGCCAATGTTTAATGCATACTTCTAGGTCTTACCTCAACCCCCTCACAAGACCCCCACAAACCAACAAAACCAAAAATATTAAAAAAAGAAAGAAAAAAACCCATAAAAATCAAAACATAAAACCAAGAACACATAAAAATAAATTTATATGACAAGGGAATGTTGTCATACATTGAGAGAGGATGGCTCTATAAGCTCAGTGCAGTGGTATAAAAGTATTCCTAAAATCTCTCACATTGACAAATTCCAACCTGAATGGTATACAAAATGTTGCGATTGGCTGCCCACTCATCAGAAGATAAAAGAAAAAATTTTAGGTAGTTATCTTATTGTTTTACCCAAACCCAATAATTGCCATCTATTAGGTGTATAGAGTGTTAATTTGAAATGCACTCCACCATGAGACACCAAGTGTCAAAAGTTTCCTGGCTCTAAAATATTCTCTTATTTTGAAATCACAAGGTCTTTGACTCAGTTTGCAGTTAAGTTTCTGAAATGCAGATGGCACACCTCCATTAAATACTTTATTGTGATCTAATGGCTCCTCCCCTGGGTTCTGAAATTCAGTGTGAATGAGCTGTTAAAACTAAACTTGCAATATAAGTGCTGAAAGTAAGACAAAAGAATTTCAAAATTTACATTAGAAATCTCTTTTTCTCTCTCAGAATAAAAAAAAAGAAATTAACAAGAAGGATAAAAAAAGAAAAAAGGAATGAACTCTTATTTATTGGAACAACCTGCAACAGCAGAATTAGAGAAAAGCAGCCTCACACACAGTAAGCACTGATTACAGTTTAAACGGTTAAAACAATTCCCTAAGATGAAAATATATTTTCTAGGTATGTGAAATAAACTCTTTCTACAAGTTAATTTGTGCTGTCCTTGGAAATCTGATATAAATAACAGCAGGATGCAGACCTTGTTGTAACACATTTAAATTTGCAAAATTGCAGCTCCAGCATTTATGTAGCAGTGAAGTAAAAAAATACAAACCCCAGACAATACATTTGTCATTACAGATTTTGAGATATGAACTTCAGATCTACCTTTAAAAAGCCATATTTGGAATTCTATCAGCTTTCTTCTACCACAGCCCTTGTGTATTTTGTAGAAATCCAGCTTCAGCCTCATTCGATCAAGTGGTAGCAACATCACTGATAAGAGATTTCAAAGCCTGCAGCATGCGTTGCATAAGAACGAATCCTTCCAGCTTCTAGAAATCTGGCTTACTAGATTGCACTTTGTATATGTTCCTGCTAGATTCAGGGGGCTATTAGATCCCAGCACTGAGGGATGAGAGGCAAGCTAGAGATTCCAAAGAACAGTTGTCAGCTTCTTCTTAAAACAGCTGTTAAGAATGGTGTACGTGTTTGATAGTGATCTAATACTCCCATTAACAATCCTGATTTAACTTTGCTATAAAAGGGAGTACAAACAAACAAGGCAGAATCTTTATTAGAGCAAGAGCTGAAGGTACTGTGTGCAAATGGACAAAACAGAAATCATGCACCAGTGGAGAGAGAGACAAACTCTGAAAGCAGCGAGGAGTGTGTTAACTCCTTTTTTTAAAGAACTGAGGTCTATTGAACCAGATAATCTCTCTTCCACTGACTGATTTCCTTTCAGTACACAGGTTTGCAGCTGGAAATGGGATGCAGGCCATGGAAGGTGCAGAAACACAACATACAAGGTGCCAGTCAGTCTCCCTCTATCATGTGCAAAAGCATTTTATAAACTGGTTTAGGCTGCAAAGCCACTGGTTTCGTGGACTCTCTGAATGTTCATTGTCCTCTAACCCCATAGCCCTCTAACAGAGGGATTTGCATTCTTACAGCATCACTGTCTGTTAGCACAGCATCTCAAGGAGTAAACCAACTTGTATCCATATCAGAAGACCCCCTGTTCTTGCTGTGACTGATACTTCATAGGAGTGCATCTTTACCTTGTTACCTTAACATGAGAATAAAGAGGAGTAACATCAATATTTAACTCAGACCTTCCTATCTAAAAACCAGAGGAACCATGCAGGATTGGGTACAAAGTGCCCGCAAAGGCAGTGAATGCAAACATAGCGGTACTCAGCATCTACACAGGCCCTGCTGCTACAAAAAGTACTGCTATTAACCATTCACATAAATTTAAATTGCTAACTTTCTTCCTTTCACTAGTGTATAGGGAATAATTTCAGCTGAAATTAATTAGTACCGAGCTCCACAATGTCAATGGTGTGCAGAAAGATATGTAGAACAAATGTAGTAATACCCCATTTCAGGTTTTTTCTGACACTCTAGCTTGTGCACTCCTCTCTTTTATGTTCTTGTGCACATTATACATTCATACTATGAGTGGCAAAGGATTCATCTTGAAACACACTTAGACATTTAGGTATTGCACAGGATCGTTAACTGACTGTCCTCTGTAGACAATAAAGGCTTATCTCCAAGATAAAAGAAAGAGAATCAAAACCAATTATGACACTGATTTTGCTGCCTCCTTTCTATAAAATCAAAACCCAATCCCTGTGCTACAGAAGAGGGCAAGAAAAACTTTTTTTTTTTTACATCAGCTTTGAGTGTTACCTTGTGTTGCACAGCCACTTCTCTCCTTACCTGTGATGTAGCACTACATGACACTTCTTTTGAACAAGAAAGGTTTGAGAGAAACAGGACCCTGTTGTGCTTTACACAACAAAACCCCATGTTGACTTAACCGGAAACCCCAAATGTTCAAGAAGCAGCAGATCAGGCTCTATTTGGGAAGAGAAAAAAGAACAGTTTCCTTTTTCAGAGGCAGTGTCAACCAAAAGAATAATTCTTTTGGTTGTGATGATGACAGACAGTATCTCTTCTTTTCTCCAAGGCAAATATATGCTAATGACTTCCAGAGTCAGAGTAGCTTGTTATATGGAAAGGTGTATGACAAATTCATGATGAACAAAGCACATATTATTAGAAAACATTGTGGAAATTTCTACTGCTTGTAGCAACGGTAGTTTTTTAGAGTCCTAATTATAATTGCAGTGGCAATATAATCTCTGTCTGTACACTCTGGGCTTTGAGCTTGTCCTTTTCTTTCACCTTAAGAGGGCTTAGATCTGGGCAGTGCTTTGATGGGAGCTAGTGGTAAAGCTGATCTCCAAAGAAAAGCTGGTATCCAAGATACCCTAAGGGTGTTAAAGGGTAATTGACAGCTTCCATTTATGTTTACTAGAAGATTTCTAAAATTGGCAAGAGGTTAGCAGATACTGAGGATAAGCTCTTACTCTTTTACTATTGCAGTGCAGATGGCAAGTTACCTGGTTCACCTTTTGTGAACAAGTATTAGATCTTGTATCATTACTGTCACCACCAAGGATTATTCTATCACTTATTCTAAAAAAAAATGTGTTTGTTTAGTGAATTAAGATTTCTTGTTGCATTTCCTTTACTGATGGCTTTTTATCTAAGGGAAGCATGGCAAATGGCTGCCTGTTCTGTTTGAGGTACTCTAGGAATTCAAAGGGTTAATTTAAGAATTTCAGGTAGGACGGGAAATATTACAGACAAAAGACGGGGTGGGGGGGGTGGGGGGAAGGCTCTAATGAAAAGAAGATGGAACAAAAAGTGGGGACATTGCCAGCAACAATAGCTCTTAACCACTGTCAAAGAAACTGACAGTGTTGTTTTGCCTTTGAAATGTAGTTGTGGATCTGTCTTTCTGCTCTAACCATTTCCATTCCAGAAGATCTATAGGGATCCCCAGCCTAAGCATGGGTAGTTTTAGAGAATTTCCACACTAATTCTATTAGGCAGAAACTCCTGGAAAATAATGCTGATCACCAAGGTGGAAAAAAGTTTAAAAATTTGATGCAAAAGAGTTCTTGACCCTGAGTGATTAGTAAACAAACAAAATAAATAGTTGCACATTAAAGTGCAGCTCCATAAAATTCAGCAGAAATTATGCTGAAACATAAAAACCTGCAGAAACAATTTGGAAAATGACAAGTGATCTTTACGTCCTATGTTCCCACAGTGATGGCAGAAAAAAGAAGTAAAGATTACTATATGACAGTTCTTGAGCCATTTTGGTACTTAATTACAGAGCATGAAGCACAGAACTAATTTACATGATGGGAGAATTTTGCACTACAGATAAATATCAAAATACAAATATAAAAATGCAATATTTATATATGGTATATAAATATTAAAATCCATACAAAAGGTCAGAATGCCATCTTGAGATGCAATGACTTGTGCCATTCCAGTCCCAACCCATCCGTATTTCAGCCAAATGCCTACACTGATGGGAAGTCATTAAGGGTTTGCAGATATATTAGCAAATAAAGGAACAACTATCTTCAAAATATCTTGAGTCCTACATTTTCCGGTATGAAAATGATGTTTACATACCTGCAGCAGAGTCAAAAGGCACATTTTCCCACCGCCAAGTGGGGCAGTTGTTTCAAGAATGATGTGCACAAGTGGCAAAAATCCATCATTTTTCAACTTAGAAGACAATGAATGATACTAGGTCAGCCTTTTCACTTAGAAGGTCTGATCACTGCGGACAGAGAGTGCTGTGACATACTGCAACTACAACAACCCCCATGACAGCACTGGTGACATGGTGGTGAGGAATTGTGGGCCCATAGCACAATAGCATGGGGAGTCTTGGGTAAAATTCAGGCTAGTACAATAAATAGGTTTGCTCATACATACCAGAAAATCCAAATTAATTGCTAGATGTAAATAATTACTGTATCTGAGTTGAAAGGAAGAAACAGTCTGTACCTGGGAGCCATTCTCACAGCAGTGAGCTGGAGCAGATGTATTGCTCTGTGCTCAGAAAAATAACTTGGATAGAAGTAAGATATTGGATGAAGTAGATCTCCTGTAGCATCTCTGAGTCAGGGTCCTTCATGGAACATGGGGAAGCAAACAAGAGGGAGCAGCAACTGATGAGAAGACTAGTAGAAGGGCAGCAAGAAAGCTGCAGGAACAGTCTGATTGTTCTGAGATGGGGAGATAAATCTTATTGAATAAAACTTATTAAAAATCTGAAAACAAAAAGGCATGGCACTTTAGATAATAATGAAAGGAAACATAAAAGTCTTTTGTTGTTTCATCCCTTTTGGCTGAATAAACAATGTCTGGCTTTGAATAGGCTATATGTGTCATTTTAATCACCTGATCGTCACAGGCTCTCAGTGGAAAAAGGCTTCCCAGTACCAAGTGTAGGTAGGCCCTTCAGATTTATCCTAATTGGGGAAATAAAGGGGCTGTATTACAGATTTATTCCCTCAAGAAAAGTAAAAAAAAAGCAAGACTGCCACTTGGGGGTGCAGGCATGCTGGGCTGCCACAGTAGCTGCTAAGTGTGGCTTTCTTTGCAATTATGACAGCTGGATTCTCGGTTGTAAAACGGAGATAAGCAGTAAAATTAGCACCGTTGTGGAGAAACAATGCATTAATATCAGAAGCTTTATTAAGGCTTCCTGAATTTCCACTATCTCTGTACTGAGGCAAACCTAAAGGAGAGATAGTATTTCTTTTTCCAGGCAGTAGCTCTTCAGGGAGATCTCTGGCATGGAAACTGACGTGTAAAACCCAAGTTCCTGTAGAAGTAGTGATGCAATCACAAAGTGTATCTGTACAGCGAAATGAAGGCATGATGTAGCCCATGCGAACGCTGCGCAGTGAATTATGTGAGCACAACATACTGGCAAGGACAGTGAGAGTTTGGGTGAATGCTACCAGCTACTGCATGTCCAGAGGGATGTTGGAATAAATCCTGTGCTAACATATTTTCTTTGATGGTGTGGGCTTCTTTAGTGCAGGGGAGATGTTTTTTTGTTTCTGTATCTGTTCTAACATACTGGATAATTTTGTGGTCCCCCACTACCAGTGGCCACCACAGAGGCTTGCATCCAATCATGTGCCATGTATGCAAGCAGAAAACGCACTGCAATTCTCTTTAAAATGCTCTTTATCAAGGTGTTTTATTCCTGGTAATTTTATAGTCTAACCAATACAAAAAGTTTGATCCTTTTAATTCTTTCCTGACTATGTAATGTATTCTAATGTCATAGAAAAACACCATGTAAAAGCTGAGATGTAAAAACTCGGATGGAGCTTTAGGGAAGGGCTGTCACCCTGATACTTACAGGCATTTAATGGCAAAGAGCTTGTAAAATGAAATCCTGGCAACTATTGTGAGATGCCAGCCAAAGCAGTCAACAAATTAGACGGGTCGTTCCCACTTTTAATTTCATGATGTCCTTCCTTGCTGTCATGTTACCGGTCAGGACACTGAGGTTGTATCTACAGAAATACTTCTTAACAACCTAATCCTGTTAAGTGCATTCTTCTCACTCAGCAATTGCATTAACATTTAATGTATTATTAATATAGGCTGTTTTAATATGAGGGCATCTAGAGGGGATGCAAATTACACGTATAAAATATATGAAGAGCTTTTTGACTCCCTTTGGGCAATTAATACTTACTTCACTCTTGTTATATACGCAGTAGTTGTATATATGCGGGTAGGAAAAGTAAAAAAAAAAAAAAAAAAAAGCGGCTAATGGTCTGAGGCTGGACCTTCCCGTTCTCCTCCTTGGGGTCCTTCTGAAATGCCTCTATGTCCTGCCTTCTTGCTTTGATTTCCTTTCAGTAACGAGCAGGAAGACATCCCGCCTGAGCAAGCAGGTGGAAAAATGGGCACTTACGTTTCATTTAAGTTCCCTGCCTGCATGTTCGGAAGGGATTTTCAGTCGGCAGCTGAAGAAGAGCACAGTAAAGCGCAGGGTTTAGACAGCACCTGCACGACAAAACTTTCCGGAGGGTGTAAGCGGCTCCGCGGACCGCGCGAGCCTGCGCACCCTCCCGAATAAAGGGGGCAGCCCTCGGGGCTAGGGAGACACTGACACACACCGTTTCTTTCCCGGAGGAGGCACGCCAGGGGTGCAGTCCCGGGAGGGACCGGCAAAGGGACCCCCGAGCAGGGGGGCACGGAGCGGGCTTTGGCGGGGGGCAGCGCTCTGGCAGGAGTTAGCGCCTGCGTCCCGGCTCCCCCTGCTCCCGGCCCTGGCTCCCCGCTCCGCCGCATCCCCCCGCACCCCCGGCCGGCGCCGGGGGCGGGGCAGGTGCGGGGTGTGCCGGGCAGCACCGCCCGCCGCCTCCTCCCGTCTCCCGAGGGAGCCGCTCGGGGCGCGCGGAGCGGGGGCGCAGCCGCGGTCGCGCAAGGAGGAGGAGGAGGAGGAGAAGGAGGAGGAGGAGGAGGAGGAGGAGGAGGAGGAGGCGGCGGCGGGACGGAGGCGGCTGGCCGGGCCATGCTGGCGGCGCGGCGGCACCTGGCGGGCGCGCAGAGCCGGCGGGCGACGGGGCAGCCTTCTCGCCGCTGCTAGGGCGGCGGCAGAGGGAGCCGGAGCCGCGCTGCGCGCAGCCGAGGAACCGCGTCCCTCCGCCGGGAGCTGCCTTCGCACCGCACCGCATCGCATCGCATCTCATCGCATCGCCGGGGCGGAGGCGCCGCCCGACGCCTCCTTCCTTCCTTCCTTCCCTTTTTTTCCTTCGGCAGAGGCGGCGCGGCCGCGGGAGCGGAGGACGATGAGCCGAGCGGTGCTGGCCTGGCTGGTGCTCTGCGGGAGCCTGGCTGGAGGTGAGCGGCGGGCGCGGGGCTGGCGGGGCGCGGGGCTCCCGCGGGTCGGAGCCCGAGTGCGCGGGGGCCGGGGCGGCGCGGCCGGCGGGGGGCTCGCAGCTGCCTGCCTCCGCCTGGGCTCGCCTCTCGTCTCTTTCTTTCTTTTTCTTTTTCTTTTTTTCTTTTTAATTAAAACAAACAATAAAACACTTATCTCTACATTTTAAATAGAAGCCGACGAAAGATCCATCCTCAGACATGCGCTGCTGTTAAGCTGCGCTCGCCGAGAGGGCGAAGGAAATGCTGTCAGGGCTTAAATGTAATCCAGATGAGCGGCTGGGAAGATTTAATAATACCCGCAGAGCTGTCCGCGTCTCTTTCCCCTTCCTCCCTCCCCCCCACTCCGGTCACTGGTCTTCGTTTTAATCTGAAGACTGTTAGTTCTGAAGCGGAGATCCCGGAGAACCAGGGAACAGTTTGCGAACACGTTTAGGGGCATCAGTGTCTCGGCAGCAGCGAGCAGCTCTTGTCAGGCGCCCCTTTTCCTCCCTCTTTCTATAACTGGGGCATCTCTATTGAAACATCAGCGGTGCCTTCGCTGTGTTTCATGCCCCCCCCTCCTCTCCCCCGCCCGAAAAAAAAGGTCAAAATCCCCAAACCCCGACCCTACCCCTCCAAAAAATTAACGTCGAAACTCTTCGAGTTCTCTTTATTATTATTTGGAAGAATCGTTTGGTGCGGGCTTAGATGAGTTTCCCTTTCCTCACATTCAAAAAGTTGTCGGGGCTCACGTTGCAGCGAGCCGAGCGCCGTGAGGGGCTGGTGAAGAGCCGGCTCCTCAGCATCCGAAGACAGAGGGGCCGGGGGCGGCTCCGGGGGTGCTGGGACCCCCTGAGTCCCGGGCGGCACCGAGGCGGCTGCGGCGCCGCCGCAGAAAGGGCTCAGCCCCGGTACCGCCGTGTGTCCCCCGCAGCGCCACCGCCCTCCTCGTCCCGCAGCGCCAAATCCCGCGGGGGCGGCCCCCGTGCCGTCTGGGGGCTCCCCCTCGCCCCTCGCCTCCTGCCCTGCCCCGCCGCTCCTGCCCCTCCGTCTCCCGCGGTTGGAGAAGGTTCGGAGAGCAACTGTTATCCTAATGAGGAGCTGTTATCCTAATGAGGAGCAGTATTTCCACTGACTTTTAGACCTGTTCCTGTCATAATCCACGGGTTTGGTTTTTTTTTTTTTACTTTTAAATGAAATCGGTGTATCAATAAAATTGAATATTTTATTAGATCTTAAATTATTCATCATGGCTTGTCATCTAGTAACATTCGCACGATCGCAGTGAGCGTGTGATCGCTTATGCAATGTGTCCTTATACCTCCAGTTTATGTCCAGTCTTTTAACCAAAAGATACTATATCTGCCAGAAAGTCTGGACCTGTCATATATACTTTGAACTGAGCGTCTATAGGACTTCTTATAGTTCACGTCTAGAGATCTTTTTTTCATTTAAATCTACAGTCTTGCCATGTTTTTAGGTAGCTTCTAAACAGAACTTCATAGGTTTTCTAGTAGGACTGAAATAGGAAGGAAAAATATCCATTTGCTTTGTGATTGCTTCAGCTCGTATTGCTCAGTTAAAGGTTTGTCCTTGGCTTTCAAAATGAACTAGAAGAAAATTGGACAGGTTTAGGGTTTTTTTATGCTGAAACAGTGAGATGCTGCTTGACAGGTCTGATATACTGGGTTAATTTTGCTCGCTGTCATAATGTTTACTTTTAATATATACTCTCAAAGTTATTATGACTGTAAGCACTTTAAGTAACTCACTCTTTCGAGAGCAGGTTTTGAACAGTACAAAACTTATTGTACCTTATTTGAACATTACTTGCTGATGAGTCCATTTGTATAAGAGTGTATGATGCTAGTGTCATCTATGCAGTGGTCAGTTCTTCCCAGTCTTTTTTTGGGGTAAATTCCAGCTGTACATCAAAGTTAAATTGTGTAGTTCATTACTGACCTGTGTTTCAAATCTACTAATAAGAAAAATTCCAACTATTTTTTTGTTGGTCATCTGAAAAATTATGATGGAGATCAAAATGATGTTAATTCATCATGACTTAAAAACCTCTTCTGCTTTGCATTCAGAACACATACATAGATTATCAGAAAGGTTGGGTTTTTTTTTTAAAAAGGGGGGAGGGAGAGGGAGAAGGGAGAGAAAGATTGAGAGAGAGAGAAATGTGGAGGATGAAAAAAATATCCCAGCACAAGATTGGGATTGTCTTCTTTGTGGCTAGTCTGATAAATTTGCAATCTTATGCACTGTAACAGGACTGATCTTTAGAGATGTGTTTATGTGCATGCATATGATGAAACTAGGCTTCAAGGTTGCAATGCCTTCTGCTCCTGAGCTTGCAAGAAGTTGCAGATACGTTTTTGATAAAGCATGTCCTTTTATACATATTTCAAAACGGCTGTAAGGTTCTAGATTTGCTGTTGCTGCTGTTTCTTGGTCACATTTGAATGTGAGACAATCTGGTTCTAACTTGTAGTGGACAGACAGTATGGCAAAAGTGACTACAGAGACCACAAGACATTATTTGAGGTGGAAGAAATACAATACATCTCATCTACAGTAATACAGATTTCTAAGTACTACTTTGCGGGTTTTTTTTAGGAGAAAATGGGCCAATACCTTTCAGAACAGTCAGTGAAGATTGGGATCAAATAAAAGGAATACGTAATTTAAAACCAGTGGCTCTTTTAGTAATGTAAACTGATTGGCTACAGTAATGACACTAAGTGCATAGCAAATCAGTATATTCCATGTCTGTGTGCTAAATATCTTTGCAACAGGGGCTTCTGAATGTTTACTCTTTCAGCTGTCTTTATTGTGAGCTGATCCTTAAATTCTATGACACTTTTTCACTTAGCTAGATTTTTTATGTATGGCTTGCCCAAAAATGACATTGACATTGCCAAAACCAGGCAAATGTAGTTCTTTGTTTTATGACTGTATCCTGTGAGCCCGAGATAAGTATTTTGGAACTTTCAAGGAACTATTTTGAAAATGTTGCCTTCTTTCTCCATTACAGTAGGAACCTTCACGCTCTCTGAGGCTTAGAAGTTTCTACAAAGCCTCTTTCTGCAGCTGCGAGGAGTGAAAATGCTGAGAAACAAGAGGTTAACTGTAGCTTTGTTCTCATGTAGCTGTATCGAAAGACTGAAAAGATCACAGACACTTTTAAAGACCAAGATTTTTCTGTTTATCAGATGCCTTTGCATCTTCAGGCAGCATCTGCTTCTGTACAAACTGCTGACAGCATGACCCCACATAATGATTTTCACTGTTCTTTTAACAAATTACATTTGTATTCAAATTGATTTTCCATGACTGCTTATACAGCCTCCAGAAAGAGTACAGCAGATATATTATTGCCTTTTGTATGTGTCTGGTCAGCCTAGGACACAATACGATACTAAGCCATGGATTGTTGTAACTGGAATTAATAGTCCTGGTGGTATTAGTTGGGTTTTTTAAGCATCAGACTTCCTGTTCTATGTCCTTTATGTCTTTACCCTTTATGTCTTTCTTCAAAGGATGTACTTCATACAAGGTTGTGTATCAATAGTAGCGTGGTGAAAAGTGGAACTATCTTACCTTCCCTCCTCCACATTTTTTTCAGTTACCATCCAGCTGAAAATCAAAGAAAAGATCCATTTTAGTAATTATTTCAAAAGACAATCACTTTTTATTAAGAAATTTATTTTTATTCATTGAATTAACTGTTTATATAGCACATGTCCATATAATAGCAGTTAGAAACTCACAGCCTGACATCGCTTCAACGTAAGTAAAAGTATCTGGAGAAATGGCATTTAAGAAACTGTGGGAGTCAAAAATAAATTATTTTATTTTCAATTTTATTTTGAGTCATACAGGAGTTAGCATGTTACTGTGGTCCTTTTTTTTTTTTTTTTTTTTAGTTTTTTATACATTTCAAACTACATAAACCACAGACCTGGGAGTATTTCTGAAATCTCAGGGGATGATGAGCATTGTGTTACAATGGTTACAAGTGGTATTGGGCTTCATTGTAGCATACTTGAAACCTAGCGGCTTAGAGTTTGAAAGAGTATGGGTTGAACATCAAAACAGTGTTAATTTTTTTAAACTTCTGGAAGAAGTTCACACTGAAATTATGAGTTTAACTTTTCTTTGTTAGATGATACAGTAGAAAATAAAAAATGAGTTAAAAGATTCAGGCACAAATTAAGTGTAAAACCTTAACATTTGCATACTCGGAAAATGTCTCGTATTGGAGGACCTACATACCTTTTCTATTTCAAGTGAGAGAAGGGGAAAGGTAGAAGGAAAGTAAACATCAGCCTAAACTCAGTGTGTTACATCAGCCTGAGGAATATGCGATACTTGTCTAGGTTTCCTAGATTGTGTAAGTTCTTGTCCTAGAGGGAGAGCTACTCACTGTGTGTAGTGACATTAAGGTATAGCTCATTTTCTAACAATGTGGTTGTCACACCCTGAGGAAGTAGGACCTAGAACTGCATTTAAACATAGAGTTTATTGCCTATAGTATTACAGTTCGAGGTCAAGAATATAAGATTAAGTCTAGACCAATATCAGCATCATATAATGGTTTGTGAGGAACTGTATGACCTGTACAGAGTTCAGTGACAAAGTCTTTTTAGGTGTTTCCATGAAGTTGCTACAGGTGGAGTTTTGCAGATTCTCTGGTGCTTGGAGGGATTGGATCCATGATGTTATGTTGACAACGGTGAGGGTCTCAGGGCAGCTGAGAGAGAGTGCCAATGATGACCTACTCCTCTCATCCTCTTACAGTCCATTCTGGAGTGATAACATCTGGTGTATCAGTCAGCCCAGCTCCTTATCTTCTTTACCTGTGGCCAGTGGCACTACTGGAAAAGGACACAGTGTGTGAAGGGATTCAAAGAACACCAGGGTTATACACCAAACCATTCTCAACATACAAAACTCATGATTTCCACATTCATAAGTCATCCAAGTACAACATCTGTTAGTTTCTATTTATAAATCTTATTAATACTCCTATTTTCTTGATCTCCTCTGATTCTTTGTTCTGTGGCTATGGCGTAACTGCATACCTGCATTGATATGTGGGAGGGGGTGGCCAGGGGCTAGTTTGATCATCCTGATAGACAAACCAGTGGTGGAGACAAAATGGCTAGCTCACTCTGCCTGACTTTTCTTTGCTGCACATATGGGTGTTGATGTGGCTGCTGATGTGGAGTGGCCACCAGACCTCCGACTCGCTCCTCTCCACTCTGGGGACTTAGCAAAACAGCAGCCCTCTCCACTAGCTTCAAGGGGAGAAGGATATGTCAGTGGTGTGTAGAAAGTAAACCAGATTTTGTGCCATTCATATTGCAGGATGAGAGCGTGGACCTGTTCGAAAACAGTAACTTCAGTTGTGGACCTGTATGCTGGATATTACTAGGGGCTGAGCTAGCAGCTGAAGTGTTGCAGGAATTTGGAGGCACAGAATTCTGTGCATGTTTCTTCATTTTATCAAAACTTGGTCTTTCTGTTGTGGGAATATATTTCCAGGGTTTTTCTGTGCATTTGTTTGTGTGGGTTTTTTTCTTTTTAATCAGCAAGCTGTGTTACCTTTCATCACAGTAGGGGTGTCCTTCTATTTTAAGTTTTAAAAGCTGAGAAATGAAACAGATTGTGATTATCTAATAAAGTGTCTAGCTAATCTAGCTACTAATTACAATATGTGGTGTATGAGTGAATATGTTATCATATGAAATAAACCTGAAAACAGCTTCATTTTACATACTGTGTAGTGGCTGTATCTATACATACTGTACTGTGGGTATACTCACAGTTTAGATAGTGTACAGAGGAATCGCATTCACTTATGTGCCGCACATATAATCTGATACTCTTAAAAGTTCAGATTATGATCTGTGATTCTAAGACTTTGTCTTTTTGTGAATTTGGGATGCAGAGCTCTGTATTTCATGTCAAAATTTGTTATATTTAATAAAAACAATGAATATCTAAGGCTGTTTTTTGAGACTTCAACCCTCCCCCCCATTTTTAACAAGGGCCACTTGTAGCAAAGGCTTTTTATGACTGTATGAGTTTGGTGAAGTTTTTTGAAAATACGGAATGAAGTGTTTGTCTGTGCCATTCAGGTGGAGGATTCTGGAGTATACTTAACTTTTGGCAGCAGAACATCTGATTCTTGAGTTTAGGAGTTAAGATTTTAACCACAGTATTTAAAGCAGCAAGCTCAAGTATTCAGATGGCAGTTAGGAGAAGCAGCAGATGGATAAGGAGGCATAAGAAGATCTGTTCTCCTTCCATGAAGTCCAGGCAGGAACTTTGTGCATCCCAGTGTGTAACTAAAAGCTTTAGAGAAACATGCACAACCTCATCAGTTTCACTTGTCACACATGACTTTGGAGGCCACACAGGGAAGAGGAGAGCTGAGCCAGGGCACAGCTGTCCTCTGCCAATGGAGGTGGGAGGTTCATAGAATCATAGAATAACCAGGTTGGAAGAGACCCACCAGATCATCGAGTCCAACCATTCCTATCAAACACTAAACCATGCCCCTCAGCACCCTATCCACCTGTGCCTTAAACAGCTTCAGGGAAGGTGAATCAACCACCTCACTGGGCAGCCTGTTCCACTGCCCAATGACCCTTTCCATTCAGTGTGGGTCCTGCCTGCCGCCTCTCAACCCAGGTAGTACGTAGGAAAACTGGGGCATATCTGGAGGCATAGCTTGTTGACATGCGGTGTCTGCATGAAGTGATGATTAAAGCTTTTGAGAAATTTGTCAAGCAATAATACTTTATCAGAACATTGCAA
This sequence comes from Clamator glandarius, assembly GCA_033459285.1. Lineage (NCBI taxonomy): Eukaryota > Metazoa > Chordata > Aves > Cuculiformes > Cuculidae > Clamator > Clamator glandarius. The sequence goes on from JAUNZM010000023.1 coordinate 980,275, forward strand.
TTCTGTACATTGAACAAGAGTTCAATCAGTAATCAGTCTTCCCTGTCCTACCTTGATGTTTAACTTGCTCAGTTGGGACATGGACAGCATGGGTTCAAGTTGGCTGTTAAGTAGTTCAGACTTCGGGTTTGAATCTGAGAATTTCAATTTTTTAATTCAGAACAGGACTTTTCCAGTGTTTTGTAAATAATCTCCTTTCCAACTTCCTGTCCCAATTGCCTTGCAACTCATTTTTCCTTAGTTATTTTCAGTTTTAAACAACACAAGGCATCTGTGCATAGGCAGACTGTGGCCTTGCCATAGGATAAAGCTACATAGAGGGTCTTGTTTTGTGTGCCTTTTGAGTATCCTCACAATACTCAATTTCTGACAGACGTAAAAAACTGAAAGAGATTAGTGCTTTGCCAATTTTTAGCCGCAGTAATTTTATTTGCCATGCTTCTTTGTGGGAAGGCTGACAAAATTTCTACAAAAACTGCTTTTTTCCTATCATTGTCAAGGTGTGTCAACCTTTAAAATTATGGGGAGCTATGACAGCAGTGTGTAAATAACAGTAATTTCTGCCATCTGATCACTCATATCTTAGTTTCTACAATTGTGACGCTACAACAGGTGATATAGGAAATATTTTGATAAGACATAAATGCCACATGTGCATGTGAAAAACAGAAAATAAAATATGTATGATTTATTTTGACATTTACGTTTTTCGGTCCATCTCTCTCTCTCATGTACAACAGTCTCTATCACTGCTAGATATTACTGTACTCAACTAGCCCCTTTAATCCAGGCATCCTCACTTATGATTCTCCATTACAACTTCATAGACCATGCTGCTTTAATCTGTTTGCCATTTTTTTGTTTTTCTAGTTAAGTATCATGTTTGCAGATAGTGGCCTGGGCTCTAAGACTGATTTTTTTTTTTTTTTTTTTTTCTTTTAGTCACACCCTTTGTTGCTTGGGCTTTCAGAATAGAGATAGAGAAAACATTATTTGTGATGTAACATGTCATATTCCTTACTTATGTGAGGAATTGCACAAGATTGCCATACAGAGGCTCTTCTAGGTTGAAAATGAAGACCTGGTAGCTGATCGCTCTCAGATACTAGTACAGACCTATTTTAAAACCACTGAAAGTCCATTTATTTGAAAAATTTTAAGGGAAGATTATATTAGTACTATTAATAGTGTACAGTGTGGATGGGGAAATTATGTGCTGTTATCATAAGAAGTACCTAAAAATGACCTAGTAGTTCTCTTCTGTGGTAAATCCTTATATATTTCTTTAATGATGATTTTGTCAGACTTCTTTGATGTCTTTTTATGGCTTACCTTCTGACCTCATGCAAAATGATGCATTATTTATAGGCTGTCCTTCAGGATAAATATCCACCTCTTTAATAATGGCTTAATAATTTTCCTAGGTCTGATTAAGCCCGTCCTATTTAACTTTTTCACTTTCCTCGATAGGCTTCTCTTTAACCTAGTGTCCTTGTTCAGGTGCAAGTTTTCTTTCAGAAACTTCTGTAAAGTGCTGTATTTTTGTACTGTTGCACATTTAGACATACATTTACAGTCTGATTCCTTTCTGTGGTGGTTTTAGATAACCTCAAACTCTGCTCCAAATATGTGTCTTGTTCAGCCTATTACTAAACTCATAGTGAACAACCAGACATCAACAAAGGTAATTGAAGCAATGTCAGAGATGCTTGGAAATGTATCTCTTTTGTGAAATCCGTGGGGAAGAAAAATCAAAGCAACATTGTAGGTAGGAATCCTGAAATCACCTGGAGTAATGCATAGTTGGCTGTATGAACTGGTTTAATGTTGACCACATCTATATCACTTCACACAGTGAGAGCAGTTATTGCTCCAGGATGCCTTAGTATCTTTCAGTATGGTTGAACTGTCCTAATATGCATTTAAAATGCTGAGTCTGAGTAAAAGTAGAGTAGTAAAAGTTGCAGCTCTGACCTGTGTATCAGAGCCTCTAGGCCAGTGCTGAGGTGAATTAAGACTCTAGTCTGCAGGAAACTTCCAAAGTCACTTCAGCTGAGGTCAGCAACTCTGCCACGTGAGATTTGTCAGCATGGCCAAACCCGTTGCTCTTCATAACTGACTTTTCCTTAATTTCAGCTGTGGTGATGGCCTTATACAGAGCAATAAAATACTTTATTTCTGTGCCACGCTAGTTTTCTAGTAGTTTAACTTGTTGGAATGACTTAGAGCAGGGCCAGGCAAGACCCAGCGCTTATGCAAGGAAGAGCAATGGGAAGAGGGAGAGAAGAGCAAGTGATATGGGGCTGTTGAATACCAGATGTGTGTGTACTTGGTTCCTTCAGGGGGAAGTTGCTGATAGTTTTCTTGGTGACAGCTTACAATTTTTCTTCCAAGAAATATGCTTCTGTATTCCTCCAGATGCTTGCTGTCTCTCACTGTGTGGATGTCCCATGTCCAGTGCCAAACGAGTGAACTTAAATCAATTTAATTTCATAGAATCATTGAATCATTGAATGGTTTGGGTTGGAAGGAACCTTAAAGTTCATCTAGTTCCAGCCCTCCAGCCACTAGACCAGGCTGCTCAAGGCCTCATCGAACCTGACCTTGAACACTTCCAGGGTGGAAACATCCACAAATTCCCTGGGCAGCCTGTTCCAGTGCCTCACCACCCTCATCGTATGTCTAATTTTGAGTGGGGAAGCAAGATCACTTGCTCCCCCATCTGGTCCTAAGGTACAGAATGTCACATTTGTTCCTGCCTGTGTATAGTTATATATCGCCCACTGTGGAAACTGGGTACAGAAATCAGACCCATGAGTATGCATTGTTTTCCTGTCAGCATTGCCTTGGCATGGCTGTAGGCAGAGAAGCAAATTCTGCCTTTCTCCTGCAATCTCCCAAACCGTAGTATCTGCATGTTGCCTCATCATCCTGGGGCCAATCAAGTGTTGATTAACTAAACTGTCCTGGTAGGTTATTTTGATGAGGAAAGATTACAGTGTTTTTATTCCCTAATTATTTTGTGCCAAATATTTATCTTCTGGATAAAGAGCGCTCCTTGGCCATGCAAAGTAGGTGAAGCTCAGGAGCTCCCAATATGCTCTCAGTATTGCTGCAGGAGTTGCCTGCCTTAGAAATTCTACCCTAGCTTATTTCTAACTGCTTCAAAACTACTGATGAGTAGGTGTGGCTCTGGCCTCCTTAGTCAGACGAGCTGAAGGCTGAGCAGGAGGAAAGAGGCCAAAATGAGTAAAATCACTACAAGCTTCAGTTAGTTCAGGATGAAAAAGAGAAACCTTTGCAAAATGTTAATGTATTTTTTTTCATTTATTTGTTTTATCATGACTTTATGTGTGTGTGTGCATGCCGAATCTGGCAGCTGGTTTCAGTTGGATAAAGCCACGTCTATCAGCAAGTAAAAAAGCCTATCAAGAAGTGATGTGACCTTCTTGGATGGCAGTGCCCCTTTAGCCCAGCTTCACACACCAACCCTAATGGGAGCTATGGCTCTATCTAGGGTCTAAGACCAGGGATTAAATAATTTTGACAAATTAATTTGTTGCTTGATGGTTTTTCGATAGACAAGGTTTGATTTTTTTATTATTTCCTGTAGAAGACAATAAAAAATAGGTATAATTGTTGTTATGGCATTGTACTCATAGAAAAATATTAACAGAATTTTATATCCCAACTTAACATTTCTTTTATAGCAGAGGAGGGGAGGAGTATCCCAAAACTATAGCCCAAGTTCACTAGAATAAAGATCAATCCTATTTAGTTATAATCAGTTTTCTAAACTGAGCTTTTCCTCTAGGGCAGCACTGTTTTCAGAGCTGAAGATCTATAAAAAGAAATACACAAAATGGTCTTCTTTTATGTCTGTGGACATTCAGAAAACTACCCTTTCACCCCATAAATGTTCTAGTCTGGCAGATAATCATGTCTTGTGCGAGCATCTTTCACAGCAATCTTTTGTCTCCTCTATCACATCAAGTTTTTTTTTTTTTTATTATTTTTTTTTCCTCTTTATTCTTGAAGTGTGCATACCTTCCAGATGGTACAAAGAACATCTCTGAAGTCTGAAAACAAAGGTCGATGTATTGTATAGAAAGGCTTCTGCGCTTAGAGTGAAATAATGAGGTTTGATGACTTGTGTCTGCTAAAAGCTGTGTTGAGTCTCCTGTAGTGCAAGCTCCTGCCCTGCAAGCATTGCAGCTGCCTGCATATACATTTCACTGTGTGTATAAGAAGTGCTAGCATACTGGTAATATTTACCCAAAGAGCTGCAGGGTTCTCACAAACAGGTAATCATCTGGAATTGCTGTTTCAGGAGAACTCTCAGTTAATGTTATTCAGTGTTCTCATAGTAGTACTGTATACGCAAGAGATTTTCATCTCTTTTCCATTTTCAGAATGAGGTATTAGAAGCCTTTAAATTTCAAATTGCAAGTACCCAGTCTGTTTACAGCTTGGTATATGTATTTTGTAACAGTTGGAATAATTTTTAAAAGCCTCTAATATGGGATCTTAGAACAGATTTTCTGTAGAAAAAACAACATCACAAAAGGTATAGATTTGTTCTGCCTCATTTTCCTGTTAAGATACAGTAGTAAAATTACAAAAGATTTTAGACATATTACATCTGTTCTTTGAAAGAGAGCAGCATAAAAGACATAAAATTACTGTTGTAGTAGATTACAAGCTGTAGTGTAATCTGCTGAAATTGGCTTTATGGAAGGTAATTCTTCTAAACTGATATAGTTTAAAAAAAACCCCCAAAACACTAACTTTTTTGGGGATCATACCCTCCCTCAGTAGTGGAGTAACTCTGTATCACCTCCTTAGTATCTGTGTAGCGACCTAGATGGTTTATCCCTAATTTCTACGTGGTATGTACTGTTGTCTGGAAGAGTAAAGAAGATGTTGGGTTGGAATGGAGGAGGGTTTATTTGGTTGTTTCTGAGGGGGTTTTTTTGTTCTTTTTTCTTCTTTTCCTTCTTTTGTGAGAAGAGGTATATTTCTTTTCTGTTCACCTGGATTTTTGGTTTCTTCAAGCTTGAGGTTTTTATGAGGTTCTGCTTTTTTCCTTTGCACAGAGGTTTTACATGGGGTTTTTATCTTTTCCTAAAACTTCCCTAGTCAACAGAAAGCTCTCTAATAGTTTCTAAAATTAGTGGTGTTACAAACATGATAATGGCCAAGGAGTAGAGTCAGCTGCAACCACAGTACACTCTTGGCAGAAAACACAAACAAAAGGCTTCATTGTGTCAGACACAGTGTTATTTGAAAGTGTTTTTTCATGTTTAGGATTTATATTGCACTCATTGCTTCTTTTCTCTGAACTATTATTTTATCCTTTTTATATTTTTTTTTTCCTATTCATAATGTTGAGCTACTTGAACTCCTGGATTTTTTATTTTTCAGTTGGTAATTCAAAGACCAAGGGACCTGGGAGGTAAATCCAAATTTAATGTTGAAAGTAGGTTGCTCTTTAAGTTTAACTCTTTCAGGAGTATGGATTATTGTGGCTTCTCTTGGTTTCAGTATGTGAAGACACCTTTTGTGTATACAGCAGAATAATTCTACACAGAGCTTCCTCTACACTGCTGTTTTCAGTTTTGCCAAAACTATCATCCAGACTGCAAGCTGTCTGTCTCTTCATGTCTGAACTGAGTGATTAAATCTTCAAATCAGATGTGCTTTTTTACTATTACAAGCATAGTTTAGGATTTTATGGTTTCACAGAACCCTTGGGAAAGAGCTATAGCACAGGTCATTAGAGAATGGGCTAAATACTCTCTGAAATTTTGGATTGTTGTATTACATTTTTAGATTTGGATTCCTATCAGGCAAAAACTGCCAGCACTGCATTAGGTATGCTTGTGCCTTAATGGCTCCAAGTCCCATTATGATCTGATATGCAGCCTTTAATCTGATGTGGTTGCCAACAATTATATAAAGCACCTATCAACTTTTTAAATAGTAAGTAGTGAAATCTTCCTTTTGCAATAAGCCAATTGAGTAATACTGTGTACCTGCAATGATCACCATTGTCTTTCAAGAGTATGTAGTGTAGGTGGTCATTTAGTCTTGGGAGAATATGGTTCATTTATGTTCACATACCAAACAAGACTGCCTTTTGCGTGGGCCAGATCAGTTACCCTAGGAGATCAGAAAACCTGATGGTTACTGGAGGAGCATGTTGCTGCTCCAGCCTCAAGCTGCGCAGATGCTCAGGGTGGGGACTTGCCTGCCAGGGTGTGCTGCATGTGACCAGGGAAAACAAACAAGAAATTCACAGAATCTTGCAGAGACCTCACAAGCCAACAGCTCAAGTTTTGCATTGCAAGGGAGGACAGAAATTTAGAGGGACACCTCCAAATGAGTTGTGTGTTGAAACTTCCATGATGGGGGAAGCCAGAAGCTGGTGACTTCTGGCATCACATCTCAACCCTCTTCTCCATCTAGGGTTAGAATCATAGAATGATTGGAAAAGACCTCTGAGATCACCAAGTCCAGCCAGCCCAGTACACCTTGCCTGTTAAGCCACATACTGAAGTGGCATGTCTCCACGTTTTTTGAACACCTCTAAGAAAGGAGACTACCATTTCCCTGGGCAGACTGTTCCAAAGCTTCACCACTCTTTCAGTAAAGAATTTTTTTTCTAATATCCAGTCTAGACCTCCCCAGCTGCCCAAGATTCAAGGTGCAGCTTCACTAGCACTGATTACAAGAGGATAATCCCTTGCCTGCTCTCGTGGGCCACACCATTTCTAATACAAGACAGGACACAGCTGGCTTTCTTGGCTGCCTGTAGGCATTGCTAGCTCGTGTTCAGTCAGCTGTTGACCAGCAGGCCCAGGTCCTTTTCCACTGGGCAGGTTTCTGACCCCTCCTCCCCAAACATGTAGCCTTGCATGGGGTTGTTGTGACCAAAGTGTGGGACTCACCACTTGGCCTTGTTTAATCTCATACAATTGAACTCAGCCCACTGATGCAGCCTGTCTAGATTCTGCTGTAAGTTCTGCAATTACAGGTGCCCACTAAGTGACTGAAGAAAAAAAAAAAAGAGAGTAATAGCTAACAGAGACTTCCCTGCTAGGAACAGACTCACTTGTCTGTTGGTCTGACATCTTAGACTGGGAATGCTGCAGGGAGGCTTCTGCCAGTGACACTGCCAAGGAGGCCTGGCAAAGAAAATTTGGGGTTGTTGCTGAGTGGGGTGGGTGATTTGATGTGACAGTGGGCACAGAAAGCAGAGGAATTCAACATTGCCATTGTCACAGTCCTCCCCAGCCAGTGCTGCCAGACTTCTATGTTTTGAGAGGCAGGTCAAGAAGAGAAATATTGAGCAGTGGGTGAACATCAAGCTGGGGTGACCGGAGACAACCTCAGCCATGGGCCAATAAGACAAGACAGCCTGCTCCCGAGGGTGCTGAGAGCTAGCCGTTGTTTTTGCAAGGCAAGACGTCTATAACATCAGGGAAGTCATGGAGATGCAGGAAGTCCCCAGTAACTGAAGAAAGGTAAATGTTGCATCTGCCTTCGCAAAAATCTTAAAGGTTGTCTGAAGGGGAAACTCCAGGCTAGTCAGCCTTGCTTGGTCCTTGGGAAAATAATGGAACATGTATCTGGATATGCAAAATAAAAAAAAAAAAAGATTGGTAGCTGCCAGCATGGGTTTGCTGGGAGTTAATCACACCTGACCCACTTGACGGCCTTCTGGGAAGAAACAACTTCTTTGTGGAGAGTGGTGGATTTCAGGTGCCTGAGTTACAGCAAGGTTCTTGACACTGTCACTATTCTCACCTCTAAGTTCAGCCATGGTGGTTTGGATGGATGGACAGCAAGACAGATTAAGTGGTTGAATGGTGGGTCTTAAAGGTAACAGTTGATCTGGTAACAAGTAAGGCATCACTGGGGTTTATCTGTGACTTCTCCATTTTAACCTCTTTAACCTCTGCTCTGGAGGAGGTGACAAATTCCTTATCTGTCAGTTATGTGGGTGACACCAAACCATGATGCCCAGGGGATAGCACTGAGAGAGGCCATTGCTGGTGGAACGAGCCACCAGGAGCCGTAAAAAGGGACAAATTCAAAGTGCTGCCCTGGCAAGGGAGAGCCTCTGTGATGACACAGGAGTGTGGTTGTTGAACTCCAGTTCGGGAAGGATTTAGATAGAAGGTTGTGGAATCAGGGAGACTGCCATGTTTGTGAGGACTGGAACCCCTGCCCTGGAACTGAGGGACTTAAGGGACCAGGATTGTACCACCAGTCAAGGAGTCAGCTTTGAATGCAGAGGAGCCGCCCCTGCTGCCTGCAGGAAGAGGTGTTAAGGAGATGGACTCCTTACAGTGGAGCATGGTAGGATACTGAGTCATCTCTGTACATATGACGATTTCTGGGGAGGTGGAAGAGTATGAAGACATATGTCCCTCATAAGCCCCATTCTGAATAGGTGTGTGAGATTAAGAATGTTGTTCAATAGGCTGTCTGCAGAATAGTGATTTTTTTCCTCTTTTTTTTTTTGCCTTTCAATGTAAAAAATAGGATTGTGTTGTATGTAGATGATAGCAAAAATAAAATCTAAGATCTACAGGGTACACACTGTGTTTTTTTGTTTTATTTCCTTGTTTACTTTGTAGTTGTTGCTTGTCATTAATAAGGTAAACTAAGCAACATTAAACAAGATGCAATTTTCTCCATAAAGTTTTTTGGATTTTTTGCAGTTGTCATTCTATAGACACACAATTGTACAGGCTGGCAGTAAGAATCTCCAAACCAAAATTTACTTCCATTATTAACATCCTTTTATGTTTGTTTATGAAATGCAGCTGGAAGAAATGGGTAGCAACATGCAGAGATTCTTCTTGAATAATTTCCTTCTTGAAAATAATAGACACGTCCCATTTCTAGATTGTGACAGAAAAGGATAGTTTTCAAGAATATTGGAATGAAGTTGAGTCTGCATTTTAATATGCAATCTGGATTTTGCACAGAAGGTCTCAGATGAAAAACTCCTGCTAAGATGATGAGATTTATAGATTTAAAATTCAGTGATCATGCAAGGAGTTTAACAACTCTGCTGATATGAGTGTTAAGGGAAGAAATTAAAATGAACTGAATTGGTGATTCATTTTGGTTATACTCTGGGGAAAGAACAGACATTTTCTAATAATTAATTATGTAATTTAAAACCTCCCTGTTTCTTAGCTGAGGTAAGAAATTAGTTATTTTGTGTAATAAAGCAGCTGATCTTTAAAACTAATGGGAAGTGCTGTTACATTTTTCAGAAAAACTATAGGCGCTTCAGTTCACTGGGCTGTGCCTTCAGAAATTAGTTTCAAGTAAATTAGCCAGTAAAATAAATGTACCCTGCACTAGTTTATTAATAAAAGCGATTTGTAAATATAGCTGATCATTATATGACAATCTGCATAAGAAAAGAAATAAAAATATGCATAAATTAAACAGTCTTGATCACAGACTATTGATCATGAGCAATGTTTCTCTTAGTCTGGTATGAAATGTTTCTTTTACTTGAGAAATGAAGATGATGTTGCTTGAATAAGCTTGGCAATTTTCATTGCCTTTGATTGCCCTCATTACAAATTGAGACTGCTCCATAGAATTTAGAGTAAAAAAGGCCATATCTTGCAGTGCTGTGTATTCTGGAAAACATATTCCGAGATATAAGCATTTCACGTTTTATCAGAAAAGTTATCAACTGAGGATTATGTTCAAGGTCAGTGTTCCGATTCTTGTATTTTCCTCTGGTGCTTAACACAAGTGTTCTCTTCCAGCGAAATGTACCGCAGTGTGAGAACCCCAAATTAGGGACATGCTTCCTAGTTTTAACTTTTTCTCTAGGGCTCTGAAATAGTGACAGTGCTCTGATGTGACACTGGTGGCATGACATGAGTAAGGTACTTAGATGCAGCCAGAACAGTTACTGCTTTCTGTTACTTCTACCTAGTGCGTGTGGCTGCAAGAATAAGGTGACCGTGTTTGGCTTGATGTCCATTTGTGGAAGCAAATCATTGCTGCTCCTATAATTTCTGACCTAGAGCATGAAATTGCTATGCAAATATTGAGACTGATATTTGAGCCAAGTGTTATATCTCTGTGTTTTTTAAAGAAGTGTATTGAATTACAGTGGAATCAGTGGCGTAGCAAAAAGTTTCATGGCAAGTCTTTGAAGGACATGGTTTAGTAAATCTCTCTAATTCTGTTCTCATGTGTCTAGAGGTATACTGGCTGGCACTACAGCATTTTATGTAGCCTGAAAAACGTTACAGCCTCAGGATAAGACAAAACACTGCTTGAACACAGATGGAGCCTAATGAATTATGACACAGTGCTGGTCAAAATGGTTGTAGAGCTTGTGATCCCCTGGTGTAACTCCATGTCAGTAATGTGGTGTAACAAGGAGAGTTTTAAGGATGAGTTTAGAGAAGATAAAAGGCAGTTTTGTTCAACTCCACAAAAATAGCTTTCCAAAGCTCAAGGGTGACATGGGAGAGAATGAAACACAGGATGCTCTGGTGATGAATTTTCAATACATGGAAAATTCCAACTGGATTTCTTGTACAAGATGATACAGTAAGAGATATCCTTTCAAAGAGCTTTGAATATATAGAGTTTTGACATATGTTGGATATGATAGAAAGGGGTGAGAAAATTGAATATGAAAGGAAAGTAATGATCTAGTTAAAGCAAAAGGTGTAATGCTCTACTATAGATAGCATTTGGAAAGTCACTATTCCATTTCTGACAATGTGAGTGAAAGATGGCAAATTAATAAAAACTCCAGCAGATGAGAACTTGGGATCATTAGCTGTGCCAGTGGATAGGAAGGGCTATGTCTTAGAGCTATAATTAAGGAAAAAAAATGCAGACCATCAGCCAGTGTAGCTCCTCACTCTCACCTCTTTTAGAATCAAGTGGCAAGCAATGTAATAGTGGTCAGTATCACATATTTTTTTACCATATAATCTACTGTAATTCAGGATTCTTCATATTCCAGCAGGAAATCAAGATCACTGAGGACTTTGAGGGAGTAATTTACTTGTTAGTGTGCTTCCCAGAGAAGCTGAAGGTTAAGGCTAAAATCTTTGTTCTTTTTCATTGAAATATTATTTTCTGTCCAAAAATTGCAACATGTATTAGGAAAAGCTTTTCTGTTTGCCTGTGGGGTGCAAATACATGAAGTGGTAAAAAGGGAAAGCCTATCGCCAACTAAGTTTGAAAATCAGCAAGTTCCTTGTGTCCAGATGATTCTAATTGGCAGTGTTTGGAAGAAAAATCTGCAATGTGGCCACACTAATTGAGCTGACAAAGACTGAAGTGGAAGTTTGAACAAGTGATGAATCTGTTATCATGATTTTGTAGAATAAACCAAATTCATTCTATTCTTAAACTATGATGCATGTTTTTCTACAAAAGAGAAGGATACATAGGAGATAATCTCTTTTATGAAGTGAGAGATGTGTGAAAATTCCAAGAGCTCAGATCCAAGTGCATGCACAATCGTTACACTATGCTAGGCTAAGATCTGAGACTGCTTTACCCTTCATGCTGTCAGAGCCTCTTTCTTTGCACAAATTCCCAAGGAAATAAAACCCACATGCCTTGGTCTGTCACTATCTGTAGTACTCTAACCTAAATGGGATAATCAGAGGACTGTACTCTTGGGACAAGTCATGTAGTCAACTGAGAGATCATTTCGTATTTAGTTCATGAAGGCCAAAGTGGAAAACATTTTCATTTGGAAAACAAAGGTGAAAGAAAAAGGTACTTTTTAATATCATCAACACAATATAAGTTACTTAGAATAAAAATACTGGACAATAGCTACATGCAGATCACACCAGTATCATCAGCCTTCAAAAAGCAGTCTGGTAGATGATTTTATTGAACTGACTTAGAAAATTATTTACCTCAGGCAATATCCACAAAACGTCCAGATGACCATATGTAATGATTAGTGAACTCATTGGTTATTAGTGCATGTTTCATGAAAGAAAGAAGTATGATTTTATGTTAGGCAACATTAAGTGGGTCCAGATTTTCCTGCAGAAAGAGAAATGCTTCTCTGGAGTAAGTTGTGATGAGCAGCGTATCTTGGTAGTTTGAGGCACTGGTCTGCTATAATAGCTTAAAGCCAAATGGAGGTAGTTGTTCTACACCAGTAAATCTTGTTTGGTTGCTTATTTACTATTTGCTGTTTCATTTATAATATTTGCTATTTTAATTACTATTAACTAGCAAAACTCCTTTTCTCCCCCTTAGAATAAAGGAAGTTTTAGATCTCCTTTGGAATGTTGAAGAAGCAAAGTATTTACTGTCAGTAAATACCATACAGGAGCATTTCCATGAAAAGAGATATCTATCGATTTTATAAGTGCATAGTCAGAATTATCAAGTGGAAATCAGACTTCTGAGTTAATTTGATGTGTGACCCTGACTTCCATTTGTGTTCTGTTTGTAGAATCTGTGCTACCAAAGGAAGATGAGGAGCTATCAATTTTTCTCTAGCTCCCACTTTGAAAATATTCTAGGTGTCTCATACTTAAAAAGTAAGTATGAAACAGAGGCTGCATGTTTTAACACTTAAAAATAATGAAACGTAGAGAGACAGAGAACCTCCTTACATTGTGTACCCTGTCTGCACAAACTAAGGAAGGGATGGCATGTTCTAAGAACAGTTCATTAATTTGTTCAGTTCTTGAAACTGGTACAATTAATTTTTTATTTCCTTTTAAAGATAAAAATAGATGGTCTTAATCTATAGCTAAAATTTAAAGTTTAAAATATTTGTCATTTTCTGTCTGACTTTTTTGGGAAAGGTGATGAGGAAACCTGACTGAAACAATAGTAGCTTTGTCCCCTTGACTTTTGAAATTTCAGATTGTAAAAAGATTTTAAGTGGACATTATTTACTGCCAGAATAAAAACTGAGTCAAAGACAGAACTTACATAGGTTAATGTTTTTATTCAGTCCTATTTAAAGAATAAAAAGAGCAGAACATCTTTGTAGCAATAGTGGTAGTGGAGTATCCGAGGAAATGAGCTGAAGAGGTAAAAGTAACTTAGGGTTATTTCTGCTTTTGTCTCCATAGCCTTTTTTCAACAGTTGCTGTTTTCAGAAGGAGCCCTGTTTGCTTTTGGTTGAAAGCCACGTGATAGATAGGACCCTTTGTTCATCAAGTAGAAAATTAAATAAGGAGGAAAGCTTGTGTACTGTGATAGGTACGACCCTTTATCCATCAAGTAGTAAATCAAATGGGGAGGAGAGCTTGTGTAGATAACAAGAAACCACAAGACAGAAAACAGAGAAAGTTTTGTGTTTGCCTAGGCACAAATTGGGTTGTATAACCATATATGGATAAAGATTAAAGGACAGAATATATTTGTAGATAAGGGTAGTTGTGTCAAAATTGCCTTTTGCTAAAACTAATTGAACTGCAGAAAACCAGGGAGTTGGGTATATGGAGGAATTCGGAGGGAGTTGCCGAAGTGTTGCAGCGAGCCTGGACACACAGATAAGAAGAACTGTCTAAGTGGCGATGCAGACGCAGAGTACCCCACGAACCCAGAGATGGAAACATATAAAAGACTGAAGGGGGGGGAAGTTGATGTGAGCCGCTGGCGGAGCTTGGGCTCCCCGGCTGCACCCAGCACTGTTTGCTTGTCATTGCTTGCTGTAATCAATAAACAATTAATTGATCTTTAAAGGCCGAATCAAATTATTCGCCTCAATTTATAACAGCCAGAGCCTGGATGGGCAGTTTTGGAGCAGCTCTGTCTTCCACTAGCTGGGTGTTTGGCGCCAGGTTTCTGACAGGGTACAGAACTTTAAAGCATCTGCTGCTCTTTTCCTCTGTTTTCTTTTATGGGCATGAATTGTGCAAGGTTTTGGTTGCTATATGAGTAATGCCTAGCATATACAGGAAGGCAATGTTTTGCTAATGTTTGCTTCCTGTAGCCACTCATATGGTACCATTTGTGAGCATCTGTCTAGTTCATGCATAACTTAAAGTATGAACAAATACTGTGTTTAAATATTCCCATGTAACCTTAAAAAAAGAGGTTATAGGCATAGGTTGAACAGCTGAAGAACAGCATCCAGTGCTATAATAAAGGCAAGATTCACTTGAGGATGATGACACTATGAAGTCTTACTGTGTAACTAATATTTCTAGCATTAAGATATGGTATTTACTAGTATCAGCTTGCCTGGGGAGTTTTCTACATGGCTTGCATTCCTGTGTTTTTTTATTGACTTTCTGTATACTTGCTTTTTCCTCTTCTACTAAGGTTATAGCTGAACTTGCCATAACTCAAGTGCCAGGACACATTTGTCTGTGTCATCCTTAGAAATTTACAAAGGTGACTTTTGATTTAGCAAGAGTTGTGACCAAAGCTGTGGCTTGTCATAAAATTTCTGGATTTTTTTTTGTATTTATTAAAACTTATCTTATTTTAATAGTATATATGCTTTGCTTAAAAAAAAAATTGGTTTTTTTTAAATCATGTTTGAGGTGAATGATGTGACTGCTTTATGTTCTTATGGAGAAAGAAGGAGCAACTTCTCTTACAGGTCACCTGTATTTCTGAGTATTCTATCAGAATACAGACTATGTGACGATGGGTAGAGTCAGAACAACATCAGAATATGTCACCCTAGTTTTACTGGTGATACTTGTTTTGTGTTCAGTAGAATTACATTTGAAATAAAATAGTAGGAGGGATTAGTGCCATGGAGGACAAATCTGTGCGGCTTATAAAAGTCTGTGTAGAAGCAGAAACCTTCTCAAACTAAGCTGAATGTCTCTTCCTGCTTTTCTGTAGGACTCTAGCTTTATTTTTTTTTTTGAACTGTGGCTTTTTATTGTTTATTTGTTCCTCTACTTCTGATAATGATTCTATGTTCCAGTGGTTTTGTTTGAAGAAGATTCAGGATGCATTCATAGGAATTTCACTAAAACTGTTGAAAACATGCATTTCAGTGAAGAAGAGAGAAGTACAGCCTCTGGCAAATCCAAAAGAAGGAATTTTCTCCAGTTTCTTTTAGAGGTTCTGGTGGTCTTTCCCACCTAGTCTCTAGTCATGAAAGTCAGTAAATCTAAGTAAAACCGTCAAATTGCTAGACACATTGGATAATTTCAAGATTAGTACCTGAAGGGATTGTTTCTTGTTCTCGACAATCAACAGATTTCATGTATAATGAGGGGTTTTAAATGTACCCCATTGGTATCAGTTATGTTACAGCTGGTTTTAGGCCATTTCCCATTTCTTTCATTAACTTCATAGCTACTGAAGTTTTTAGGAGTAAGAAAGTAAATCGTGCTGATTATGGGATTCTATTAAATGGAAATAGTAATTTTTTTGCACTAGAAATGCATGCATTTTTTTTGTTCTAAAATAATTAGATGTATAAAGTGAGTCAGCTTAAAATTTACCATTAAAACCAGAGTAATAAAAGAAATTCTCAAGGCAATGCATTTACAAACTTCTGTGACTATATTCAGAGGAAAATGAATATATATAGCGTGCATTTTCTCAGAAAAAGATAAAGCCATTGCTCTTCATAAAAGGCAGAGAGTAAAGTAAAGATGAGAACTTGCTTAAGATGTACCATAGGAATTGGGTATTTTCTGAATACAGTGGCTCAAGATTACCAGGGAATTTCAAATATATCATCAAGTAATACAAACCTAAAGAAAATTACTAAAATCTGAGTATATTTAATCCTAAAGCTAGATGCATGCATTCCTTCTGAGGTTTGTGAACAAACACCTAAGTCATTCCATTATTTCCTTTGCTATTTTTCAGATGGAAGCTGGATCTTTGGCTGCACGTCAGCAGTGTCTTATTTAATTTGGCAGTCTTCCGTGTTTAGTAGTGATGTGGCTATCTGAAATGGGAATGATGTGTTTTCTTTCACAAGTATTGCCAAAAGTGGTTTTAAATTGTCTGGCAGAATTTCAGCTGGGGACTGTTCCAGCAGAAAAGCCTAAGGACAGTAGAATCATCAAAATGATAGACTAGGATAGAGAAGCCAAAGGGAAAAGAGAACTTGATGGTATATACAATAGCAACAGGCATTTAAAGTGGAAGTTCAGTACTTTATAAGCAAATGCAGTCCTTAAAATACCCATGATGGGTTTTTTAGCTTTATGAAGAAACAATTGTGATTGTATGTTTCAAACATATATTTAAGGATGAAGCTTAATCTGTTAAAAACCAAGCCCACACTACCAAATGAATCTATAAGTAAGTTTGGTAGGCTTGTACATAGCATCTATGATAGTACTCCTTTGTCATGCAAAGCATACCTTCTCTTTGATCAGGTACCAGCAGGTGGGGCTCAAGGTTATGCAGCCTTCACAGATTTTATGAAGTCTAATGACATTTAGGAAGACTAATGACATTTCTGTTGTTCAGTGTGACTACTAAAAACATGGACTCTTACCTGAAAAATAGTCATCTCTAATGAAATACTGGATACATTTTTAGGACATTCTACATTTAAATTAAGTATTAATAACAGAGTAACTGATGAAAGTATCCTCTCCTTAGATAAGAATCCCAGGGACTTTAATGCTTTGCCTCTGGGAATACTTTTGTGTTCCTAAAGCATTTGGAATGATGAAGACCTCTTTTGTGACTAGCTCAGAGCAATACACGTGAGACACCATCATGTGGTTTCCTATGTTCACAGGTCTCTGTTGCATACTGGTAACTTGGGTTCTAACTTTCAAGAATATAAACCTTTCCATCTCCTTATACATGTTGCACCTCTTGCTCCTATTAAGTCTGCTGTCTTGTGCAGTCCCCAGCTCCTTGTGCTGCCAGAGAAGGTGGCTTTGGACTAGTCTGAATCAAGTTACCCATTTAGGCATGTGGAAGAGCTGGGTCAATAAACCAAAGTCAAAATCATTTTCTAGAGAGACTTTGTCAAAAATCTACACAGAAGAGATTGACCTACATATGGTAGATGCAAGCTGACATGTGCGCATGGTTTAGCATAATGCTATGTAATGGTACACCTGCAGTCAAAAATCAGCACCATACTAACACAACGTGCACTTCTGTGTCCTTTCTGCTTTCCGAGCTGGTGTGGATTGTTGCTGTCACATCTATCTGAGCAACTCTGGGAAGCACAGACCTGTTCTAAATAATTTTTTGTGGCTGTTGCACACAAGTTTGGGTTTTTTATGTGCTTAAAAAATATACTTGATGAAAACAGGGAAGTAACCTGAAAAGTATAAATATAATTTGTTGTCTGTTAACTACGAGTAACTACTAGCATTATCTTATCACACCCAGGCAAATATTTGACTATATTTAAATGCTTTTTGACTCATATGCACTTGCCTGTTAATTAGCCAATGGTATGGAAGATTGCAGTGCTGATTCAGCATCTGTGACACCTGCAGATAGTCTCTGTGGAGAAGGTTATTACTTAAAACAGCTGAAGTGTCATGGATCACACATAGAAGTTTTAGAGCCAGTCAAGTTCCTTCAGTTTGTTGTGTGGGGTTTTTTTTTATTTTTTATTCTTTTAAATCAGAGTGTGCATACACACATATGCATATTAGAATGGGTAAGACTATGCATTACACGAGTTCAGTAGGTAAACTCATATTTTCACAGCTCAGCATCCCTTATGAGTAAAAAGCAAGGAGGCTGGACCTGTTTTTCCCCTCTCTGTTGTGTCATCAGTGGAGCAGTGGGTGATGGTGCTCAGAACTACTCTTGCCAAAGGCAAATTGCACTTCCCTGGAGCAGCGAGATGATGCAGAGAACCATCTTATAAAGTGCCGTCTCATCTGCAAAAAGCACCCCAATGTTAGCCCTAGCTTGAGGCAGTACCGAAGGCACAGACCAGTGCCAGTTTTTTGTGTTCTGTAGTCTTCTGTTTTCTTATCCCTTTCCTTCATTTTCACTGGTTCCTTTTCCATCTCCTAAATGCACACACACATCCTTGGTTTGGTAGTGAAATGTGAAGGGTGTTTACTGGGACAGAAGGAGCTGCAAGTCCATCCTAGGAGGAAAATTGAAAGGTGCCTTTTGCCAAGTACTTATGAGACATGAATCAGCAGGAGGGAGTGAGTCATAAAAATATCACCAGTCTGTTTCATCTGTGTAAAATCAGAGGTGCTTCTTGTGTTGTCAAACAGCCAACTGTCTTTTATTAATTCCTGTAGTGTTTTGCTAGATATTCTGTACTTAGAAACTTTGCCAAAATATAAAATATCTAAATAGCACCATGCATTTCTGTGTGAAATTACATTTTTTCTTGTTTGTTTTCATGTTTACAGCCATGTTTATAGTTATGAAATAATTAATCTTAGCTGTTATTGTAGACTAGTTTCTTCGTTTAGGAAAAAATTACTTAATCTGATAAATACTTTCTAAATTATTTAGTTCTTCATAGTTAAGTGACCACTTGTGTCTTCATGAATATGTAGGACTCATTATCCTTGCTCTTTCAGTAAACTGATAGCTCGGTCACCTGAGGGTTGAGGTGTCAAAAAATCAGAAGACATTAATAGTCTCACTGTGCTTTTCACACAATTCTCTAGTCACACATGGGAGTACATGAAGCAAAATTTTCCACTTTTAAACATGTGGGATTTCTGGTTTTTTATGATGGAAATCAGTAAGTGGATTTTAATTACTCTTGTTCATCATGTCTGAAGTGCAAATGTTACTTTAGAAATACTAAGTAACAAATGTGGAAGTTAAAGATGTCATTTTTGGAAGAGTAGATCCTCTAAGTATTGTTATATACTTTATATATATTAGTCCAGATAGTTATAATTGATTTGGTATTACAGTTGTATCTATTGGAACTGGAACAGGCTGCCCAGGGAGGTGGTTGATTCACCTTCCCCGGAGGTGTTTAAGGCACAGGTGGACGAGGTGCTAAGGGGCATGGTTTAGTGTTTGGTAGGAATGATTGGACTTGATGATCCGGTGGGTCTCTTCCAACCTGGTTATTCTATGATTCTATTTTAGGGGTTTTGGTAAGCATATAGAGGGAGGTTATGGAAATTACTGTATATATTGACCCCAGCCTTCAATGACAGATTTATGTCAAACTTTGGAGGAGAGGATGTTTTTAAAAGTCATTTCTGTACTGACAGCATTCTGTCAATTTGTTTGGAAAGAGTAAAATTATTCTGGGAGCTACAGTCTTAGGAAGAGCAGAGAATGCTTTGATTTGAGCTGCTTTGTCATCAGTCCTCAAGTTGAAAGGTTTATGTAAGCTTTATTTCTGAAGTTTAAGTAGCACACATGCTTGTATCTCTCCTCCCATGCAACCGGAAAGCTAATGATTAGATCTGCTGTCTATACTATGACTGTTTTTGTGCCAAGAAATGTAAATGTGTGCCCTTGATCAGAATCAACTGGCTAAGAGGGGATTGGGAAGGTAAAAATGTATTTCATTAGGCTGTTCATTGGAGGTGCAGACTGAATATGATAATGTGTTGTAGATACCTTCAGTAGAGTAAGTTGTCCTCTGTGCTATAAAATGAAGACTATAGTCTCCATTCGATATATTTCTCTTTATGTGGCTGCCAGTTGTCTGATTAAATAATTTCTTTCTGCTATTAGCTTCAATAAAACTGCTTTAGAATGGAAGTGTTGAAGGCTTTTGCTAATTTATCTCCAATATAAGGATGTGTTTTTTAAAAACTGGACCATAATTTTGAACACACAGTAAATATGGCTTAGGGTCTTTGGTTCCACATTAGAACTTCCCAGCTCTGAAGCAAAATGACACTGATATAGACCTATGCTGGTGTGTATTTGACATAAATTATATGTTATTTGTTCTCTCTGACATAAGAAAAGTACAGTCCTGCCTTCACTTGGTTTGGTTATAATGTGTACTGACTGTTAATCCAGCAGTTTGTAAGTCTGAAATTAGCAACAGTAATCCCTACACTAAACAGTAATTAGCGATCAGTAATATCATTGGAGTAATATGTAAACACCTTTTCCAGTTTTCAGACTTTTGTATATGAATAAAGTACATACATAAGTACTTGAGGCGGTACTGATGCTTTAAACATGCAGAGAGAACACTGGGAAGGAACAGTGGCTGAAATTAACAAGAATGTACTATTCTCCCACTGTGGGTCTATATAAATGCTCCAACTTCTGCTCTGTGGTAAACTCTCTACATTTCTGTGCATGCTTTAATCCAGTCTTTCAGTGACTGTAACTGTATATAATGATCCAGATAAGAGCTCACCAGTAGCTTATACAAGGACATTCAGGTTTTTGCATCTCTACCAGAAACACCCCATCTCATGCATCCTTAGTCTACCACTTGCTTTTTTCATCGAGTAGGAACAGAATGGATGATATGATTGATTACATCTTTAAACCCACAGCTCAGAGGGGCCCATTAGTCTCTAGGTATTGAGAACTGATATGTTGTTCTAGTAAATTTTACCCCATTTGTATTATTGCATTCCTTGAGTTCATCCAATTATTCTTCTGCAATACTAGTCTTTTTCAGCATTGATAACATTCTCCAACTTTGAATCACCAGCAAGACTGCTAATGGAAATATTAAAAGAACTATTCAATAACAAGTTTCAGAAGCAGTGCTGCTTTTTGCCGGAGTTACTTTTTACTGCATGCTCATTATCCACATGAAGTCCGTGTTCATCTTCCATTTCCTCTGCTAATGATGCTGACAGGAGGCCCCACTAACACTGAGTTGGTGAATATAACTTCTCCAGCATGTTGTGTAAAGGGTAACAGTTACAGTTAAATCATATGGGGAACAAGGGTAGAGTTGACCTGTTATGATAATGATGTATTTCTGAGGCTGTTGTGAAAATGATAGTTTTAGGCACACATTAGACTCATTACAATTTCATTGCATAGTTTCTGAATCCAGGAAAATGACACTTATAATTAAGCTGGGAGACTGTGTTCTCATGGGTGTCAGCATACCCGTGATAGGGGGAGTAAGTGTGTGAGGCAAAATGGAGTGTTACTGATCACTCTGGAAGAAACAGTATGCATAGCATATGTCTGTGCATGTAGGTGTCCTGTGCGATTATAGTGTAAGCTCGAGAATTGGAAAAAAGAAAAGAAAAAGAACAGTTCAAACATCCTCATATATGCTTTTGTAATCTATAAAACATTTCAGTAGGCAGTGATATCAATACAAAATGCATTAACATAATAAAAGTTTTTTAGAAGTGGCTTCAACAGCATGTTCAAGACAGTGGTACAACAGTATCTTTCTAATCTTCAGCTCACTTTTATTTTTAGCTTTATCTGTTTGTTATTTAGAGGAGAAAAGTCATGGATGGAGAGGAGAAAAGAGAGCACTCTTTACCAAGTGAATAAAGAAATTTATTTAGAAGGTGGTTATAAAGGCAGTAAAAGACATCAGTTTGGAAAGTATTTAGGGGAAGTGTCAGATTCTCACTGGTCCTAGATAATTTTGAGCCTCCTTTTAGGGCAATGATACAATTGTAAGGTTCAATTTTATTTAATCAACAGCTTTGTCTTTTTAAAAGACACTTCTTTAGCATAAGTGTTATAAAAACTAGCTTCTGCATGGCACACTCCATCCTTCATTAAGAATATTTATTTCATTTGATTAATCTTCTTTTTCTTCCATGCCTACTCCTTATGTTTTCACTAGTTATAGTTGCAGTACGTTGTCGAATTTCATGTAAGACTTTTTTTCTCTTTTTAATAGCATTTCTTCTGTTATTCCTTGTCCTCTGCATTCCAGTGTTCATTATGGCAGCAAGTAAAATTAAACAGCTCAAGTGCCTATGCTATATGGCTGTCAAAACAGGTCTGTTTAAAAACTGTGTAGAATGACTTCTCACTTTAAATCTAATCCTGAATATATACCATAAGTAGTCTTGGTGATTGGAGTGACATGATAACAAGACCTTCAAGTGTCAGGAAGTATTTACTTGTTTCAGATGTTTATCATAGTTATTAAAGAAATAAATCTTTTGCACCTGTTATTGCTTCACAGGTCCTGAAAGTTCAGAATAAATCAATAGTAATACTATTTCATGCAATGCATGGAAATAATATTTAATCTAGTATCTACCTCTAGCAGTTTTAAATTAAAACCTCTTTTATCAGCTAAGGTAAGATTAATGGAAAACGTCAGATTACCCATAAAGTGATGGCTGTACCAGGTCCTTTTCTAAAATCCCAAGTTTGTATTTGTGTATGTGTTTGTATTTGTGTTTGTGTGACATTCCTTTAATTCACCAAATACTCTTGCTCATCCCATTGGAAAAGAACTTGTCTCGTCACATCCCCTTTGTCAAAAAGTGCCTTTAGTATAAAAAAAAAATACTCTGCCAAGCTGTTATGTTCAAACATGGAAGAATCCATTGCTGGAAGAATATGCCTGGGAAGATCATGGAACAGATCTTCCTAGGAGCTATGCTAAACCACATGGAGGACATGGAGGCAGCCAGGAGGGCTCCACTAGGGGCAAATCCTGTATGACCAACTTAATGGCTTTCTATGACCGCAGTAGTGGACACGGGTAAACTGATGGAAGTGATCTATCTAGATTTCTGTAAAGCCTTTACACAGTCCCCCATAGCATCCTCCTCTCTATATTGGATTTGGATTTGATAGATGGACGGTTCAGTGGATAAGAAACTGGTTGAAGGGTTGTGTTCAAAGAGTGGTGGTCAATGGCTCAAAGTCCAGATGGAGATCTGCGGCTAGTGGTGTCACTCAGGGGTATGTGCTGGGTCCAGTGCTGTTTAATATCTTCATCAATGATATTGGCAGCAAGATTGAGTGCACCCTCAGCAAGTTTACAGGTGACATCAAGCTGTATTTGCCACATTGGAAGGATGGGGTGTCATCCAATGGACCTGTACAGGCTGGAGAAGTGGGCCTGTGAGAACTTCATGAGGTTGAACAAGGCCGAGTGCAAGGTCATACACCTGAGTCGGGGCAATCCCTATTTTCAGTATGCAATGCAGGATGATGTGATTGAGAACAGACTTACAGAGAAGGACTTGGAGGTGCTAGTTGATGAGAAGCTCAACATGAGCCAGCAGTGTGAGGACACACTGAAAGAGTTGGGCTTGTTCAGCCTGGAGAGGAGAAGGCACCGAGGAGATCTTAGAGCAACATTCCAGTACCTGAAAGGAGTCTACAAGAATGCTGGAGAGGGACTTTTCGTAAAAACTTGTGATGATAGGACAAGGGGAGCAGATATAAACTGGAGAAGGGCAGCTTTAGACAAGCAATTAGGAAGATTTCTCTCACCATGAGAATGGTGAGACACTGGCACAGGTTGCCAAGGGGAGTTGTGGCTGCCCCATCTCTGAAGGTGTTTTAAGGCCAGGTTGGATGGGGCCTTGGGTAACCTGGTCTAGTGGGATGTCCCTGTCCGTGGCAGGGGGGTTTGAACTAGATGATCTTTAAGGTCCCTTCCAACCTTAACTATTCTATGATTCTATGATTCTATGAGTCTATGAGTCTATGAGTCTATGATTCTAAGAATGAAAGGCCAGACTTAAAGTTTACAATAAACACCTACAGGCTCATCTAAATACAATGTCTTCTAAGAGGAAAGGAAGAGTAATAATTAATAAAAAGAAACATTACACCATTCTCATGGCTGTCCTGTGAAATAATCACAAGGGAATAAAATGTAATTTTGATTTGCTTATCTTCACCTGCCTACCCTCAAGTGAGACATACATTATTTACCAAAAGGAAAAATGAGGCAGAAATCAGGTTGTTACGGTACTTGAGTAATAAGCTTCTGAGAGCTCAGGAAAAGTGTTACATGGTATACTTACAGGACTTTTTGAATTGCGAAGGACTGCTTCTTGGCAGTTAGAAGTACAAACACAAAGTTTATGTGTGTAAATAAAAAATAATGAACTGCATGGTTTACTACATTGAAACCGTATATATGATGTAGAGAATATACTGACCATTCGTTTATTAGGTTGTATTATACCCTTATAAATTAAGGAATATATAACAGATACTGAAGTAAATATATAACAGGGATCACATTATTATTTCTTAATACTTTGTGTTTAACATAGGGAAAAAGAGCATTTTGAACTCAAGGACTCTGGTCTAATAATACCTATAAAAATGATGAACATACATTTGTGCATAACTTTACTAACAAGTATTCAGTTGTTGTTTGAGTTTTGGTATTTTCAAGGCCAGAGTTTTTGAAACACTATGCTAAGGTATTCCAGACTTTCTGCTGCAAGATTATAGAGTGTGGTCCCACACAGCCTCTTATGAACTCCAAAAGGAAATCATTTACCTTTGAAAGGGTGCGACAGTAGTGAATCTGAATCTGGGTCTTTCATTTTTGATGTAAATTTCCAGCCTTTTTTTTTTTTTTCTCTAGCAGTTTGTGTAGAATGTACATCATGGAGTTCAGGAGAGGTTCAGGAAACATAATATGAAGTAAATGAACTTAGAACTTCTGACTGCTAAACCTGCATTTTCTTGAGTATGGTGAACCTTACTCTTTTCTTTTTACAAACCTATTTTTTTGGATAGTAAGGTTTATCTTTGATTTCTGCCTTTCTAGTGTGGAATTTTTTCATAATAAACTCTGATGTAGAACCCCACTGACATTACAGATTAAGCTACTAAAGTGATTGATGTAAGGTTGATGACCATATAAACTTGTATCTGGAGGCCACTAATGTTGGTTAACTACAGAGCAGATGGTAGAAGATGTATTTTTTTTCCTGTACTTGCACCCACAAGGTCTGTTGTTTCCTTCTACAGCCTTGCACATTCAGCTGTTTTAGACATGATGATGTTGCTTGATTTTCTCAACTAGTTACTGAAGCCTTCACTAGCCTCACCTTGTGTGTTATGTAGTAATTCTTGGTGAAAACTGGGATTAAAAAGCAAAACAACAATTAACTTGGTAACTTTAGCTTAGGAATCCTTCCTGCTGAAACTAAACACATTTATTTTGCTAACTGTTCAGCTTAATCATCTAGCCTGTATTGCTCTCGCTGTGTAGATCTGACTTCCTGCTGAACGTGCATTAGTACTAAATGAGGTAACTGATTTTTAAAATTTAAATCAGGTGGCTGCCACTGTTCTCCTTCAGAGAGAGTTCCAAGACTTGATGTTAGTAGAAATCGTTTGATTTGGCTCTGAGAAGACTGCCAGGTTGAGAAAATCTGCTTCATTGTAATAAAAATGAAAAGTGGATATTAAGAATTCCTGTATGCACCATGACTGGCACTTCATAGACCATTGCCAGAGAATGAGTGACAATCCATGTTATTTGTTTTGAGCTTGCATGAGATTCAGTTGCTTCATTTAGAGATTAACAGCGTATCTCTTCCATTTAAATATCCATATAATTTCCAATATGATTTTGTGAGTTTTGAATGTGAATAAATTACCTGGCTTTTCCCCCCCTATTAACCAAGAACTCATAGTGTGTATTCTTCTGTGTCACCACTGGAAATCACACTTGGCTTGTCAGAAAAGTTTCCTAAAATACTTGTTTTAAGTATTGTTTTTTGGTGTGGAGATGGGACAAGACATTGAATGAATTATCTGTAGCCGTCTATTTTCATTAAACTCCTAAGAAAGTAGCTGTCTTTGAAGCATAGAATCACTAGGCTGGTAAAGACCTTTGAGATCATAACTATTAAATCATATCCCTAAGCTCTACACTGTTCAGATCCCTGTGTAAAGTTTCCCTACCCTCAAGCAGATTTACATTTCCTCCCAGCTTAGTGTCATCCGTGAACTTACTAAGGGTACATTCAATCCCTTCACCTAGGTCATAAATAAAAATGTTGAACAGAACTGGACTCAACACTGAGTCTTGGGTACATCCCAGGTGATTGACCTGCAAATGGATTTAACTCCATTTATGAGCACTCTTTGGGCCCGGCCATCCTGCAGTTTTTTTACCCAGCAGAGGGTGCCCCTCTCCAGGCCAATGGCAGCCAGTTTCTCAAACAGAATACTGTGAGAAACAGTGTCAAAGGCTTTACTGAAGTCCAGGTACACTATATCCATGGTCTTTTCATAAGAAAGGTTAATTTGGCAGGATCTGACTTTCATAAACCCATGTTGACTGGGCCTGATCCCTTAGTTGTCCTATGTGTGCTGTGTGATAGCACTCAAGATGATCTGCTTCATGACCTTCCCTGGCACAGAAGTTAGACTGACAGGCATGTAGTTCCCTGGATCATCCTTCTGAACCCTTCTTATAAATGGGAGTAACATTTGCCAACCTCTAGTCAAGTGGAACTTTCCCAGTCAGCCAGGACTGCTGGTAGATGATGGAAAGCAGGTTAGTGAGCACCTCCACCAGATTCCTTGATACCTATTGGTGGTTGCCATCTGGCCACATAGACGTGTGGATGTCTTAAGTGACCAAGCAGGTCTCTAACCATTTCTTCTTGGATTATAGGAGCTTTGTTCTGCTCCCCACTCCCTGTCTTCTGGCTCAGGAGACTGAGTGCCCAGAGAACATCTTGCCTTACTCTTAAAGACTGAGGCAAAGAAGACATTAAGTATCTCATCCTTATCCTCATCCTTTGTGACTACTGTTCCTCTGTATACAGTAAAGGATAGAGTTTCTCTTTGGCCTTCCATTTGCTGTTAATATATTTGTAGAAACACTTTTTATTAACTTTCACAGAACCAGCCAGTCTAAGTGCTAGCTGGGCTTTAGCCTTTCTCATTTTCTCTCTGCATGAAGTCACTTCATCCTTGTTATCCTCCTGAGATACCTGCTCCTTCTCCCAAACCTCATATACTTTTTTCCAAGATCCACCCAAAGCTCTCTGCTCAGCCAAGCCGGTTCTATTGCCCTCTTGCTCATTTTCAGCATGGGGATGGCCTGCTCTTGCACCAACAAGTTTTCCTACTTGAAGAGCATCCAGCCCTCTTGGGCCTCTTTATCCTTCAGGACTGCCTCCCAAAGAACTCAATCAACCAACCTTCTAAACAGTCCAAAGTCTGCCCTCTGAAATTCCATGGTGACCATTGTGCTGATCTTTCTCCCTATTTCTTCAGGAAATGGGAATTCCATCATCTTGTGATTTCTGTGCCCCAGACATCCTCCAGCCGTCACATGTCCCACAAGACCCTTTCTGTTCAGAAACAGCAGGTCAACTGGGGCACTTTCCCTAGTCAGCTCAGTCACCAGTTTTGTCAGGACATTGTCTTCCACACACTCCAGGAACCTCCTAAACTGTTTCCTCTCTGCTGTATTCTACTTCCAGCAGACATTTGGAAATTGGAGGTCTCTTCCAAGGACAAGGGGTGGTAGTTGTGAGAATTCTCCTAGTTGCTTGTAGAATAACTCATCAGCCTCTTCTTCCTGGCTGGGTAGCCTATAGCAAACTGCCATCACAGTATCTGCCTTCTTGGATGTTCTACTGATTTTTACCCATAGACGCCCAACTCTATCATCACTATAATTAAGCTCAAAGCTATCAAAATACTCTAATATAGAGGGCTACCCCTCCACCTCTGCTTTCTTGCCTATTCAGCCTGAAGAGTTTATAGCCAACCATAGGAGCACTCCAGTTAAGTGAGTCATCCCATCTCGTTGCCATAATGGCAATTGTATCTTAGTTTTCTTGCTTTACAATAAATTCTGCTTTGTCCTGCTTTTTGCTTATGCCACGTGCGTTGGTATAGATATACTTCAGTTGGACTGTTAATCCTGTTATGCTCCTGAGTGGAAGAGTCTTAATTCCTTATGACTACCCACTAGATTTTCTAACCTATCATTAATCTCTACATATATCCATTTGAAGTGCTATTCCCCACTTCTTCTGAGGTGGCAGACCGAAGGGCTTTTGTAGCATACCACCCCTCAGACACTGGATTGCCATTCCCAGGCTTTTCCCTGTAAAGTCTGGTTTTGAACCCCACCCCCCTTACATCTAGGTTAAAGCTCTATTGATGAGTCCTGCTAGCTTCTTGGTAAGTATCCTTTTGCGCCAGCCTCAGAGAGCAAGCCTGGTGTTATGCAGACCAACACATGGTCAAAAAAAAAATCAAAGTTTTGCTCCTCACGCTAAGTTCAGAGCCAGATATTTATTTCCTGGCTCTTCCTACTCCTTCCTTCATCATTCCTCTCTATTCAGATGACTGGAGAGAAAATGGGGAGTCCTCTGTCACATGAGGCATGTGTGCCTGTTTGGTGTGAGAAAGGGAGCATTCCAGTGGTCCACCTCCCTCTCCTCAGCCTGCTCACTTTCTTCCTGAGTTCCATCACCAAGTGGAGGAATTCCTCCATGCAAGCACACCTCCCACAAGTGAATTCCTCACTGCCATGCCATAACATTCTGACGAGAAAAGCAGATGTTTGCCTGCTGCTGTTCCCTGCAGTCTGGTTGCAGGTGCTCACTAGGCAGTGTTTAAATCTCCTGTGGATGCTTCTGGGACCCCCTCACCTACACCAGCTGTGATGTGGGAGTTGCTTCTTCTGGGAGCCAGGAGCTGCCCACCCCTAACTCCCTCCCAGGCTTCGTTTGCTCCATGGACCATCTTTCTACCTGAATCTGCTGCCCAGCTACAGAATTTACGGTCCCTGCTGCCAATTCCAACCAATTCAAGTTTCTTAATGTTTTACTTAGAGAATTGATGCACATTTTAAAAGTATTTCAATTCAATTGTTTACATCTTTTTGTCTAGGGAAGCAAACAAAAGCAGTCCCTGGAAATCACAGTGGTACAGGGTTGTCTGGCCAGCCATACCAAAGTAGAGGTGTTATTTATTCCTTCGAAGGAAAAGACCCAAGAGAACTTGTGGGTCTTAAGTCTAGGTATTTGTGTAGACAAGGGAAGTTGTACAAGACATGGAACCAATTCTGTTCATATTTTCCCTTCTTTTTCACTTAGGAAGTGTCATGAAAGAGGTAGCTTCAGTCTGTATAGTGATACAAATGGGTCCGATTTTGTCCTTCTCTTTTTCATCCTTCAGGAAGAAGGGCTATACCTGGAAGGAATATATAGCCACAGGGTTGTTGGCAGTTTAGCCCTGGGAAAAATAAGAAGCTGAACTGTGTAGGAAGAGAGAGTATACCTTTCTGTAGTATACTTAGAAATAACAAAGGGAAATCAAAAGCGTCTTTTACTCATGTATTGTCTTTGATGCAGGAAAATCATGAGAAAATCCTCCTTAGGAGCAGGGAGATATGCCAGTTCTACCTGAATTGAAGTTCTCCTTGAAAACTTATAAAGAAATAGTTCAATAAGGGAAAAACTTTTCAAACAGTATGAGCTGGGAGACATGGGTTCAAACTACTGCTACTTCTTAGACTTAGAATTACAATAGAACAGAAAATGATCTGAATGGACCTATAATGATCATCTGGTCCAGCTGCTTATTTCTTCATACCATCTTCCTTCTTCTTCCTTCTCTCCTCTGTCCTTACTTTGGTCCTCACTGTACGATCAGATAATACTGCCTGCCTAGCACATAGTAATAATAGTTCTTCTTTAGTCTTGGATGTAAGTAGTGTTAAGAGTGTTAAACATTTTTTCTTCTACAGTAAAGAGGAGCATGGCCACACTGGGGATAGATTCCTTCTTACGTGTCTCATGCTGAATAATATTTCCCATTGGAATAGGAACTAGAAAAACTAATATTTGGAAATCAGAGAATAGTTTTAATTATCCTACTTTTAACTTTAAATTTGCCTTCTGATGTAGAATGCAATTACTTTCTTTCAGTGTCTGCAGCCAGAATGGGAGTTTAAAAATTCACTTTATTATTTAAAACAGCTTTGAGCAATAGTCATAGCTTGTTTTCTGCTTCTGAACTGCTAAAGTTAATAACAAATGTGTTCACACAATTAGCAGATTAATAATCAAGAATTTTAAGACTGCTCAACATCAGGTATTTATCTCTAGGCCTTTTGAGTTCTCAAATGTAATCAGTTTAATTAGCTACATGATGCCACGTTGAAGATTGTTCATTGGGTATTGTGCTGTTCCTGCTCTCCACTTCTATTTGAGTTCCTTCAGAAATGTAATGTCAGTTGAGTGATTCATTCCCAGTGGGTCACGCAATAATAGTAAATTTTTAGAGATTATTTTAATGATTTCTAAATATTAGTGTGAAGTTAAGGCTTAATAATAAGTTTGGAAACTGAAGAGTCTTTTAATTTGTTCTGTCCTTGGAATAAAACTTTGTGTTTCCTTTATTCCATTTCCAAAATAATTGTTTTAAATTCTTACAGCTTTTTGTAATGTCTAAGTTCATACATCTCCTTTCTTGTTCAGCTGTACTAAATTGTTTTCTTAGAGAAAAAAACCAAATATGTACAACAAAATACTAAATGAATATTAAATTTGCAAAGTCAGGCAAGCACTACAGGGGAAAGAAACACAAGAATTAATTTTGCCTGAAAGGCTTTATTTTAGCCCATCTTTTGCTTGTGGTATGATAGGTGATTACATACTGTTTTCTGTCCTTATAGAATCATAGAATCACAATGTTAGAAAAGACCTCCAGGATTATCGGCTCCAACCATTCCTGTCTACCACTAGACGATGTTCCTGAGCACCCTGTCTACCTGTCCTTAAATATGTTCAGGGATGGTGCCTCAACCACCTCCCTAGGCAGCCTCTGCCAGTGCACGATGACCCTTTCTGTGAAAAATTTCTTTCTGATACCTAGTCTGAACCTGCCTAGGCACAGCTTGAGGCCATTACCCCTTGTCCTGTCCCCTGACACATGGGAGAAGAGGCCAGCTCCCTCCTCTCCACAACCTCCTTTCAGGTAGCTGTAGAGAGCAGTGAGGTCTCCTCTCAGCCTCCTCTTCTCCAGGCTAAACGACCCCAGCTCTCTCAGCTGCTTCTCGTAAGACTTGTTCTCCAGCCCCTTCACCAGCTTCGTTGCTCTTCTCTAGACTTGCTCCAGAGTTTCAACGTCCTTCTTGTGGGGAGGGACCCAGAACTGAACACAGGATTCAAGGAGCGGTCTCACCAGTGCCAAGTACAGGGGCAGAATAACCTCCCTGGACCTGCTGGTCACGTCATTTCTGATACAAGCCAAGATGCCATTGGCCTTCTTGGCCACCTGGGCCACTGCTGGCTCATGTTCAGTTGCTGCCAATCAACGTGCTCAGGTCTTTCTCCTCCAGGCAGCTTTCTAGACAGACTTCCCCTAGTCTGTAGCACCGCACAGGGTTGTTGTGTCCCAAGTGCAGGACCCGGCATTTGGCCTTGTTAAACCTCATGCATTGGACTCTGCCCAGCGGTCCAGCCTGTTTAGATCCCTTTGGAGCCTCCCGGCACTCCAGCAGATCGACACTTCCACCCAGCTTAGTGTTGTTTGCAAACTTGCTAAGGGAGCACTTGATGCCTTCATCCAGGTCATTGATAAAGAAACTGAAAAGGACTGGACCCAGCACTGCGCCCTGGGGAACCTCACTTGTAGCTGGCCTCCAGCTAGAGTTAACTCCATTTCCCACCACACTCTGGGCCCGGCCATCCAACCAGTTTTCCACCCAGGAGAGTGTTCGCCTGTCCAGGCCAGAGGCTGACAGTTTCCTAAGCAGAATGCTGTCAGCCAATGTGTCAAAGGCTTCACTGAAGTCCAAGAAGACTGTATTCACAGCCTTTCCCTCCTCCAGTAGTCAGGTCACTTTGTCATAGAAGGTGATCAGGTTAGCTTGGTAGGAAATGCCTTTCATGAACCTGTGTTGACTGGGCTTGATCACCCAGTTCTCTTGCATGATCTGTATGATAGCACTCAAGATCACCTGTTCCATGACTTTTCCCAGCACTGAGGTCAGACTGACAGGCCTGTAGTTCCCTGGATCCTCCCCGTGACCCTTCTTGTAGATGGGCACAACATCCCCCAGCCTCCAGTCCAGTGGAACTCCCCCAGTCAGCCAGGACCGCTGGAAGATGATGGAAAGGGGTTTGGCCAGCACATCCACCAGCTCCTTCAATACTCTTGGATGGATCGTGTCCGGCCCCATAGACTTGTGGGTTTCTAATTGGCCAAGCAAGTCTCTTACCACTTCCTCTTGTATCATGGGAGCTTTGTTCTGCTCCTGTAACTCCTGGATGTGTACACAGAGGAAGAACTTCCCTTACTATTAGAGATAAAGAAGGCATTAAGTACCTCAGCCTTGTCCTCATTCTTTGTCACAGTTGTTCCCTTTGCATCCAATAAAGACTGGATATTGTCCCTGGCCCTTCTTTAACTAATGATGTATTTGTAGAAAGATTTTTTATTATCTTTCACTGAACTGGCCAGTCTGATCTCTAGCTGGGCCTTAGCCCTCCTGGTTTTCCCTCTGCATGATCTCACTTCCTCCTTGTAGTCCACCCAAGATGCCTGTCCCTTCTTTTAATGTTCATAGACATTCCTCTTCTTTTTGATGTCCCTCCAAATCTCCCTGCTCAACTAACCTGTTTTTTTTTCCCTGCCAGCTCATTTTCTGGAACATGGGGACAGCTTGCTCCTGAACAGCTAGGATTTCTTTTTTGAAGAGTGCCCAGCCCTCGTGAGGTCCCTTACATGTTAAGGACTGTCTCCCATGGGACTTTATCAACTCGCCTTCTAAACAGTCCAAAGTCTGCCCTCTGGAAATTTAATGTGGCCGTTCTGCTAATCCCTCTCTTCACCTCACCTAGAACTGAGAATTCTGCCATCTCATGATCACTTTGTCCCAGGCATCCTCCAGCCATCATATCCCCTACAAGGCTTCCTCTGTTCACAAACAGTAGGTCCAGGAGGGCACCTTCCCTTGTTGGCTCTTTCACCAGTTGTGTGAGGAAGTTGTCTTCCACACACTCCAAGAACTTCCTAGACTGCTTCCTATCTGCTGTATTGTACTTCCAGCAGACATCTGGTAGATTAAAAGTGTCCCACAAGGACAAGAGGTAGCGATCTTGAGACTTCATCCAGTTGTTAGTAGAAGAGCTCATCAGCTTCTTCTGTTTGGCTAGGTTGTCTGTAACAGACTCCCAACTCTACCTTCTTGTGGGCTCCTCCTGTGTAAAGGCAAGACTCTTCATCATGGCATGTAGCAGGGATAAGTGTGTTCACTTACTAGTATATATCATCATCCGGTAACAGGTGGCTCTTCAACAGCTGTTCCGCTATTATGCAATGATCCCAAGGGTAATGCAGAATTCTTTTGAAAAATGCAGACAACTTTGTAGTGAGTTTTTGTTCATTAGTTTGGTGAAATGACTTTGTATTATAGTATTATTTGAGTGTAAAAGGACACTGTCAGAGATGCTGAGAGAGAAGTAACATGATGTCTATGCACAGAACATAGGATACAAGTTGCATACAGAGCTTACAGATAAAAGCTGATTTTTTTTTTTGGTCATTTTCTGTAAAATATGTGAGCATATGTACTTGCTGTTCAGATAAAATGAAACTTTTTTTGTCAGTTTAGAGATTGAAGAAAAATCAATACTTACTAAAAGTTCTTCCTGGATGGAAGATGATCAAAAGATTAAGCAAGGCTTAAAGATTTGTCAATGGATAGATGTGCTAAGACTTCAGATTGAACTAGGTCACCTGTGTTGTGGGCACACGTCTCATTTCCTGCCTATGCTTTCAGATGAGGTGCTTTCACCTTAAAGCAAATAAATGGAAGTACTTCTTAATGCAAAGTCATGGTGAAGAGTGACACATAGGCATGTTTTATTGCCACGAGTTTTGCTCAGGTTCAAAAAACAATATGGACACATTCATAGAAGAAAATCTATCGCAGGATTTTTCCTAGTGTGAAGGCACCTACTCTTATTTGAGAAGTCTCTCATTGTAAGTTGCTGGAAACTTGAAAAGTGTAGCAGTACAGTATTGCTATTCATTAGTTTTGTAGACTGCTTTGTAAACTACTCTGAATTCTGCTGAGCTTTTTGATCTGCTCCAGTATGGCTGGTTTTACCCTTAGTTCCCTGCTGCTTGAGCAGTTGTTTTTCAGCTCCATCAAGAAGCACTTCTTAGACCAAAGTATGGACCATGCTGTCTGTGCCGTTCTTGTTGGCATATTGTGAAGATAACAAGTTCAGACTCCAGACCTGCATGAATGTTATGGGGGTTTTCCCTGTTATTTATGCCAGTGAAGAGTTATGGTTCAAAGTCTGTTTGCCTTGTATTCACAGTAGGGTTGAACATTATTATTGCATTCTATTCAAAACCTGCTCCTGAAATAGAATGATTAATTTCCTTGCAGTCTCATCAGTGTTCATCCTAGTAGTATCTTTGTGAGCTTCCTAGATGTGTCTGAAAACATTTCCATAACCACTGTCTGAAATGAGAAGATATTATAGTCTTTGCAGTAATAGGAAACTGAGACAGGACACTCTGGCTACCTGATACTGTCAAGGTAGTCTGTTTTTCACTTTGCCAAATAAAACACACTGATCAACTTACAAAATGAAATTTTGTTTCAAGATGAAAACTGAAAATACTTCTTCTCTCTTGAAAATCTTCCTACTTTTTTCTTTCAGGATTCCAGAGTATTCATGAAATTAAATTGTAATTCACCGTGTTCAGCCTAAACTGTTATTTAATGAGTAACTAATATATTACTACAATATAACTCGGGTCACGCGACTAGGATGCACACCAGGTTCACCCTGTATGCTTTCGCTGTGGCTAAACAAATATTTTTCACTAGCCTCATTTGCCTATATGACTTAAGTGTATTCATTTGTTGAATATTGTCTGAGGTAGAAAAACTGGAAGACTTTAATCCAACAGAAAGTGAGGTTTCACAGTTCTAGATGAGTAATTAATCCAGCCAAAAATAACAGGATTTCTAGTTGGGAGTATGTAAATCCATATCCAATACAGTGTATCTCTGCAGAACTACTGTTAGTGCAGACACTGAAGGTTACTTTCTGTAATCATTTTGACATACAGATTATTTTAGCCAGGAGAAAAACTGACTCACACACCTTCATGCTAAGTGCTTCTGCATTCTGCGGTTCTCCAGCAATAACTAGTTAGTGTCACGGCACTACATTAAAGCCACAGCTTATCACCTCACTCAGGTTCTTCTTTCCCCCATATATTTGTGACTTGTCCTGCTTAAAATCTGGACCTGTTTCCTTTTAAATATTAATTATTGGTACTTACCTGGCAGAAATCCATTGTTGTTCAAGATGTTTCCACACACTGGTAGAATCAGCCTTTGGATTAATGTGGTGATGAATATTATCCACAGCTTTTAAAGCCAGTGGTTTTACTGAGATTTCCGGCTCTTTCTCCTTTAATAATGTGTTTCTTTGTGTTCCCCTGAGACACCTCTCTCAAGAATCCTACACTTTAAGTGAAAATTGAGTACCTTGACAATGCACATTGTTTCAGATAGCAGCACTAAGTCTTGAAAGTATTGAGACACTTAAAGTTACCCACCAGCTTCCAGATTCAATGTTCCAACACATAGACTGAAACAACTCCAGAAGGTGCGTATGCAGACTCCTACCTTTTCAGTCAGTTAAAAATATGTAACAATTACAAAGCCAAAACCCTTCTGCAAATGGTAGAACTCCATCCAAATCTTGTGTGTGGAAGGTAGTTCGTGTTAACCTCATCTGAGTACAAACAGATTTTCAATTTGTTTTCCCATGCTGCTAAGCATTTTGACTTTGTAGAGCCTGTGATCCTCATAATTATCTAACTATCTCAATACTAGAAAACAAGTGATACAGATTTTGGTTATTTGAGAGTGAAATAGCAAAAAGTGTAAGAAGATATTAAAACCTGCTCTTCTTTACTCTCATTTGACTGTGATGAGGCTTTAAAGTCAGATTTGGGAAATCCATATATTTGCTACAAATATTTCCACTCACAGTAATCATCTCCAGTGTCTAAGTCCACAACTAAGAATTTGTTTCTTGCATTACACTTCCTTTCATCTAGTTACCTTTTCTATTTTCAGTATTTACCTTTTGTATTTAAGAAGTATCAGAAGGGAGTAAACCCCTGTTTTTTAACAGAGAGAAAATAAACCATATTTCCCATCCAATGGTGAGAAGAATTGGAGGGATAGGGGAAGAGACAATTAGTAAGTTGGCTGCTGTGTGACTGGTATCTTTGGGTGCAGATTCTCTACAGAAAATGGCTCCATATGTGCTTTTATTGTGAGTATCAGCAAACGAAGCTTCATCAATGAAAATATAAATCCTGTACAATTCTTGAGGACTGCTCTTTCCAGCCTTTTCTGGTTATTTTTACTTCATATCTTAGTCTTACTTTAAGTTGTCAAATTTCATGTTACAGTATAACCAACAAAACCAAATAGTAAATGACACATATTTTTTGTATTTGCATAACAATCTACTTATGCTTTATTCATCTAAAAAAGGCTCTCTCAGAGACTAAAGACAGACAAATATTTATCTTAGTGTCAAGGGATGTTAAAGTACAGAGAAAGAGAAAAACTTCTTATTTTCTCTGTTTTGCTGTGTTGAGGAGTTTTTTCTACATGAAAATTTGCAGCAATAGGTCTTATAAATTAGTCTGAAATGGAGAAAGTGCCCATTCATGGAGTTATCTGGGAATATCTGTTACAATTAAACTCATGTACTACTTGAATCATGATGGATTTGAAAATGTAGGCAAAATGCAAGCAGTTGCAGAAGCAGCAGATATGATAAGTGATCTCCTACAATATGAATATACCAAAAATTTCAAGAACATAACGCACTGTGAAAAAAAATGATATTTAGATAAAGTAATTACGAGATGGGGCGGCTGCATCATGAGTAAGTGGCAATCAAAATCCCATTTTATTCTTGAGTAGCAGTTCAGAGTGTTGCCACAGCTATTAGCCATTCAGATGCAGGATGTAACCCTCTGTCTTACTGATTTCCAAGGGATACAGGGAGCTTCAAAAATAATAATAAAAATATTAAGAAAATAGAAGAAGGTTCTCTGCTGAGAAGGTGTCACCTTTAGAATGAAAAGTGAGAGGACATCTTGCATAGCAGCCTGGATGATTTTAGCCACTTTGACTGGTACAAGGCTCAGGACTGAAAGGATTTCTTGTGAAAGGATTTGGACACTACCACCAAAAAGAAAATCCATTTTAGAGTCTCAGCAAGGAAAAACTTGAGCATAGATTTTCCTTGTGAAAGAAAATGTGCAAAATGTAGGGGAAAATGTCATTTGCTTAGTGAAGATAGGAAATAAGAAAAATAATAAATATCTAGAAGCCTGAGCTGAAGTTTCTAGTATAGATTTTGTGATAACCTTTAAGGAGGAGGACAAGTGTTCCTTTACAAATGTAATTCTTTCTGAAAAACTCAGCAGGTAAGGGCAGAGTGTGTAATCTGACGAAGAAGCTCTGAAAGCATTTTCTCTCTCTCTCCAAGGATATTGCTAGTGTCTGTTTCTCTAAATTAGATTCAGTCAGGGGAATGGAGAGATCTTACTCGGCACTCAGCTGTCTTTTTTTAACTTGCACTGCTGAGATCTTTTTTCCCTCTGTGTCACAACAAGAGGTGTCCAGGCAGGAACCTTATGAACAACATGTGAATGACCACAGATACTTTTTTTTTTTTAAATTAGTTTGCAAACACCATTTCCATTTGATACTTTATTTTCTTTCTTCCTGTGCCTTTTTTGTCTGTGCAAACAACAGTTCTGTCCATCCTACCTAGTAATCCTGGAGGAGCCATAGCAAGAAAAGAAGAAGCAATCTTCTTAAGGATAGCAGACTTACTCTCAAAAATGGGAGGTTTGGGTAATTTGGTGATCTACTGTGTGAATAACTCTATAGAAATATCATAATTCATTAGGTTATAAACATGTGGCATGCAAGTGAGAAATGGGGACAAGCAGTGTTGCAAGGGGCTACACACTTTGAAGTGAAGTCTGTTTATTTTTCCTGGCTTGAGACCACAACAACTGCAAGGCTCAACAGCCACTGAATTGAGAAGTACTCAAAGAAATTTTTACTTAAGATATTTTTTCATGTACCCTTAATGAATGATTCATGGCATAGAAGCAAGGATATAACTTTAATGTAGAGAAGATTTCTAAATGAAATCTGAATATAATTATTCAGATAAAATATTGAAAACCCCAGCTGTTTCAAAGTAAGTTTTTATTCCTGAAGACTGAGCAGTGATTAAGCTATCCAGCAGATCTTCAGAGGAAAACTGATTTTGACAAGTAGAGAGTTCTCCATGGATGGGTACAGTTGCAAGCATGCATTTTTGACCGTAAGACAGAGACTAAGTTTCTGGAAGTGGTATCTTAATCCTAAAATTAAGGTTTATATGTCTTGGGAGCCCTGTTATGGGAATACAGTCAAGTTACTGCATGTCCTGAAAAATGTGGTGATAAAAATCTGTTAAACATTCAAGTTATTTAGAAAAGATTAAGTCACAAACAGTAATGCCATTTTTACAGTTCTAAGGTTTTCATTCAGAATTGTCACTTTGGACTTTCATAAGACAGACTTTGGACTGTTTAGAAGGTTGGTTGATTGAGTTCTTTGGGAGGCAGTCCTGAAGGACAAAGAGGCCCAAGAGGGCTGGATGCTCTTCAAGTAGGAAAACTTGTTGGTGCAAGAGCAGGCCATCCCCATGCTGAAAATGAGCAAGAGGGCAATAGAACCGGCTTGGCTGAGCAGAGAGCTTTGGGTGGATCTTGGAAAAAAATATATGAGGTTTGGGAGAAGGAGCCAGTATCTCAGGAGGACAACAAGGATGAAGTGACTTCATGCAGAGAGAAAATGAGAAAGGCTAAAGCCCAACTAGCACTTAGACTGGCTGGTTCTGTGAAAGTTAATAAAAAGTGTTTCTACAAATATATTAACAGCAAATGGAAGGCCAAAGAGAAACTCTATCCTTTACTGTATACAGAGGAACAGTAGTCACAAAGGATGAGGATAAGGATGAGATACTTAATGTCTTCTTTGCCTCAGAGTAAGGCAAGATGTTCTCTGGGCACTCAGTCTCCTGAGCCAGAAGACAGGGAGTGGGGAGCAGAACAAAGCTCCTATAATCCAAGAAGAAATGGTTAGAGACCTGCTTGGTCACTAAGACATCCACATGTCTATGTGGCCAGATGGGATCCACCCATAGGTATTATTGTTAGGGGGGCTCTACAAAGGGATCAGAACAGTCTGGATGAGGCCAGTGGGATAAGGTTGAACAAGGTCAGGTGCCGAGTCCTTCATTTGGGACACAGAAATCACATTCGGTTCTACAGGCTTGGGAAAGAGTGATTAGAAAGCTGCCTGGCCATGGAGGACCTGGGGGTGTTGCTTGACAGCCAAATGAGTATCAGTCAGCAGTGTGCCCAGGTATCTAAGAGGGCCAGCAGCATCTTGGCCTGTATCAGAAACAATGTGGCTGCAGGACCAGGGAAGTGATTGTACCCCTGTATTTGATATTGATGAAGCCACATCTCAAATACTGTGTTGAGTTTTGGGCCCCTGACTACAAGAAGGACATAGAAGTGCTGGTGCATGTCCAGCGAAGGGCAACAAAATTTGTGAAGGAGCTGGAGAACAAGCCTTATGAGAGGTGGCTGAGGGTCTTGTGACTGTTTAGCCTGAAGGAAAGGAGACTGAGGGGAGACGCTATCACTGTCCACAACAATCTGAAAGGAGGTTGCAGAGAGGTATGTGATGGCACTTCTCCCAAGTGACAGATGAAAGGATGAGAGGAAGTGGCCTTAAATTGCACCAGGAAATGTTGAGATTATACATCAGGAAAAATTTCTTCACTGAAAGGGTTATCATAGAATCATAGAATGTTTTGGGTTGGAAGAGACCTTAAAGATCTAGTTCCAACCCTCCTGCCACGGTCAGGGAAACATCCCACTAGATCAGGTTACCCAAGGCTCCATCCAGCCTG
The DNA here is from genome assembly GCA_033459285.1 of Clamator glandarius. Taxonomy (NCBI): domain Eukaryota; kingdom Metazoa; phylum Chordata; class Aves; order Cuculiformes; family Cuculidae; genus Clamator; species Clamator glandarius. The sequence goes on from JAUNZM010000023.1 coordinate 1,020,144, forward strand.
GCCTTGAACACCTCCAGGGACAGGGCATCCACAACTTCACTTGGCAACCTGTTCCACTGCCTCACCACTTTCATGGCAAAGAAATACCTCCTTATGTCTAGTCTAAATATGCCTCTCTTCAGCTTATACCCATTGTCCCTGGTTATTTAACTACAAGTTTTTGTAAACAGTCCCTCCCTTGCTTTCTTGTAGGCTCCTTCCAGGTACTGGAAAGTTGCTGTAAAGTCTCCTCAGAGCCTTCTCTTCTCTAGGCTGAACCAGCACATCTGTCCTCATATGGGAGGTGCTCCAGCCCTCGGATCATCTTTGTAACCCTCCTCTGGACCTGCTCCAACATTCCCATCTCCTTCTTATGCTAAAGATTCCAGAACTGGACACAGTACTCCAGATGATGTCTCACAAGAGAGGAACAGAGGGGTAGAACGACCTCCCTTGAGCTGCTGCCCACGCTTCTCTTTATGCAATTCAGGATATGATGACTGTGAGCACACATTGCCAGCTCATGTTGAGCTTCTCATTGACCAGCACCCCCAAGTTCTTCTCTGCAGGACTACTCTCAATCACATCATCCCCCATTGTGTACTGGAATCAGAGATTGCCCCAACCCAGATGTAGGACCTTGTACTTGGCCTTGTTGAACCTCATGAGGTTCTCATAGATCTACTTCTCCTGCTTGTCCAGGTCCCTCTGAATGACATCCCATCCTTCCAATATTACAGCTGCACCACTCTGCTTGGTATCATCTGCAGACTTGCTGAGGTTGTACTCAAATCCCATTATCAATATCATTAATGAAGATGTTAAACAGCACCAGTCCCAGTACAGACCCCTGAGTGACACCAGAGTATCATGGATCTCCGTCTGAACATTAAGGCATCAACCACTACTCTCTGAATATGACCGTCCAACCTGTTTCTTATCCACCAAACCATCCACCCATCAAATCCATATCTCTCCAATTTAGAGAGAAGGGTGTTGTGGGGGACTGTGTCAAAGACTTCACAGAAGTCTAGATAGATTGCATCCATTGGTTTACCCATCTGCACTGCTACGGTTACCCCATCATAGAAAGCCACTAGGTTGGTCATACAGGACTTGCTCCCAGTGAAGTTATGCTGGCTGCCATTTATCACCTCCCTGTCCTCCATGTACTTTAACGTGTCTTCTAGGAGAATCTGTTCCACGATCTTCCCAGGCACAGAGGTGAGGCTGACTGGTCAATAATTCCCAGGATCATCTTTTCTACCCTTTTTAAAAACTGGCATACTGTTATCCTTATTCCAGTTACCGGTGACTTCTGACTGCCATGACTTTTCAAATATCATAGAGAGTGGCTTGGCATTTACATCTGCCAATTCCTGCAGGACTCTGGGATGCATCTCATCAGGTCCCATAGATTTATATATGTTCAGGTTCCACAGGTGGTTGCGAACCTGATCCTCCCCTACAGTGAGAGGTGGTTTACTTCCCTGATCACCATCTTGTTGTCTTATGACCCAGGAGGGGTGAGGAGAGTGGTTGTCAGTGAAGACTGAGGCAAAAAAGTCTCAGCCTTCTCCTAGTCTGTTGATATGAGGCCAACATTCCCAACCATCAGTGGTATTACTTTCTCTTTAACTTTCCTCTTCTGATTGATGTACCTATAGAAGCCCTTCTTGTTATTCTTTACTTCCCTCAGTAAGTGTAGCTCCAGCTGCACCTTGGCCTTCCTGACTTCATCCCTACACCAATAGGCAGCATCCCTATGAACTTCCCAGGTTACCCTTCCCTGCTTTCACTGCCTTTGTAGTTCCCTCTTCTTTCATTTAACCAGCAGGTCTCGACTCAGACAAGACGGTCTCTTCCCTTTCCTGCCTGATTGCTGCATATGGGGACTGAGCACTCCTGTGAATTATGGAAAGCATCCTTAAATATTTGCCAGTTCCGTTCCGCTCCATTGTCCTCAAGGACCATGTCCCAGGGGGGTCATACCAAGCAACTCTTAGAAGAGCTAGAAATCTACTCTCGTGAAATTTAGAGTCCTGACTATACTCCTCGCCTGTCCCATATCCCTCTGGACCATGAACTCCACCAGTGCATGATCACTGCAGCCCAGGCTGCCTCCAATCCTAAGGTCACTGATGAATTCACTTGTATTAGTAACCATCAGATCCAGTATTGCATCCCCTTGTGTAGGGGTCTCTATTAGCTGGACTAAGAAATTATCTTCAATCCCCTTGGGTGGGGGTCTCTCTTAGCTGGACTAAGAAATTATCTTCAATGCACTCCAGGTGTCTCCTGGATTGCCTACAGCTTGCAGTGACAGAGTGGTTGAGATCCTCAGGTTGGATGAGAACTTGTGAGCGTGAAGCCTCCTGTAGCTGGAGGAAGAAGGCTTCTTCGTTTGTCTCTTCTTGATCAGGTGGCCTGTAGTATACACCAACCACAAGGTTCCTGTTGGTTCTGATGTCATTTATTCTGACCCACAGGCAAAATTATCTTACTTTCACTTCAGGAGAAGTAGTTTTTTGAAGGATGTCTGTAACTGTACTGGGACAAGGTGATTATGAGAAAATCAGTGAGGGAAAGGTGAATTTGGTGATAATGTAATTCTAAAGAAATGGCCATGACAAAGAAACTGGTTTAGGACATTGTTTGTAAAAGTGAATTATGTTTGCAAATATGCCTGCATTCATAATAATTGTGCACCTTTGTTTCCTGTCTACTGGCTACGATCTTTATTTTAAGTGCTGTTTCACTGCCTTTGAATGTTGCACATCTGTTAAATGGAAGGCATAGTTAAATTTGAATGAACATCACCAACACATCAATAATTTTAGTTACATGCAGTTTTGGGTTATTGTCTGGTTATATCTTCATGTTTGTACGTTTGCTTGCAAATGCTAGATTGAAAGTGAAGTTACATAGAAAAATCACATCAAGTTGGTTCTTGTCATTTATATTCAGCTGTACTTTAACCAACCATCTGAAGACTATTATGAAAAGTGAAGAGACACCACTGATAAAATACAAGTTCAGCAGAGGAGTGTAATTTATTTACTAGCTTTATAATATGTAATTCCTCTCGGAAGTAATGCAGTCTTACTGCTGTTCCTGAATGCATAGTTTGGATTTCTTATGCACCAATTCTTCCTCTTGCATCCAGTGGTTGTTATTAGAAGGCAGAAAAAGTTATATTGGCATGGATTTGTAGAGAGAGATCTCATCTGTAGAGAGATCTTCATGCACCTGTTCTGAATCTAGGAGTTATGTTTGTACTACAGCAATGTTTTTGAGTAGACCCTTATGACTTTCTGTTAGTAAAACAAGATTGATCTTGCTTGTGTAGTTACATTCCCATAAGCTGGTGTAGAAGTTATTTTGAAAAAAAAATTACGAACCTGAAAGCTAGGTAATAATTTTAGAAGCTTTTCAAGGTGACAGTGATAACAATAATTAAAAATCAGCGAGACTGTATTTTCGTATGGAACTGAGGAAGTGGTTATTACTAGAGACAAAGCATCTCAGATCTTCTGTAAGAAGTATGAAAGAAGGGGTTGAAAGGCCCCAGATTTCATTTGAAGACCTATTCAATGTCTTCCAGACCTTTGCAATCTTTTCCTTGAGTGTTCACAATTGCCCTTGCAGGTATAAGGATAGCAGGCAGTGACAAGTACTATGAAGTTAGTCCGTGTCTGCTTTTCTTTTTACCTACGATTTTTGACCAGGAAGGAGTGGGGGGGAGTTGGTTTCCCTCAAGCAGTGTAGTGACTTATTTCCCTGGTGTAACTGAAAGGAAATTATCCCAAGGCTCAGTCCTTCCTGAAACAGGGATTTTACCACCATGTAAGTCTTAATATATTCCTGAATAATACATAATCCAGATAAATTCTATATAGGAGTTAATAAGAATTGCATTTACACACAATTGAGAAAACATGTAATTTTATCCACCTAGGTAAAATGATGTTGTGTGTACCGTTTAAGGATAATTGTCTGGTTTTAAAGCTGAGAAGTTGACACAAAGTACAATCCAGCTGAGTATCTGCTAATTAAGTTGATTTATGCAAGTCTGGAAAGGTTCTATGGAGTTGTTATTTAGAAGCTGAGGAAAACTAAAAATAGAGAAGTGAGTCAAATTTCACATGTTTTAATGTGTTTAGATAAGGACAGGCCCTGGTTCAAAGTACCTTTTGTTTGTGTACCTAATTATTGTACCTCTATTTGAAATGTTCAAGCTAGTAAAATTTACCAGATTTCTTATTTTAAGAGTGATAAAACATTTTAAATTATGTAATATATGTACATTTTCTGTGCTAGTTTTTGCATGTCATCCAGGAATTACTGGTAAATAGATTTTTAAAATAATTGTGCAAAACTATTTCTTATAGTGCTTTGATGAATTTTTGTTAAATATGCTTCTTTGCATTAATATCGTAAGAAAGCAGTTTAGTATCTAGTTAAAACTAAACATACTGTTTGCCACTTGTCTTGTAGAACTTTCACAATGTTGCTTCCCAAGATTTTATAATATATTTTGCTGTAATTGTCTGTGTCCTCTTTACTTCTTTCTTACTGTTCTTTCCCATATTCTCCGTGGAATTTAGTCATTTACCAAACAAGGAAAATGTGTCAAATTTGGTTTATTCAGAGATAACACATTTTGTGATAAGTAATGCTTCATCTACCATTAAAGAACATGGTTAACATCAGGTAGTTCATTACATTTCTCTGAAACCATATAGCATTTTTTCTCTTATCTCAATGGTTTTAAGATATCTAAAAGTTCAAATATGGGGTAATAAATATGTTTAATATAAACCTCAGATTTAATAGTCAGATCGTCAATTGCTTAACCTTTTACTTATTTCTCATTGATTAAAAACTGGAAAGTACATTCAACACACTAAAAAGTGCCAATTAATCTGTGGTACAAAAAGGCACGTACAGCTTACACATTCAATATTTGCTGAGCACTTGAGACCTAATTTCACATCTGTGCTGTGTTTCAATGTGTGTATAGAACTGCCCAAAGTGAGTTATACAAATGAATTTGGGGAATCTGCTTTAATAAATGTTAGTTTTCTAACTACAGGAAAAAGAGACATAATGGAATCAAGAGACTATTCAGTATAAGCTTCCATTGTGTATATGACAATATAGGGATTCCAGGATTCGATGCAATTCATTAATATAATTCTTTGAAGCACTCACTGCCTGTATGTGCTAGGAGTAAATCATGCTGTTTGGCAGTGTCGGACATTTTCAAGAGAGAGACTGTCACTGCTGGGGTGTTGGGTGCAGGAGGGCTATACTCTGCAACACATTCCAAGCAGGCCTTCATGAACTGCCACATTCCTCTTTTTTATCATAGCAGATCCCTGCCAATCTGTACTGAGCTAGCTTATCTGCACCCAGATAATGAGGATAACAGTGTAAAAAAATATACTATACGTTAAGTTGTTCCTTACAATATCTGTATTTTATTGTGAAACTATTTTGCTGATAATGACCTGCATTGAATGCTCAACTAAAAGATCAAATACAAAAGGGAGCTTGAGACCAGTACCTTCTTTGGTGAAGTCTTGATACTAGGTGGGTGGGTTTTTTTTCAGATACCATATTGAAACAGTTCTAAGAAAATCTGCAGAAACATTAAAAAAGAGACATTAAGTTACAACAGAAAATCAGCTAAATTTTGCAGGTGTTTTCCTGTTGCAAAAGCTATTTGAGGACATAAAATAGCTAGGTGATTAGCTGTAAGCATTATAGCATAAAGTTTTGCGGTTAGATGAGATGGGTAATACTTTAATATCATGAGGAAAGGACTCTGCCTGAATGGAAGGCTGCTTTACAGAAAATCATGTAGCTCACATCATATATGTTTTCCTACATCTGTTCCTAGTTCCGCTATGCCATAATGGTTCTTACTTCCACCAAAACGCAACTGTAAAGTAGAAATAATATTTCAGACTGACTGTTGAGTTGGGAGAATTTGAAACAGTGCTAGATTCTAGAATTTCAGGGGCTCCCTTTTGTTTATTAAAAGATCAGGAAAGCGGCTTACAAACAATTTTACACATTTTTAAGGTGTGTTGGTTGAGTAACCACTGCTGTGGTCATATTACCTTATAAGCCATCTAAAGAGGAGGGTGAAGTCAGAAAATCAGCCATGATCCTTAGCAGCCAGATATATCTTTATCTATCTTTAAAAATAATCTTTAATCTATTGTGATAGCACATAGAACTTTGGATCAATTCTTCATTTTGTACAAATCCATTTAATGTCATCTTGAAAGAAGCATGGACATTTTCAGATTAACTTGAGTAAATGTGGTTCTCTCTTCTCCACTGAATTTGAGAAGTATAGATTCTCAACCATCATTTTCTGAGTTTCTTTGAATTGCTTAAATTTGTGCTGTAGTCACAATTTTAAAGCCTTGATAAGATACTTCTCATAAGAAAATCTACTTAATTCTCTCATGCTTTTTTAAAATTGGAGAGCGCTCATGCAAAGATAGCAAAAAAAAAAAAATTACATCATTGGATTCTTCTGTATTACTGCTTGCGAAGTTCTGGTGTTCTGGGTGGGGCAAATTTCTTCATTCCCTTAAGGATGAGGGCTGTCACATAGAACTACCTAAGTGGATTGTGATATGCATTCGTTACCAAGTGTTTTCATTTTAGGAAAGGCTCTGAGCTTGTTGATGCCATGCTTCAGTACTGTGGTATGTTGAGACATCATGTTGATATGGCATTGATATGACAATAAATCACCTTTCCGGTTTGTGGGGGTTCTTTCATTTTTGAAGAAGACATTTTAATAGTGAATTAATATTAATTGTGTATTACTGCAGTGATTTTTTTTTTTGAAGGCATTTTCTCCAGTGTATATACATGCTCTGTGCACATTCCAGACAATCTACGGAAGTCTTCAGTTTGCAGAAATAAACAGCAAAGTGATGTTTACAGCACACATGTGAAAATAAATGCTGTGTTACAGCATGAAAACAGTATATACCGTATTTATATTTGTGAGTAAGCTAACTTTACTATAGGGAAATAGTTTTGCGAAGAGGAAGATGCAAACCTCAAAGCAAACTAGTGAAAAATTAGAATGGATAAAAACTGTCTGATTGAAATTTCTAATGCATAATCCTCAAATCCAGCCTCTAAGTTTGAAGCCTCATCAAAACCATATTGGCTTTAAAGAGACTTACAGCATTCAAGGAGACAGATTGTAGGGTTGAGGCTCAAATTAATACTCAGTTATTGTATGACAACCTACTAGTAACATTTTTTTTATAACCCGTTCTGACAGGTTGTTTTATGGAGAAGAGAGGACTTCACTTTTTTTTTGTTGGAGGAATTTTTGGCTTGCATTTCATTGCCCAGAGATGATGTGTCGAACTAACTCCTTGCAGCTTGTGGACTCATCCATTTCATCTGTTTCTCTGTGTGCGTGTGTGGTTGCATGGACATAGGGCTTTCCTTCCTGGAGGACACAGGAGTGTTTTATGCTGCCTTTGTGTCTTTTATCTGCTTTCTACTGATTAACTGTGTTTGCTTAAATAGCATGTATTTGGGAAACGCATTTTGTTTTTCTCCTTTGGAAATGAGAATTTTTTGCCTCAGAAAACATGGGTCATGTGAAATGATTTTCCTCCTGTTGTTTGGCAGGCTGTTAATGTTGTCTCAATTGGCTGAACTGCTCTGCACTATGCTTGTAAGTTTTGTTTAAAAGCTAGTTGTGTGCTTTCAAATACCAAACTACTTATAATTGAGTAGAATCCTGTGCATTAATTGTGTAATGTAACATGTGAAATAAGGTAATTAAATAAAGGATTCTACTTATGTTTTCTGTTAAGTCAGTTCTGTTTTTTTTTTTTGGACAGAAAGTCAAGTTTTGTTTCATAGAAAGTTTGATCTGCCTGATGTGTTTTACTACTGGAGGTCTTTGAAAGCCACTTCATCAATCATATTCTTCCAAAAAGAGTAGATAGAAAGGGGTCACTGCAAATGAGGAATCGGAGGAGAAAGAAAGCACATTTACAATATTCTGGATCTTCCTAAATATATGCAAGTAACAAATTTTAATTGACATTATCTCCTCAGAACCTCCAGTAGCATTTGCTGTATGATTGATAACACCATATAATCAATGCCAAGGTACCCTTCATAGCTTTAGAGTGAAACCAAATACAGGCCTTATAAGGAACATAATGCTTAGGAGTGAGCATATGATCAACTTCATTATTCTCCCAGTTTTTCTGTTGCATTTCGATTTGGCAGCTTTGGTTCAAATGCAAAGTGCTAACCTGAGTAACCAACCTATCAATGTGGCTGCTCAGGTGAATTGAGGCATTTGTCAAAGCTGCTGGTTGAAACTACAGTTTGTGAGTTAGAAAAAGAACCAGTAATGTAAGCATTATAAGAAGGCAACTGTCAATTATTTTAGTTCAATCATTCCTCATTATTTCTTTTTTTTAAACCATCAAACCACTTTTTCCTTGTCATTGTCTGTAATGTTGATTATTAAGTTTTTTTTTTATCTGAAGAGAGAAAGCAATAGGTTCTGCAAATATATGTTGTTCTCCTCTTTCTTTCCAAATGCAGTTTCAGTAAGATATTTGCACTGTATGTTTCATGTGGCGTCTAAATTTTAAAAATTGTTATTGCAAAAAAAAAAAAAATTGCTGGCTTGTAAAGTAATTATTAAGAAGCAGGCACCCAGGAAGCTCTCCCTGTTTTGACTGTTTGCTTCTTGCTTGTTAGTATGACTTATTCTGTATACTATTGTCTGCAGCTGTTATTTAATGGAGATGGACAAACTGTTATATAAATTACATTGTTTGGGAATGTGGTTGTTTGTTTGACCTCTTGGACTTTAGCAAATACGGCAAGTAAAATCACAAGGTTTTTTTTTTGTCCCTGCAAAAAAAATAATACCTTTCATTTTAAATGTTTGTGGAAGGTTTTTTTCTGCCCCTTTGAAATGAGCCATATCCATATTTCAGTTTTCTTGGGGTGGTGTTCGGAAGTTGTCTTGTTTATTTGTTTGCTTCATGATTGCATTTTCTTGAGATGTGGCTTGAGTGTGATGGGATTTGTTTTTTAGTCCAACAGTACTACATTCCAGTTATTCTGTAAAACAAGATGACTTTGTTATGAGGTTTGGCTTGAAGGTACAGTTTAGACAGGCTCATTCAGAAACTGGTTTTAAATTGATGTTAATCATGTAAATGCTTTTAGTGGTAGGATCCTGTATGTAAGAAAATACAATATAAATCTATTATATTATCCTTCTCTAGAAGCATACATTGGGTAAATGGACTGCAGAGAAAATGATATGATATTTATATTCCAGCCTCTCTTTTCAGTTTGTTGGTGGTAGGCTAACATTTAGAAGAGCTGGCATATTGGCATTCATAGCTCCCATACTATACATATCATGGACTGTCAATAAGAACTATTCACATGCAGTGGATAACATAGGCTAGAATATTTCTTTATGTATCCTTGCTTGTCTCATCAAAAATAAAAAATACCAAAACCCAAAAACAAACAAAACAACCTAAATTAGATAGGAGTTAAAATGCAAAATTAAATAGTTTAAAAAGTTCTACACCTGTATCTGCAAATAGTTTGAATAGCTTAAATATATAGTTAATGCTCTGCTTTCGTCTCACACATCAGGCTTTATGGCAATCCTGGAGAGTTACAAATGTCATCATAAATTACTATGATTCATCATAATAATCATATTTCATCATAAATTACTGTGATTTTTCATTACTTCAGCTGTAGCTTATGTGTTTTTTGGACCTCACTGGAGATGCAATTACTTACCAAACGTCAGTTGTCACCCATGATTGTATTAGTGATAAATTCATTTCTGGAGCCATTGCAGTGATTTGTTTGTATACTAGCTACTCTTAGCAAGCTGAAATCTGAAGAAAATTAAGAGCCTGAAAGTTCCTGTACCAGATGGCTGCATCCTTTAGGACCATTTTTTAATGGCTTTGACATAAGGCCAACATGTCTGTATTCTCAGAAGCCACATAAATATTTAGATACTATTAAAGTACTTAATTATGTTTTGTAGTCATGCGCTTTCTGGTAAAATCCAGAAATAACCTTTCTGACTGCATTCTTTACATACCGTATTTGGCTTTAGTTTCATTAATTTCTCAGCAAGGTGCTTAACTAAAATTTCTTTCTGTCTTCATTTTTTCTTAGAGTATCTCTGAATTAATAACAACATGACTGCAAGCTTAGAGTGTGGACTGTTTTTTTCCACAAAAAAAATGAAATATAGTAATGATAATTTAATGTCAAGTTTAAGTGAGAAACGTGTTTTCCAAATAATTTCGATGTAGGACTTCATGCTGAGGGACATTGAACAATATTGAATTAAAAAAAGGAAAATTCATCAGCCAAATGAATGTTATATATATCTTTATGTTGTGTTGTAACAACATTCATAGCCATGTTAATACAAGGTCTCAAAACAAGCTACCATTCCCTAATAATGACTTTTCTCAACAGCTTCTGTGTAACAAGCTTGTAGCTTTTTGTTTAGTAAACTTCATTGATCTTTTAAAGGAACAGAGAGAACATGACCTGACTGCACAAGAAGATCTCTTTGGAAATTTCCCTAACTATAGGCCAGATCCTTTTTTATTTTTGCCATGGGTAGGGTAATAATAACAAAACTATTAAATGGCTGAAAATCTGTTGGTAGTCAGTTTGGCTTATCTGATGTTGTCTTCCAGTACCTTCTCATTTTTTGCCCACTTTTTAATTTCTATGTGCTTGAAGAAAAAAATATATAGGACTAGAGACGAAAGAGTAGGGATTCGATGTGTTACAAGTGAAAAAGGTGCTGTTGGCTCATTCCATGAGATTATCCAAATAATTTTTTTTTTTCACAGTTTAGTATTCTGGCCTACAAATGTTCTTGGAGGAACTGAAAAAAAATGCCTATGTGCAAGTATGGTGCGATGGCAGCTCAGCTGAGCTGGAACAGGAGGAATAGTCAGTCATGTTAAGAGTAGCCATGCAGAACCTTTTTGTTCCAGAAGGTACTGAGGAATGAGAATTGAGATAGTCTGGGTTTATTCTCCTGTGTTTCTCATCTCCCATATCATGAAAACAAATACTGCCTTATGTCTGCTGCAATTACAGAAGGTATGCATGGGTTAGGTCTGGATATTAGTCTTCATCTAACTCTCTTTGCAGAAAGTCAACTTCCAGTTATATTGTGATTGTCGGAAAAGACCTTAAATGATAATATGCAGTACCCATACAGCAGGGAATGAGTCACTTGTCTGTCATAGTAAACTGGAGTCATAACCTGGACTTTGTTAGAGGTTTCTGTGTTTGCCGAGGTTTTTGGTTTATTTGCACTAAATACATGCTTAGTTACACTAGGAAACAACTTTGTTTCTCCATAAGTGATAAGAGAATGAGTTTAATCATTTTCCTTACACCACATTTATTCCTGCATCAGCCCATTGACTTTGATGAAATTTTTCCCACTTTATTTTAATAGAGAGACAGATTAAAATCAAGGCATGAGAAGTGCATGTGTCTGAATAAAATTTGAAAGAAAAAGGTACGGTTTTATATTGCACACTGAAAAGGAGTTCTTTAAGTTTATTGTCAGTTGAAAAAACATCCTATTTATAACTGAGGTTAAGTAATTCACCAGGTTATGACTTGTAGATACCCAGCTAAGGAATCACTAATGTGTCAGCAGTGTATCCTCTAAGCCTTTATTTTTGTTAATTTTTTTAATGCCTTTGGCTATGAACTGGAAAGTAACAACAGCATTATAAGCCTTTCATGTATAATCAGTGCTTCCTGAATATGCTAGTAATAGAGATAATTTGATGCCATTTAACATACAAATATATCTCATGATATTTACCATTATTGAAAGAAAGCCTCACAAGGGTATCATTCTTCAAAAAACAGGTTTCAAGACAGTCTTACAAACTCTGTAAACAGAATTCTAGTCTCATGAACAAGTAATAAAAACATAGGTACTGTCTTCTTAGTGTATTTCATATTTAGAAACTAGAATTATTATGACTTCTCCCAGGTTTTTAACATGCTAATCATGAAATTCCAGGAAAGCCCTGGAGGAGAAAATGTTATTTCACACCTACTACCTCTTGCCTTGACAATGAGAAGTGACAGCATCTTTTTCAGTATAACATGGTCCTTTGGTTGCCGGTGGTTTAACAGTATGCTGTGCACGATCCATGCACAGGACTGTCTCCTTTGTGTCCCTGCTGAAGTCTGGGCAACAGCAGACACAGAAACAGTCACTGTATGAAGTTTGCTTTTCTGGCATTTTTCACAGAACAGTTTTTTGCATCATTTATCACGTATTTGTATGGGATATATGCTCAGGTCATTAAATATTTGCTACACAGCAGTAGAGCAGTCCAAGCTAAAGATTGTCTGGTATTCATTGACAAAAGGTAATTTCATAGGAAAATCTTAGAAATTAAAAGTCTAAACTCTTTGTGGAAATACCATTGTTGCAAAAAGTTTGACCAGAGGGTGAGGCTCATATTTGTTTGATTCAAGCTTAAATCTTGCATCAGGCTAGACATAAGACTACAGTATTCTATTATAAATCCACTTCCTAGTATTGCAGGTGAAGTGTGTGATGAGTTGATTTCAAGGGATCAGGGTGTTGACACAGCACCTAACTGTGCTGTGTGGTTTTCATTTTGACTAGAGAGAGCTAAGGAAACAAGAAGAGCAGGACACATGGAGAAGGATCGGAAAACAAACTTGTTCTCTCTGAGCAGCTTCAGACAGAAACAGAGACAGATGCTCTAAATTTAGAGATATTGTAAATTACTAATCTATAACATTCCTTACCAATTTGTTATTCCAGTACTGTTTTGGGGTTTGTAAACTGGAGTTCAGAATAGACTCCAGCTTAGAATAAGAAAAACATGTTAGCCACATGGATATTGAAAGCAAGTGTTGATACATCCTGACAGGTTTTTTGGGTTTTTTTTTTATTTAAGAATTAAAAGAAAGGAGAAGCAAGGAAATAAAAGAAGTAGTTTATTTTTGAATACACACAGTTGGGGAAGATAATGGCATTAGCTAAATGGCCCAAATGCCAAAATGATACAAATACTAAATTTCCGAAGAATTATTAATTTCAGATTTACAATTAGTCATGAATGTATAAAAGTGGTTTAATTTGGGAGCATCCATAATCTTGGCTTCTGTGTAATTTAGTATTCAAGACCTGAAGCACAAAGTCTGCAAGCTGCTCTGCACAAGTAGGCTGCTGTGTCTTTGAAGAGCCACTTTGATGTCTGTGGAACAGATTACACTTTAAGTCTGGTAAATCTTGGAAATGTTAGGATTATCATAACCCTTCTCATTCAGAAGATCTAGAAATGGAAGCTAACACTTCTTTAAGCATGTTTTGTGAAAGTACTATGCAGTCTTAGGATGATTTACAGTCTGTGTAGAAATGTTAGTATCTGTTGTTATCACAAGGAAGAACATTGACTGCTCACCTGATTGGTCATTAGTCCTCAGGTAGTCCAAATAGTTTTCCTTTTTATGAGTCAAACCCTTTGGCCAACTGCTAGGGCATCTAAACACACTGCAGCAGTCTTTCTCAAGGCTGAACTCCAGTTCTTCCTAGCGAAGGAACTGAAATAGCATTCTTTAAATAACCATACGGAAAAATACTTGTTTGGTTGTTAGTGGTGGGGTTTTTTTTTAAAAAAAATTACCTATGAATTGTTATCAAGGGATAAGATCTCTTTTTTTCTTACTTGAATTGTATCAGGGCAGCAGCCCATACCAAAGTGCATTAGCATGCAAGAGAACATATATCGTTTACTGGCTTTTAGCTCTTAAGTCCAACAGGTCTTGAATTTCCCCTTTACTCCACTTAGGGAAAAGAAAAAAAAAAAACCAAAACCACAAAAAACCCACTTACTAATATTGTAGTACTGCCACAGAACAATACTCAAGTTCAGCTGCCGTCATTTCAACTTAAATGATTCTGACTTTTCCCAGAAGGAACTGAGGACACAAATAAGAGGTGTTCTAACCAGCGTGCCAAGAGATCCTTTCCTTCTGCCTAATGGGATCTTTTGAACTGGCACTGCACTGAAAAAAGATTCTTTGTTATGTTTTGTCATTGAAAAGATGAATATTTGATACTTCTGCTTTTATATTATGTTCATCTGAAACATAGACCCGCATAGTAACAAGGAGGGGCAGGCAGAAACCAAAACAAAAAAAAGGCAAGCCAGCAGAAAACATCCAGTCACATGCCAAATTTGTTTAGAGAGGAATTTGTTTATGTAAAGCCTGGATATTATAACAAAAGTGCTTAATGTACTTCTAGAAGAAGAATGTAGGGGTGTCAGTCATTTTTCTCTTCACCACAACAGCAACAAGATAAACTAGAGATAAAATCATAGAATAGTTTTGGTTGGAAGGAACCATTAAAGTTCCATTCTTTTAAAGATAAGATAGATAGAGATGGAATCCAGTTCCTCATACTACCCGTTCCTTTTTGGCCTGTTGATGACCTGTGCACCTCAATGGAGGACAGAATAGCCAAGCCTTCTCCTACTACAACAGGCTCTCTCTTTCCTCGCTTTGTCTGATGAGGTACTTTTAATTGCTTACATGCTGTTGCCAGAGGAAAGAGGATTTTTTAGGCCTATAGAATCTATGTCACTCATAACAAAACAGGTCCACCATATAAAGCAAAGCACAATCCCAAAACAGCCTTTACTACTTAATTCTTGTTCCTCTCCTGGTGTAACTTTGAGGTATTCTAGTTTTTAGACAATGCTTGGCACAGCCTGGAGGATGGTGGTATTCAAAGACTTGATAGTATGCAGATTCGATGAGCCACCTAGGGGAAAGAGATTTATAGGACTTGTAATATTTCTATGGTGTTTTTTGATTTTTTTTTTACAATGACCATAGGCAAAGATGTATTTGTTGGTTCTACACATCATTTTTAATAATCTGTGTTTTGTTCTGTTTAGTCAAATTTGTATTTCAATATGAGTAGGTTTACTTACAAAAAGCTAATCAATAACCTCTGGACCTTATCTATGAGAAAATATCAATTTTTTTTAGTACAAAATATCTGATGGATTTATGAGGAGGTATATTCTATGGCGCTAGTGATATTTTTTCTGTAACAAATAGAAGCAATATAGTACCCTGGGAAACAGAATTTTATGCAACTTATATTTCCAGCTACTGAAAGGTAAGTATTTTCTGCAAGTGCGTAAAACTACAATTTTAAAACAGTGATTTTGAAGATAAAAACTGCTTTAACAGTAATATTCTGCTTTTTATGTTTTTATTTTAACAACTTTGGATTTTACTACATGTTTTTACTGCATGTTAATATGTTTTCTGAGAAGACCTGTTGTCTTCATTCCACTCTTGACAAGGAAATCTACCAAATTTACTTCTTGCTTACTTTTATTTCATCATAGCATGTTTCAAGAGAATAAATTACTGTAGTGGAGTGCATTACTGTCTGGCTTTGATCTATAATTTTTCAATGTGCTTTCTATTGCAATACGTTGTAGTTGCTTTCAGTAGCCAAGCATTTCGGACTATGTTCTTAGGCTTACTTGGCAGCTGCTGCAAGGTAAATATTCATATTGCCTTGTTTTCCTTTCAGCCATATACCAGAGTAGATTTGTAAAGAAGAACCAGGTTGAAAAATTTTGAAATTGTTGTTTGAAGTGACTTGTCGTGAACTGTGTGCAATGTCCTAATACTTTGAATGCAGCTTTCATCTATCTAAACCACTTTATTTCTGAATAATGTAGCAGGATACTCCAGCAAATACCTTTACCCAGAGTAATGACTGTCTCACCCCTTTTAGACCTTTTCGTATAGCACAAATGCAAACAGAGGATAATTAGCTTTTCCTAATTTCTATTAATTGTCCTAGAGGCATCATTAGGAAGAGGAAGGTCTATGAGCTTTGGAGGAAGGGGCAGGTATCCTGGGTGGAATATAGGGAGGAAGTGAGAACGTGCAGGGAAAAAGTCAGGAGGGCTAAGGCCCAACTAGAAATGCAATTGGCCAAGACTGTAAAAGACAACAAAAAGTCTTTCTACAAATACATCAACAGTAAAAGGTGGTCTAGGGAGAATCTCCAGTCCCTAGTAGATGCAGAGGGAACAAGAGTAACAGGGGACGAAGACAAGGCTGAAGTGCTCAATGCCTACTTTGCCTCAGTCTTTAATAGTAAGGAAAATTGTTTCCTCTGTGCACAACCCCAGGGATTGGAAGAGAAGTATGAGATTCCCAAGGTCCAAGAGGAGGTGGTTAGAGACTTGCTTGCCCAGCTAGACGCCCACAAGTCTATGGGGCCGGATGGAGTCCACCCAAGAGTTTTGAGGGAACTGGCGGATGTGCTGGCCAAACCCCTTTCCATCATCTTCCAACAGTCGTGGATGACTGGGGAGGTTCCGCTGGACTGGAGGCTGGCTGATGTCGTGCCCATCTATAAGACGGGGCGCAGGGAGGATCCGGGGAACTACAGGCCTGTCAGCCTGACCTCGGTACCGGGGAAAGTCATGGAGGGGGTGTTCTTGAGTGCTATCAAGAAGCACTTGCAAGAGAACCGGGTGATCAGGCCCAGTCAACACGGGTTCATGAAAGGCAGGTCTTGCCAGAGTAATCTGATCACCTTCTATGACCGAGTGACTAAACTCTTGGACGAGGGAAAGGCTGTGGATGTATCTTCCTGGACTTCAGTAAAGCCTTTGATACAGTTTCTCACAGCATTCTGCTTCGGAAACTGTCGGCCTCTGGCCTGGACAGGCGCACACTCTCCTGGGTGGAAAACTGGTTGGATGGCCGGGCCCAGAGAGTGGTGGGAAATGGAGTTAAATCCAGCTGGAGGCCAGTGACAAGTGGGTTTCCCCAGGGCTCAGTCCTGGGTCTAGTCCTGTTTAATGTCTTTATCAAAGACCTGGACGAAGGCATCGAGTCCTCCCTTAGCAAGTTTGCAGATGACACCAAGCTGGGTGGAAGTGTGGATCTGCTGGAGGGTCGGGAGGCTCTGCAAAGGGACCTGAACAGGCTGGACTGCTGGGCTGAGACCAACAGCATGAGGTTTAACAAGGCCAAATGCCGGGTCTTGCACTTGGGACACAACAACCCTAAGCAGAACTACAGACTAGGAGAAGCCTGGCTGGAAAGCTGCCAGGAGGAGAGGGACCTGGGTGTGTTGGTTGACAGCGACTGAACATGATCCAGCAGTGGCCCAGGTGGCCAAGAAGGCCAATGGCATCTTGGCTTGGATCAGAAACGGCGTGACCAGCAGGTCCAGGGAGGTTATTCTCCCCCTGTACTCGGCACTGGTGAGACCGCACCTCGAGTACTGTGTTCAGTTCTGGGCCCCTCACCACAAGAAGGATGTTGTGGCTCTGGAGCGAGTCCAGAGAAGAGCAACAAAGCTGGTGAAGGGGCTGGAGAACAAGTCTTACGAGAAGCAGCTGAGAGAGCTGGGGTTGTTTAGCCTGGAGAAGAGGAGGCTGAGAGGAGACCTCATGGCTCTCTACAACTACCTGAAAGGAGATTGTAGAGAGGAGGGAGCTGGCCTCTTCTCCCAAGTGACAGGGGACAGGACGAGAGGGAATGGCCTCAAGCTCTGCCAGGGGAGATTTAGGCTTGAGATAAGGAAAAAATTCTTCATGGAAAGGGTCTTAGGCATTGGAACAGTCTGCCTAGGGAGGTGGTTGACTTGCCTTCCCTGGAGCTGTTTAAGGTTAGGGTGGATGAGGTACTTAGGGGCATGTTTTAGTGATTGATGGGAATGGTTGGACTCAACGATCCAGTGGGTCTCTTCCAACCTAGTGATTCTGTGATTCTGTGATTCTATACATCTTAAATGCTCAAGCTAAGGAAGACTAGCAGGAGTTATTTACAGCAATTTCTGACTTCGTTACTTGCAATCAGGAATACTACTGAGGCTAAACTGATATGTCACTAGAACACAATGAAGGGCTGAAAAGTGTCTACATACTTCTAAAAATAATAGCTTTAAATTACAAATCAAGAAAAAAATAGCAGGTAAGTAACAAGTGGTAAATTGTAACAGGCTGTACAGAAATGAAAAAGTAAATCCTACTGACTGAATGAAGATCAAATAAAAATGAATGAGGTTGAAAAAGGAAGAACTAATCAGAAGTTTATGAGAAATAGTAAATGTGGTTTAAAGATTGCAGGTATAAAAAATAAAGTGAGGCAGGAAATAGAAGGAAAGGATAGAAGCAATACTACAAGGAAATAAAATCCTATGAACTTTTTTAAGAAATTGGTTTGGTGACTATAATCAAGCAATGGAGATGATTCACAAGCTACTTCTGTTGACAATATTGAACAGGAATAACACCATCAAATTAATGGAGTTACTTTGGACTTGCACAAGAGTGATGCAAGTATCATTTGGATTTATACCAATTTGGCTGTTTTCTTTATAAGTTGTATAACAGCTCCTGACATAGAGGTCTCGAGCACCACTGGTGTGATCCAGCTTTTTGGAATACTTTTGCTATTAACTTCCCTGGGAGATTTATTAGGCCCTAAACCTACAGGGGTGCCAAGTGTTATGCAAATATTGCTTTTATCATTCAGGATATTCAGCACTGCTGTGCATTATGTACTCCTCTTTGCTCGTAATGAGGCAGCATAATCAGGGGAAACGCTGCCAGTGTCCTGGCTGTGGGGCTTTTACAAAACAACAGTTTCTGCCTTCAGCTCTGATGAGGAGAAGCCAAATTTAGGGTGAGGATAATGTTCTAGCCCCACAATGGCAACTAACTGCAGATGTGGTTGTCTTGTGGTAGGCCTGAATCAGCTTAGTAAAATGTATTTTCAGAAAATTAGCTTGAGGTCAAGATCAAAACAATTAAATGACAATAGTTAACCCATTGTGATCCTGGTCCATGGCATGGGTCTCTGGGCAGTACAGAGGCATGCACAGGGCTATTGGCAATAATTTGAGTTTGGGGATGAATCAGTAGCTGTTAAAAAGAAAAAAAATTAGCCTGTCCTTTTAGGAAAAAAGAAATGGAAGGTTCCAGTGGCAAACACACAATTACAACACACACAAAATAATGAGTGACTCTTTTAATGAGGCCCACAAATAGAGGGCAAAAAACCCAGAATTCCGTAATGAGCTTCTGTTTTGTTGTTAATAACTTCATTTGCGAAAAATACATTAAATTTCAGACTGCACTGTTATATCCTGTTTATCAGTCCCTCAGTTTTTCAAGATCAGGCACTAACAATCTATCACTGCACCCACAATAGCTCTTTTATATTTCCTGTCCCTGAATAATGAGATTTCTCTAATCACCTGTTGTGCTTACCTACTGTGTTCTTTGTTGTGGGCGTAAATTACTGGATAACTGCAGCAAACAATAAAAAAAAAACAAAAACAAAAAAACCATTTATAAGTTAAAGCTTGGGTCTGGAGTCAGGAAATGGTCTGCATTCTGTATTTGGGGAAAGAGAGAAAGAAATTAAATGAAGTTAATTGTATGATCACATTTGGAAATAAGTTGACGTAGAAGGACAGAAAGACGTAGGAGGTTGGTGGTGATTTTGCTCTGCTATGTGGTTCTTGTTAGTTATTGTGGGTCAGCAAAATAAGCTGCATTCAGACCCCTGGAGTTTTACACTAGAACACAAAAATGCATTCAGTCCCACAAAGTGTACACTGTTACACTTAGGGCTTTATACTTCTATATGCTCATTTTCTGTATGTGTCCTGGAGGAAGATTTTATGGTGAATCTGAAGAGAGTATTTTTAGGTACCTTCTATATTATAGGGATGGCATGTGAGAAGGAGCAGCTGTTCTCATTAGAAGGGAAGCTTTACTTCTCAGTAGTATTCCACAAAACATTTTTGTGTCAGCAGCTGTTGATTCGTTGAAAGTGGAAGGCTTCGTAGATGTATAGTACTTCTGTTTTGATTAGAAGCTATTTTATTTCCAATATCAGAAACTCAAATGTGTTGTGACAAACATCACTGACTTTTCTTTTAAAATCATCTTTAATTTTCAGATTTTTTTTTTGTAGAAAGAAATCCATTGAGAACTACCATCTGAAATTCTAACTGCAGTAATTACTATAAATAATTGCTGAGAATTGAACAATTTAAAATACAGTTGTGAATTGTATATTTGAAAGCATTAACACCCCCAGTCTCTCTTGAATTATACTATTTCTGTATTTTGTATTTTGTTTAAAAACTATAATAAAAAATCTAGCAATTCCATCCATAACTTTAGAGTTTAAACTAGCTGTCTACATCTGAATTATTTTTTCTATTAATATATTTATTTCCTGTGTTCAAACAATGGAATGGCTTGATCAGACTTCCACATAATCTTATAGTATCATAGTACCATAATGGTTTGTTTTAAAGTACAGTAAATTCAATCTACTCTTATCTCAGACTTAAATGAGAAATAGAATCATCATTCTTTCATCTCTTTAGCTTGAAGGCTTCTGTTGTTTTACAGAGCAAGTTTATTTTCCGTAATTTTTTTTTTGTCCATAAGAAACTGTACTTTCATGAAGTCTTCTGAGACGAAAGATATCCATGTCCAGGAAAGTGGCATTGATCTAGAATTTTATTTTGTATACTTCATATATTTTATACTTTATGTACTTTATATACATATGTGTGTGTGTATGTGTGAATAATACACATATTGTATTGGTATAGTGCTAGCACCATACATTGTTCTTACTCTAAAAAAGGTACAGTCTTCTGCCAGCATCCTGTTTGCAGATGGTACAAGTGAAGAATGTGGAAAAAGATCAGAAAGCATTGATGTACAGTGACAGAGGCTTATAACTTTAATTGTATCTATTAAACTGTAATCACCTTCATCCTTTTGTTCTTCTTTGCTTGATGAAAGAAGGCATTAATTTTCTTTAATAGATTTTATTTATTCAACATATATATTAATAATATTCACTATTTTCACCTCCTTTTTAGTAATTTTCTCCTTTTGTGTTTACACTCTGCCTAGTCCTGTGGTTTTAAAAATACATGCTGTATATGCAGATTCAGGATGCTGTTAAGTGCCAAAGAACAGCAATTGCATTTCAAAAATACACTATGGACACTGTATACATAATTAATCACATTAATATTACCTGGATGTAGTTAATAAAGCAAAGCTGCAGACACGTTCCCCCCCCCAAAATAGCAGATTGTTCAGGCACACCTTCCTTTTTTCTTTTTTCATACTAATTAAGCCAGAGCAAGAGACTAGCTATATTTTCAGGTCTGCCTAAGACATGCTGTTGAATTTCAGATGTATGTGGGATGTAGAACAGTAGGTCAATGACTTGGCCTTGAAACTATAAGTAATTATAGTGCATTTCAGTTCTGCAGATCAGAGATTTTGTTTTCCTTGCTATACCAGACAACAAACCAGTTATTACAGGAATATCTGCTTATGTTCAGAAGCTGAAACAGTACAATTATTTAGCTTCATATTCAAGAATCTATAGGTACTATTATTAAAATAACAGTTAAGGTCCCTCTTATGATGTACTAAACCCATCACATTCTCAGACACTCCATTTGTGAATATCTTTCATTTATAGCCTTCTCTGCCAGACTTTTACCTTTCTTATTCTTTTTCATTTGCTATTCCCAGGTCTTCATTTTCCTGTCTTACCCCATACCAGGCAGCAAACAGAAAGCACATACCCATCTTTGTTTAGGTTTGGATTACAAATAACACTAGAAAATAAAAATAAATCTAAAAGCACTGCCAAGAATACAGTTTGTTAGTGCAGTGTGGCGAGACTGAGAAAAGGTTCCAGCATGCACAAATTATTTAATTACTTACCTTTCATTAAACCAAATATTAAAGTATCCTTGGAGCTCAACTTAGAGTGCTTGTATGGCCACTGTGAAACAAAAGCTGGGGAAAGCTGCAGGGCAGTGAAGCCAGGTGGTTGCTTAAGGTCAGGTCTGAGCTAGACGGTTAAGTGTAATGCAATGTGCATGAAACAACAGTGACCATCAGAAGGTTTTATGTAATCCTATTCACCACTTTGGCTAAGTCCTTGTTTTAGGTATATTTGTGTCACATGCTGCTACATGCTCTCAGAGGTTCACACTCAGTTCTTGCCTGGTAGATATATTGTTTCATCTAGTTTTATATTGTATTTGGGGAAAGTTAAGGGAGAGAAGAAACCTCTTTTACAAGTAACAGTATCCTATATAATCTCTACTAGAGTCTTCGTATGTGCAGAAGTTTCAGAATTTATTCTATTACTGAACAAGCTTAAACAAATAAGGTAAAATTTGCATCTTTTCTTCTTTCTAGACACTTAGCAAAGATTACCAGAAGGGTTTGCATCATTAATCCACAGAGTTTATATGTTACTGCCAGCTGCATTTTCCAAAATAAACAGAATCACTTCTTTATTGTAGCTGACAGCTGTAATGCCCTTATTATTTCATAACTTCCACTGCAGGGACACATATCTTCATCACCTAATTACTATTCTGAGTGCAACCAGTACAGTTATCTTCCTGTAAATTCAGAAAGAAAATTATGAAAACCAGCAATACTGTCGTATCTCCTTAGGTGACATGTCTTTTTTGATGGTCACAGAGCTTTCATGGTGATAGATTTAAATATCTGTATGGCCAAAAAAAAAAAAAAGCATGAAATGAATGCAGTAACATGGCCTAATTATAACAATGGAAACTTACAGAATATTTTGTTTTATTCTCTTTAGCTGCAGGGTTTGATATAATAGAAAAGCTCATTGTAGAAAAAGTTCACATAGGAAGGAGTGTTCAGTACCTGCACATTTGTTAAAATGGTTATCTAGTGTGCTAATTGGCTTTGAAAGTGAATCCCTTGATTGGCTCCACATCCTATACTCACTTTGCTTTTTCTTACTGAGAAGGTTTGATGGGCATGCGCTGGATTACATTCCCAAAGACATCAGAACAGAATCTGTACTCAGTGGACATCCTAATAGTTACTGAAGTGCCTGAACCAACAAGTGGTAACTTGGGCACAGTCAAATCGTTTGGAGGGAAGTGCATTTGATCAGCAGCCAGCAAACTCACCCGCCTCACCACCCTCCCACCCAGAAGGCAGCACATCTCTGTATACCTCAGAACAGGATTATGTTTAGTTTCAATGGTCTACCCAGTTTTGAGAACAAAACAGATATGCAGTATATGTTCCTGGGGAAAGTTGTGCATGTCAAGTCCTGTTAAGAGCAGCTGAGGGAGCTGGGATTGTTCAGCCTGGAGAACAGGATAAAAAGTTGTAGTGAGGTGGGTACTGGTCTCTTCGTCCAAGTAACAAGTGATAGTATGAGCCGAAATGGCCTCAAATTGCACTAGGGGAGATTTAGATTGGATATTAGAAAAAAAGTTCTTTACCAAAAAAGTGGTGAAACTTTGGAACAGACTGTCTGTAGAAGTGGTCGAGTCTCCTTCCCTGGAATTGTTGAAAAAGTGTGTATATGTGGTACTTCAAGACATGGTTTAGTAGGCATGGTGATGTTGGCTAACAGTTGGATTAGATAATCTTAAAGGTCTTTTCTAACCTTAATGATTCCATGACTATGTGATTCTATGATCAAATAAAAAAATTCCATAGACTTCATATAGTGTAGATACAGAGGCCTGAGCATTGCATGCTTTGAAATTCTGATCTGCTCACATTGTGCCAGACTGCTTTCTGATTAAGACACAGCCAGTGCTGACTGCTTCATATGGTATATTTTCAGACATATTTTGCAATTTGGAATATTGCTTGAAAACAGAAAGTATTCCTCAGAATATACATTCTGAAACTTGATGGAGGTGAATTTGTTTATGGTTTTTATAACCATATGTATTTTTGTTTATATGTAGGCCTGTATTTATGGGATTTTATGGGATGCACTTGGTACTTAGGTGACTTTTCAAATTTTTTTAAAATTAATTATAAATTCTGCATGGTTTGTGTTTTGGATACCTATCTTGGGATATTAAATGCTGCCCATTTCTTCAATAGCATTGACAACTCTTGTAAAAAATGTGACAAAAGAAGGTATTTAAGAGTGTATGTCTGAGAACAGAAGTAACTAGACATCGATTAATACATTTTGAAGTGTAATATAATATATTTAGGCTTCATATTGGTTTAAGACATTTCATTTTGATGAAGATAGGAGGTTATCATGAAATGTAATTAGAGTTTTAGAATCTGTAAGTGGCAACTTTTTAATTGATTTGCTTTCAAAATTTACTTAGGATGAAAAAAGATAAATTCACCAGTGCTGACATTAATAATCACCAAGCAACCAGTGCCTGAATACATCCAATATAGGGCAAACAGGGAAAACAAAACACTTTCATTTCCACATATATGAAATGCATATGAGTATGTAAGTATGGATCTAAATATATGTGTCAGTGTGTGTGTGTGAATGCACATAGACACACATCCTAGTACTTCCAAACTGCTAACCTCAAAAGTTGTGGAACATAAGAAAGAGAGATTGATAGCTGAAACTGAGATTTTATGTGTGGATAAAAACTAAGAATATGTCTTTGAAAGTGAAAATTCCACAGTAAGTGGGGTTTGGTTTTAAACCATTTTGCTTTGATGATAGAATGGAAGCAACAACTGGAAATGTAACTGTTGAGTGATGTAAGAATATGTGAACCTTCTTAGTCCGTAAGGAAATGGAGGAGGGAAGCCATTGCCTGTCTAGTGGAGGCTAAACCACTTAAGACTGCTTATTTTAAAGGGCACCCTTCAAGCTGTGCTGCTGAGTTGACTGCTTGCATGGATTTTGTGTCCATGGAAAACAGAAAGTGTCAAGAGAGAAGATGCTGTGTGTCTGACTTGTTTTCTGATTAGGAAGTACAGACAATTAGAAAACTGTGGAAACCATGAATATTTTGAAGAAGGATTTAGGAAGAGCTAACAATCAAAAGCTCAATGTAGATTAAGTCGAATAAGAAATGTAGATCCTTGTACTAAACATATAATGGTCAGGGAAGTGGAGCCCACTAGAAGTTAGTGGAGAAGCCTGCAGCAGCCCAGCAGATTTTTGACAGAAATCACAGAAGCTCTATCAGGAGATCTGCAAAGCAGAGTAATTTCTCTCAAGAAATCTAAATATTTTGTTAACTGAGACATTCCAAGTGGACATAGTCCTAAAAATCTACTGATCATCTTTAAAAACAAAGGACAGGTGACTGGAAATAATAATGTATTCCTGCCTCGACTGTTATATTACTGTCATCCCTGAAAGTATAATTGAACAAAACTTCTCAACAGAGAGAGAGTTTAGCCTAAATGCTTTGTACAGAAAGCCTCAGTTTAAGTTCTTGTTCTTTCCTTTTTTATAAACCTCACCCACTCCAGAGATTGGAACAGATGCAGAAACACAGGTTAGTTCACATTGAGTGTAAGCAAGTAGCAAATAGGTGTATAAACTTGGCTGACATGAATGACAGTCGAAATAAAAGGAACATGTGCAAGGAGTGCCTAGGTAATTTTTGCCAGCTCAGTTGTGTATGCAAAGAGAAAAGATGTTGTGGAAAGTTGTGTGGATAGGGATTAGAGCATCTTCATTAAAGGCATTTATCACCTATCTCCCTGTCTGTATAGGAAGCATCATTGCTGTAAGCTGATTTTGGATGCCAGAGCTGGTGTGTTTCTGGTATCATCAGCTGATTATTTGAGGGAATATATGTTTTGCTTTGATGAAACAGTATCTCAACTGATGACAGCTCGTGACAAATCCTCGTGACAGTTTGTGCATGGAAATTTTTTAACAAGTTGTAAAAATATTCAGAAGTGTGTTATATAACCATATTCCTCCTTTAATGACTTTTGATCCATTTTTTACTAGTAAAGATTTGAAATGACAGGAGTAGTTCATCTTTTTCCCAGCAGAGCCAGCTGGCATAGAAATGAACTCTCTGTAACCTATGAAAAAGATAAGAGTTTACTTTTATAGCTGTTTTCTGTTTCTGGTGGTATTTCATATTGTCAAACATCAGATGCTTAAAAAGTCTGTAACAGCAGGCTGAAGTACAGTGACCTACTGCAGCTTTCAAACAAATAAAGTAGCTCACACGGTAGGCTTCTAGAAATGGAAGAGATTATACTTTTTTAAGGCAGAAGGCAATTTATTATGACAAAAATTAATCTCTACAGACATTACTTTAGGGTTCTATTCTAACCCTCAAAGTAGGGACACATTTTTACAGTATTGTACCACTAGACTAAATCCAAAGCTTAATTCAGTCCTTCATCTTCACTCAGGATTAATGTTTTAGTCCAGTTCCAGAGTGGTATTCAAGTGAGAATTTTCTGCTGAGAATAATCTGATTTTCTTTTTGCAATTCTATCTCAAAAAATTTTTGGTTTTCAAAAATCAGCTGGTTCACTCCCTTAAATTACAAGACTAGAAAAAATTAAATTTAAATAAATGTTTGCACCTGGTTTACAAGAATATGTTGCATTTCTCTCCCACAACTACAAGCTACAGTTTGTTTAAGTATGTAGTGTCTCTTGATCCCAGAGTCTTTCAAAAGAAGCAGCAACTACCTCCATTGTAATGAAAACTGTGATACAATCATGAATTTATTTTTCTGAGATTTACATTCACCTGTAACTTTTCCCATCCAATTAATAGATGGACATTTAGAGTTCATGATATATGAATTTTCTAAAACCACTTAAACGGTCTTCCATTTAGAAAGTTAGCTGAACCTTCTACCTGCATAGTATGCAAATCATGCTGGAAAACAAGCACGATGAAATGACATCTCTTGGTTTCTAGAAACTTTAACTTCCCTTTGAAATTGTGTGGGATACAAGTTAATTATTCTTTTTTTACCTTAGGTAAAACAAATTTGCTACCTCACTGAAATCTGAAAGTACATCATACATATTTCTTAAAAGAACTGCAAAGATCATCTGTATTCGTGCTTATACTTTACATCTTTACACAGGTGTATCTTCAATATGATTTATGGTTCTGCTTCTCAGTAGTGGCTCAGTTTTGGAGAAACAGATTTGAACTTGGACAGTATTCTGATCATTCTGTAAATCAGAAAAATAGTAAAGCTTTTTTTTTTCTGAAAAAATATTTTAACTCTGCTGGGAATAACTACTTTCTCAGTCTCCTTCTGAAGTTTAGTTGTACTTCTGGGCTTCTTTTACTGTCCCTAGACCAAATCTCTATTGACTTCCTGTTTTCTGGGTTGTTTGTTCTTTGGTACCAGCTGGAGATTTCATCTTTGTAACAAGTTTTATTCTCATGAAAGGGAATAGGTATTAATTTTATTTCTTTAGAGAGAGCTTTTAAAATAAGCTGTATTTCATGTGGCAATACAGCAAATTGAATAAAAATATGCCTTCTGTTTCAGGTAGGAATGATTGTCCACCCCTTCCTATCAATGATAAAACCAAATACTTGAGCTACATAATATCCATTATATAGCATATGAGTAAAGTATTATTTCTCCCTAATACCTTGCATGGCTAGCACCCTGAACTCATATGTCAATACATTTGCAACTGTTTAGCTGTAAATTTTGTCATACCTTTTGTTTTAGTGAGTGTTAACACCTTCTTGAACTCCCACAGTTATCAGTATGTTTACTTCAGTATTAGGTTGTTTTTTTAAAAAAATTCATTACATTATATTCATTGCAGAGTAATTGCATTTATATTTACAATTAATGCACATTACACAAAAGAATAAATAGAGTTGAGTTTTTCCATGGACATTTCCCATTTAAATTATGGAAGAAAATGTCCCTGAATATATAAGTCATCTTTCTTATGTCACTTCTTTCTGTGCAATTTGAAATATTATGAATCTTTGCGATTTTTTGAAGACATCTTTCTTTCTTTGTCACCATTTCATTTATGTCAAGCAGATGTTTCTCACAGTAAGACTTCAGCCAGACTTTGTAACAGTTATCATTCATTACAGTTATAACTATCTTATAAGATAGCTGAAGGAAACTATGTTTATTTCAGGCTTATGATTTTGTGTTTAGAGACTGAAATTATTCTCCCGTGTCATGATACTGTATCTTATCTCTTGGTGGGTATTCCTGTTCTCTCACGTTAAAGAGTAAATTGTTTTACATTGGAGTAAGTAACTATTTTTATGTTTTTTCCTTGACAAACATTAGTGAGCTGTGAACTGATTTGCATGTAGTAATGGTAACTGTCTGGTCTATGTGCTTTTACAACAAGGAGTGCTTTACAAAGCAGTGCTTGCAGATGATTCTGAATGGTACCTAGTACATCTTTTTTTAGCTTTCATATCACAAAAATTGGTTTTGTAAACTCTACAAATTGCTGTTCTTGACAAGGATTGATGGCTAACCATTACCATCATGGTGTGTGGCATTATTTATACCCAGCAGCTGAGTTCCTTTTCTCAGGTTGTCCTCTGCTGTCAAGCAAAGTGTTGCAGTCTTCAGTAAAGAATCACGTAATATTTTATGGCGTTATACAGTTTAAAGAAATATGCTATATAAAAGTGTAAAGTTTGACAAAGAATGGGTTTACAATTTTTGCTCTCCTTCTCACCATTAACTGCTTGTGGAAAGTAGCAATAGTTGAGCATTCAGTATTTTGTTGAAAAGATTATGGCATATGTGTGGCTTTTAATAGAAGAGTTGCAGATTCACTGATAGTGTTATTCAGTATGTACTAAGGCCATCATAGTCTCTAAAAAAAGCATCAGTGTTATAATGGAGCAAATATATCGCCATTTTATTTGAGTTTTGCTGTGCATATTTTTTCTGAGTTTGAAGAAGTAGGGAGAGTCCTTAATTAAAATTCTGAATTTGAGTATGCATGGGTCTCATTCTAATTTTATTCTTTTTGTTGTATTTTTATTTCTCTTAAGCAAGTGTGTTTTCCAAAGAGAGAGTGGACAGTTCACTCAAAGACTTACTTGATTTAAGAATGTTCTGAAGAAATTAAAGATATGAGGAGAAATAAAAAGGAAAATATCCTACAAACTTAGTATCCTCATAATCATTTAAATAATTTATCTGCTCTCTTCCATCCATGATGTTATGCAAAAGGAGGAAATATGTATCTGTGTATACACGTATACATAATTTAAGCTACATCACTTCAAAGCAAGGGACACCTAAAACAGGAAAATGAAAAGTGTTCATGACTTCTGGCAGTTTTGGGTAGCAGCATGTGAGTACATCCTTTGCTGGTACACTTTTACGAATCCTTGTAAATTGAGGGGACTATTGTTGATGTAAACGTGATGTTTCTCTTGTTCTGCACAGTTTTACAGGCACTAAGTCATAAATAAAAGTACTAACATTTTTAGTGAGTTTCACTAATTTTGTTATACAAATTAATGTCTTGTTTTCAGCAGAATTATTGCTCACTTGTACCTGAACTTGCTCATTTCTCTGACTGATTTTTGTCTTCCTTTTTTTTCTTTTTTTTTTTTACTGCCCATTTTCTGTAGAGGTGTATTGTTTTATTTCTGTGATGTGATACAGTGACAATTAAAAATTTACACTTGTGACTGACAGTAGAATTTGGGCCAAGGTTATGAGTCAAAAGAGCACTTAATGCAGATATTCCCTGAGCATGGAAATAAATGCTGTTGTTAGAGGACAGCATCTGCGTTATTAGTCCCAAATTGCAGGTCGGGTCACTTTGCTTCAGACTGAAAAAGCCAACATGAATTTTCAGACAAATGAAAACCACACAGGTAAGGGTGCACACTTCAGTCAAAGCAGGATTTCAGTTTCTGGAAATATAATGGAAAACTAGGTGTGCATTCTGCTTGTTAGTCAATTTAAAACGTACAAATGGAAACAATATTTTGTCTTTTCATCTTTCTTTTCCTTTTTGATATTGCTGAGCACTGAATCTAGCAGAACAGTCCCCTTTCATTTTAAATGGAGTATCCATATGGATTTGCATAATAAATGTCCCTACTCCAGATAATCTTTAATGTATTAATTCAATTAAAGGTATAGGAATAAGGTTCTCAGAGCTTTTAAGTTAATAATAGTTGTTCTTTCACAACTAAATGCCCAAGCCCTATGAAGTAATAAACAAGCATCTTATGCTACCCCAATAATTCAGCAAGTGCTGATAGTGAGAAATTTTGACTTAGATTCAGTTAGGAAGACAGATAATGTCTAGTCATTAGACAGGTGATGTCCTATGTCATTGCCGCTCTTCAGACAGATCTTCTTCTCCATGAGCTGGACTATCTTCAAGACAAAACTGTTAATACCAGGGATGCAGACATGTGACATTT
Source organism: Clamator glandarius (assembly GCA_033459285.1). Lineage (NCBI taxonomy): Eukaryota > Metazoa > Chordata > Aves > Cuculiformes > Cuculidae > Clamator > Clamator glandarius. Next base: position 1,050,504 of record JAUNZM010000023.1, read on the forward strand.
CTGTGTCATGAAGGCAGCTTAAACCTGACAGCTTAAAATTAAATAAAATTAATAATCCAGTAAACTAACCCACAACTAGAGATCAGACTTAATAAAGGCAGTTTTGTACATCAGTTAAGTATCTTAAGTGACGATTAGATGGGAATTCTCACAACAGACAATAATCTGAAGTCTATGGACCAGAAGGGAATTGAAAACATTTTGAGTACCCTGGCTACCAATAGGGTCCAAAATATATTATAATGTAGTACTACTGACATAAACAAGTGGATTTCTATACCTTTTCACATGGCAAACGACTGGCCACTTCTCAATTAAGAAAAAAACAAACCTTCAACCACATATAAAATAATGTACTTATTTTTTTAATAATTACCTATCTGCAGAAGTTTCTTTAAGGTGCATAGGTAAAAATTTTGCAAAACAAAACAGTACTGCAAAAATTATTTGTATTTTTAAAGACTGTACTATGCAATAGAGAACACTGATCTGTCTTGTAAGATGAAGCTTGAGATAGATAAAAAATGCACCTATATATATATATGTAACAATCTGAGAAATAATATTAAATTAAAGCTGGCCAAGGCCTAGGTCATTCTTCAGAACTGCTTCCAGTTATCTCACTGGGGACAGGATGCAATCCTGTATTTCTGTGTATTTGTTGAACTGTGATAAGGTAGGGTTCTTTAAGGGTGTTAATATGGAGCAATTGCAAGGATTGAACAGACATTGTGTTCTCTCTTTTATATCTCTTCCTGAAAGCCTTTTCAAATACTATTAGATAGGAAATCACAATAATGTGTTTTACATACTGGTAATAATGGAGAGATGTTTGAATTCTGAGTATATGAAGCAGCCCTGTGATGCATCTTTCAGACTTAACAGTTTTCTGTTGTTGAACTCCTTACTGCTAATTGGATAGAGTGTCTTCACTGAAGACCAGTTGACGGTTAAGCAAAATCTACTTGTGTAGCATTATTTAGGCAGGCTGAAGCTACTCACTGTTCCATTACTTGCCCTGTGTCCCAGGGAGTTTTGAAGCATATCTGGGCCATAGCATAGCATAGTTTTGAAGGAAAGCGTAGCTTGCTTTCTAACTGATTTTTTTTTTTCTCATTCTGCCGTCAAAATGAATTGTGAGAGGACTGTACAAAGTTACTTGGGATGTGGAGGGGACTGTCAGGGAGCACTGAGGGACGATGGCATCTTAAGTCCTTTAGCCTCCATCTCTGCCATGGAGTTGCTGGGTTACAAGTCCTAGTGAGTGACTCCTTCAGTGCACAATGTGAACATACAGCAGCTCTCAGCATAGAACATTGACTGGATATAAACTTAGCATTAGAATTAAATTGCTCAAAACACTTCAGTGGCATTAGTCAGTAGTGTTATACTTTATGCTGGGTTTGCCTATTATTGGTCTTTGTGTGACTGATATAAAGCCAGCATAAAAGCATGCTGCTGACCTGAATATTGTGCTCCATGTTTAGCAGAAATATAGCTGTGTGCCAAGATTTGATCTGGATCCACTCTGTGCTGTTTTGGTGATCTAAGAGTGCATAATTGTGGAGTACCTCATGATGTAACTGCAGACATGATTCTTTGCTTATGAACCTGGTGATAAGCTAATAGCCTGAATTGAAACCACCATTCAGCTTTATGTTGAAGCGAGTCTGGAGAGGTTAAATCCTGGGTAAATTCGTTTCCAAGAAGACATTGTAAAGCCTTCAAATAAAAGAAAGCACAAAATTATTTTTATTTAGTATTTATTACTGTCTTTTGCAAGTGAATAGCTGTCAGTGTGTCTAACAAGATAACATTTTATGGAGTAGATGTCTAGGGGAAGATGATTACACAGAAATGTGTTGTTAATTAAATATAAAATGGAATTAGCCAAAAGTTATCAAAAGATATAGAGGCTGTCATTCCTTTCTATACTTCGTTTTCAGTGATCTACCATACTTAGAGCATGCACATAACTTTTGGAAATTTTTCTACAAGAATCTTCTTTTTCCTTTAACCAACAGGGGATGTGTGTGATTCCAATCCATGCAAAAATGGTGGGATCTGTCTGTCAGGGCTGAATGATGACTTCTACTCATGCGAATGTCCTGAAGGCTTCACAGGCCCCAGTTGCTCTAGTGTTGTGGAGGTTGGTAAGTGCAGACTTTAAATGCTGGAGTAGTTACTTGAGTATCCTGTTAGTCTGTGGCTGGCCAACCACTGATGATGTCCCTAGTATTGTATGTGCTGTCATGGTCATTGCATTGTTCATTATTGATTTATTAACCATATCTCTATATCATAGATACCTGTATCAAAATTAACAGGCAGTTAAAATAGTATCTGGCAAGTGTGTCTGTAGAACATTATCACTCAGAAAAGTTCGGTGGTCTAATACATAAAGAGAAAAGATCATAGTCGTGACTTAAAATGACCAACATTTCTCAAATGTTGTACAGATATTTCTGTACATCCTACTGATCAATGCCTATTTAGGGCTTGGTTTCTAATACTTTTATGCCTAGGTCCAGAGTAAAGAATAATTACTTAAACAGGTGGAGTTGCAGAAACAGTCTATGAGAAATCAGAATAGAGCATAGTGGTTGCTTCTTTGAATTTCCAAACAACTACCGAGTTTAATTAGTCATAAAATGAGGGCATAAAGTGCAAGTCAAATGTACTGGAATTGAGTGATGTATGTTTGACACAAAATGAACATGATGCATGTGGTAGCTCCGAAACGTCCAGCAGGTCAGGCCATCATCTGAAGGAGATGTAAGTGAAAGGGAAAAGATGATGGAAACCTAATTATGTAGTAGGCTATCCCATCATTCTTAGTGAAACAGAAGATCTGCAAGTTCTTCAGACACTTAAATTGCCCTGAAGTAAGAATGAGTACATACAGAAGAGCAAAATAATAAATAGACACTACTGTTTAAATAAGTAGATTTTCTACCTCTTTCTTCCACAGAATTCTGGGAGACAAAATAGGAAGGTAAAAGATTCTGAAAAGAAGCACTGACTTACAGAAGAGATGACAGTGTCTCTTACTTTGTTCATACCTGGAAAATACACAAAGGTTCTATGGCAATACCCATTATCCAAAGCTTTTGTATGCCCTACCTGCTTTTCTCTTGCTGACAGCCAAAGTATTTGAAAGCTGTGCAGCCCTCCGACTATATGATCTCATATGTCCATGTTTGTGATTCATCAGTCTGTTACACTAACATACTTCATTTTGTTACAGCTGAATAGCGCTCACATGTTTTGCTTCTGCCAGTTGTACTGTAGGACAGCAGCCTCAGGCAGAAAGACAACACTAACAGCTTTGTTTCTACAGATGTCTTGTGGAAACTCAAAGCAGGGCTTAGCAGCTCTGTAACACTGCAACCATGCTAAATCTGTGTGGGTTTCATTTTTTGATTAATAAAAAGAGGCTACCCTGGCACAATCTGAATATAGTGTTCTGGAGTTTCAGTAATCCCTCTCTATCGTGCAGTAAGGCCAGCAGACATTTTTCTTTTCTGAAAATGTCGTCACCATTGTTCTAGGAGTAAAGTCTAGGTTTCCACAATGCAATTTTAAGACAATTTCTATTGAATTTGATTTCCCTGAAGATAAATTTTCTGCAGAAAAAGTCCTATAAGAGCATGACTTTGTTCTGACACCAGCTGCATATTTTCTGACTGCAAAATGTCATATCAGCTGGTTATTACCTAACATTTGAGTTACACAATAAGATGCTTGTTCCCCTGCTGCAGCTACACAAGAAGCAGGAAGACACTGCCTTGGAATCCTGTTTTCCATCCCTTTTCCTACCATTTCTATGTATGCTTAAAGGACCCTTTATCTTGCAGTCATTTATTATGCTACACTAAAATGACCTTGACATGAATTTACTGCAGGAAACTTTTGGATTTATCATGTGCCTGATTGGCAGGAAACTGCTCATGACTAGGAGGATGCCTACTGTCAGTCAGTTGGAGATATAAGCGTGTTGTGATACTTGCCACTGTAATTTACAATGAAATAGGGCTTTAAAAAATACACATATACTTAACTAAATTCTTCAAACACATCAACAAAATTTCGGTTTAGAAAACAGAGTAAAGCATTAGCAAATAGTGAGCTTGAGAGTACATGGTAGTTACAGTGCTTATGCAGGCAGAAAACTACATTTTTTGTCTACAATCTAGTGGGATTATCTACTGGACAACATTGGTTAAGTAAAGGACTTCTTAATATTACTGTATTAACTAGTATCTAAAGTGTTAACAGTGTTTGTCACATAAGTTATGCTACATATAGATTTAGAGACTAACAATTACTTCTGAAAACTTTAAAAATAATTTCCAAAATGATCTTTTACTTTTTAATAAAGGCTGTCTGAGGCTTATATTCCCCTACATGGAGTCATAAAAACCACTGAAAAAAATGTTTTTTCAAAACAATATTTTGATTTTTCCTATGAAAGTGATGATAAGTAGCTGTTAGTCAATTAGACTCCATTAATTCAAATACTGTAATGTTGAAAGGTGAGCCTGTAAGGAGCCCAGCAGTGCAGACTCCATGTGATCACTATTACCAAGGTGTTTATTAGCAGATGTAAGATTGGTCATGGAATGTTAACAAAGGTTTCTTTTCTTTGACTTTTTAATGAGTTATTGCCCATTTATCTTAATTCTTAGTATCTCAAAAAAGTTTCTTGACTACTTCCTGACACTGAGTTGGTTGAAAATTAGGCATATAGGTTGTCAGGAGGCACTGGGTAAGAAGAAAAAGGAAGGGGGACTGAGGGGGAAACAAAACAGAGAAGAGCCCACATCAGTCTGTCTTTTCTGGAAGTGGCTATACAGCACATTTTAAAAGCAGTTAATTGTTCTATGTGGTTGTCTTATTAGATACTCCACTATTAGACTTTATTCAGTCCTGTTAACAAGATAATGTTGATCTCTGGACACTAGCTGGAAAGTCACAAATATTCAATACTTCATTACACACTTAAGTGGGTAAACAAAAAAAGGCCATACAGATAGAAAGTTATACATTCATGTACAGGAAAAAAAAGATAGATTCATGCTAGTATATAAAGCTATGAAGATTAGGTACTTAATCAAAAGTCTTACCTCAGCTGATCAACAAAGGTTCGAGACAGTTTGGGTGCTGCATGAATGGTTCAAGAACTTAACAATATATCTGCTATTATTACCCTGTAAAAACTAAGATGTAAAATAACACTAAATGATCATACCACCTTATTTCGGTCTAAGAAGGTTCATTATTGCTGCTGTTTTCTAAATTTATCCATGTAAAATCCTGACTCATCTGCCATACCTTTGCATTATTCGAGTGCATCTGGAAGAAAATTTTTGTAAAATGTTTGTAATAGTAATTTATATATTGTAAATTACTAATCCTATTCTGATTCTGCTCTTTCTGTACTGGTAATCCTGCTTTATTTCCTATGTGTTCTTATACTAAATACTATACATAATCATGCTAAAATAGTTGATACTAGATGGTAGACCTATAATATCCCCCTGTTCATGTAGCCAGGTCATTCCAGTGTTCTGTGCATCCTAATAGATTCCAAATATCTGATAAACTACTGGAAAATAAGATCGAGACAAGCAGGAAAAAATATACTGTCGTTCTTTTCAGCACAGCACATCTTCCAGTGAAGTAGAAAAGGATTTAGCTAAACAGATAAAATTGAAAGGTAATTACATCAAGCTTCCAAAGAGCAGGATGTTTCCCAAAGATAACAAGGACACTATGGCCTGAGTTACCTCTTTAGCAGACTCCTATCTATATCTTTGGAAACATTAATATTAACCGGATTGAGAAAGATTCATATATAATTCACATTGCTGTTGAAATGCATTGTAGACAAGTTAACAGATGTTGAATCATTTAACTATCTCGGAAGTGGTTCTCAGAAGTCATGTGAATTACAGAAATATAATAAACTGCAGTTGTTACCTACAGTCAATAGAAGTCTTTAATACATCCTATTTCGGACAACTGTTAATGTGCATTATAATCAACGTGAGTAGCTCATGAACGAGAAGTAGATTAGTCATGGACACTGTGTAAGGGGAGCAATGATAGTGTGGCTATATGTATTGAAATAATAGGGAATTTTTTGAATAGAATTTTTTTTTTTTTTTAGTGTGTGAGTAGGGGAAACAAAGAGAAATATATGGCTGAAGGTAGACATTAAAGCAGCTAAGTTTAGCATGCCATATGACTATAAAAGTATGTACCGTAAGTGACTGTACTGTTCACCTTTGAAAAATGTGCGACTTAAAACTATGCAGGTTTGATCTTCTGAATCTGGAATTCAATAGCTGTCTGAGAAGATAAGCTAATGAACATGTTTAGTTTATGTGAGTAGAAAAATAAATTATATTCAATGACAGGGAAGTTAAAGGAGCCACAAGCACATCAAAGACGACTTGGAAACACTTTCTAAAGTTTCGTTCAAATAAGCTGCCAGTACCCCTTTCAGAAAGTGACTTTACCTTCTGTGTCAGCTCTCAATACTCACTGAGAGGAACTCAGTATTGAAAATGATGGTAAAAATTGCTATGTTTATTTTAGAAGAGTGGCAAGGTAGGTTAATGATCTTATACACAAGGGATGATCAGAGGCACAAGTTTCTCAGAGCCGCTTCTAGTTAGGTTTTGAATATTGCCAACGATGGAGACTTCACAGCTTCTCATGCCAATCTGTGCCAGTGTTTGATCATCTGCACAGTTGAAAAACAAGCAAACAAACAAAAACCTCAGATCCTCAAATATATTTCAGTGGCATTTTGCGAATTTAAATTTCTACTCACTGTCTTTTGTCCTGCCACTGTGTGCCACTCGGAAGGCTCTGACTCCATCATCTTAATTTCTATGAATTTTCTCTTTTCCATGCTTAATAGTGCCAGTGTTCTTCATATGCCCAGTCTTCTAGTGATTTTAGGGAAATAATAACATACCTTAGCCCACTGGCAGTGCTCTCCTTATTTCAATAGTTGACTCAGTACAGATGCCTAGGATTTGGGAAGTAGAGTGTGGACTCCCGATTTCAGCCTATACTATCACTGCTTTATGTACAGTGTCACCCAAATTAACTAAATTTACACCTATCATGACAGAATCTAGCTAAATTACTTTTTCACTGTGTTTCTTATTGACCACAAGGAGATTTTGTTACATGGCAGTGAGTTCTTCAGTAAGGTGCTTAGCTCCGGATACTAATGTATTATTTGGAAAAAATGCAAAGGAAAGGAGTCTCTGTTAGTTTAAATTTTTGCTGTTTCAATGGTTCTGTAGGTATAAAAGTGAAACAATAAAATGGTGAGTTGGACCCATGTTTATTTGAATGTGGAGGTTTCGTGGTCAGAGGTTAATCTCTTCAGGGAAAAGAGTGAGATGGAGGGGGAGAGGGTGGATAAGTTCTTTCCTGACTGGCTGTATCTATGATACCTGTTTGGATTTGTAGTTGATTTCTTTCCTAGCAAGGAAAAAGAGGAACTGCTAGTTTTCTTCAGCAACAGCTTATTGCTGCAGAAGTCTGAATAATCATGTCTAGGTTTCCAGTTTTGAGCAATGAAAGAAGTTGTTAAGTGGAGCCCTATCAACATGTTATCTGATTAAATAAAGCTTATTTTCTGTGAATCTGGTTTTTGTTTGTTTTCTTTTAGAGGGAAATATCTCCATGGTATTTGCTAAACTATCTAAAGTGCACTCTTGTATTACTTTATGATTAGAATTTGCAGTATAGACTACTAAATTACCTTTTAGTAAGGCTGTAGCGTTATATGTCGAGTATGTTAAGGACATTGGTCAGTGTTTTATGTTCTGAAGTCTACAGCCTATAGCTTCACTGTACTGTTACAGCAGGTTTTATGAGGAATTCATTATAGAACAGATTTCTAAACAGGAACTATCACATAATAAGGGCGCACAGTTCATTAGGCGACATTCTCAAAGGTTATGGAATTCTGTTGAAAGACAATCAATAGACATTAATAAAAAATTGTCAAATTAAGCCTTAATATTCAGTTTCTAGGTAGCCTGAAGACTGCATACAGCACAGAAATCTAAATTGAGTAGACTAAACTCTTCTAAGCAGAACAGCTTAAAAATGGCATTAAATGCAATGTGGAAAATGTTTTAAGTAATAATTGTACAAAGTCTGTGCCAAGATAGTCACATTTTGGTATTGATTGCCAGCAAATCTGTTGTGAAAATATGAGCACAAGTCTAAATCAGTGAGAATGCTAAAATACCGGATATTCATAGAATTAGAGCATCATAGAATACCAGGTTGGAAGGGACTTCAAAGATCATCCAATCACACTTGCCTTGGCAAAAGAACAGTCTAGAAAAAGATGGCCCAGCATCTCAACACCCTTGTATGGATAATATCAGGGTCAATAATTTTTTATGGAGTTATGTGGTTTTACCACATCATGTAGCCTGAATCCTACCTTACTCTTTCTAGCTTCAGAGGTAAAAAATGAAGCTTATGTCCAAGTGAATCCCTCGTACAGGCTTTTGCAGATTTCAGAATTGCCAGTGGAATCAGTGTAGTGCATCATTCAAAATGAAGATTCATGGATAACTGGAGAACTTGTGCCTCAAATTAATAGTCCAATGTTATAGATATATCCAGAGAGGAGTAGCTGAAAATATTAATTTTTAACCTCACTGATTACTTTTTTTGACATAGGAAATAATATATTGACTCTCCTAAATCAGGGTGCAATGACAGTTCTCAAGCAGATGTTCAGCTCAAGTAATATGTTTGAAATATTAATTGAGCCACCAGAATTTATCAGAGAATATCATGCCTTAATAATTTTGGTCATTAACATTATAACATAAATATGATTGAATTATTTTTAATCATTATTTTATAGCATCATCAAATGGAGAAATCTGTACACCTGTGATACAAAATGAAAAACTCCCAGTATCTCTAAATGAAACTATGAATGTGCTTCCTATAGTCAGCTTTTCACTTAAGTCCTCATTAACCATTCTGGGGCCAAACTGAAAAGAAAAAGGATGCCTGACTTTTTGGGCCACTAAAGAGCTGAAGTTTGAAAATCTATCCTGAATAACACCCAGTGCCGTATCAGTGTGGATGTACCTCTCCTCATGTGTGCCATTTTCCTGCTGCTGTGGGTGCATGTAAAGATGAGCAAGTGGCATATACTGTCTTTTCACACCTGAAACAACTAACCCAGATGATTTACTAGGTAAATAAAAGAAGAAGAGAGAAAACAGTACGGGTCCTTCAGCCTGGTTATTTATAGATGATATAAGCTGGTACAGCTCAGGCACGTCCAAGTAAATAGTGACATGCCTAGACAAAAACCTAACCTTGCCTTGACATGAGGTAAGAAAGGTAAGGATTGTATCACTAAGCTCTCTATAAACCAGCTGTAGCTGGGATATAGAGCAACATCACTTCAATGCATTCACAGTCCAGATTACCCAATGTCTCATTAACTGAAACTGTAGGGTTATTGAGTAAAGGTGTTTCTGTGAGAACTGAAAGGGCTTTTTTTCTTCCAGTTATATTGATTGATAATTTTCATAGAATTCAGTCATGAACTTTGATATTTCAAATTCTGATTCCTGTTTTGTTAGATAATCTTAAATATTCCCCTCTTTTTTATATTCCTTGCAATAAATCCTGTATTTATTCAGTGGACTAGTAGAAAAAGTTTTCAACCATAAACTTTTTAGGAAGTTCCTATAAATTCAGCTTTGTTTGAAAACAAAAAAACAAACTCAAAACCAACCCAACACAACAAGGAAAACAAATCAGGAATTAAAATATTCAATTATTTCCCTCATCCAGGTAAAATGGGATTCTGTGGGTACTCCTTTGCTGAGAAACGTGAAATAAAAATCTCATTTAGTGTGTGTACCAGCACAATTCTTCTATGTTCAGGGTTGTACCCACTTTCACCAATAATTTGCAGGTTTTGGCATACATAAGGACAAGGTAAACTTGTTGAAGATAATACCAGCTATAAATGTTCCAGTTTAAAATCTTAACAAGTTAATTTAGTATTCCAGAACTGCACAAAAAAAAGGGTAAGAGAGTAGAGTAGATAGATTATTCTGCCGTGTTTTAAACACTTAAGAGGACTTTGCAACTGGAATAGAGTGCTGAACAGCACAGATCATCTTGCACCCTTAAGCAAAAGACTTAACAGAGATTATAAATAAAAATGGAGTGAGCATACAAAGGCACCAGATCCCACAGAGTTACAGAGTGAAAAGAAGTTTCTTGACTGCTAATAGCAACCTCTCCCAGTAAGACAGATCAAATTTATTCAGAGAAACATCTGGGCTCTCTTCTGCCTCTGAGCGCAAGAATACTTGTTATTGGAGAAAGACAAAAGATTTATGAACTATTGCATGTCTTCCTAGTATCAAAAATATTTAGTAATTCATTAGTTTAAATATAATTAAATATACATGGGAAGACAAAGGTAAGCAAATATGATTCCAAATCATAATGAATTTTGCTCTGCTTAATGAGCCATTTATTTTTAAATAGTTTTGCCAGAAATGTCTGGAAAATAACTTAAAGCAGAAAGAAAGAAACAGTATTGCCCATCTGTTTCTGTGTTTCAATATTCAGCTTTCAATTTTCATTCCTTTTACTCTGGAACTGTACTGCATTTAGAACTTGCATTAACCTGAACACCATCAGGTTTTCTATGCGATCATTTTGCCTAAGAAGTCTAAAATCTTCTAATCCGAATCTCCCAGGATGTCAGAATTATCATCTCATTAAAGACCAATTTGCCTTTTCAGCTAAAGGATCAGATTCCTCCTGGCATTTTATTTTAGTAAGTTGTTCCCATGCTGTTGAGTCACATCCTTATGAAAAAAAAAAAAGAAAATCCAGGAGCACACTAAGCACACTATAAAACAGAAACAAAAACAGGGGTGGTACTTGAAGAACATTTATTTCTTAATTCTAAATTTTATGATAAATTAGGTCATCTATTCTCTTAAACCATCAAAACTACTTACTTTTCATTACACAAGAAACCAAAGGAACAAGAAAGTGAATCTATAAAGCTACCACCCTGTTTCTAGCAAAACAGGAGAGTAAGTAATCCCTGAGTTGTATTGATGATTCTTAATGAGTGTTGCATTTTAAAAGTATAAGAAGTTCTACTACTTTTCATTTCTTAGGAGTCAGCCAAGAACGTAAGTATCTCTCATTTAATATTTGGCAAAGACAATGGCATACTGCTAGTAATTTAAAATAAACTATGTATCTTTTACATGGCTCTAAACACAAAAATACAAAAACATTAGGGGAAAAAGAATATGGACAGGAACAAGTCTGTGCTGCAGCTGGCAAACATCTGGCAAGCATAACATGAGACTCTGCAGGAAACAGCACTTAGTTCTATCCAGTGCTTGCATGGCCTCACAGAAAATACAGATCTCCAGATTCTTCTTCAACAGCCAGAAATAAACAACACTAAGAAACAAAGTCAACATAATACAGAACTTCACTACAAACAGCCTAGGAACAATGTCAGCAAGTCTTGCAGGCACCTTCAGAGGTATTAATGCATCTGGAATGTGCATGAAGTTGTGTACCAGCATATTTATTCCGTTAGATCAAAGTGGCTGAATTATTTGTAGGCTTCTTTTTTCCAGGCAACATTAGAGCAACTATTGAAAAACAAGTTTCCTCTGGCTGTTATCATGGAATTTTGTGTGCTGCCTATTTTACTGGCAGATCTGGCAAAATATAATTGGCTTGCTCTACCTATTTTTTTGAAACCACTTTGAAACATATCAGGACACAGACACATCACACTACTAGGGAAATTACTCTTATATTTTTGTGTTCCTTCTTCTTTCTTTTCTTCACTTCTGAAAGAACAAGAACGCAGTGGAAATGGACCTATAACTTAGGACATGTCTTTCTTCTAGTACACATAGTCGAGGCAGACCTGATCTGCAGTGTGCCAAGTCTTGTTTCTGGAGCACTACACCTTTAGTAGACACTATATTTGGAATTTTCATCTAAATAGCACCTGGGCTGACATTCCACACGTCACCATTTTGTAACAGTTCTCAATGACCTACATGCATGCATTTCTGAACATTTTTGGTATTCAAGGGTTGTCACTGGTGTTAGAGCTTTTAATAAAAACACCCTCTACTACTGAGTGCTTCATCCCTCCAATTGAAGACTAGGACGGGGGATGTCTTTTGCAGACCAGCCCATGCTCGCAAACCTTATTTATCTTTGCATGTTGTCATCATGAGCAGTATCTCTAGCAAAAAAAGGTTTAATTTGTTCTTTTAATTAAACTAAAATGCATAAAATCTCTGTCAGTATGTTCTACTGATCAAATGCTCTAGTGTGTGACTACAACTACTCATTCCTAGCGATTTTGTACTTTCAGGTAACAAATCTGAACAGCAAAAAAGAAGTGTGATATGATTTCCAGGATAGATTTTATTTGGCAGGATGTTTTTCACAAAGGTACTAAGCTTTCCACTAGTTACAAACATTGTGAATGGTCATCTCAAGATCAATGATACTAAGCAGACTTTTAAGATTAGTTATATATTTCAAAATGCTTTGTAAAATATATATTCTGATTAAATTCAAGTGTGGATTAACCAACTTTTTTCAATTGCCAAGAGCACCCTTGGCTGTACTAGACAGAGCATTGCAGGCAGGTCAAGGGAAGTGATTCTTCCCTCTCCTCAGCCCTGGTGAGACACATCTGCAGTACTACCAAGTTCCCCAGTACAAGAGAAACAAGGACATAGTGGACCAAATCCAACAAAGGGCCACAAAGATGCAGAAGGGACATTCATAGAAGGAGAGCCTCCACAAGATGGGACTGCACAGCCTTTCAAAGAGATGCCTCAGAGGAATCTTAACCACGTATATAAAAATACCTGTTGAGAGGGTGTAAAGAAGATGGAGCCAGACTCTTTTTAGTGGCATGCAGTGACAAGAGACAATGGATATAACTTAAAACACAGAACACTGACCGGTCATGCAACCAGAGCAGCAGCAAATGTTCCTTAACTACTTCCAAAAGTGAGAATCAGAATTCTGACTCAGCCACCTCAAGTGTGTATACTAATGCATACAGCCTGGGGAACAACAGGAGGAAATGGAGCTCTGTGTCCAGTCAGAAACTTATGGTACCATAGGAATAGCTGAAACATGTTGAGGCAACTCACATACTCGCATGGTTGAAGGACTGGTTCATATGATATAATGGACGGCTATAGTCCCACCAAATGCCTCTGGGTCAAGATCAGAGTGGGTTTGTTCAGCCTTGAGAAAAGAAGGCTTGTGGGAGACCTTATCACCACATTCTACTATTTAAAGAGTGGCTACAAAGAAGATGGATACTCCCTTTTTACAAGGAGCCAAATGGAAAAGATAACGGCTGAGTAGTACAAGCTACTCCTTGGGAGATTCTGATTAGACACAACAGGACAATTTTTCTCAATGAGCACAAACCCCCATTGGAATAATTATCACCTGGAAGTGGTGGATTTCACAACACTGGACACTTAGGATGGAGCTGAGTAGTGTGTTCTAGACTGTGTTTTTGCTGAGGCAAGTTGGATTGCATGATTTTGGAGGTCCCTTCAAACCTGGTAGTCTATGATGCTATAATTCTGTAATTCAAATATTGCATTTCAATTCATGTACACCTCTTTTTTTGCTATCCCTTTCTAAATCAGGGCATCTACACAAGCACAATGCAACATAAAAATATGTAACTGTCATCTGGGTAATGCACTTGTTATTCATTTTACCTACCAAAAAGAACATAAAAAGTAGCATGAGTTGCAGCTATTTATCCTGTGTATTGGCTGTCACTTAGGAAGATGGTGTTGGGAGCAGTGCATTTGTGCATGGATTCATAGCTTCTATTTCAGAGGGAAGGTCCAATATGCCTGTGAATGTCAAAGATCTTTCCTTAGATCATGTCTGCTCAACTGGTATTTCAAGATGAAGATGTCAGAAAAAAACTAGAGAGGGAATAATACCTGCTGCTGCGATAACTGCCTAAAGTTAAATATACTTAACAAGTTTTGTAGAATCTGCTGCGTTTTGTGGTGTAAATAGAAACAGGGCATAAATTAAGTTTCTCTTTTTCATGCGTATATCTGAATATCTAAGTGGATCGATGCCCATTCTTTGCACAGTGCTTCACTCTTCAAGTCAAGTGTCTGCAAAACTATTCAACTGCAGCATCAAATGCTCCTTCCTGTTGAGTTTTGCTGTGTGGGTGTCACCAGTGCTTTTCATCAGTATGTGGTAAACAGTCAAGTGTGGCAGATGGACACAGACAGGGACATGGTAATTCCAGAGACAGTGTGCCATGAGATGCAATGAATAGTAAGTGACAAGGAAGAGCATAACTGAGGAGAAGTTAATACATTATTAGAAATGTATTAGAAAAGAAAAAGAGATTTTGTATGTTCTGTTCTTCTCCAACATGATGTAACGTGAGCATCCATTATGAAAAGTTTATTTCCTAGTTTATTAGTCAGTTGCAATGACTAAAGGTTTAGGAAGAGTGAAGAGCTCAGTTCCAAGATGTTTATGCACAAGCTAATGATTTGCATTTAATTAAGGTGAAAATTAGATTCTCAGTGAGGTCCTACAGTGAGTACAGACATCAGTATTTTGGGGCTCACTGGAATGTAGTTGTCTAAGTATTAAGTGTTGTTTAAATCTATCAAATAGTCAAACCGCTTTATTTTTAGATATTCAAACCCACCTTCTGTGTTTAGTTCTGCACTCAGAAAACATGTTCTCATGGCAGAGGAGTTCTTCTATTACAGTAACTAGCTTTCTGCTGTTAGGACAGTATGAACCAATAACATTTTACTGTTGCAAAGAGAGTTGGCATCATTAAGAGTGGTTCTTAGCTATAGAGATATGCCTGAGCAAAGGTCCTGAGAAGTTGTTTCAGCCATGTGCTCTCAAAATATCCTATCCAGTTCTGAATATGTCAAAGCAAATTTGAATTGGCGGTAGTTTAAATGAAAGGCATTCTTGAAGATATTTTGGGTTTCTCCATATGTAAGTAATGTGGAGGCAGTAAAGGCTGTGAAAAAATATGAAGACAGAAGCATGCCAATGTATTTCAGAACAGATTCTTTTTGGAAGAGAGAGAAGCATGTCTTAATTAAAAATTCTTATTGCTTTCCTCTCCTCCTTAGGCAGGTCAACTTTTTAATCATCAGTTATATTATTCATTAGGAGCAGTCTAATGAGGGTAGAATTTGGTCCTGTAAGATTAATTGTTGCGGATAGGAAAACTGCTTTGTCGGTGTCATTTGATTTATCAAAAAATATGACTGATTGGGCTACAATTTATAAGAACTATAATGGTCATAAAATAAAATATTTAATTTCAGTTTCTACTTTTTTTGGCATGAAATAAGAAACATCTGCAGGAGTCATTAGCTCGTAGCTGAACAATACATTAGCCTAAGTCAGCAACAAAAGTAAGCAGTGAATTAACTTTGTCCTCACTAGTGGTGTCATTGGGATCAGTCTTAGTTATATTAAAACAACAGACTCTGAGCAATGTAGCGTAAACAAGGTAATTAAATAAATCAATCTGAGTCTAGGTTGTGGATACTTCCAAAACATCAGTATATTCATCATTTGCTGTCTCAGGACAGACAAAGGGATATGAGCACTTCCAAGGAATCTGTAATCCAAAATTAAATATATTAATTATGTTTCAAGTACTGCAACTGAATATATGAATACCCAAAGACCATGAAATAAAAGGTTTCCTAAAATAAGGAATGTGAATATTGAACTAGCAGGCTATGAATCTTAACATTGTTTAGTACTGGTATGTGCTAAGCATTTCTTTCATGCATCATACAGTTAAATACAGAAAGAATTAAATTACACAGTTCTTGTCTGGCCTTGCTGAAATCAAACTAATAGCAATACTTTTAGAGAAATATCTGACTCTTGTTTAGGAAAAAAAATATGAAAACTACAGTAATCTGGTTAATCAGAATTGAACTAAAGGGCGCATTTTTATATAATTTCATTTGCCCGTTATATTAATTTCATACTTTGTCTGTAACAGTTTCCCAAGAGCTGTGTTCATTCAAAAATGGTCCATAGTACCTCCACTGTTTGGCTTGGCAGCCCTAATTCACAGGGTTGTTTGTTGCATACCTTTTACTTTGCTTTGCTCGTATTTTTGTCTACATCAAGTGTATAGGGCAGATTGTTATGTGAGACATGTAACGTTGCTTAATGTCTTTGGCCTGACCAAGAAGAAAGCTATATTTTCTGTGCTGAAGTCACTTAGCTTGATGGGATAGGTCATCTGAGTTGGTTAAGTGGGAAAGGAGATGGGACTTGCGGGTGTGACCTGACAAATCTAGTTTGCTTCTACCTTTACAGTCTTCACTACTGTATTTAGATAGGAAAGAGACAATGTGGCTTTATAAACACAGAATTTTTTTCATGTCATTACCCAATGTGTGGCATATGAAACACAGTGGCAACAGTCTGTCTAGTGAGAACTGGAGCAGCAAAGAAAATGTGATTAATAGAAAACCAGAGTGCAGTATGTAAAACATAACATCAATGGCCTACCTGGAGAGAACAAGGTGATGAAGGGAGCATAATTGTAAGGAATCAAAACAGCCTAACAGCTGAATAGTAGCAAAAGAGAGGGGGAGTGAACTGATTCTGCAGTTAAACTGGAACTTCAGGAAAATTAAATTTTGCTCATTAGTAAGCTGCATGTGTAATCTGTAATATGTCATCTTTAGGACTACTCATTGCACTCTTTGCAAATACAAAAAGTATAAAAGAACTTTACATGGAAAAGTAGAAAAAGATACTCAGTTTATGGGATTGTACTGTAAGGGAAATCTTGCAATGCTGTTTGTGTAACTACATTTATGAAGGAAGTGGTGTGTTTAGTAACTGGTGATTTGAGCATTTTTGAGAGATCTTAAGCACATTCACGGTATTTATTTTTTTAAAAACATATATGCACTGTAAATTTTTGAACTAGTGTTTAGGATTTGTTATTCACAAGCCTGCAGCTTGAATAGAACTGGATTTCTGACCTATGTTAGGACCAGCACCAACCATTTTGAATTCTGTAAATCAGTGTGTCACCACAAATTAGTTACACCCAAATATTGCTACATGAAGTCCAAAGAGTTAGACTAAAGCTTTGCATTTCTCTGGAAGCTTATAAATGTGATGTACACAGAAAGAAGTATGGATTTTAGAATAGGGAATCCGATGAGGTGAGAGAAGCCCAGACGATCTAGTTGGCAGTGTCCACTGTAAAAGTAGCTGGAAAATTCTGCTGTTTTGGTTATGCATATTTTAGCATAATTTTTTTTCCTGATGATTTGGTACAATATACAGTTACACCTTTATCTAGAAACTTCATGTTCGGATGTGAGTATTTCCAGTTTACTGAACTTTGTCATCCCTGTCAGCACAATGTGTTTAAGAAAAGAAAAAGCTTACCACCATCACATTGATTTTCTATATGTGAGTAGTACTCATGTCCTTCTGTATGTAGGTTTACATCACCCAAGTAATAGAACAGTCTAAATCCTAATTCTGTTGCTTCTTGTTCTGGTTACATTTCTGAGGTGTTAATATCCTCTTTCTTTGATAATTTCAAAGTCTTTGCTGAAATGTAGACACAAGAACTGGATATCTTAATCCAAATTTATTTTAATAGGGTTATGAAAAGCAGCAAACTAATTTTATAGGATTCTTTTAAGACTTGTTATGTTTTTGTATCCAGCAATCTCATTTACTGCAATATTTACGCCTGATACTAAAAGGAAGTGGGTGAGATGATGGAAGATAGACTGCATGACACACAGCAAAATAACTCTTTAATCACGGGGTATATACAGATTGCTGAAGAGAAAGCTGTGGAACAAGAAAAGATATTCATTTGCTGTGCAGTCACACAGCACGTTCACTGTCATGTAGGAAACGGGATATTGCAAGCTGTACTTAGGACTGTGCACAGTACAGTATCGGCATCAGTCCTAGCTTGAGGAAGGAGAAGACTGCAGATATGCACATTCAAACAAAGTGTAAGGTAGTGTAATCCAATGTGATGGAGCACTCAGAGAAAAGCTGAGTTCAGAATTAGTTTCCCATATGCCAGTAGTAATATTAAGGAATGAAAGGCTGAGCAGTATGAAAACCCATAGTATTTTGAAATACACCAGAACTGACCAGTAGCTTTGTGTCTAGGATAAACTCAGGGTTCTGCTTTTACCCTGAACAACTGCAGTAGTTATTTTTAAATATATATATATATATATATATATGTCAGTACTGGCTGCTATTCAATATGATGCGCCCAGACAAAACTGAATGAGAAGTGATAATCTGGATTGTTCTGACCATCTTCAACATAGTTTTGGAAAGTGTCCCTGTACATGGATTCATTGTAGATCCAGATGCACTCTTGGTTAACATTACACCAGGTACAACTGACGTTATAGTGCTGGCATTCTTACTGAGAAGATAAAGGTAAAGCAACCTACAATAATGACAGGAGGTGGTGGCAACCTATAAATATAATTTTATTGCAGTGTAGCAGCATATAACAGGCTCATCCTTGCAAGAGCTGATGTGGACCACAGGACATGGGTGGCATATCCTTTTGAAAGAATTCTGAGAACTTTACTCACCTCAAGTTTGGTGTAGGACAGCTGGGAGAATTTTGATGTTATCAACAACCTGAAGAATAGCGTCCCTCGCATCATAGGTTGTAATCATAGAATCGTGTTTGTTTTGGTTTGGAAGAACCCTTAAAGATCATTCAGTTCCACCACCCCTGCCATAAGCAGGGACACCTTCCACTAGATCAGGTTGCTTGAAGCCTCATACAACCCAGCCTTGAATACCTCCAGGGGTGGGGAATCCATGACTTCTCTGAACAACCTTTTCCAGTGCCACACCACACTCACAGTAAAAAATTTCTTCCTAATGTCTAATATAAATCCTAATATTTAATCTAAGTGTCCCAGAGAGGGAAGAGCACCTTCATCAGCCTGCTAGTCAATCTTCTTCTAATGCAGCCCAGGACATGGATTTCTGGTTTGCAAGTGCACATTACCAGCTCATGTTGAGCTTCTCCTCCACCAGCACCCACAAGTCCTTCTCTTCAGGGTCTCAAACCATTTGGAAACAAATCCCCAAATCATAGTAATAATCCAAATGAATAGGGACACTTATTCAGGGAATATTGTACTTAAAGAGGTACACAAAATATAGAAAAAATAAGACAGGGAATTTTGTTGGAAGTATAAAATTTTGACTTGGAATTTTTCCATCAGGATTTTTTTTAAAAGTAAATTGGACTTATTGTTTTTAAAAATCCAACATATCTCTTGTCATTATGCAGTGCAGAATGAACAATACAGAAAACAAAGTAGCCTCTAATGGCTTCAAGATGACTAAGAAAGGCAAAAGGACTTTTAGAAGATAAAGAAGAGGAAACATGAGTAGAAAACATTTTGGTTTTCATATTTTTTTACTAATTTTCATTTTTCTACTAATTCATTTTTTATGTATCACGTGGATTTACCCTTAAGTTCTTTCTTCCTTAGTGTTCTTATGAAACAAACAACATCTGCCATTCCTTAGATTTTACCAAGTGAATCAGTCCACCAGAGTGACTATCACTTTTTAAATTGCCTGACAAATCAGGCAAAAGACTAACTGAAGGAAAAGAAAGCTCATTAAATAATGTTGTCCTCTCCCCTGAAGCACAGAAGCTTCTGCCAATATTAAGGAAGGGAGAAAAAATACCAACTTTTCTGTGACCTCATAGACCGCCTTGATGCACAGCAGCCAATCACAGACGTTCAACTAACTACTGATCTTCCCTAGACTTGTGAAACCGCACGTGAAGGCTGAAGATTTTTGCACTAGAATATGCAATGAGCTTCTCATTCATTGAGTTGTGCACTAGTCATGGCAGAATGGTGGCAAAATTTACATGATCGCTTTCTGCTGGGAAAGCTTGACCTAATTACAGAGGAATTAATTACCATGGAGTTCTAAGCCTGGATTTGTCCTGGCTAGACCAAACTCCAGTTATTTCATTGGAATTTCTATCTTCATTATATAGATCTGAATTGTCCTTTAGCATTGTGAAGGCCCATTGAAGAATTCTTAAATTGCATGATAGTGCAATAAGACAAGAACAACCAGTGAAAGTTAATATAAATGTGTATTTGATTGATTTATTCCAGGTCACCAGGGGACAATAAACTCAGTCAGTCACTTTTGCATTTATGAAGTGGATGCCTTTTAAAGACCTTTGAGTGGTGCGAAGAATCAGTTAGAACATTTGTAATTGAAGGAAATTCCGTAAAATAATGGATGTTTTGCTTTAGTCATTGACTGCAGATGGCAATTAGAATTTTTTTTTGCATATATTCTTTGTCATTTTGTCCTTTTAATGAAGAGTCACTAGGTTAAAACATGGAAGTAGAAGGATTTGTTCATCAGATGACCATTCCATGTCTACTATTTTTATATCTATTTCTTGAATGCATTTTGTATTTAGTCATAACAATCTTTGAGGTAGAAAGCTCTTGCAGAGTGCTTCACATAGTAATTAATATAGGCTTTAAAATACATGGATTAAATATTGTAGCAATTTTTCTTAAGGGGATTATATTCTGTTCAGTGAAGTCTAGTAAACCGAAATAAAAAAGGTTTGGAGGTAAAAAAAGTTATCTCTTGTTTTTTTTAGTTAAGTCATTTCAAGTTTACTTTACTACCAGGTACTGGTATTAGCTAGTATTTCCTGTTAATATTAATAATGCTGTATGAAGTTGAACAACTGAAAGTGCAGTAAAATTGCATCTGTTACCATTTAGGCATTTAGACTGCCCATCTTTAAGCCTGAACATTTTCTTGCATTGAATATTAACTGGAAAATGCCATGGGGGCTGTGCTAATTATTCATGAATATGAGTTAAATTCAGAAGTAATTTATTTTTACTTTAAAAACTGACACACATATATCAAGTCTGTTACAGGCCACCCAGCAAAGGAGAGGCAGCTGACAAGCTCTTCAATAAACAGCTGGGGTTAATCTCTAGATCGATGCCTCTTGTTCTTCTGGGAGACTTCAGTCTTCCTGATATCTGCTGGAAGAACAATAGAGCAGAAAGGAAGCAGTCTAGGAGGTTCCTGGAGTGTCTGGAAGACAATTTCCTTGCACAGCTGGTGAATGGACCAACAAGGGAAGGTGCCCTCCTGGACCTGCTGTTGGTGAACAGAGAAGGCCTTGTGGGGGATGTGGCAGTAGGAGGACACCTAGGACTAAGCGATCACGAGATGATAGGGTTTTTTGTTCTAGGTGAAGTGAAGAGGGTGGTCAGCAGGACAGTAGCATTAAATTTCCAGAGGGCAGACTCTGGACTCTTCAGAAGGCTGGTTGGCAAAGTCTCATGTAGACAGTGCTTAAGGGCAAGGGAGCCCATGAGGGCTGGGAGCTCTTCAGAAAAAGAATCCTAGCAGCTCAGGAGAAAGCCATCCCCATCTTCCAGAAAAAAAGCTGGCATGGGAAAAAACCAGCTTGGTTGAACAGGGAGATCTTGAGTGATATCAAGAAGAAGAATGTTTATGGGCTCTGGAAGAGGGGACAGGCCTCTTGGGTGGACTACAGGAGGGAAATGAGATTTTGTAGATAAAAAATTAGAAGGGCTAAGGCTTGACTAGAAATCAGATTGGCAAAGTCAGTGAAAGATAACAAAAAATCTTTCTATAAATATATAAATAATAAAAGGAGGACTAGGGAGACCATACAGTCCCTATTGGACGCAGAAGGAGCAACAGTGACAGGGGATGAGGAAAAGGCTGAGGTACTTAATGCCTTCTTTGCCTCAGTCTTTAATTGTAAAGAAAGTTGTTCCTTTTCTGTACAAACCAGAGCTAGAGGAGCAAAATGAGGCTCCCATGGTCCAAGAGGAGGTGGTCAGAGTCCTGCTAGCCCAACTAGACACCCACAAGTCTATGGGGCCGGATGGGATTCACCCGAGGGTATTGAAGGAGCTGGTGGATGTGCTGGTTAAACCCCTTTCCATCATCTTCCAACAGTCCTGGAAGACTGGGGAAGTTCCACGGGACTGGAGGCTGGGGGATGTTGTGCCCATCTACAAGAAGGGTCGCAGGGAGGATCGGGGGAACTACAGGCCTGTCAGTCTGACCTCAGTGCCAGGGAAAGTCATGGAACAGGTGATCTTGAGTGCTATCATGAAGCACATGCAAGAGAACCAGCTGATCAGGCCCTGTCAACATGGGTTTACCAAAGGCAGGTCTTGCCAAACTAACCTGATCGCCTTCTACAACAAAGTGACTCGGCTGCTGGACAAGGGAGAGGCTGTGGATGTATCTTTCTGGACCTCAGTAAAGCCTTTGACACAGTTTCTCACAGCATTCTGCTTCGGAAACTGTCAGCCTCTGGCCTGGGCAGGCGCACACTCTCCTGGGTGGAAAACTGGCTGGCTGGCCGGGCCCAGAGAGTGGTGGGAAATGGAGTTAAATCCAGCTGGAGGCCAGTTACAAGTGGGGTTCCCCAGGGCTCAGTCCTGGGTCCAGCCCTGTTCAATGTCTTTATCAATGACCTGAATGAAGGCATCGAGTGCTCCCTTAGCTAGTTTGCAGACGACACTAAGCTGGGTGGAAGTGTGGATCTGCTGGAGGGTCGGGAGGCTCTGCAAAGGGACCTGAACAGGCTGGAGAGCTGGGCAGAGTCTAATGGCATGAGGTTTAACAAGGCCAAATGCTGGGTCCTGCACTTGGGGCACAACAACCCTGTGCAGCTACAGACTGGGAGAAGTCTGTCTAGAAAGCTGCCTGGAAGAGAAGGACCTGGGGGTGTTGGTTGACAGCAACTGAACATGAGCCAGCAGTGTGCCCAGGTGGCCAAGAAGGCCAATTGCATCTTGGCTTGTATCAGAAATGGCGTGACCAGCAGGTCCAGGGAGGTTATTCTCCCTCTGTACTCGGCACTGGTGAGACCGCTCCTTGAATCCTGTGTTC
Organism: Clamator glandarius; assembly: GCA_033459285.1. NCBI lineage: Eukaryota > Metazoa > Chordata > Aves > Cuculiformes > Cuculidae > Clamator > Clamator glandarius. Next base: position 1,073,634 of record JAUNZM010000023.1, read on the forward strand.
AGTTCTGGGCCCCTCACCACAAGAAGGATGTTGAGGCTCTGGAGCGAGTCCAGAGAAGAGCAACAAAGCTGGTGAAGGGGCTGGAGAACAAATCTTACGAGAAGCAGCTGAGAGAGCTGGGGTTGTTTAGCCTGGAGAAGAGGAGGCTGAGGGGAGACCTCACTGCTCTCTACAGCTACCTGAAAGGAGGTTGTGGAGAGGAGGGAGCTGGGCTCTTCTGCCATGTGACAGGTGACAGGACAAGAGGGAATGGCCTCAAGCTCCGCCAGGGGAGATTTAGGCTGGACATTAGGAAAAAAAATTTCACAGAAAGGGTCACTGGGCACTGGAACAGGCTGCCCAGGGAGGTGGTTGATTCACCTTTCCTGGAGATGTTTAAGGCACGGGTGGACGAGGTGCTAAAGGGCATGGTTTAGTGTTTGATAGGAATGGTTGGACTCGATGGTCCCATGGGTCTCTTCCAAGCTCGTTGTTCTATGATTCTATGATTCTATGATTCTATGATTCTATACATATATTTGACCTAAAAGCAGAAGATCTAACCTAAAATCATGGGAAAATAGTAATGAAAACATACTACAGAATTTAATTTTTATTTTTATGAGGCAATGTTTACTGATGTCTAATTTTGAACTTTTTAAAAAATATCCCAAATGTCTTAAAATTGTTTGGGTTCTATTTTGCCTCTTAAGAGGCTTGACGTTAAGATGAGGTGTTTACAGTACAGGCATGAAGGTTTTAGGTTGACCTAATTATAAAGATTTTCTTTTCTGCTTAATATATACTATTTTTTTTCCATTAGGTGAGAAAAATAATAAAACCAATAAAATTTTACCTGAAGAAAGCAATTAATGATGGAGAAGATAAGCTAGTAATTTCTTTTTCCTTAGTGTACTTAAAAGCAATGAAAATCAGTCGCGTTTCAGTCAAGATTGTCACAGTAGTTCCTCTGAGTTAAGTATGTGAGTATCTGCCTGTCTTTCTCCCAGATCTCCAGAAACATACTTAGAGCAGTTACATACTTTTACCCTGAATGTTACAGATGATGACTGTGGAAGCAATAGGATCTTTTACATCACTTTTGCTGTAATTTGTCCTTTACATGAAATGTACTTCAGTAATGATAATATCATAGAATCATAGAGTCATATAATAGTTTGGGTTGAAAGAGACCTTACGGATCATCTAGTTATAACTCTCTTGCCAAGAATATTGATACCTTCCACTACATCAGGTTGCTTATAGCCTCATCCAGCCTGGGACGAGCCAGGGTGAGCTTCAGCCCCAGACCTCCAGGGATGGGGCATCCACAGCTTCTCTGGACACCCCATTCTAGTACATCACCGTCTTCATAATAAAAAGTTTCCTTCTAATATCCTATCCAAGGCTTCTCTTTTTCAGCTAAAAGATATTACCCCTCATCCTGTCCCTGCATTGTCTTATACAGAGGCCCTCCCCAGCTTTCCTGAAGTCCCCCCCTTTGACTACTAGAAAGCTGCTGTAAGGTCTTTTTGGAGCCTTCTCTTGTCCAGGCTGAACAAGCCGCTTGCTCTCAGCCTGTTCTCATATGGGAAGTGTTACATGCCTCAGATCATCTTCATGTCCCTCCTATGATCTTGCCCTAACAGACCCATGTTTTTTCTGTGCTGAAGGAATATAGTAATCAACATGTCATAAAATGCATGTTGGATTGCTACGTAAAGAGATCAAAAGGTAGCAAATACTCAAAGAGAAAAAAGTTGAGTGACAATAGAAATGTATTTTGTTTCTCTTCAGTTGTATAGCCCTTCCTAATGTAAGAATACATGTCTTATCTTCAATGGCTCTGAGTTCCATACAGCTTTCTGTGTATATCCTGCATTTCTGTATGCCTTTTTTACAAAGAACAGAAGGCACTGCTGAATCCAGAAGCAAGGATCAAAGTAATGATTTACATTATCCTGAACTGAACTAACCAAGGAAAAAACATTTGCAACATCTCAGCTGCTGAGGAGAAGAGATTATAAGAAGCATAATCCTTGGTTTTCGGATGGGCTGCAGTGGTGTCCTCTGGGGATGTGAGTGTGTTCTAGACACTATCAAACTTCAGTTGGAAAGGAGTAATGCCAGGAGAGGTTTTGCCATCTGTTAGCAGCACCAAAGAGGGAAAATCAATAGGAATTAAGGACAGATTTTTAACACAGCTCACCAGAGTCCAATAGTCCTTATTTCTCATGATGGGAGGTGGTGGTTGGCATTGCCTTTGAATTCAACCACTGGAGATTGTGCTAAGCATCCTCTGAAAATGCGGGGCTCAGTTTCTGATGGAAGAAGATGTGTGGAAAATAAATATATCTGCTCTAAGAAATGTATGGAAAAGTAAGAGTGAAATTGGTTTTAGAAAATCAATGTACTGGGACTGAAAAATAATCTTAAATAAATACAGCTCAGAATAAGTGGGCCTGACTCCTACACTAATGAAAATTGAAAGATGTGGAGGAGCACCAGAGTGTTGTCTGACAACTGCAGTGAAAATACTTCTTACAGGGTTGAAGTCAGAGAGGCTGATTAACTTTTGAATTCTAGTGGCTTTGTTCATTAAGATAAAACTAAAATCGAGGTAAATTTTCTTCACTTGTTCATAAGAGAAAGGCTTGAGTACTCAAGTTCTAATTTTTTTCTGAAAAGTTAAGAGTAGTAGATACATGACACATTAAGGGGAAAAATGTGTAATTTTTAAGAAGAATAAAGAAACCTCATGCTATTTTTTTACCTCATATCACCATGTTCCCTCTTGCCTTCATTCACTGCATAAAGGAAAGCCACCTCACTGGCAGCAAGAGAGAAAAATATTTGCTTTTACTCCTATGTTTAAGCATGTTTCTCTTGACATTTCTGTTTGTTGAAATACAGTTGTCAGCAAAGAACTTCTCGGGCTCAGTAAAACTAGTCTAGATCACAGTAATCTGTTCAAATTGCCCCAGGTTTAAGATAAGCGGATTTGCCACTCATATTTTAGGGCAGAACCGTGTGCTAGGTTTTAAAAAGTCCAGGTTCAATGTGTCCTCTGGAGATTTCCTTAGATAAGCTGATATTTTCTACAAGTCATTTCCGATGCTTTTAACATAGACATATCATAGTAAATTCTTTAAGGTCTAGATGAGAGCAATGTTTTATTGAAGCTAGACATTATTTACAATTTTTGACAGATTATATCTTATGTATTTTTCAACATACATTTTTCAATATCAAACAATAGTAGGTCCAAATTTATTCAGGTTATTACTTCAGTTGTACTAAAGTTTATATTATAAAGCCAGTTTTAACTGGAAAGGTAATAGGATTTGCTTTTATTTCTGTCCAGTCAGAAAAGCTAGAAGTGAATATTAGTATGTCAGTCATTCCTTAAGCAATATTCCAGTCTCCATAACTTACCTGGGAAACCAAACTATTGTTTTATTCACTTGAAAACATCTGCTTTGCCTTTCGTACACCAGGACTCATGTCTTTTCTTTTCTATATCCATATGCATGCTATGTAGGTCTATCATGATGTATTTCCTGCCCCTAAAATTACTACAAATCAATTAAAAACATGTACCACACCAAAGTAGTAGGTCTCTCTGCACAGGACTTGTCTAATGCCACATCCTTCATTTTAACTACCATCTGCTCTTTTGAATTCTCCTCTGGGCATGTTATAAAGTTTACAGTTCACATTTTCTGTAGTGAAGATTGTGCAGTATGGAAATTATCTCAGCAAAGCAGTACACTGATCCTCAGTCATGCTGAATGGAGTACTGTAGATCTGGACTTAAAAAAAAGGTAGTTTCTTCTTCTGTAGGGCCTATGAACTAAGCAAGAGACTTGAACTGAGAACAGCATGTCTCTATTCCTATGTATTATTGTTTAATATGTTGTAGAGTATTAACTATGAAACAGGGGCTAGCAAATGATTTTCATAATATTTTGCTGCAATCTTAGGACTTTTCATATGATGATAAAATTATCGGTTGGTTTATACTGGTTCAGAAAGGATGGCAATACAATCTTTGTAACTGCCATATTAGAAAATATGCAAAAAGCCACAAAGTATTTGGGAAAGCACTGAAAATTGCTGGATACATATTTGTCTTGAAATGTTAGGGCTTGAAAGCTGTTTAGTTTTCCTGTGTGTTTATTGAACTTCCTAGTATGTATTTCAGTGAAGCAAGCTGGTCAATCTGGACAAAACTTGCATGCTGGTTAGGTTAACTGGGGTTAAAAATGTCACAATAGCCTCACAGTAATTTTGTACATTAAAGTTGCTGTCTGGTGTTATGTGACCATGTAAAGTTGGAGTTTCTTTGTCTTCACTGCTATTTTCTGCTCTGTTTTGAACATTGTTTAATGGTTTTTGAATCTTTCCTCATTCTGTTAGATGTTAGATGTTGGATATTGAATGTTGTCAAGTAGCATGGTCATAATTCTGTCTTCTGATTTCTGGTGAAAGATTTGGTGATGCTCAAACTCAGCCTTTGCTTATCTCAGTCACACTTTGTTTCAGCCTGAATTTCTGTACCTTTGAGAGTCTTGCACTCCTTCCTTGCTCAGAGAGCAAGGAAGCACAGAGGGCTTTCCCTGCTTTGCGTAAACTGTTCTCAAAAGCATATTAAATTACCCTCTCAGTTAGCCTCTGTTCTCTGCAGGTTGAGATGGAAGATGTTCTCAGACCATAGTATGAAGGAATGGTATATCTGGCATAGCACCCAGGTACCTTGGTGACTTGGGCTGGATCAAGCATTTGGGTACACATCTGCAGTGAGAGAGCTACTCCAGACCCCTGTATAAGTCCAAAACCAGACTCAAACTCATTGAGCATATGATTGGTCTTTTACTGTGGGCTGTGTGCTTTCTTTCCCACATATGGGAGAATACCCATAAAATAAAAATTCTCATCGTTGTCATTATTACTTTACTGATGTTACTTTGAAATTATCTGTTTACATAAGAAAACACACAAAACCACCGAGTGAAAATACTTTAAGCAAGTGGCTGAAATGTGAAAGTATGAAATCATTTGGCTCGGTAGGTGCCTTTCATGTATAACTATGAGGACATCCCGGATAGATTTTTGTTGCCTTAAATGTACCATGCTAGCAGGCAGCTACTTAACCATAACTGTATTTTACAGCCTTTTAAAGTATTTAATTTTCAGATTATGCATTTGGATGCTGGAGAAGGCTTTTTAAAAACTAAAGAAACAAAGTCTACTGTACAGTGATCTACAGTCTTAGTCACTTAACTAGTTGCACTTATTTTGGCACATAAAAATGCTAGATATTTTCTGATTACAATCTTTGCCCTTTTGGAACACACACATTTTTTCAAAACTGCATACAGTAGTGCATGTGGATGTAAAACCATGTGATATTTCAAGTCATGACAGACTGATCCTGGTTTCAGAATTAAAACTTTTCCAGTACTACGTTTGGCAGTACTTGAAACTTTGGCGAGAACTGCAGCTGACTAAGAACTGAATAATTGTTTTAAAACTAAGTATTTTTATGCTGTTTTCCTTAAGAACATCTTGCCAAATATTAGATATGGTGGGTGTTCCGTTGATTGCCTTATTTTACAGAGTTTTAAATGTGAAGGGACTAATCATAAAAAGTTATTTAATCTTGTCTTCTACAAAATATGGAACTTCACCTGAATAAATATTTTATTTCATAATTAAACATATTCTCATTCAGCACCAGGTTCTGATGCTTAGGATAAAAGTAAAGCTACTAAGAGTGAAGTAGCCACCTTTATTGACATTTCTAAGACTGTTATATTGAGACACTAATATTCTAGATTTTAATAATACATGAGCTTTTTCTCAGATAACCACTTTTTGTTAGAGATTTATTTCTTGAAATAAAATAACGAAGAGAAGAAAGAGTAAGTTTTTCATGTGCTTCAAGTGTTTAAGTGGATATAAACCTCTGAAAAGTGATAAGGTTTCCAGTATTAAGTTCCACAGGCATGTCTAGGATTTCTTAATTAATGACTCTGTTTCCATTTAACATCTCTCATCCATGCAGAGTTTTATCAGCTCATAGCAAGTTATCTCTGACATGACTAGTGAGTTGCCTGTTGTCTTCCTTCTTTGGTTTTTTTTTGGGGGGGGGAGGGCTGGGGTTTTTTGTTTGGTGTTTTTGGGGTTTTTTTTTTGTTGTTTTTGGTTTGGTTTTTTTCAGAAATAGCTGCAAACACGTAATAGCCAGTTGAAGCTAGAAGTAGACACTGATGTCCTCAAGGGCCTGTGAATGCTGAAGGATGTGCTGGCATCCCAATATTACAATTAAAATTAACACACAGTAACAGAGTAAACCAAACCTCACTGTAAAACTGCAAGATAAAAAGCTTCTACTCACACTAACAGATGAGTATTTAATTGACTGGCATAAATGGCATGTTTTCCAAAGTCACCAGATTCCTGCATCTTGAAAACAATCTGTTTTCCATAGTGTTTGCTCCTCCTCTTTGTAATTAGGTGTGACATTTATTTCAGTTGTAGCAGTGGCAACCAGCTGAGTAGGTTGTCAGCTATTCTGAAGTAGTGAGATAGCATTAATCATCTGAGCTGTGGCTGCAAGGTGTCTTTAGTACATTTAAGCTGACAATGTGAGACGGTGAGGTTTTGGTGCAAAGAGGAATAGGTGGAAAACAGGGCTTGCTTCAGCTCTCTACTTGTTGAGGGGTTGCCTTATCAGTCATCCCAGTACTGCACAGGGGGCCATGTTGAAGACCAGAGACTGAGCTGGTTTATAGAAAAACTATCTGAAGTTACCCCTGAATGGGGAGAGGGTGAAGAGACTAGCTTCTCTCCCTAGGGAATGACAGCAACCAGCATGCAGATAACAGGAGAAGGCAAAGCAGTGTGTGGCACATCAGAAAAAGGTGGCACAGCACTTTACACAGACAGGGCAAACAGGCAGGGTGTGCAGGGAGGGCCCAGGGATGATGCTGGACCTCGACTAGGAGGACCAGGGAACAATGGTGTCCACTTGGCAGAAAATTAATGCTGCTCCACATTTTGTGCCAGCAATAACTGATGCGGCTAATCACTGAGAGGTTGCACACTGACACCAAGGTGCTGGGCTGCAGGATGCACACCCCTCCTTCTTGCATTGGACACCAGGGGAGAAGTCACCTCTTGGAGCTGTGCTCAGATGAAGGAAGTCCTTTCCTTGGTGATGGAACTCCGGGAGGAGGTGAACAGGCTGAAGACCATCAGGGAGTGTGAGAGGGAGATTGAACACTGGAACACTCCATGATCCCTGTCTCAGGCCCAACAGGCCGGCATGCCTCATGTGTTAGAGGACTCCTCATCCTCTCTCCATTCATCTGTAGAGAGATATTTAGGGGATAGAAGAGAATGGCAACAGGCTCCTGCTTTGTAGAGGAATGTGTCTCCCTGTGTTAGGCTCAGCCTTCCAGGTTCCCTTGCACAATAGGTATGAAGCTCTGCAAGTGGAACCAAACCTCCGTGAGGATAATGTGACTCACAGCCTAGAAACATTTCCTAGATTAAGACATCCTAAGCCATCCCTCAAAATGGCTTCTGTTAAGAAGAAAAGACAGGTCATGGTCATAGAGGGCTCTCTTCTGAAAGGAACACAAGACTCGATATGTAGACCAGACCCATTACAAAGGGAAGTTTGCTGCCTACCTGGGGCCTCTGTCAGAGATGTAGAAAGAAAAAATCCATCTCTGGTCAGGCCCATGGATTACTATCCACTATTGATTTTCCAAGTGGGCAGTAATGAAATCTCAACAAGAAATCTGAGGGCAATTAAAAGGTACCTCAGGGCCTTAGGGTGAATGGTGAAGGGATTGAGTACCTAGTGTTCTCCTCTGTCATTCCTACTACATGATGAGGGAAGGAGTAGGAAGAGCCAGGAAATAAATACCCAGTTCCAAACCTGGTGCGAGGAGCAAAACTTTGGGTTTTCTGACCGTATGTTGACCTGCACAACAAGGGGGTTGCGGTCTAAGGATGGGGTACAGTTGTCCTCAAGGGGCAAAAGGATACTTACCAAGAAACTAGCGGGGCTCATCAGTAGAGCTTTAACCTAGATTTGAAGATGGTGGGGTCCAAAACCAGACTTGACAAGGAAAAGGCTGGGAATGGCACTCCAGTCTCAGAGGGATGGTACGCTACAGAAGCCCTTCAGTCTGCCACCTCAGAAGAAGTGGGGGATAGCACTTCAAATGGCAGCAAAGACATAGAGATTGATGTATTAGAAAATTTAGTGAGTGGTTATTTAGGAATTTAGACTCTTACCCTCAGGAACATAACAGGATCAACAGTCCAACTGAAGTGCATCTATACCAGTGCATGCAGCACAGGTAAAAAGCAGGGCAAAGCAGAATTTATTGTGAAGCAAGAAAACTGCAATATAATTGCCATTATGGAAATGTGGTAGGATGACTCATCTAACTGGAGTGCTGCTATGGTTGGCTATGAACTCTTCAGGCTGAACAGGCAAGAAAGCAGAGGTGGTAGGATAGCCCTCTATGTTAGAAAGTATTTTGACAGCTTTGAGCTTAATTATAGTGATGATAGAGTTGAGTGTCTACAGGTAAAAATCATCAGAGCACCCAATAAGGCAGATATCATAGTGACAGTCTGCTATAGACCACCCAGCCAGGAAGGAGAGGCTGATGAGTTATTCTACAAGTAACTGGAATAAGTCTCACAACCACTAGCTTTTGTCCTCAGAGGAGACTTCAGCTTTCCAAATGTCTGCTGGGAGTAGAATACGGCACAGCGAAAACAGTCTAGGAGGTTCCTGGAGTGTGTGGAAGACAATTTCCTGACAAAACCGGTGAGTGAGCTGACTAGAGAGAGTGCCCCACTGGACCTGCTATTTGTGAACAGAGAGAACCTTGTTGGAGATGTGAAGGTTGGGGGATGCCTGGGGCACAGGGATCATGAAACAATAGAATTTTTATTTCTAGGAGCTTTAAGGAGGGGGGTCAGCAGAACGGCCACATTGGACTTCCGAAGGGCAGACTTTGGACTGTTTAGAAGGCAGTTTGACAAAGTTCCATGGGTGGTAGTCCTAAAAGGCAAAAGAGCCCACCAGGGCTGGTTGCTTTTTAAGAAGGAAATCCTGGTGGCACAAGAGCAGCCCATCCCCTTATACTGGACAGTGAGCTGGCAGGGAAGAAAACTGGCTTGGCTGAGCAGGGAGCTCTGAGTGGATCTCAGAAAAAAAGAGGAAAGTATACGGTCTTTGGAAGAAGGTCCTGGCATCTCAAGAGGACTGCAAGGATCAAGTAACATCATAGAGAGATAAAATCAAAATCTAAAGCCCAACTAGAACTTAAATTGGCCAATTCTGTGAAAGATAACAAACATATTACTGCAAATATATTAAGAACAAAAGGAGGGCCAAAGAAAATCTCCATCCTACTAGGTGCAGAGGGAACAGTAGTGACAAAGGATGGGGATAAAGATGAGGTACTTAATGGTTTCTTTGCCTCAGTATTTAATAGTAAGGTGAGACATTCTCTGGGTGCTCAGCCTCCTGAGCCAGAAGACATGGAAGGGGAGCAGAACAAAGCACCAATGATCCAAGAGGAGATGGTTAGAGACCTCCTTGGACAATTAGACATTCACATGTCTATGGGGCTGGATGGGATCCACCCAAGGGTATTAAAGCTGCTGGAAGAGGTGCTTGCCAAACATCATCTACCAGCAGTTCTGGATGACTGTTGAAGTTCCACTTGACTGGAGGTTGTAAAGTATTAAACCCATTTGGAAGAAAGTTCAGAGGGAGGATCCAGGGAACTACAGGCCTGTCAGTCTGACCTTGATGCCAGGAAGGTCATAGAGCAGGACATCTTGAGTGTTGTCACACAGTAAGACAACTGGGTGATCAGGCCCAATCACAACTCATTTATGAAAGACAGATCCTGCCAAACAAACCAATCTCCTTGTATGACAAGGTGACCCACTTAATGGATGACTGTAAGGCTGTGCACATAGTTTACTTGAACTTCAGTAAAACCTTTGACATTGTTTCCTCACAGTATTAAGCTTGAGAAACTGGCTACCACTGGCCTGGACAGGCATACCCTCTGCTGGGTAAAAAATTGGCTGGCTATCCAGGTACAACGAGTGGTGGTAAATGGAGCTGAATCCAATTGGAGGCCAGATATAAGTGGTGTTCCCTAGGGCTCAGTGTTGGATCCAGTTCCATTTGAAGTCTTTATCAATGACCTGGATGAAGGGATTGAGTGCACCCTTAGTAAGGTTGCAGATGACACTAAACTGGGAGGAAACACCCATCTGCTTGAGGGTAGGGAGGATCTACAGAGGGATTTGAACCGGCTGGATCAATGGGATGAGACCAATGGCATGAGGTTTAACAGGGCCGAGTGCCGAGTTCTGCACTTTGGACACAACAGCTCTGTGCAGTGCCACAGGCTTGGAGAAAAGTAGCTAGAAAGCTGCCTGGCAGAGAAGGACCTGGGGTTGTTGGTTGACAGCTGGCTGAAAATGAATCAGCAATGTGCCCAAGTGGCCAAGAAGACCAATAGCATCTTGGCTCGTATCAGAAACAGTGCAGCCAGCAGGACTAGGGAAGTTATTCTTCCACTGTACTCAGCATTGCTGAAGCTGCACCTCGAATCCTGTATTGAGTTTTGGGTCCCTCTTTACAAGGAAGACCTTGAGGTCCTGAGTCAGAGAAGAGCAACGACACTGGTGAAGGGGATGGAGAAAAAGTCTTATGAGGAGCAGCTGAGGGAACTGGGGTTGTTTAGCCTATAGGAAAGAAGGCTGAGGAGGAATCTTATCACTGTCTACAACTATCTGAAAGGAGGTTGTAGAGAGGTGGGTGCTGGTCTGTTCTCCCAAGTGATAGGTGATAGGGAATGGCCTCAAGTTGTGCCATGGGAGATTCAGATTGGGTATTAGGAGGAACTTCTTCATCAAAAGGGTTATCGGGCACTGAAGGGCCTCTCCAGCGATGTAGTTGAGTCACTATCCCTGAAGGTATTTAACAGATGAGTAGATTAAGTGCTTAGAGATGTGATTTTGTAGTGTACAGGAATTGTTTGGCTTGATGATCTCAAAGGTCTTTTCCAACCGAGTGTTTCTATGATTCCTAAACATGTTTTTTCAATGAAATGCCTGGAGCTTTAAAATCATGTTCTTAATGATGTTTGCTGAGATTTTGAAAAGTCAGTCAGTCAGTCTTCCTCTGAGATCCTGAGATTTGATGCTGAGCAGCATATAATTTATTTTTGATGTTGCATTCAGAAAAATATTATTTACTCTTTGCTCCTGCTGTTCACAACTGGGTCATTTGGATAGTATTATAGAGCTCTTGCATTCCCTTTTCCATAGAGATAATATCATATATCTAAGTTTATTCTTTCATATGAGTCTTATATTTTATTTGAACATTAAAGGCAAATGTATTTCGCATTAATGTAAAATTAACAAGATCTTTAATGTAAATGCAAATCTAATGTAATACGTCATAATATATAAAAGTAGAGCTCACTGTTACACTGAATGTGCCTTTTGCAAGTTGCAAAAGGGTTCGCACTTTTCCCAGATCTGTCAAGGCTTTCACCATTGTAACAGAAATAATCAGAAATCTGGCATAGTATTTACATATAAGCCAAGCATTGCCTTCTTATATTATCTATGTCAAGGTAATATGAATTGGTCAATATGTGTTCTGGTATATGCTTTCCAAATTTGCCAACGTCTTATTGGATTTTTTTCCCCTGCTGCTGTTGTGCAGTTTTATTCACCTCTAAGGAAAATATGATTAAGTTTTCCAAAGTGATCACCAGATTTTCTCTATAAAATAAAAAAACAATGTTTGTGCTGCCATATGTCTTATTATATTTTGTCAATTATGTATTAAAAGGGAAAGAAAAGTGTTCTTGAAAATGCTTTAAAGCTGCAGAGTAGTTTACAGTTTAAGGTCATGCAGTGCTATTTTCAGACCATGATTTGGGGAAGTCTCTGTGGTGGTTTTCAGAGCTTTTTTGTCAGATGCCTAGCTTGTTGGTGTGAGTCTCACCACTTTGCAGTCAGTTGGTCATCCACTACCCAGCATGAATCATCAGCTTGTGCCAGCTTGGTTGAGTTAGGCAATTCCAACTTACTCCAACTCTCTGAAATTAGTAAAGAAAGTAAATTAAAGATAATTTCTATGGAAATGAATCATTGTATAAATACTTTTTTTAAAATAACTTCAAGTTTTTAATCCCTGCTGGTGGGGAAAAAAAACAAAACCAGCTGTTGTTAAGTAGGATATTTTTGGTGTGATGATTTGGTGCATTTCCTTAACAAGGAGAAAGCAGAGTGCTGACACTGCATTTGAGCCAGTATGATAAAGCAAAAATAGTGTACTCTTTGAGAATGTAACAGCTTGCTGAAGGCTGTTATTTTAAGCATGGTTTGTCAAGCTACAAGGAGTGAAATAAGTCCTGGCACATAGAGGAAGAGATTTTTTTTAATGTGTGCATTAAGTACAAACAAGTTCATAGCTACGTTTTACTATTTATTTTTAGTATGCAACTTTAATTTCTGCCTAGTGTTAATAAATACAGTATTGACAAATCGAAAGCAGGCCTTTTGCATTTTGCATAAGCTGTTCTCACTAGGTCTGGTCTAACTCAGATAAGAAATTAACATAGCCTAGTCCTGAAAGAGCCTACAGCCACAGTCAAATAGTAAAAATTAATGAAATAAACAGAAAAGTAGTGGTTTTGGCATAGCTATACTGACATCTGAATGTTTCTTTCAGCTGAGATTCAGTTATCCTATTTAATGTATTTTATGTAGATGTGTACCTAAATGCAGAGTGGTCCCACTGAAACAACCATCAAGGTGTTAATAAAATCCAGTTTTGAACGTAAGTGTAAGAGTATTATTCAGATAGCAGTCTGAAAAAGAATGTTAAGGGAATGACTATTCTTTGTATGATTGGACTATTCTGTTTAACCAGTTTTAATGCACAGTTACTAGTACTTTTGTTTATTTTTTGTTCAGATAGCAGTGGAGCTTGCAGCTAATTCTGAATTTGGGGTTTGTAAATATTACAGAACTTCTAACTAACTTCCATCTTCTGTTTGTGCAGTCCTCTCTGACACTGGTACTGGAAAAATTACGATGTACTTGATTGATTTATTTTTTAGTTTGCTTATATACTTGTGATTCTGTTAAGATTTAAATGCTCAGTTTCTTTTCTGTGAAATTCGTCATATTATTGAACTAATTATGTGTTTGATCAGTTAAATTTAGAAATAACAGGGTAGTATTCTATCTTCTTTCTTTAATTGTCTTGAAATCTACTCTTGCAAACACATTGTACTTACATTTGGTGATTATACACTAAAAGAATTGCGATTGTGAAATTTAAAAGCTTGATGTGATCTTTATGTATGTACACTTAAAAATGGATTAATCTACTTTCTAAATACATAACTAGATGCTAAATGAGGAGTTACAAATGGAAAAGGTTAGCCTACTGAGTAACCTGTTTAGGCCATTTTAGATTCTGCATTTCATAATGTCCTGTTCTTGTAAAGTAGCCTTCATAAGTGTTTATCTGAACACCAAGCTATGAAAATAAAATTCACCTGTTTACCACAGAAAACTTTAGTTAGAGACAAGATGGTTAGCTGGTGTTTCAGACAGTAATTCATTATTTTCTGTGGATTAGATTTGACAGCCCCCAAAGGACAACATGCTACTCTGCAGTTATAAATAACCTATGTGTCCAGCATTAATTGTCACACACAGTTGCATATAGAATATTGCACTGAATTAAATGAGGTTTTATATTTAGTCGCAAGTGCAGTTGAGCATCTGCTGACAAGGTCTCTGCTATGTCTGATGAAGTTTCACTAAGGAGAGGAAAGATCTTCCTGGTCCTTGCCTAATTTCACCCAGCATATTACATGGAGTGATATTGAAGGCAAAGAATTCAACTTACCAAGCACAGCACTGATCTTTGAGAAAATGTCTGAAATCTTTATCCATGCCAAAGGCAAGCTGTGAAGCCAGCAGGGTTGATCAGTGTTTGCCTCAGCTGTGGAAGCATTGTTTGTATGGAACTGATTCTGCAGAAAATCGGAGATAAGGAGCTTCCATTTCAACTTGTAGAAATGACTCGGTAGAAAAGAAAAAAATAGAAGTACACATAACAGGGTCTCAATATCACGTTTATGGAGAGCCCTTTCAGACTTAGAATCATAGAATTGCTTGGTTGAAAAAGACTTTTGACATCATTGAGTCCAACCATATCTGTCCACTCCACTTCTGGGTGCTTTTAAAGTGAGGAACAGTCGATTGCTGCTTTTTTCTGCCAGTGAAAACTTTGCAAAATTCTGATAAGTTTTTTATGAAGTGTGTATGGAACATAATGCCTACAAGGAGAGGAAGAACTAGGTCACCAATGTATTTTTAAAACACAGTTTTATTGTTAATACATCTGCATCTTTCATTTGAATGTAAGGGTAATAAGTAGTCGACAGTCAAAGGTAGTTTGTGACGGTAAGTTAAGGCAATTCACTGGTTATCTGTCATCAAAAGGGAAAGATTCTAGTGTGAAGACATGGATTTTTATTACTTTCCTCAGACAAACATCTGGAATAGAGAGTCCAATAGGCAACTGCCTTCCCACCTCCAACCTAGCAGTAAAATACTAAATACTGCCATTTTTTCTCCCTTACTACTTAATTTCAGGATCATTAATTCATTACTGCCAGTACCAGATCTGAAGGAAACTGAAGGGCACAGGAGGAGTGTAGGGTGAAGAGGCGGGAAAAAGGTGTTGACGATGCCTCTCATTAACTGCTAACCAGCAACTGGCTTAGCTGTGTCATAAGACAGCATCCTCAATTAGCTGACTAAATAACTCGGTCCTGCCATCGATTTTTCAGAAGGCTTTACCTTAAGAACAGCTCCTTTTTAGTACTAACAGCTAGTTCTGGTAGTGAATTTCACTGCAGAGAAGTTGGCTGAAACTTTTCTGCTGAGCTTTGCTATTGCAGTATTGGGCTTATCTTACTAACTAAATTAGAGGGAAGGGTTAGGGGTGTAAATTTTATAAAAATAAACTAAGGCCTTAACTCATTTTAGCTTAATTCTCCATTAAGATGAAACATCTATTACTAAAATTGTTCAAACTATTTAGGATAAAGTTTTTTCATGATGTCTTATTGCTTTTATGTTAAGAAAATTTGAATAATATAACAATTAGGACTATATGGATTTCTTCATCTGTGTTTTTTTTCTCTCTTCCCTTCTTTTCTCCTTCCCTGTGTCTCTACCTCCCTCACTCCGCTGCTGCCTTTGTGCATAGCCTCAGTTGAAGAGGAACCAACTTCAGCAGGTACAAATAATTTATGATTACTTTTTGCATTATGGCAACCATTCCTCCAGAGATACCTTTTTAAAAATATAATTTTAATCAGTTTTTCTTTCTGTATTACACATGCTAAATAGATATGATACTGTTGGGTTCTTTTCTCCTGTGTCTGCTCCCCTTCCTTTTGTCTTTTTTACCCCCTCAATTTAGAGTCAGTAGGAGATATATTCCTCCAGCAGTACTTGCAGATCTTCTCTACCACATGTTCTGTCCTTTTTTTGCTTCTTCTTTGGTTAAGTTGGCTTAAAATTTTTGTCTGTCTTTATGCTAGGAAAGCTAATTCATCCATATGACCCCCCCAAACTGTCTTTCTTAAAGACAATGCAGCCTGGGAACAAGCAGTGACCAAAGGGAAGAAGAGCAGATGTAGAAGCATCCTGCTTAAAGAAAACATTCTACAAACAATGGCCTGGACATCTACTCAGTGAATTTTTTATTTCCATTGACAGCCTGCCAAGTAGTAAGAACGGTTAACAACACGGTCATAAAAATTAGTTTAGGAGGTCCCAAGAGACACAAACATAATGTTTATTCTGTTCGTGAAGATTAACTGTTTCTAATTAATTGACAATCCATTATCTTGGAAGTATTTAAAGAAAAAGAAGACAACATACAAAAGAAGAATGCCGCTAAAGAGCTTAACATACTTGAAATGGCATTTAGTTGTATGAATTCAGTGAGCTTAAACATAAAATGAATAGGGAGTGGCAAATAGGAAAAGTAGGGGTCTCCAGAGGACTAAAGGAGAAAAAGTAAGGCAAGTGAATGAAGAAAAGAAGATGGCAAAGGAAGCATTAAACACTGTTTACGACACTAATCTACAACTTGAGAGCAATAAAAGTAATTAGGGTACAGTGGAGAATAATAAATGAAAGGACAGAGAACCGAGCCAAAAGTAGAATGTGAGAGAGGGAGAGTACTTAAGACTAACTCTGAATAGAGGAGAAAGCAAAAGGGAGTTTTAACATGAAGATAGTAGTAGAATGGAAAGAAAGCATAGCTGAGATCAGAGAAAACACCGTGAAACAGAGGAAGGAAAAGTTTGGGAAAGAATTGTAAAGTACTGACACATCCCCGAGCAGAATATATTATAATTATTGAACATCAGCTTTCAAGCTGTCTATTTCTTGTGAGATCTGTCAGCCTTTAAATTCTCATGGAGAACACCTTAATAGTAAACTATTGCAGCTGCTCTGTTAAGGTGTCAGTTACAAATGAGATTTTTTTTTTTAACATAGGGGATGAACAGCCTTTTTTCCCTTTTACGGAGCTGACATAAGTTTGCATGTTTGTAGAGACAGAACCATATGTGAACACGCTGCAGTAATGTTTAAGACAATCTTGCTATGGTTGTGCCCTGTAAAACCATTATTCCTGTTGCTGCAAGTGGAGTGTCTTATAAAGATACAGTCTCCCTGTTTTCATTTTTAACATCACCATAGCTTTTCTGAAAGCCCGTAGCTGTGAGTTGGCCAAGCTAACGAGATACATGAGTTGAAAATACGTGAAAGGAAGGAAGTGGAATTAATAAGACAGCCACATGAGCTTCAATGCAGATCTTTATTAGACTCACGAGCTGAAATTTCACTCATTTCACAAAAGCTTACAGATTCTATATTTAGCTCCCTGAGAACCCTTGCCTTTCGGAGTGTCAGATGATGTTTATTTGCTTTTGTATTCATTTCAATGGATTGGTTTTAATCACTTCTGACTCTTTTGTTTCACTCTCCTCTGTATGACTGCCTTGGTTATTTCCCCACATAATTCTTGTGGTCAACAAAGCTCAGCCAGTAATTTATGATGAATATCTTTTAAGCATTACTTCATTACAGAATATTCCTAAATGCTCATAATCTCCCTGATTCATCCATTATTAATAATATCTTTTACACCAGTATTTTTTTTCAAATATTTTCCTCCAAGTCTTGATTAGATATGTTTTAAACTCAAAGAATTTACTTACTTATGGTTGGCTGAATGAGCTCCACCTAAGTTTTAGCCTTTTTTTTTTTTATTATTGTAGTTCTTACTGTTTCAGTGTTTGTTGACATATAAAAATGTACCAAAATTGTTTATGCAGTAATAGCTATACTGGTGTAACTTTCTGTATGAAGACACTTAATGGAAAAACTGGTGACATTTTCATGCCAGTTATTCCTTAAGAGGATGTTGTTTGCATTGAGTATGCACATGGGAGTTGCACTGGTAAATTGATATATATTTATATCACACACAGAATCACACAGAATAACAAGGTTGGAAGAGACCCACTGAATCATCGAGTCCAACCATTCCCACCAATCCCTAAATAATTCTCCTAAGTACCTCATCCACCCTCACCTTAAACACCTCCAGGGACAGTGACTCAACCATCTCCCTGGGCAGACCGTTCCAATGCCTAACCACCCTCTCCGTGAAGATTTTTTCCCTAATCTCAAGCCTAAATCTCCCCTGGTGGAGCTTGAGGCCATTCCCTCTCATCCTGTCCCCTGTCACTTGGGAGAAGAGGCCAGCTCCCTCCTCTCCACAACCTCCCTTCAGGTAGTTGTAGAGAGAAATAAGGTCTCCCCTCAACCTCCTCTTCTCCAGGCTAAACAACCCCAGCTCTCTCAGTCGCTCCTCATAAGATTTGTTTTCCAGCCCCTTCACCAGCTTTGTTGCTCTTCTCTGGACTCGCTCCAGAGCCTCAACATCCTTCTTGTGGTGAGGGACCCAGAACTGAACACAGTACTCGAGGTGCGGTCTCACCAGTGCCGAGTACAGAGGGAGAATAACCTCCCTGGACCTGCTGGTTACGCTGTTTCTGATCCAAGCCAAGATGCCATTGGCCTTCTTGGCCACCTGGGCCACTGCTGGCTCATGTTCAGTCGCTGCCAACCAACACCCCCAGGTCCTTCTCCTCCTGGCAGCTTTCCAGCCAGGCTTCTCCTAGTCTGTACCTCTGCTTAGGGTTGTTGTGCCCCAAGTGCAGGACCCGGCATTTGGCCTTGTTAAACCTCATATATTTATATTCCCTCACAGACAGATATTCCCACACAAACAAATCAACAGCTAAAAGTACACAGACTTACAACAAAAGAATGCTTTTTGTTCTTTGATTGGGACATATGAATAAATGACTGTGGCATAAATGGTACATGGTAGCTTGATTATATGAGACAAAACACATACTTACAAACACTTGTGCAAATAAATCTCAACTGCACAGGAATTATGTTATAAGGGAACATGACTAGATACCTGCAAAAGTAAGTACCAACATCAAAGTAACACTTCCTGTTATCTATACAATCTTAGAATTGTTTAGGTTGGAAGGTACCTTAAAGATCATGCAGTTACACCACCCTGCTATGGGCGAGAACACCTTCCACTAGATCAGGTTGCTCAAAACCTTATCCATTCTGGCCTTAAACTCCTCCATGGATGGAGAATCCACAACTTCTCCTGGCAATCTGTTCCAGTGCCTCACCACCCTCACAATAAAACAATTAGCATGCTGGTTTAGTCTGGTGCTAGAACATTGACACTTGGTATGGTTAGATTCTTTGAGTGCAGTGAAAGTGCAACTTGGAGGCACGATATCCATTTTAACAATAAAGTACACTATTTTGCTTCTGGGGAAGTCAAAATCGAAACTAGTTGGTTACATTAAGAACAAAAATAAAGTTTTAAACTTAGAGATGAAGGGCATGCATGTGGAAATGAAGTTCTTTTTAAACCTTAATTATAAAGATATTACTTGTTCTAGCTTTTCCAGAGGAAAATCTGTGAATAAAGTGTAATTTTTGTTCTTTACCTAATAAGCAGTTCTAGCTCTTTGTATCCTTTATAATTTATGGTTTCTATTGATTTTTGCTTTAAGATACTAACGTGTTGTTACTTTGAACATAACAAATCAGTTAGATTGTGTTCTTACTGGATTGTTTTAATACAACATGTTTGCCAGGTTGCATTGATGTGTGTTCTCCTTTAAACAGATACCTCTTCCTCAGAGGAGGAAGGCAGTCATGCAGTTTGAAAGATGCAGAGGTGCTGGAAGATAAATAGAAGCTACATCTAAAGCTTAATGCAGTCACCTACACTCTGTCACAGCAATTTCAGTGGGATATGCCTTGTATATGCAGAAAGCAAGTTCTATCAGCTACCAGATTTTTCTGTTTTCAAAAAAAAGCTACAAGTTTCCTCCAGTTTGTGACACATAATACAGTGTAATTAATGTCCTAGTTAATTCTAGTACTGAACCAGTAGAGCTGGGGATTCACGCACTTGGGTATGCACACACTTATAGCTGCAAGGCCCAGAAGTCATCACTTAGCGTTCAAAATCATTAGAAGTAACCTACGATTGTCTTCTAAACACACTTGAGATAAGAGACTGCACTTAGTGTAACAGTTGTGGAGAAGGAAAGATGACAAGATTAATTGGAGGGCAACAGTATTTTTCATGAAATACTTTTACTTATTAAAGGATATGAGGTAAGTTAAATTGCAGCCAATATATCAATTATATAAACAGTCTATTAACGTTATAACATTTTAGTTGACTTGTGAGCAGGATCAAAATTAGATTTTCTTTTTTATCATAGGGATAGAATAATACTGTTTCCAATATTCTGCACTTTGGGATAGTGTGTACCTTATCTTACAGTGCCCTCCATGAGTAATCTCTTAGAAGTGAAATCACAAAAACTTCACTATGATTGTTGTATCCACTAGGCTGAAGTTTAATAATCCTGAAATAATAAATGCCCTGTGAGTATCTTTCTATAGAAACAGTATCTCACAGGGATTCCTTCAGTTTCAGATTACTTCAGTCTAAAGAACTGTGGTTATAACTTACTAAAAGTTTCATCTGAAACAAAGCATGCTTATTTTTTTGCATCCTTCTGAACAAAAGCTAAGCCAAAGAGTTTTTCAAATGATCCTCACGGTTTCAGCAACGTTTTCCTTAGCTCTGAAGAAGCATTGTTCTAGATCTATTTTGCCTTCCAGTTAAATATGTATGATTATCTATTGTCACAGACATCTGAACATTCTCTCATGAGATAGTTGCATATATATTATTTTGAGTTTCAGTTCAGTTAAATAGTTTTACCAGAAGTTCATACATCCTATGAAAGAAGGGAGGAAAATCTCAGCATAGTTCTCTTGGAGATTTGTTTCTTTTTTTTTTTTTTCTCTTGTCTACACATGTGGTGGGA
The DNA here is from genome assembly GCA_033459285.1 of Clamator glandarius. Lineage (NCBI taxonomy): Eukaryota > Metazoa > Chordata > Aves > Cuculiformes > Cuculidae > Clamator > Clamator glandarius. The sequence goes on from JAUNZM010000023.1 coordinate 1,094,249, forward strand.
TTCTTTTAAAGGTGCTTACTAACCTCAAAGGAGGTTTCTTTAATGGAAATTGCTTTTAAGCCTAGTTTCTCAACTTCTGTTCAATGTCCTGTGGTTTGAAGCTTTGTATCTCACAAAACTACCCCTTTGGTTTTTTATGCATTCCCCCTTCTCCTCAAGGAGTCTGGAATAATTTCTACAGACATCAAAGACTAATTCTTTGAAGACATGATTAGTCAGTACAGTGGAACATGTGGTACTTTGTTCACTTGCCTTTACACTGTGACACTGTGACTGAAATAATAAACTCATGACCTTTGAGATCATCATTTAACTGAAGCCATTCCTTGCTTTTGTCACTGATATTTTTTAAGCCTAGTGTTTTAGGCAGCTGACATTTGTGTCTTTGTATTCCATCTGTATAAAATATGCAAAAGTATTTAGTCTTTCATAACAATAAAAGCTCTTACAATTTGAATTTAATGTTCTCTTAACAAAATTTATGCATTGAAGAGATAGTAGACTCAATATATGACAGAAATTTCTTCTTCCAAGAAATTAGTAAAAAGTAATCCCTACAACAGTCTTGTGGCACTGTATAGGGGTATTTGCATTGTATAGCTGTGTGTAACTACTGTAACCAGTGTATTTTTTCACATGGAAAACAATATTACTTCTCTGCAATTACCTGTGATGTTTAATCTGTTCCTTCCTTAGAATTTCAAATTCTATAAAAACATTTCTTCCTAACAAAATAAAAACCAAGGGGAAAAAAAAACACTTCTGAGAAAAAACAAAATCTGAAAATGCCATAGAAAGTAGAGAACAGGACTTATACTGGAAAATACCTAGAATTAAGTTTAATTCAGAAAAAATAAATGAAAGTATTAGATTGGAAAAGCGCAATAGCAGAAGTTCCAGGAAGGAAGTTGAACTAGAGATAAGCTGTTCTTTGATGGAATGTCCCACTGCTCAAACAGGGAGAGTGGGCTAGATGACCTTTAAAGGTCTCTTCCAAACTAAACCATTCTATGATTCTATGATTCAAATATTAGATAGGCCTTTTTGATTAGAGGAATGTTGTAATCAGTCTTTCATTGTCTTTCTTTAGTGTTCCACTGTTCATCAAAAAGTATAAGAGTTCCAGTTGGTTAAAGTGCTGGCAGCGTGTTACTGATTCTTAGAAAAGTACATTATGAGTTTAAACGAAAAACATTAGATATCTCACTGAGATTAATTTTTATCCAGGTATTATCCTTATATGCTAATTATGCTGTATTTTTTTCATAAAAATACCTAAGCGATTGTTGATATGAAATTGGTTTTCACGAAGGGTATGTCCCTGAAAAAAAAATGCCCTGATGGCTTTCTATTAGTTGCAAGAAGTTGGAATTGTACTTCTTTGGGGGAGGGGAGGGGAGAGGAGGGGACGGGAGGGGAGAGGAGAGACTGATGCCCTAGCATATTTGAAACTTTCCAAAAAGTTCATGAGATATTTAATCTGCTAACTCTCAGCCTTAAGTCTGAAAAACACATCTGGTCTAGTCTCGAGGACTTCAGTTTTTAACACTGTACAGCATCCAAAATGCTGTAGTTTTGTGACAGCATTCTCTCAGGCTGTCTTTTGGTGCATAATAATTTTGCTATGGCATGCAAAGCTATTCTGTTTCACAAATTTAAAAGAAGAAAAATGTCTTTCCGTATCATTCTAAGGGAATAGATTTTCCCCCAGGGTCTATAACAGTAATTTACTCTTTTGGTTTACACATTTGTAAAAATTCCTTTTCTTTTACTTCTTCGAGTACATTTTATATTTTTCAGTGCCTGAAACTAACTTGTTAATTACTTTTCCATATATTCCAAGTGAAATACAGAATAAATCAGAGCCTTACAAAAAGGTCATGTTGAACCATATTCTGATAGAAATGATGCTTATGCAGTAAAAATAGCTCTAGATGCCAAGTGGCACTGAAAGCTATTGCAGTAGGCCAAGCTAGAAATCTTGCTTAGGCCAGGAATGGAAATTAATTAGTACTTTCTGCCTACTCCTCAGCATTTATTTATTACCTTAAACATAACTCATTTTGGCAAAATTACTGACTTCTATTCAGGATTAGATTAAAAAAAGTGCTAGGAGGTTAAAATGAACTTGCAGTTCTGACAACAGTCTGATGAACTCATACATGGTCGTTTTTCCATAATGCATGTAGTGGAATTGGTAGTGAGTATACAACATTTGTCCCAGTGTAAAAATGTAAGTGGAAGGTCATATAGTATCCCCTAAACTAGCTATTGCTTTATGTCATGAATGTTTTCTCTTGGTTGCTTATCTCTTTCTTACCTGAAATTTGAAATAGAAGTTTTCCACGTCAGCTGTCTGGCTCAGGCTGAATTCAGTTTAAATAATTTCACTATTTCTCATAATGAAGTTAAGGAGAAAAGATGTTCTGCTACCCATTTTGATTCTCAGTGTTATTCTACTGAGATAATTTTCTGATTCTATACTTTGGAGCTGAGCCTTGCAGTTTCACAGTCAGAGGTTGTTTTTATTACAGCCATGGAAGAGTCCATAGAGTCAGGCAAGAGGCTCAGTTAGCAGAGTCAGCTTGTGACCTAACAGAGTTCAGAAGCCTGTTATAAGGAAACCAACAGTACATTGCTGTCTGAAGGCAGGTGAAATCAGGTCTGCCACACCAACTACCAATACATCTCTTTAAGAAAGGAGAGCAGGGAGTAGAACAGATAGAGATGCCACCCTGGAAGAGAAACACACCGCCTCTGTTTCAGGCTCTAGCAGTGTTGGCACTGTCTGTTGGTACCAAATCTATATCAATAAGGAAACTTTACTTACTGCTTTTCTGTCTGGGAAGCAGTATTCCCCAGGAAGAGCCTTTGCAGATGTCTAGACCTTGCTTGGACAAAAACAAAGAGCAGAACTCATAGTTAAAAGAGGATCAAATGAATAAAATAGTCAAAGATATTTATTTAATATCAGATATTTATTTAATATCATCCTGTAAAGGTGGAGAAACAAACAACAAGATGAAGAACAAAAAACTATTGGTTTTGTTGCTCTGAGAATCTCAGTGTACTTTCTTACCTTTTGAATTCTCTGTGCTTCCAGGAATTAGAGCTGGAACACAGGAGAAAATATGGCAAAAGACCTAATGGTAGCACAGAAGAGATGACAAAATCCTCTCCTGTTTGAACAGTCAGATTTTTACCTGAGAAATGATGGAAACTCAGACAAGAGATTGCTGAGGGAGAAAAGAGTTGGTGGGCAAAGATATGGCTTGTGCACAGACACAGGGTGAGTGGGTCTGAATATGCACATACAAAAGGAAAAGCTGCTGTAGGATGATCTGCATTGGGTTGACTGCTTTTGAATGAATGGTTTCCTTCACAAAGACTTTATTTCTGTTTCCTTCTTCCAACCTGCTCATGTTTTCTTCCTCTCTCCTTTATACTTTTTGTAGTAATTCTACAGCTGCATGTTGAGCTGCAACAAGTAGCTGTTCCAGTTGAAAATAGTCTCTTCCCTGATGCAATTTCCGAGATAGAGTTAGTATTCATCTGGTTCAGCACCATGATCTGGCTTACCATGTAGTGGCATGTGTGCTTTCGGTGGGAAGGGGAGTTTAGTGGAAACATGTAGCAAAAGTGAGAGTGAATAAAAAAATCCCAGCCATCTTTGGTGAGATACTGTAATTAAAACGGATTAAAGCGGTCAAATATTTCCATTCAGGCACTAGATGTGTGGGAAAAAGGGGATAAAAAGCAAATACTAATGAGAGCAAAACAAACAGGATCAGTGATGGAGAATTTGTAGGGATGAAAGCCTGAAGACAAGGGCTCTTCAAAAGTAGGATCCCAAAGAGGCTTGGTTTGTAGTTATTATTTTTTTTAAATGTCTTACAACCATCTTTAAAGAATTGTATTGCCTATGAAATTTTACTCCTTTTCTGTTTAGTGCAAATAGTACCAGGATCTCATCAGAAAGGAGTAGAGGGCCAGAACCACCTGCCTTGACCTTATGATTGCATTTCTTTTGATGCAGCCCAGGATATGGTTGGCCTTCTGGCTTGCAAGCACATATTGTTGGCTCACGTCCAGCTTTTATTCCACCAGAATCCCCAGGTTCTGGGTTATCTCCAGCTCACCATGCTGCTGTGCCAGTAGATGTTGAGATGGTTGGAGTCTTCGAGCTGGACAAAATCCTGCAAGCATGATACCTCCTGTAGCTGGATTAAGAATGTTTCATCAATAGACTCCCCTTGATCGGATAGCCTGTAGTAGACACTAGCTGTAAGGTTCCCTTTCTTGCCTCAATCTCTTATTCTTAGCGATAAACTTTCAACTGGCTCTTGGCCTTTTTTGTGTGCAATAAGCAAGAGAAGTAACAGAAGCAAAAAATAATACTTTAATATTAAAACCAAGAACAAATCGCTCCTATATGCTCTTTTTATTGCTTCCCACAGAATCTCTAGGTTGGAGGTTGGAGAAGGCCTTCAGGATCATTCAGTCCAACCGTTTCTATCAATCACTAAACCATGCCCCCTAAGTACCTCATCCACCCGTCTTTTAAACACCTCCAGGGAAGGTGAATCAACCACCTCCCTGGACAGCCTGTTCCAGTGCCCAGTGACCCTTTCTGTGATTTTTTTTTTCTTTTTCTGATGTCCAGCCTGAACCTCCCCTGGTGGAGCTTGAGGCCATTCCCTCTTGTCCTGTTCCCTGTCACTTGGGAGAAGAGGCCAGCTCCCTCCGCTGTACAATCACCTTTCAGGTATTTGCAGAGAGCAATAAGATCTCCTCTCAACCTCCTCTTCTCCAGGCTAAACAATCCCAGCTCTCTCAGCTGCTCCTCATAAGGCCTGTTCTCCAGCCCCTTCACCAGCTTCGTTGCTCTTCTCTGGACTCGCTCCAGAGCCACAACATCCTTCTTGTGGTGAGGGGCCCAGAACTGAACACAGGATTCAAGGAGCGGTCTCACCAGTGCCGAGTACAGCGGCAGAATAACCTCCCTGGACCTGCTGGTCACGCCGCTTTTGATCCAAGCCAAGATGCAATTGGCATTCTTGGCCACCTGGGCAAACTGCTGGCTCATGTTCAGTCACTGTCAACCAACATCACCAGGTCCCTCTCCTCCAGGCAGCTTTCCAGCCAGGATTCTCCCAGTCTGTAGCTGCACAGGGTCATTGTGCCCCAAGTGCAGGACCCGGCATTTGGCCATGTTAAACCTCATGCTGTTGGACTCTGCCTAGCAGTCCAGCCTGTTCAGATCCCTTTGCAGAGCCCCCTACCCCTCAGCAGATTGTGAATTCCACCCAACTTAGTATCATCTGCAGACTTACTTAGGGTGCACCATATTATGATGTTTAATAGCACAATGAATGGGAAATAACCCTCTCTAACAACTCTTCTGGAAATGAGTCAATAGCATAATCTCTACAGTTTTACAAGTTGACTGACGTGCTGAAACAGCCAAGGAAAACCTTTAATGATAAGGTTAAGTTCAGTCATGTATCTTGTATGGGTTTTTTTCTGGTAACTATTCCTGTTATTTCATATGTCTTGTTCTTAAATAAATGCTTTTTTTATCCATAACTCTTATTTAATAGAAAGCAAGCAATTGAACAAAAATCTACTGTGATTTTTGGTAACGTATGCTGACTCTGGGTAATCTTGCACAACAAAAGAAGTGTTAATTCTTACAACCAGAATCCTTGTCTTACCTTTACAGTAAGCTATAACCTATTATATAAGCATTTTAAAAGAACTTACAGACGTGCCCAAGCTTAAGCAGGACTGATAGATGCCAAAAGAAATAAGGTGGAAGTGGCAAGGAAAGCTTTCTGGGAGATTAGCAGAGAGCATGACTGAACTGAGAGAATATGATACTTCTTTTAAATTTAAGTTCCTGTGCAACCAATTTTATAATCAGGGAAAGATATGATGTTGGGGATTGTTTTCTGGTGTAAGTACATAGATTCCAGGAAGGCTATAGCAAGGAAAGGTTTTTAGAAACAGGCAGCATATATTATTGAACTAGCTGATGGGTGAAATGGACAGGCAGCCACATACCTGAGATTTTCTTCATTCCTGATACAGATGTGTTTTGTTGATCATGACCATGTATATGCAAAATACCATTACATCATTGTGGAGTTGTAGTGCATTAAAGCCCAGAAAGTGTTTAAACTGACAGATAATGGAATTATCTGCAAATATATTTAAATGCTCTGGAGGATCAAGAACAGGGTTTAAAATAGAGCTGAAGCGGTCTGTTTTCTTTTATCTCCTCTTTCTTCTTATGAATCTGTCTCATCAGCTACTGATCTCATGCCCAGTTCCCATCCAAATTAGTTTCTTCATGCATTGCAATGTGTTTACTGTTCTTTGTCTGCTACTAATATCCCAAAAACCTCCAGCAAGTAAAAAAATTCCTGCTGTCCTAGACTGTCTTGACTCTGGCTTCAGTCAGTACTGTTTGCCAGTAAGGAATCAACTAGCTAGACCTTCTGAGCAGCTGTATCACTTAGGTGTTGAGAAGATCTCGAGCCTATCCTAACTTGAACAAGAAAAAGTTATATTGAAATAAGATTTAGGATTTATATTTTAATAAACAGTCACAGGTTGCCTACTATTAACAATTTTAGACTTAAAGAAAGAATGACATGTAGTATTCAGCTATGTTCTGTTGTATTATGTAAACTTATCTACACAATTGTAGTGTTTAAAATTACTCCTTTGGAAACAACTATTTTTTTCTCACATAAAACTATTGACTTCAGAATTGCTCCTTATGAGTAAATACTATGTGAACTCAAAGTTGTGGCAAAAGTCTTTATAGAAGATCCACAGTGATGTTAAGTTACAAACTGCCAAATAAAAAGTAGCAGTGAAATTGAAGATAAGTAAAAGAACAAAAGCTTTTGCAGTCCAATGCAGAAGTGTATATTTATTACTTATTTGAGACACAACTTCCACTGGCTGGCATGGGAGTTCTGATAGTACAACAACTTTTCTGATAAAAATAACAATTATGAAAATGTACCATGCTCTCATTAATCTAGCTGTATGTTACTAAAATATGTTAAATTAATTTTACCTTTATATACGTTAGAAGTTATTTGAATTGTGTCAAATAAGCTAAGAAAAGACTTGGAATTCATGAAGTTTTATTGAAATGGGTATTTACAATGAAGAAGCCATAACCCAAAACCAAAAAGTTCTGGATCTAGATTTACATATTCAATTTTCCTGCAATACTATATTTTAACATTCACTTGCAAAACCTAAATTACACTACCACAATATTACAAGTCTTTATTACAGTTATTCATTAATTTCATTAGTTTCAAGCTCTCTACAGTATTTCTACAGTCTTGTTAAAACTGCAGAAAAGTATTTATTTATTAACATGCACTTAGGGGAAGGGTGACAATATTTCACTATCAGATTTTTTCCACATCGACCTGGAATTCTCAGGTTTTTGTTTTTTTTTTAATCCACTCTCTAGTTGAGAATATGATTTTAGTAAATTTTTTTTTGCAAAACAGAAATGCTGGGTACTTTTCAAAACAAAACAAAAATCAGTGATCCTATCAGGTCAGCGTTCTGCTTTAGCCTCCCTTGAGCAGGGGAAGGGACGAAGGTATCATCTATTTGTCAAGTTTTGGTTCTATCTAAATTTTTGGTAGCGGAATACAAACAATATGTTGCAGCTTCTTAAGAAATTCCATGTAAAGATTTTGCTTCAGACTGTTTAAGTGATGTAGTTAGGGACATCCTTAATGAATATACACATTGCATTAGTAAAATACTGGGTTTGTTTTCATACCTGGTCCAATTGTTCTTATTCCCTATCACTCAGAACATAACTGCAGCATCCACATTTTCAAAACAGGTACCCTTTTTGTCCCTGATTCTGTTCCATCAACAGAAAAGTAATATTATGGATTCATTTTCAGGACCCATGTCCAGCTATTGATTAGACTACACTGGAAAGAGAGCATTAACACGCACTCAGATCATCTGTCCTGAGGTGAAAGGAAGTTCATTATTTCTAGTTCATGCCCTTATCTTTTTAAATCACTCCAATGAACATGACCATTTTTATGCCTGTGCATAAATCCGTGGGTCCTGCAAATGAGAGGAAAGCTGCATGTGTCTGATGAGCTACCCATGCCACAGCTGAGGGTGGACACAAAATAAAACTGTGTGGCACCAGAGGAAGTCTACCGTACCATTCCCTAAAGGAATGCATTGGTGTCCTCAGCAGTGCTGCAGCTTATGCCCCGGCCCTTGTGGGGGCCTCTGCTGAAGGCAGAGTTTACCTGTGCGGAGAACTGTAATTGAGGCACAATGATGACACGTGCACAAAAAAAGAATTTTAAAACTAAAGCATTATGTATCAGAAAAAATTAATCTCCAGTATTTCTGTGCAGGAGTTATTTCCATTTCCCACCAAAACAGGTCAATATTTTCATCTCTGTACAACTAGCTATGTGTAAATTGCATAAATTGAGCACTTAGCTTGTATTTGTGCTGTGGATATAAGTGGTGAAAAGGAAGCAGACATCCAGTGATTCTCCTGTGTGTCTTAAAAACTGAAAACACATGACTGCAAACACAGGTTGTGATTATAAATTGGGATGGTTATGCAGAGTGTGATTCTCTGAGTTGGCCAGAGACCAATATGAAGCAGGAATGAGGAGAAAAGAGGATGGTGATGTGGCTACAAAGGGAATAAGAGTAGGAGACTCATGACAGGAACTGAAATTCCAAAGGACTTAGGCTAGGGTACAGGAAGTCAGAAAGTTTTGATGACAGCTGGAAAAAAAATGAGAAGAGGAAAGCATATATTTCCTCTGTCCTACATCCTAAGGGCAATAATGACAAGCATAAGTCCTGTCTATTTCCCTTGGTTTCTGCTGTGGATAACTTTATGCCTTTTTGGACTATATATATTTCACATTTAGTAATTCTCTTTCATCACTTTTTCATAATATTTCATGTCCTAAGGATAACCACCCTCTGAGATTCTCTTCTGCAGTTTCCATGTCATTAACGCAACACTAGTAATTAGGACATGACTCATGCAAATATGAATAGCATACATTTAGGCTGTTGCATTTTTTAGTTCTCAGTAGAATGCTCAGCAAGAGGACTAACTGGATTTTAATCTATTTGCTGTTATAATTAAGGTTCACATAATCTTTTCACATATTTCCCATTTTCCAGTTAGAAGTGGAATGAGGCGAAAAAGGATTAGAAGCTCTGATCACTGTCAGTTTCAAGTGCAGTGAAACAATGAAAAACTGACATCTTCATATATGATGATGAGAATTACAATGCTAAAAAAAACATTTGTATAGAAATCCCAGTTGACACGTTCTGTATTAGGGACCAAACTATATGTGGTTTCCTTATTACTGCATATATTTTACTTAAGCAACTTATCAATGCAGTAAATACAGATTTGGATTTGTTTTAACTGTGATGGAGAGTTTATTTCAATATGGAACATGTAGATAATAGTGTTGTAAGAACTGCACTTTTGAACCGAATCTTTCAAAAATTCCAATCTATAATCTCTGAATAATTTGACACAGAAAATTCTTCATGAATTTGCAGTCCTCTAGCAAAATTTTTACAAAATAAAAGATTCTCTGTGCTTACAGAGATTTTTCTGTTTGATGTGAACCAGAATCAGCTCCAAGAGGGACTTGGAAAGTATTTCTGAAGTAAGTGTGAAAATTATTCTGTATTTAACAATGACACAATGTAAATCACAAAAAAAAAATTGAGTATAGCAACTAAGCCCCCACACTTAGATCAGTAAATTTTGGAGATGTCAGTGACATAAATAGTAACATCTAGGAAAAAAATAGTGCTGCTGGCTGAGAGGAAGATAAAAAGACCCTGAACTGGATTTTCTGTAAAAAAAGCGGGTTTTCTTTGGGAAGGTAAAACCCTCCTCTGAAAGACTGCAGTTGAAGTCTCACAGTAACTTACTACAGCAGATTTATGAGCTAACTGGTTGGAGAATACTATGGACTGCATTCAGAAACTTGTATGCAGGTGGTGAAGAGTATAAAGAACTGAAAATCAGCATTGAAAATGGAGAAAGGATGTTCTCATATTTGGAGGATGAGGGCTATGAGGAAAAATAATGAGAGAACTTGGGGAAAATGTGTTGTAGTGCACTGAAATTTTCTACACCTTTAAGAACATTTTCAGATCTCACTCTGTTTAGCATCATTACATTGCCTACTATACTGACTATGCCTTAAAGTTGGATATAATCTATCATTCTCAGTTAATGTCAGGATTAAGAGAGACGTTTAAGACTATTGAGGAAAGGCACTCCATAGCCATCAAGTTTAAATAGTATCTTATCAGGAGTGAAAAAAGGTTGGGAGATTGTTGGACTACCAGTTTAAATTTCCTCTCTGCAATAAAAATCCACAAAATAGAATCAGAGGGAAATGTGCAGAAATGACTTAAAGCATTTTGCACTCAGGGGCTGAACCTCAGCTTTTGCTGCATCCAGATGGAGACACCTTGATGATTATAATCAGCACACTCCATTTGCTGCATTAAAAAACAAGATAAATATTTAATCACGGTGCAATTAAGTCTGGATCAGTGCCATTAGTTTATAATGAATATGCAGTTAGATATAATCTAATACAGTAATAATTCACTTATGAGCCAGATTTATTTTTTTAAAAGCTGTTATTTTGAATACGTTAATGAGATGAGAGTGTGTGTATCTGCTAATTATTGTTAATATTTTAATGCATTAACTAGGATAACTTACAACAATCAGTTAATAATATCAATAATTTGCATAAACTGTGAAAGACATTCTGCAAGGCCTATTCTTTTCTATATAAAATAATGTAACAAATAGCAAGCTGTAGGTATTATAAATACTTGTTAATGGAAAACTCAGTTGTGTGGTAGCAGCAAAACGGAGTCAGCTGTGGCAAATTTCAAAAGGAAATAGTACAAAATATATTGACCTTTAGGATCTGTTGTTGTTTGGGGTTTTTTTTCTTTTTCTTTACAAATACTCAAGTATGCTGGGCAAGCAAGAATTTCTAATTGCACTTCAGAAGACTTGAAGGATGAGGTAGTTCAAAACATATCAAGTTTGACTTCGATGTGTTTTAGCTAAACAGAAAGAACCATTTATTTTCTTTGAGGCACGTCATGATGCACCAGTCTCAGACCTAAAATGTTTAGATGTTTACATGCATTTAGAATGTGAAATGGCTTCTAAGGATAAAAAAAATATCAATGAGAAAGAAAGAACAGCTACTGGACTACAACTTACTCATTCATTACTGAAGATGATTCATACGTAAATGGCAAAACAAGAATGTTGACTAGAAGAAACCATTTTCATGATTACAGACCTTTCTGGCAGAATGTCAATAGCACTCCTGCTGGGAATGCTCTCTTCAAATCCTCAAATGCATGCTCTGTGAAGCAGGCAGCTGAGATGTTGCTATAGTTTCAAGTAGTGAACAAATACGCTGTTCTTTGGACCCAGCTATGCCAAGAGTGTTCTTTGTAGATGGTATTTTTCTTCTAAATACACGAGAAATCTACTAAATACTTGAGCAGAATCTTAATGTTAACCACAGAAGCTCAAGAATGTGTATTAGTGAGACCTAAATCCCCAAAGGGCCTTGCCAGAATGGATTTGTCATACTTGTCTACTTGAACCTATAGAAAGGCTGAGACGTAAGTATGTACTTTGGTGTGATTTAATGATCCCCAGAACTCAGCAGGTGTAGGATCATTTCTGTCAAGTTGTTAAAATGGTCTCTGAAGTACCAAAACTCCCACGCAGACATGCAGCTGAGGGCACTCAAAACCAGCCTTTGTGTCAGGTAAATCTTACACAATCATATTAAATTAATAGGTAAAGTAGTAAATGTGAGGAAGATCAGAGACCCTCCAAAGCTTTTGCTCCACTCCTACCCTTTCTGTGCAATAAAGCAGTTTTCTGTCAGAACCTGTAAGGACATTCCTGTTGGATTTGAATGCTGAAATCTGAATACTTGTGAATGCTACTCTCTTTTGAATAGGATTATGTTATATTTTGGATTTGTGCCTGCCAAACTTTGAAATCTCCAGGTTCATATTTGAAGGGGCAAACATTATAAATATCCATCTAACTGAGTTTTTAAAAGGATGATGAGGAAAGAAAAATGTAGATATACTAATGAAAAAGAAGCGCATATCTAGATGACAGATTTTAACTGACTGGAAAAAGTGTACATATTAGAAAAAAGTGTTAAGTATAAAGATTCAGAGATTAAGCTCACCTGAGATATTTGTAAGATAACTACTGCAGATTTTTAATTATTCCCACTGCAGGATTCTTCAGCTTCCTTCTCAGGCTGCAGGAAATGAAGAACAGCAGGGACAGGGTGTTGGATTACCTGGACACTGAGCCTAATTCAGTGTGATAATCTTTTAACTACATCATCATTGGAAAATTGTGCCATTCTGTTGCCTCCAGAAGTAAGGAGATTAATTCTCCTCTTTCCATAAAGATGAAAGAAGTTATATCTGCCACTGGATTATTTTACATGTATTTGTTTCAAAATATAAGAGCTCTTGCTAAGGGAGTTCTGTCACAGTTTATTTTGAAGACTCTACTTTTGCAGAGGAAGTATCTTCTGTATTGTAAAAACATTGGCAGAGGAAAGATTTCGAACTAATGACGTTAAAACTATATGAAAGATCTCTAATGAAGATTTCAGCTTACAGAGGAGAAAAAACCCCTATTTGACTGACATTCATGTAGAGCCAAGAGGGACTTGAGAAAAGATAATGGTATGAAGGCAAGCGTCTAGAAAGTATTTTTATTTTACTATGAAATGTAAAATCACCTGATACCTTTTGTTAGTATAATGATGACTCTTATATTTGTTTTCATGAGATCTGGAACTTCCTTTATCATCAGAGTAACGTTATCTCTTAGTCCTACTTTAGGAATAGTCCACAAAATAAATGAAGCAATTAGCTTTGTAGCTAACAGTATCTTCATCTTCATTTATATCAAGGTCAATATCTAATTCAGTATTTTTCATTAAAGTTGCATTATTTCTAAGTGAAGAGATGATGGACGGATAGATAACATCAAAAGTGACAACATATGTGTGGCACTGCTTTTAGTTGTATGTGTCACCCCACTGGAGTATATTTTTCTTTTCCTCTTTACGTTTTTCATATTACTCAGTTAATTTTGTCTTAGTAAGAAATTATGGGGTTTGATTTTTTATCATCTTCCTGTTTTAGCATAGCAGGAAGCACACTTTTGAGTGTTGGGGATCAGACTTTGACAAAGACCAGACTGATATTATAGTTCTGGTTTTAAGTCATCTTTAACTGCCTAGTGGTTTTGAGTGTCTTTCCCACCAAAGCACCAGTACCTTTTATATTTGACAAAAATACTTACCCTGTTTGATAGAAGCATGATAAATGGCTTGTTTTACAGATCACTGCCACTGAATAGTGGAGTTGTAAGGGAAAGAATCATTATTTGTTCTTTCTTACTGTTAGAGCTGCTATTTCAACTACTTCCTCATTCTTAGATTTTGCTAAGCTAGTGCTAAGCTGTTACCCACTGTACTTCAGAATTGGCCTTTGTCACATTCTTAAGTCGTAGGTAAGGATTTATCAGAAAAATATCTGGCAAAATGTCTGTAGACTTCTTGATGATGCACCTAGATGCGTCATAAAAATGTGCTTATTGTGTTCCTGTCCATCTGCACAGCTGCCCTCTCAGATAGTCTCTGTGTCTGTCTCTGACGTAGTTTGCGCTGTTACTGCAAAATGAGCTTCTGTACAGCTCTTGCTCTCCACAGCAGGATGAGGAGTAGGAGGGCTGCAGTGTTTCAAAATCAAAGCAGTGGAAACATATTCTGTTTTTTTCTTCTTACAATCTAATGCATACTGGTCTTTTAGAGGGGACGGTAATTGGTGTCATACCTCACATATGCAAACCCAAGCAGATGAAAAGCCTTGTCACAGATTCGAGTAGTCTTCCAAGTGAGTAACTCTACCGCCTCTTCTCAGAATGACACTGTGCAGACAAAGGTCCTCAGATTCAGGACAAGGAGTTGGCTGGACAGTTGCACTTACAGAATCACAGAATAACCAGGCTGGAAGAGACCCACTGGATCGTCGAGTCCAACCATTCCCACCAGTCCCTAAACCATGCCCCTAAGTACCTCATCCACCCGCACCTTAAACACCTCCAGGGAAGGTGAGTCAACCACCTCCCTGGGTAGAATGTTCCAATGCCTAATGACCCTTTCTGTGAAGAATGTTGATTATTAGGGGTTCTTTATCATGGGGTATGGTGGTAGGACATGGGGCAACATTTTCAAGCTGAAAGAGGGGAGATTTAAATTAAATATTAGATTTTTTCACTGTGAAGAAGGAAGGGAAGTATTTGAACAGGTTGTCCAGAGAAGTCATGTTTGCCCACCCCTGGAGCTGTTCAAGGCTAGGCTGAATGAGGCTTTGAGCAACACGATCCAGAGGAATGTGTCCCTGCCCATGGAAGGGGCACTGGAACTGGATGGTCTTTAAGGTTCCTTCCAAACCAAACCATTCTATGATGCTGTGAACAGCCATCTTGCTCCTCAGATCCCTATCCATTGCTTTATGTAGCTTGCTTATATGGATATAGCCAGTTTGTAGTAAAACTAAATAATTGAAATAAGAACAATCAGAATTTTAGGTAATGACTTTCAAATGCACATATTTAAATGTTTCTAGCCACTGTTTTTAGGCTTTTTTGTTTGTTTGATTGGTTTGTTCTCAAAAATGGAAGACCATTTAAAAGAAGCAGCTCAATGTAAGACTATGCATTTTTAAAAACACATTTCTTCCAGACTGTCAGGGGGAAAATGTAGAAGAATATTTGGGCACTTCCTTCTTTTACTTCAAAAGAATTTGAATATACTATAAGTCAAAGTGAAGTAACAGTTTTTCTAAGTAACCTATTTCACTCTTTGTGTATATTATAGTTACCAAAACTATATTGGTGAAATGATGTTTGCCTTGTATTCCTGGATTTTTGTGCTGTAGACAAACTAATGATTTTTCTCAAATATGTAATTACCACTTTATATAGGATTTTATTTTTATGACCTGTTAGTTGACTATACTCATCAAAGTAGAAAACAGATAACATGGCTCTACCTTGAGCCCCTTCACAGCTCTACTGAGGATGCATTTATTTGATTTATCCATCTATAAAATCTCAGAGATTTTAGAAAGTGCATTGAGAAAGTTTAAAACCCGCTGTGCTTTAAGTTAACTTCAAATGCTTTTTTCAAAATCAGTATCGTATTTCAGTTGAATAACAGAAAGATGTATTTTGGGCTGTGCTTATTATGTTGGCTAATACTACTGGAACTGCAGAAAGAATGTCTCAAAAGAGCAGCAAGGTGAATAGATCCATTACTTTGAGTGCACAATTAATCTTGTTGACATTATTTTATATAAACATGGATAAAAATGCCCGGAAAGTATACTATTGAATTCCACTGCTCATTAATATTGATCAAATGTTGCTGTTCCCTTTGTGTTGGAAGCCACTTAAAGATTACCTGCAGAAGTATTACAGTGCTATTGATTTTAAAAAGCAACCCCTGAAGTCCACTCTTTTTTGAAAATTAGTTCACAAGTTTGGATTTTAATATTTTGTGTGTGAAGTAGGATATTTTTTAACTTACTGCTATAGATCTGAGTAACTAAGAATATTAATCAGTTTGTCAGGGAATTAATTATCCAGCATTTGATACATTATATAAAAGCTTATACCTCCCTGTGGAAGTTAATTGAGACCTCTCATCATCTGGCAGCAGTGCCTAGATATTACATACCATTTCTGATGCTTAAATGGAATGATGGCAGGATTAAGGCTCACATACTTCAAGACACTCAAGCACTCAAGCCTGCAAACCTGAATAACTTGCATCAAGGATCCTGTAGACTTAGTTAAAAAAAAAATCATATGCTTGGAGGTTCATGCAATTTAAATGTTCTGAAGTTCTGTGGACTCAAGAGTATGGTCCTCCAGAGAATCAGGAGAAACAAGGTATGATGATATAGTTTCAATGATTCATTGTTTTAGAACACAGATGAGTCTAACAAGGTTCCTTGTTAACTAGTAAAAATTAGATTATTATGGTTTACTAGTTTCAGTGTATTAAAGTAGGATCTTTCATTGCTCTCAAAATGATTTTTGAACTACCAGTTTCTAGTAACAAAACAAAATCCCAAAGCAAAATTATTTAACATTTAGATTGAAAAATAATGCTGTTATATGTCTATCACCAAATAACAGCTATAATCAGGCAAAAAAAGTGTTCATGTTGTTGATATGGAGTTTTTTTCCATAGGAAGGCACCATGGAAGACTTAAGATCAGTTACAAATGCTGGCATGCATCAGTATATATATTACTCTGCACCTCAGCTGACCTTTTAAGCCTTTGTACTTTGGACTGATCTGAGAAAATGCAAAATCTAAAGAAAATCAATGACAGTATGCTGAACATGTGCTTAACAAGCCATATGGAGAAAGTAGCAAGCAAAATGAGAAAGTAATTATTAAAAGATTTATTGTTCTTGGAAGATTAGAGATCTGCTTGCATAGGAATAATTATATGAGGCTACCTGCATGTACTTCCAAAATTGCAGTGCTATGAGAGAGAATAGAAAAAAATACACAACTCAGATTCATTGGGAAACCAAAAGTGCAAATTACAAGACATATTTCTTCCCAGAATATTACAGAAAAGAAATAACATGAATAGAAGCTGTGATGCTTGGAAAACATGAGGCTTTCTAGACCTGTTAAAAGGAGTGATATATGTTGTCTGGAGTTAAGAATGTTGTGTACCATTACTTTCAAAGTCTAATGCATAATACGGATGGGAAAAGGCAAAAAAGGCAACAGCCAGTCTACTCCCTTTCATCTTCCTTATATTTTCCTTTTTTTACTACTAATTGCTTTTAGAATAAGCTGTTATGTATTCATGTCTCTTAATTATTGCCTTCAGTGAGACATATCCCACATTTAATGATGCATACAAGTGTAACTTCTGCAGGATTGTATTCTGGAATAGGCTGATGACGTATGTTGTAATAGAAATGTGTATATGGATAGTTTCTCTAATTGTTATAACCACCCAGGCAATTAGAATTGCAGAATGTATTCTGACATCCTTGTCATTCTGTTAAGTTTTATCTTTTTCAAATTAGTATTTTTTTTCACTAATGTGATGTTTCAAATGAATGCTGTTGCTGTGAACATCTCACAAACGTTGGGTTTGCAATTGAAAGGATAAACTAAAAGGCAGACCCTCAGAATTGTTAAACTTATAGCTCTGTTAGGTTTAAATCGTTCAGTACCTAGTGCTGATTTTAGGTGAATTATGCTGTGAAAAGAAGTTATCTTCTGGGCTATTTGTTATTGTCGATGGGGTTTTGATTTTGTTTGTAATGAAGTTTAAAGTGGGTAAATAATTATATTACATTTCAATAAGTAAAGATAAACACATTTCAGTGTAGATGGCAAAAGTTGAAAATAACGTGCTTTGTACTGAAATCCCAAATCTTTTCACACACAAACTTGCACATGAGTTTTTCCAGTAAAAAATTATCAGTCCTTTAAAGGGAGATTGGAAAAAAATCATCAAAATGCTAACATGTTTATTGTGGTGGAAGGTATATTACAGGTACTATTAGTAAGATAATAAAATGTAAAGAGTTTTTAATATGTGCCATTAAATGAATAAAATTTAGACTTAGGTTAAAAAGATGTTGTTATTTATAAGTATGTATACTTGCTTCAAATCTAGCAAACTGGATCTCACAGCTGGAATTTCTGATATCCTAGCATGTAGTTAGTTGAGGAAAAAAAAATAAATTAAAAGACCTTTTTGAAATAAGTTTGAAGTTTATGTGCCACAAAGGCACTCGGTATAAAAGTAGTAGTTGATTTAGTAGCTGCTAACTGTTGACCCAGATAGTCACATAATCCGAAAGTCTCCCAAAGCCATAGCAAAGATTTCCTAAAGCTACTAACTTGATGCGAAGTGATTATTCAGGGATGTTGCAAATGTCACTCTGTACGTGGTAGGCACACCTTTGATTAATACATATTTCCTTGGTGGTATAGAAGTTAGAATACCTGTTATCTTTAATGGGAGAGCAAGATTTATCTTCTCTGTCTCCTGTCTTCTCTTACATTAAAAAATAATGTTGTGATTAATGAATAGTGACATACTTCATATTTTTTCTTGTTCATACAAATCTGTGCTGCCAAGTTATCTGAACTAAGTGAAGGGTATATTTTAGTGGATTAGTGAAATATGAAGGTCTACATAAGGGATTTTATTTACTTAATGATTGCATATAAATGACTGAAATTATTATGTTTATTGTTACAAATGTGTGTATATATATCTCTCTCTTTTTTATTTCTCTCTCTCAGGACCCTGCCTTCCTAATCCATGTCATAATGGTGGAATATGTGAAATCAGTGAAGCATACCGAGGTGACACATTTATAGGATATGTTTGTAAATGTCCAGAGGGATTTAACGGGATTCACTGCCAGCACAGTAAGTTCCACATGGTAACTTTTATTGTATTTATAGATAGGAGCCTTTTTATTGCTTGCAGTGCTGAGGATTAATATTGGATCTAGTTTTCTGAAGCCTATCAGTCTTTGGCCTTTATATTATGAGCAAGCAAAATACTACAGAATACTACAATCACCTTCAGAAAATGACCCGACTTCCAAATTACTGGACACAACATTGCATAATGTGCTGCAGAGATTCTAGATCATGATAAGGAAAGGTAACCACATTTATCATGAACTTAATGGAAAAGCGTACTTTAAATAGTAGAAATCTCTTCTTATCTTGAACTGTTTGTTGGTTTCTTTTGATCAATCCTAGACAAAAGTGGAAAGAATAACCAAAAATATATTTGTGAATAAATACATCTTCTGGATCTTTCTTTACATATGCATTTATAAGTGTTGAAGAAATGTTTTGAGTCATGATACCTAAGTTCACGAGTACAAGTTCCAGACTTAAATCAGGTATACATTTAATCCTACTTAAAATTCAGTATCTGGATCTCATTCTAACAATTATCCTTTATTCAAAGAATTTTTCCTGGTTTCAAATCAGGTTGGGAACAGCAGGTTCTAGTATTAGAGTGTGTAGTTAAGAGAACTGACAAGTATGGGGGAAAAAATATGAGATTTTAATAATATCTCATATGAGGGATTGTATGATAAGATTTACACTTCACCAACCAGAAATTTTAAGAAGCAAGTAGATGATGCATTTTTTTGTGTTCCTACTGAAAATATTACAGGTCTACATTTCTCCAGTTAATGTCATCAGAAGTTCTTTGTATTTGAAACTAGTCAGTAAGAGCTGTACTTGTTCATCTGCAAGTGACTGATCAGATCATGTTCTAACACATGAATGTAATCCATTTGATTTATTTGTCACTTAAATAGAAGCTCATGTTTTTTAGTATATAAAACTCATTTAGAACAAGTGCTTGCCTAAGGAGAAATCCATGTGCCAAATCTGTGTTTTATTTTGTGCAATAAAGCACAGCATGGTTCTAAAAATCTTGTGTTGTAGATGCATTTAGAAGCCAACTGTTACTCAGTTAGAAGGTTAAAAACTCAAACAAGTAGTCAAGAATCCAAGTTCTATTTGCACATTATTCACTCATTCAAATGAGAGTGAATAAGCACTGAATCCAGTGCTTAATTAAGTGCTCCATTTAGGTACTTGCCTATAATTTAAAGTGTCATGAACCAATACAGTCCAGCTCAAATAACTATTTATGTTCATTACGTCACTTATATACTCAAAGGAAAGTGTCTCCAAAGGCCTGAATATGGATATTTGATTTCCTTAACTCTGGACATTCTGTTGATTACATAGGTAGTGTAGGCAGTCCCACTAACTTAATCTAAATTATATGTCTACCTCATCCAACAGGAACGTGGAGGTGTTGGATATTACCCACTCCTATGGGTTCTGTTACGTCTAGCCCGGAATCTGGGGATGGCCATCTAGGGGAGCTGGCTGCAAGCAACAGTTACAGGGGCCTTCATGTGTTTTAGTCTTCATATCATTAAACCAGTCAGTCAAGAATGAGGGCTGAGTTCATAATGTAAACATGATGGCGAAGGACATTTGTTACCAGTTCAAAACCATAAAAGCAGGCAAGATTATGTCTAGCTGCAACTCAAGAGTCATATCAGCTTAAAAATTGTACCTGGGCTAAACAGTGAGTGCAGTACCCTGTGGTCCCAAGCAAGTTCCTTGTAATTGTGTTCATTTCACATGAGTCTGCCACCTAACAAGTGAAAGACATTGTAGAGTGGAAAGACAGGAATTACCTTCATCACTTCAATTACTGTATGCCATTGATGTGCAGTCATATAGAGGAGATTATGTAAAAATGTCTGCTTGTGGCCTGATTTTCTCAGGCATGATCCATCATAAGACCGATCATAAAGACAGCACATGACTCACAACTCTTCTCCTTCCGCTAAATGTCAAAGAGGTCACCTTTGTTAAGTATACAGTAAAGTGAATAACACACAAATATTCATGAAGCAAAAGGCATATTTAACCTGTGCTGTCCAGGAAATACCATCTCTTGTTACCTAATTCATGAAAAAACATACAGTAGTCTATTCTGGCATGACTCATCACAGCTGTTTGCTGGGTGCCCAGTGTGCTTTTAAAAAAATTCATGTGTGTAACTGTTAGCTAATGATCCTAATAATCAGGAAAGTAGTTTATACCAACTTCAGAATAAAGTACAGCTCTCATACAGGTGATTCAGATTCACTGTGGGGAGACTAGAACCAACGAGGGCAGCTAGAGCAATCTGAGATAGGACAAGTTTTTGTGAACCGTTACTCTTTGGAGGAGAATGAAATTCAATCCTCTTGAGATAGTCTGATTTAAGATGAGATAATAAGTCATAAATAACATATAGGTGTTCAGAGGATCTCTAAGGTTGTCAGCTATGAGAAGCAGGAGAGGAGGTCTCTGCAGTCAGGAAGAAATATAGGATTTCCAGTGGTGGTCTTATTTTAACTCTTTGATACAATATCTCTTTAGTGGAAGTCACAAAGTTCATTGATAAAAATTTCTCTGCTTCATAAAGTTTAGCAATTCAATTCTGAACTCACTATAGATCAAGTAAGAAGTCTAAGTAGTTCCATCATAAAAATGTAAATTAAACTTACCTCACTGAAAGACACATATCTTCATCTAAACTGTTACAATTTCCAAAAATTACATTATACTTCTCTTGTACAAGGATTTTTTATCTTGGATTTATTTCATGTCTAATATTCTGTTACTAAATCAATTAAACTAAGTGATTGATTTTGCAGTCAAGATATGTTCTTAAAGCTGGTATTCTGGCATTTGTCTCAAGAAACATCCAGCCAGTATTTCTGAGATTCCTTGACCTTTTATCCATGTGAATAATTAATATGCAAATTATAAAACAGACCATTAGCATTTTCAGTGATTGTATACCTATATTTATTGTAAAACTGATATTTATTGGTAATGGTTGACTGAAAAGATTCTGACTCCCCAGCAGCAAAAGAAGAAAGAAATATTCCCATTTCAGGGCTCATAAACTAACTAATGTTTGGATAGGAAAGTGTACTCCATGTGAAACCTAGGCAGATTTTTGTGATGATAATCAAGAATGATATGTTCTTTGAATGTTCCTCTATTATTTAAGAGGCATTTACTTATCTTCCTTTATGAAGATTCTTCCCAAACTCTGTTCAGGTTGGAATTTGTTATGCTGTTAATGAATGCCAATCTGGCTCTCTATTGACAGTATCTAGCATCAAGGAGAGAGGAGTTATTTGCAAGAACTACTTTGAGGCAAGGCAAGTCTCCCTACAGTTTTACTACACTAAGAATGCAGCTCTTCCAAAGAGTAATTTAAACTGCTTAAATTCCTGAAAGTAGTATACAACTGATGCTCAGTGAGTCTAATTCATGCTTTGTGGTATTCATAAGAGCAGTAAATAATTTTGTTCCTTCAGGATCACTTTGACTGAAAGCTATGTAAATACATTTCCTAATCATTCACTTGATAGAAGCGTGCAATCACTGGGTGCATTACAATGCCCTTTTCTTTATCCATGGATTTCAACAAAGTCAAGCTTCCAAGGTATTTCTTGTTTTTATTGAGATAGGTTACTCCTGTTCATGAACTGGCCTTTGTTGTTACACAATTATCAACTTCACTAATCACTTCATATGACAGATGACAGTGCTGGACAATTAGTCAGTATTCAGATAACTAATGCCTTCATCTACATAGAGTGATTATACTGTCACCTACTAAAATTGTTTAGAAACACAGTTTTGCAGAAAAGTCAAAATCCATGGAAATGCACAGAAGACTGAAATGGACAGGTTTTCCACCGGAAAAAAATTCCATAACGTTGAGAAATTTAAACAATATGCATTATTATGATTATCAGAGATTGCCTGCTGAAAAAAAATAGGAAACTGAAGCATTAGTAACAATATATGTCAAAGTCTGAGGTACTGGCTGCCACTCAACTAACTTAAATGACACAGAGCTCTAACCAGGAAAAAAGTGATATTTGAAACAATAAAGAGTTCAGATTTAAGTGTGTGATTGGCATGTTGTTGTATGTTCTGAGGATCATTAACTCTATCAGTGGTAACTAAGTGACGTGCACTCTGAAGAAGAATAAAGTTTATTAATCCATCTTATTTAATTGAGTAAGCAAGCCTTTCATAGTGTTTGTGCAGAGTTCTCCGCTTTCTAGCTCATCATCATAGATGATCTGTGGCATTCACATCTGATACATGAATGCATTTGGAAACTACACAAATGCAGGCTGTATGGCAGAAGATCAGGTCGTATTTCAGAGTACATTGAAGCATCCCAGCTATGCATAGGGCAGTGGTTTTCAGTGTGGGGGTGAAATAGGAAGAGACAGTAGCCATACTTTTCTGGCTAGTTGAGATGATGTATAATCTACAACTTTAGCTCCACCAGCAAATTAAAATCCTAGCAACTTTTCCAGTTGCTAGGAAGAAATGTATATGAGGAATCAAAGAATCATAGAATGGTTTGAGTTGGAATGGGCTTTAAAGATCATCTAGTTCCAGCCCTCCCTGCCACAGGAGGGGACATATTCCAATGGATCACATTGCTCAAAGCCTCATCCAGCCTGGTTGTGAACATCTCCAGGGATGAGTCATCTGCCCATCTCTGGACAACCTTCTGCTTCACCTCCTTCACAGTGAAAAATCTCCCCCCTTTCAGCTTGAAAATGTTGCCCCACGTCCTACCACCGTACCCCATGATAAAGAACCCCTAATAATCTTTCCTCCAGGCCCTTTTTAAGTACTCGAGGGCTGCTATAAGGTCTTCCTGGAGCCTTTTCTTCTCTAGGCTTAACAAGCCAAACTCTCTCAGCCTGTCCTTTTGTATGGGAGGTCCTCCAGCCCTCTGAACATCTTCATGGTCCTCCTCTCGACTCAATCTAGCACATCCCTCTCCTTCCTGTTCTGAAGACTCCAGGAATGAATGCAGTTCTCCAGGTGAGATCTCTTAAAAATAGAGTGGCAAGGGAGATTCACCTCCCTCAACCTGCTGGTCACACTTCTTTGGATGCAGCCCAAGATACTGTTGGCTTCCTGGGCTGCAAGTGCATGTTACCAGCTCATGTTGAGCTTCTCATCCACCAGCACCACTAACTCTTCCTCAGGGCTGCTCTTAATCCATTTTCCACCCAGCCTGTATTTGTGTTTAGGAGTGCCACAATCAAGGTGAAGGATCTTGTACTTGGCCTTGTTGAACTTCATGAGGTTTGCACAGGCCCACCTTTCAAGCCTGTCCAGGTCCCTCCGGATGGCATCTTTTCCCTCCAGCATACTGACTGCACTACACAGTTTGGAGTCACTGGATTGAGGGTGCCCTCAATCCTACTGTCCACATCTGCAACAAAGATGTTAATCAGCGCTGGTCCAGTCCCTAAAAAGTGCCACTTGTCACCACTGTCAGAAGGTGTAGAACGTCCTGTGTCATGGATTGTGTGTGTTACAATCAGCAGCTACACTTGCCTAAACCATTCCTGGCTGCAGTTTGGTGAAACCAGATGAGTTGCATCTCACACACATGCAGCTTGTTCCTAGCCAGCTGTACTTCTAGCCAAGTGCGCAAATTTAATGCACTAGGATGCATGCAGTTGCACCATCCCATGTTTCTGCTGGGATGATGCAACCACTCACAATGGTTTTCCCTTTTGGGAGAAAGAGCAGTTTGGGGAGTTCTAAATCTAATGCAGATGTTCAGTCTTAATTTTCATTGAAATCAGCTGTATGCACAGTTTTTAATAGATTATATTGGTAATAAGTAAATGGACTAGTAATAAGACATATAGTATAGTAGTAGTAAGTTATGTGTTTAAGTCTGTCATATGGTGCTTATATGTCTAAGCATCATTGAGCTGAAGTCCAAAAACTATTCCTGTGTCCACTAAGTAGTTTAAATAAGAAGTCAAGGAGGATGGATAGACTTTTGCTCATTTTGGAATCTTCTGGAATTGTACATTATTCAAAGAGAAAGTTGGTAATCTGAAGGACATCCAGGAGAGGTCACCAATAAAAAAGAAAAAAAAATGTAGTCAGTAAAGACTATTGGAAAAAAAAGTCAATAAAATAATGTTCCTAAAATGGAAACTCTGTAAGAGGGTGGGGGGAAATGGGAGACGGAAATGGCAGAAACACCAGATGTGGGAGCACAGGAAATGCTAGCCCCATTCTTAGATGCTCAGGAAAACTTATGTGTGAAACTGCCCAGAAAATCAAATGCTTTAATGAGGTAAAAAATGATGGGTATGTCAGCTGCAAACAGAGAAAGTTCTGATAATAAATCTTCTTATGACAAACATAGTGAGATTGAGCAACAGTGACAGCAATTTTCAGACTATTGGAAGTTGAGGCTTATTTTGCTTGAAATCTAAATAAATATCTTGGTTAAAGCTGTAGGTGACTGAGCTAAGGGCTACCCGAAGCCCAGAGAGGTAAAAACATTTAATCTCAGGTAATAGTCCAGTACCAGATACTTGTCAGAAGATGTCAAGACACTCTTACCATGAAAAGACTTGTAGGTGCATAACTTGCACCTAATTTAAGATTTTATTTCATTCCGTAGTAGTCAAAGATTGGTTTAAAATTTCAGATAGGAAGTGTAATATTCCCTCTAATTTTGTTTCACTCTAGTCAGCACTTGTTTATATAGCACTGTTTATCCTTCTCATAAAAAACACACTTCCAATAGCTTTCTTTTTCTTGTTCAAATACTGACCTTAACCATTTCCTGATGCATTGTTTTGTATGCTAATTATGCTGTATATTTAAAAAAAATCCTATTCAATTTTAAATGTGCTGTCTTTCAACATCTTTAAATGTTTCTTTCCTTGCCTGTTATAAGACTAGAGGAAAAGAAGCTTTTGTGTACTTTCTGAATGCTGCTTATTATTTTTCATACATTTGTCATGCTTCCTTCTATTTTTCCTATGGAAACAATTAAATTCTTTCTTTATCTGTTTCACATTCAGAGTTTCTCTGGGACTTTTAAATGGCTTCTTGGTGGCCTTCTGCAAACCTTTTTTTTTTCTGTGGTGTGTTTTACTGTAAAAGTGACCTATACTGAAGTTAACGCTATGCCATTTTTTTGGTAGAAGATCCTTACAGTACTTTTTGTGTTCTTAATGCAGAATTTTGTTGGAAGTTTCTTTGCAGTTTTTCCTGTTTTAACCAGAACTGGATGTTGAGCTGAGGCTTTTATTATACTGCCTTCTTTGATGCCTACGTTTCTTTCATAAGGTGACATAGTGGGAGGTAATACATCTTCCCAATCGGTTTGAGATTTTGTCGGGATATTCACAGAATCAGAGAATCAGTAGATTGGAAAAGACCTTCAGGATCATTGAGGCCAACCATTCCTATACATCATTACACCATGTCCCTGAGCACCTCATCCACTCGTCTTTAAATACCTCCAAGGATGATGACTCAACCACCTCCCTGGGCAGCCTGTTCCAGTGCCCATTGACCCTTTCTGTGATTTTTTTTTTCTAATGTCCAGCCTGAACCTCCCCTGGCACAACATGAGGCCATTCCCCCTTGTCCTGTCCCCTGTTACTTGAGAGAAAAGGCCAGCTCCTTCCTCTCTACAATCTCCTTTCAAGTAGTTGTAGAGAGCAATAAGGTCTCTCCTCAACCTCGTCTTCTCTAGGCTAAACAACCCCAGCTCTCTCAGCCTCTCCTCATAAGGCCTGTTCTCCAGCTCCTTCACCAGCCTCTTTGCTCTTCTCTGGACTCGCTCCAGAGCCTCAACATCCTTCTTGTGGTGCGGGGCCCAGAACTGAACACAGTACTCGAGGTGCAGTCTCACTAGTGCCAAGTACAGAGGGAGAATAACCTCCCTGGAATCACAGAATCACAGAATAACCAGGTTGGAAGAGACCCACTGGATCGTCGAGTCCAACCATTCCCACCAGTCCCTAAATCATGCTTCTAAGCACCTCGTCTGCCCTAACCTTGAACACCTCCAGGGACGGTGACTCAACCACCTCCCTTGGCAGACCGTTCCAATGCCTAACCACCCTCTCCGTGAAGAACTTTTTCCTAATCTCAAGCCTAAATCTCCCCTGGCGGAGCTTGAGGCCATTCCCTCTTGTCCTGTCCCCTGTCACTTGGGAGAAGAGGCCAGCTCCCTCCTCTCCACAACCTCCCTTAAGGTAGTTGTACTGTTTTTGATACAAGCTAAGATACCACTGGCATTCTTGGCCACCTGGGCACACTGCTGGCTCATGTTCAGTCGGCTGTCAACCAACACCCCCAGGTCTTTCTCTTCCAGGCAGGTTTACAGCCACATTCCCCCTAGTCTGTAGCTGCATAGGGTTGTTGTGCCTCAGGAGCACAACCTGGCATTTGTCCTTGTTAAACCTCATGCGACTGGTCTGAGCCCAGCCTGTTCAGATCCCTTTGCAGAGCCTCCCTACCCTCTAGAAGATCGAAATTTCCACCCAGCTTAGTGTCATCTGCAAAATTACTTAAGAGTGCATTCGATCCCCTCACCAGTCCATTGATAAAGACATTGAACAGGGCTGGACTGAGCACTGAGCCGTGGGGGCACCACTTGTTACTGGCCTCCAGCTGGAATTAACTCCATTTACCTCTAGTCTTTGGGCCTGGCCATCCAACCGGATTTTCACCCATATTGAACAGAGGGGTGTGCTTATGGTAACATGTACACTGGTTGAACTATAGAGTAAATGTGTGATTCTATGGTATAAAAGTCATTTGGGCTGTCAATAGCCATCATAAACATATTTTGCAGGACGTTAAAACTCTCTCCCTCTAATTACTTTTTTAAAAATTAGTATTACTTTACTGAGGAAAGAAATTAGTGTTCTAAAAACACAATAATTGCTGTTTGACTGTCAAAGAAATGAATTTTTTCATGTTCTGCATTAAAAAGATAATGTATGGATGTGTTTTGCTCATGCAAGTTCCTTTTTATTTTAGAACTAATCATAAACACTGAAGTATGGATGTGATCTATCTAGACTTTTGTGAAGCCTTTGACACAGTATCCCACAACATCCTCCTCTTTAAATTGGAGAGATATGGATTTGATGGGTGGATTGTACGGTGGATAAGAAACTGATTGGAAGGTCGTATTCAAAGAGTAGTGGTCAATGGCTCAATGTCCACATGGAGATCTGTGACAAGTGATGTCCCTCAAAGGTCCATACTGGGACTGGTGCTGTTTAATATCTTCATCAGTGATATTGACAGTGAGATTGAGTGCACCCTCAGCAAATTTACAGGTGATATCAAGCTGAATGGTGTAGTTGGCACTTTGGAATGACAGGATGTCATCCAGAGGGACCTGGGCAGGCTGGAGAAGTGGGGCTGTGAGAACCTCATGAGGTTCAACAAGGCCAAGTGCGAGGTCCTATACCTGGGTTGGAGAAGAGAAGGCTCCTAGGAGATCTTATAGTGACCTTCCAGTACCTGAAAGGTGCCTACAAGAAAGCTGGAGAGTAACTATTCATAAACGCTTGTGGTGATAGGACAAGAGGGAATGGATATAAACTGGAGAAGGGCAGATTTAGACTAGATATTAGGAAGAATTTCTTCACCCTGAGAGTGATGAAACACTGTAACAGGTTGCCAAGGGAAGTTGTGGATGCCCCATTCCTGGAAGTGTTCAAGGCCAGGTTGGATGGGGCCTTGAGTAACCTGATCTGGTAGCATGACCATACCCATGACATGGGAGTTGGAACTAGACAATCTTTAAGGCTCCTTCCAACCCTAACTATTCTATAATTCTGTGATTCTATGATTCTGTAAGTAAAAATGATTTCTTCAAATTCAGTAGTAGTTATTCTGTTGTATTGTCAACATCACACATTCTCTCTCCTATTACATAAGTGTTATCATATGCTTTTCAATGAGTTTTCTCAGGAGAAAAACTGTTAATATTCCTGAATACAGTACACAGAAATACTGGCAGAGTCTTGCTAATACTACATGAAAACATTTTCACAAAGAGCCCCACAAAGATCCTCTTTCAGTTGTTCAATAACTAAACCACTCATTTTGAAAGCAATGTGTAAATGGTTTTATATGGCTTTGTGAAATAAGAATATAAAAGAATATATGAATTATGCCATTACACTCATTTTGTAACATATATGAAATTTTGTATTTTACATATAAAAAGAAAATGATGATTAATTTCAGGACTTACATGAGGTTCTTCAGTAAAAGATAGGGAACTAGACACTGATGCTTTTGGTTCTTCCACTCTTGCTAATATGGGTGATTTTTTTCCTTAAATTACCATATCATAATATGAAGTTGATTTGTCCACATATAATGTGTCATTCTTAGGGTATTTCAGATAAATGTATGATGATGCACATATTCAAACTTCAGTTTACATCAAGAGAAGGTTTTTCTTGGATAAAAGCAACAACAATGAATACAGCATCTCTTGATTTGTTATACTTTATCACTTAATACTTCATTATTCCATGCAGTATCTACTATAAATATTTTCATTTTTCCTAAAGGTTATGCATTCAAACAAGCAAAAGCTATTCTCTAAGACCTCAATGTAATTTTATTCTTTTGTGTTCTTTTCGTGCTCCTTTTTGTATTTGAAAAAATATGTATTCATTTTGACCTGTTACACAAAGTGCTATAGGATTGTTTTCTTCACCAAGAAAGGTAATTCTGTAATATCTAAATGCTGTTATTTCCTTCCTTTTTCAGAAATTGAGTCAAGAAAATAAGCATTTCTAACTTTGTTTTCTTTAATTTCCCAAATTCAGTATTCTGGTTTTGGCAGCTCTCCAGAAGTGTGACAGCTGTCAATTTTCTATTTGTTTAGTCTTAACCTTCTCCATGGAAATGCTCTCCATGCTGTCTTTGCAAGAATTTGGCATAGAAAGACTCTGTAAAGGAAAACAGACTTTAAACAGATCTATGGAATCCACTGGATTTATGGAGTAGCACTGATTGGAAAGCCCAAACTTACCTTGTTTGTTAGCATGGTCCTATAAAATGTGTTCTTCATCCTAACTGTTTCTGTTATTGTAAAATTTACCTTCATGTTTGTTAGTTTGACAAGGAGTACACTTTGGGAATGAGCTTGCTTTCCATTTCTATATATGATTCCATCTTTCTAACAGTCAAAGAGCCCTATTGAGAGTGATATCCTCTGCTTCCTATATGGTCAAAAGTACTTAAGGCTTTGAACATGAGTCTCTTTGACACAGCCATGAGATGCCAGGTGACTTATAACACTGGGCTGTTCTGAAATTGTCACTTACATGACTTTTCTCAAAGAAAGTGCATCAGGAAGAAACTCCTAAGACAGTGTATTAACCACATTATTACATCTGTTCAGAATTGTTATTGTTGAATGTGTTAAAATTTGCAACTCTAACCCAGCAGAAGATCTAGACCATAGAATCGTAGACTGGTTTGTGTTGGAAGAGACCCTCAAAGACCACCTAAGATACACCCCCTAACAAGGGACATATTTCTCTAGGCAGATTTCTCAAAGCCCCCTGTGACCTGACCTTGAACTGTTCCAGGGATGGTGCATACACAACTTCTATAAAAATATTTTCATAATATCTAATCTAAATCTCCTCTAAAATGGTTATACCTTGTCTTGTCACTACAGACCCTGGTAAAAAGTCTCTCCATCATTTTTATAAGTCCCCTTTTTATATTGAAGGGCTACAATAAGGTCTGGCCAAAGCTGTCTCTTCTCCAGGTTACACACCCACAACTAGCTGAGGCTTTCTCTATAACAGAGGTGTTCCAGCCCTCTGACTGTTCTTGTAGCCCTCCTGTGGAGAAGGATCCAGTCTAACAGATCCATGTCTTCCCAGAGTTGGGGGTGCAGTACACTGGGTGGAGTCTTACAACAGTAGAGTGGAAGAATCACATCTCTTGGCCTGCTGACCACTTATTTTGGGGTTTTTTGTTTGTTTGTAGGGTTTTTTTTGTAGCCCAGAACATAGTTAGCTTTCTAGGCTGCAATGACACATTGCTGATTCATGTCCAATTTTTCATCTGTCTGCTGGAGTGGATGAGAGAAGCCCCACTCCTTATCTGCAGGGCTGCTCTCATCATCCATTCATCCCCACATCTACACTGATTTTGGAGATTGTCCCAACCCAGGTACAGGAACCTGATGAACTTCTGAGATTCACACTGACCCACTCCTCAAGCCTGTCAGAGTCCTTCTGAATGACAGCCCATCTCTCCAGAATGTCAACTGCACCACTCGATTTGTTTTCATATGCAAACTTTATGAGGGTGCACTCAGTTCCACACAAAAGATCAATTGATGAACCACAGTTTAGTTAGGGAAGATTAGAGGAAGAACACAGGAAAGTTGGAACTGAAGAAAACATCTGTTCTCTCTTATTTTTCCCCACTTTTAAGATCATTTAGGTAGATGCAGGATATGATTCAGCCATTGTGGGTATTTAGGACCAACACAGCCACACGGCAGCTTTAAGGGAAGTATTGCTTTCAGACTTTGTTTTGCTCACAGATTCATTACTGATATGCCAGCACATTTCTGTGAGGAAGATAATGAAGGTGAATCTTGAAATGAAATCTCATTATTTAATGAAAAAAACTTATAATTTAGAATTTTGTCACATAGTGACTCAGTCTGATCAATCTGTGTAGGAAGTAGCTGTTAGAAAAAAGAATGAGTTTTGAAATTTATATATTTTTCTTGGGTTGTTTTTCTTTTATTTTCTGCTGCTGTAAGAACTACTGTGCTCAACCATCTCTATGTGTGGGTGTCTGAAGGATGCAGAATTAAAGCACTGTATTTGTGTTAGGAACTCATGCTGGTGTACAGTTGTGCAGTTCCTTATTACTGTATTAGTATTTCGATTGTTAATTGAAGTAGTTTAAAATTATATGACTGACTTTAAAGTCTGAAACCTCAACAATTCACATGGCAATTTCTCTAAAAATTGAAGAAAAAAAATTAGTCATCAGATATTTCTTTTATACCATATACCTACCCAGTGAATAACTTGAAGGAGACAAGGAACTTTTTAGAAGGAAGATCTAGAAATATAGTCAGTATTCTAGCTACTCTTTTGAAATTATAAGTAGTATTTATCCATGTGGATATGCTTGTGGGATCAGAGGGTTTATTTGTATGTCAGTGGGGAGAGAAGGATATAGCATCAGTCTCATTACTGATGTGTGCAAAACTTGAAAAAACAGAACTTGGACTTCAAGCTCATTATAATGACTTAATAGTCTAATAGTTTATACCAATCTGCATCACAAATGTATTCCCTTTGTGTTCATAAAATGTCTCAAGCAAAAGTCATGGTGCTGTCACATTTGCATACGAGTACCCAGGATATTCTTCTAGTTTGCATTTATTCTGATGTGTAAAATAACATGCATGTATTTCTGTATTTCTGGAAGAGTGTTTTAGTTTGAATTAGGAGTGCATTTTTAAAGAAAATCTCTTGGTCATCTCAATTTACTGTGCTCTGCTTTATGCAGCAGCAGTCTCAGAACACAAGAACTGGATTCTTTTCCCACAAAAATAATGGTCTGGTAGTCTAAAACTCCTCGTGTACACACTAGTAGTTGACATAAAACATTGCAGTCGGTAAATGAGAGTTCTGTCCAGCCAGCCAGCCTAGAATTTGTACAGAAAATACATACCTGAGATACGCAGACATTGTGTCCTCAACTCTGATATTTCACTGTGCAAATACCCTTCTGTAAGAACACACTGCTTACAAATGCAGACATAACCTGTCTGTGCCTATGTTTATCTCCAAGTATGCTGAAAACAATGAATAGATCTTGTTTATCTTCCATTTTTTTATGGCTTGTTAGTGTCTGACACTGTGAGAGACATTTGGTTTTCTCCTGTTTCATATTCTAGACTGGATTTTGTTTAATCCTCTAGTGTGATTGTCTGATACTGCCAAAATTAATGGCAGCTGTCTTATTTTAGAGTATATCTCCATCAGAATTAAGTCAGCTCTCCAGGCTTGTCTGGAAGTGTACAGCCTAACCACAGGAAGGCATTTTCAGTGGGATCCGATCACTGAATGTAGTCACAGAGCTGCTAGGCCCTAGAGAAGTGGGGAGGTGGGAAAATGTAGGGCAACATTGAAGGTGGAATTGGCAGCTCTCTATTTGTAATACTTTAGATGTAATACTGAAACTGATGCACCCCTTTTTAATGACTGCCTGTTAATAAGAGCAAAGATACTCCTAAAGCTTCCCGGAGGTTCTTACTGCGACACTTTTCTGCCCAAGCACACTGAGTGCTGTGCTCAAAACTGGACACAGCACTCCAGATTCCCTGTGTCTGGAAGTGTTCAAGGTTAGGCTGGATGAGGCTTTGAGAAACCTGTTCTAGTGAAATATGTTCCTGCCCATGGCAGGACTGTGGGTCTAAAGGATCTTTGAAGGTTCCTTTCCGCTTAAACCATTCTATGACTCTGTGTGTCTCAATGCTTAGCAGAGAGGAAGTACCACCAGCCTTGACCTGCTGGAAGTGCTCTGTTTATGCAGACCAGGAGGTCCTTGGCCTTCTTTGCCCACCACTGCTGTCTCATGGTCAACTTGTTGTCCACCATAACCCTCATATCCTTGTCTGCCCAGCAGCTTTCCAGCTAGTGGGACCCCCAGTGTGTACTGGTGCATGGGGTTGCTCCTCCCCAGGGGCAGGACGTTTTACTTGCCCTTTTAGAAATTCTTGAGGTTCCTGCTCATCCTGTTCCTCCAGCCTGTTGAGGTCCCTCTCTATGGTAGTACACCTGTCTGGAGTACAAGCTACTTCTCCCAGTTTTGTGTCATCTGCCGACTTGCTGATGATGCACTCTGTTCCAGGGTCTGGGTCATTAGTGAAGATGATGAACAGTACTAAGCCCTGTATTGAACCCTGGAATATACAGCTGGTGATATTCTACAATTCAACTTTTTACCTCTCAGCCTAGTTATTAAACCACTTTTTAGTCCACCTCGCTGTCTACTTATCTAATCTGCACACTACCAGCCTGCCTATGTTACGGCAAAAAGTATTAAAAGTCTTACAGATGTTGAACTAAACAACATCCACTGCTCACAGCCATCCACTGAAACAGTGACCTCACTGTACAAGGCTATCAGTTGGTCAAGCATACTTTCTCCCTCATAAATTCATGCTGACTCATTTGCATCACTGTCTTAGTATCATTAACATTGGAAAAGACCTGGAAGATCAGTAAGTCCAACTGGCAGTCCAACACCACCATGCCTATTAAACTACATCCTGAAATGCATGTATCTAACATGTGATGGTGGGGTGGGATGGTGACTCCCACTTCCCTGGGCAGCCTGTTCCAATGCTTTACCTCTCTTTCAGTAAAGAAATTTTTCCTAATATCCCATCTAAACCTCCCTTGGAGCAACTTGAGTCCACTTCTGTCATCCTATTGCTAGTTACTCACAAAAAGAGATGAGCACCCACCTTGCTACAACCTCCCTTCAGGTAGCTGCAGAGAGTAATAAGATCTCCCCTCAGCTTCCTGTTCTTCATACTAAACTATCCCAGTTCCCTCAGCTGCTCCTCATAAGACTTGTTCTCCATCCCCTTCACCAGCTTCATTGCTTTTCTGTGGACATGCTCCAGGACCTCAATGTCTTTCTTCTAGTCAGGGGCCCAAAACTGAACACAGGATTTGAGGTGTAGCCTCGTCAGTGCAAAATACAGGGATGCAATCAGTTCAGTGATCCTGCTGGCCCCACTGTTTCTGATACAAGCCAGGATGCCACTGGCTTTCTTGGCACACTGCTGGCTCGTGTTCTTGTCACCCTCAGATCCTTTCCTACCAGGCCGCTTTCCAGCCACTCTTGCCCATGCCTGTTGTGACCAAAGCATACGACTCGGCACCTGAACGTTATACAGTTTACCTCAGCCCATTAGTCTTGTCCTTCAAGGGCTGGCAAATGTTTTCCGTGACAGCTTTCTTCATCAGCTTCTCAGGGACTGAGGTGAGACTAGCTTGACTTGTATCTCCCCAGGTCTTTTCACTTGTCTTTATATTTCTGTATATATGCTGTAAGCAATTGTATAACCCTTATAGGAGTGAGGCTGTAACTGTAGTTGTAATTAACACAGTGATTTGCTGTTAGCAACAACAGGTATTTGCTTAATCCTGTATTAAGCCATGTATAAATTTATTAACCTACCATAACTCTTAAGTGACTTATAAATTTGCTCTTAATCTGTGTCCATGCATGTTAAATGTATTAAAGTATGGTGCTCACAGATACTAGAGGGGGAAAAACAGTTAGAGAATTGTGCCAAAAGTTCTAAACTATTTTCCTATTTAGAATGCTAGATTATTTCTGTGATTAAATATAATAATAAGATTACTAAATAGTAAAACATGCATATGTATCTATGAGGAACTGAGAGTATGAATTTGAAAGATATTAGCAAAGAGCAGAAATGATATTTATGTGCACTTACGCAACGTAAGTGCAATCAAGTTCCAAAGACAACTTTTTATGAGAGCTTAAATTAGATGTATATAGATTGGCCATAAAGGAATATACTTCAACCTGTGTATGACAGATACAGACATATGAACAAATGCGACCATCTGTTTTAGTCATTTCAGAACATCCATCATCATATCCTCCAGGACTTGTTGGTCTAATAACATTTTTCGAAACACATGCCATATCTGTACTCATGTGAAAAAGATATATCCCTATGCTCACACTATTCTGAAATGCATTAGCAACTGCATTTTGAAAGAGTAAAGTTATTTCGGTACAAGTAAATGGAAATACGCTAATGTACTTATCAGGGTTCAAACTTATTTTGAAAACAGTTGGATTTCTTGCCATAAGATGACATACACTATTTTAACAAATAATCTTGTTACAGGTGACACTCTAATACAGAATAATTTAAGTTTACTTGTGAAGGTGAGATTTTTGGATCATTGCTTGTAATAAAAACTATTCACAGGTTGAGTCATTTTTTAATAAGTTTTTTTTATTCACTACAGTTAAAATGATTTGTTAAATGCTTGTTATATAAATAGCCAGTTATTTTAATAAAGTTCATTGGAAATGATAGGAATTGTTGCCCTGAAGGTATGTATCTACAGTGTAAAATTAAAGAGTAAGTTACTTAATGGAATGAAGGTTTCCATGCCAATATACATTAAAAGTAATTAAAAATTAAAATTTATAAAAAATAAAAACTTATAAAGTATTAACTCTCTTAAAATCAATAAGAAATGTCCTGGGAATGCTATTCCAAAATTCTATAAAATATAAATTACCTCATATAAAAAAAAACAACATTAAATGTGAATTTATATAGGTCAGTAGCAGATCAGGAAGTACTAGCCTAGTCCAATGTTGGAATTGTGTTTCCACGGAGAAAATTATAGTAACTTCTTAGTGACTATAACTAAAGGATAAAAATTTTGCAAGAGGGGAAGTATTCACCTATGCATGCAGAATCAAATTTCATTTTATGATTAGAGGAATAGTCAATTTTGTCAATTATATTATGGAAGTTTTCAAAACAGAATTAAGGATTAAAAATATATTCAAAAACACAAAAACAACTTAAAACCAAAGCCACAAATATTGCTGTGAATGCAACAAGATGTATTGTTACTGTAGCAATAACTCCTGTAGTGGCCTACCTTATTTAAAATCTCCTCAAAGTCCTTTGAAATCAACAGGCATCTTTATTATAACTCCAGGAGAACCAATTAGACCTTTAAGGAAATAGTTCTGTGTTCTCACCATTCTTTTACATAGTTTCCAATAGTTTTGAAGTAAAATAATTGAAAACAGCTTTTGGACTGTAAAAATACAGAAATAATTAATAATTGCTCTCCTGCTGCAAACCTTATGTATTGTAAAATGTGTATAGTATATAAAAAGCTAGATGTTTATATTGGAGTGATATGTAAACTTTACAGTGTACATGAAGATTGCCTGTATATGTTCCTAGCAGTTCTTAAATTGAATAATATTTTATTGGGGTGTTCTTCAAAATTTTTCATTTTTATTAGATTAAAAATGCCAAAAGAAGATCAATACTCTGCAAAATGTTTTATTGGTTCTTTTTCCTGTTTTTTTTTTTTTTTCCTGATAGATCTACAGTTAATCCTTGCATTCTGAAAATTGTGGTTATAGTTATTATTGTACAAAAATTTCTTCATAAGTGACATGACAACTTGAAATTTAATGTGGAAATTAGTGTTTAAGTGAGGTTGTATAGGGCAAGTGCCACTATAGGAAATGAAGAAACTTTAGAAAGTGCTATAGATAATAAATCTATTTTAAAATGTTATTTACAGATAAATGCTACAACTGAGTTACTGATAATATAACAGCATTATTTTGAACAGAGGTTTAAATTGTAGGTGGAAAAGATGATTAGATTAACTAGTGGGAGAATAAATCATAATAAAAAATTCTGTTTTGTCAAAATTAAACATTCTACTTGCCACATTACATTTAAGAAAATGCCATTTTAAAAAACTTCAAAATATTATTTCATTTTCAGTTCCTTAGAACTCAAATTTCTTTACAATTATTATAACAATATATTCAAATATTTCAATTTTTCTTGAAATAATTTGATCTAAATTTATTTCAGACATTACTAGGATGGGAAATAGCATTTAATTTTTTGCAAACTAGGAAAGAATATGTTTTTACAGGTGGCATAAAACAGGACTTGTTACAGAGTCATAATGAAAAAAGTATAAATTAGTCTAAAGAAGCCTAAAAGGACATATAATTGCTTTGAAAGGCTAGCCTGTTGTTGTAGGGAAGATGCTTAAGAGACATTGTCTTACAGAACTTTACACAGGAGCAACTGAACTCTTCGGAAAATTGTTTTTGTTATGTGTTTAGACATTGATGTATATTGCTGATTATGAGGCTATCTCAAACATTCACATGCATAGTCAAACCAATGGTTCTGATTTATGTATAGACATTTATTTTTACTTCCTTGGGTTACTATTTAGAATGCCTCTTTTGGGTTCTGAACACAACCTTACTAACTCTCACTCTCTCTTTAAAGAAGTAATACTACCTGAAATATTTGTACTTTATGGTTCAGGAAGAATACTAATAGGCAGTGGGATGACTGATTATTCTGGAGGACGTTTACTATAGTACATTGCACCAAATACTTGCAGAAGAAGGAAAACTTTATACAGGATAATTGGAGTAGGAGTAATGTAATGTTTAGCCTTTAATGCTGGGGAGCAAGAGACCTGTACTTCTTCATCTCAAGTGAAAGCTGTTTTCTGCTGGTTTTGAACATCAGATAATAAGTATAACTGAACAGTGAATCACTTCAGTACGATATTATAGTTGAAGTTTCCTGCAGATTATTTGACACAGCATTTTTAGAGCCTTCTGAGGTCAGAAAACCAGCTTTGAAAAAGCAGTCAAACCACTGAATTTTAACAGATGTCCGCCTTGTGTTTAATAAGCATTGAATACATCCAGTTCAGATTTAATAATGTATCCTAAATGCCAAAATTTCATTGGAATATCCTCCAGTTCTTTTTGAAGTTTTCATACGAGGGTTTTATCAGTAAGATATCAATGCTTGGTTTGGTATCATTCTGATTACATCAGGGAATAGGTACAGCTGAAGTTATATTACATTTATTGTAGCCAAAAACTTCTTCATAAACAGGCTAGAATCTTTCTTAAATCTATAATTAAAAATAATAAAATTAATTATTGTCATGGTAATCACTTACCTCTCAGTATCTTTTAACCAAAAATGCAAGGTGATCTATGTGCGCTTGCAAATGTTTTGGTGGTGGTATTCATTCTGTTTAAATACAATATCTCATTAAAAAGTATGGTGCTTGAGTAAATTGGTATAAATCTGTAATAACAAAAGGTATATCATCTGACTTATATGGTAATTTTTAGTAAAGTAATAATGAAAAGTTTTAATATCTGAAAGATCATTTTTAAACAATAACAGGATATTACAAAGTTCTTCAATCAAAATCATATCACATACCTTGTGTGGTCTTACAGATATAGCACTTACTTGTGTAATTAAGTCTTTCAGAATCAGTACACATTAAAGGAAAAATACGGAGAGTGTATTTAAATAATATATCAAGAACTATGAGGAAACTACAAGAAAAGGCTAGACTAAGCTACAGCCAGAAGATAGTTATTCCACACTACGGTTCTCCACATTATGCCTTACCAGTTTCCAAAAGCAGAGGTATTTGAACATGTTGGTAGCTACCATTAACTTTTATTTTGAAATAGAACTAGGTCAGGAATTTTATAAGTTTTCTGGTTTTCTTTAAAAAAAATAAAATTGGGGCTCCTGTTCTCAAATTTTGACTTAATCTTTATCCAGTATATAACTGTCAGTGTTTATAGAAGCCACTTATGATACAGAGGTTATTATCAGTTGATCTTCTATTTCCATCTGTTTTCTATATACTAAATTGACTTTATTATGGAAAAAAATTTGGAATATTAGTAAGGGATAATGAGATTAAGTCTAATCAATGCTCCTAATAAGGGTCAAGTTGGCTTCCAATGCAGGCATTTGAACCTTGATAATGGACAAAACATTCTATCAAGAGAAAAGACTGATTAAAAACATGAGTTAGAGTTGAGATGAACAGACCAAGTGTGATCAGGAAGCCAAGATGAATGTAAAATCAAAGGATAAGGAAAGAGGTAACTTCAGGAAGTTTGTACTGCAAATGATTGTCCTGGATCAGAAACAAGGGTTAAGATGTTTGGAACCAGGAATTTAGGCTACGCAAGCAGGGGACAGGAACAATGCTGGTGAGCATTTCAGCCAAAACGCAAGATGTGTTGGCAAAAGCATATGACTGAGCTTAGTAGTACCTTCATTTTTTAAAAAATCAATTTTACACGAGGCGGCTTACTGAAAAAGTCAAATTACTGCAAGTAGTAGTTATTTTTTTCTTATAAAAGTTATATAATTTTTATACCTATTTCATATGGGGTAATTTTTCAGGGAAACACATGTGACTGTATTTAGCAGGTGAAGCCCAAAATAAGGATTATATATTTTGATTATATTATGTTTGCAATTACAGTACTAGTTTTTAGTCATGTTTCATTAAATACTTAGAGGATAAAAAGCCTTATATATAATCCATCAAAGAATGAGAAAACTCTAGAACTCCATGTCATGATGCTTCTTCACTACGCGATAACAGCAAAGTTCTCTTTGCCCAGTTTCTGACAGCATACTTTTATTCCAGGGTGCATAATGACTCTGCTTCAAACAAAAGTGTGCTTAGTGGCATTGTAGTTATGGTTTGATCTTAGGAGGAAGGTAATGTAAATTTAATCATCTTCAGCATAAAAAGAATGCTTAGCATAGTCTTTACTTCCTGATCAACTTCCTTAGCCCTTCAAGCTGTTATTCAGGGAACAATCTGTTTCCAGAAAATGGTCAGTATTTCCTTGTTCCTGCACCCCTATCAATTTCAGAATCCATCTTCAGAAACCTTGGAGGACTGGGTGTGGGGTGCAGGGAGGATGAAGTGGGTTTTGGTGGGTTTTTTTGTTTTATTCAGATAGCCTGAACACTACTTAAAAATACAGGCTTCTCCTGTGTTGGCACTTTAGCCTCTTCAGTAGTCCATTTCATTCAGTATTTAACAGTCTTACCATATGCCTCTATGAGGAACTCTGAATTCTCTGGTAGTACCCAGATGCCTGTGACAGCTATGCTTAGGATATTGTTATCTGAACTGCACTTCAATTCTGAACTTCAAAATCTGACCCAGCATAAAACTAAGCTTACGTGGAAAATCATGAGCAACCTACAATGTTTTTACTTCTTATTTGCAAATTTCCATTAAAATTTACATTACCAGCCTGCATAGGTAGGTTGATTGCATAGTCAATGAAGTCAGTGAAGAATTTTATCTGATAATATACAGAGTCCTTTGTTTTAGGAGTCTTTATTGTCTTTAGGAGCAACTACTTTAGAAACTCTTATCAGAAATTTTGTTGAAATTTACTTCTAATCACGACAATGTGACAAAGTTTGAAAGCCTGTTTCAGAAGAAAGGAACACACCAACTGATGTAAATTTTAGGATCAGAATTGGCACATCTAGGAATTTGAGGAAAATCTGACCACAATTTGCAGGAACCGTGTTTAATTAAGTATGCTACATCTGAAATAATTAATAGTGAATTTAATTGTTCTGTAGAACTTATTCTTTTTTCTTTAACATAGTTCAGTTCATTATCTTTCCAATGGAATGTCTGTTCTGATATCAAATGTGACATTGATCTAGTCTTTCCTCATTCATCAAATAGAACATGATGAACTCGATGGGGCTAAGATGTTTCAAATTACTGGAAAGAAAATCACTTCAGGTTGCAAGTAACAGAGGTGAAAAGCTTCCAAATTGCTCCATAGTTATAAACTATGAGGATTACTTTAAAAGCATTTGTTACTTAACATTCAGTTTGTTTTCTCTGTCATTACATAAATAATATGAAATATGCTGAAAAGTTTTCCATTTTTTTCCTACATACTTAAATATAAATGACAAATGAGAAAAATAGTA
This sequence comes from Clamator glandarius, assembly GCA_033459285.1. Classification (NCBI taxonomy): domain Eukaryota; kingdom Metazoa; phylum Chordata; class Aves; order Cuculiformes; family Cuculidae; genus Clamator; species Clamator glandarius. The sequence continues at coordinate 1,135,580 of JAUNZM010000023.1, forward strand.
TCTTGAGAAGATATTATTTTTATACAGAAAATCTTTTAAGAGGATAAACTACTACCTTTGCTTCACCGAGTAAGAGATAGTTCGTATGTTGACTTAAGGTTTTTTAGTTCACGATGACCTTGATATTTTTTTCCCACAAATGGGTTAAGTTGTATTAAAGTGATGAAAAACCTGATGAAAGTATAAGGTTAATGGGATTTACTTAAAAAGGCAGTTAGGGAGCTGAAGAATCTTGTTGAATTTTATAAACCCATGGAACTAATTTTATTTAGAATTCAAGAGGTCTCTTCTTTGGTAATTTCCTTCATCAGATTTTATTTCTCGCATGCTAAGCTGTTACTTACTTCTATTCTTCCTCTTAATAGGCAGGAATTCAGCAAACTCTATGAATTTTTATTAGTACAGTGTGTGATTTCTTTATGGGCAATACACAGGAAGACACAAGGGATTAAAAAGACACTCAGAGATCTGTAATTGTTGTAATTTTTAGTATAAAAATCTGATGATATTTCCAGTTAAAAAAAAAAAAAAATGGCCTCCACATTTAGCTGAAGGTCTGTCCCTGCCATCCAGTTCACAATAACAGAAGATTATCACAGAAACACAGAAGGACTGAGGGTGAAAAGACCTCTGGAGGTCATCCTGCTCAATCAAAGCCACCTGAAGCTGATTGCCCAGGGCTATATCTAGATTTTTTTGTTTTTAATATCTCCAAGGATGAAGACTCCACAAATGCTTGGGGTGGCCTATACCACTACTCATTCACCATCACAGTAAAAAAGTGGTTTCTGCTGTTGAGAGGGAATGTCCTGTGTTTCAGTTTGTACTTACTGCCTCTTGTCCTGTCTGTGGGCACCACTGAGAAGAGAGAGGTTATCTCCATCTTCTTTGCACCCTCCCTTCAAGTATTTATACACATTCAGTTTGCTCCTGACCCTCTTCTTTATTTTAAGCTAAACAGTGCCAGCTTTCTTAGCCATTCCTCATAGGCAAGGTGCTCCAGTCCCTTAATCATTATCCATGTGTCTTTCATACTGAACAGCCCAGAACTAGATGCAGCCCTCCAGATGTGGCCTTACCAGTGTTGAGCAGAGAGGAAGGTTTATCTCCCTTAATCTGCTGGCAATGCTCTGCCTAATGCAGCCCAAGAGGTTGTTGGCTATCTTTGCCATAAGGGTGCATTACTGGTCAACTTGTTGTCCCCTAGAATATCCAGGTCCTTTTTCTGACCAGCTGCTTTCCAGCTGGTCGGTCCCCCAGTGTGTACTGGTGCATGGAGCTTGCCCTTGTTGAACTTCATGAGATTCCTGTTCAGCCCATCACTCCAGCCCACTGAAGTCCCTCTGGATGGCAGTAAACCTGACTGGAGTTTAAGCTGCTTCACCCAGTTTTGTGATATTTGACAACTTGCTGATGGTACATTCTGCACCAATGTCCAAAGCATTAATAAAAATGTTGAACAGGTTGGACTAGTTCTGATTCTAGGGATACACCAATTGTTACCAGCTTCCAGCTAGATTTTATACCACTGAACAGCACTCTGGGGCTGGTAATTTTTTTTCAAACTACCTCACATGTATTACACATGTAGCTTTAAATTTTACACAGATTTTAAGATCTGCAGAAAAGACTGGAACACATCACAAAATCAGTTAGATCTAGGCAAGACATTACAATTGCAACACTGAATTTATGTCTATATATTCATAGTAAATGTAAATAATCAAATATACCAAAGTTACATACTCAGCTACCAGAAATCAGGCAACTTTGTTGACTGAGCTTCTTCTACACAAGCCTTATTGTATCAGGTTTAGACATTTCTGCAATATCTTCCTTAGTTTGTATATGCCATTGCAAACTGAGTTTGCATTGGGGGGAGAGAAGCAGATTCAATGCAAGAATGAGGAGTCTTATTTCAATTCATAGGGCATTTTGCCTACCAGTGAATGCAACTAGTCTGTCTCTATGTATCTTCTCATTTGAACTTACTTCTGTCCTATGCATGTGTGCTTTATCACAGTATACTATATGAATATGCACTTAAACAAATCTGAGCGAAGTGAAATTGTAGTGCAAGTTAAAGGCTGCTTTTCTCTTCGCTGTTTGCAGTGTGTAATGCAACAAGACTTCAACTTTAATGAGAGTGTTGAGGGCTAACAACTTTTAAAAATTCTATGCATTGATGCAGCCTTTGAGACATTGCCACATAAATCCATACAATGCTTCTACCCAGTATAGGGTAAACATAAATGCAGAGATGGAAAATTTTAATTATAAGATATCATTTATTTTATCTTGCCTGTTTGTGATGTGTGAAAAATACTATATTGCATTTAAGAAAAAGAATCTGATATTATACTTGAAGGTCACTATGCTGAAAAAACACAAGGAATGTTATTCTTGCAGCATGTCTCAAAGTGTACTGGAAAAGGGAAACAAATGAAATTAACTACCTTTTCTGTCTTTTGAATTTAATAACATTTACAAGCTTCTAGATCAAGCTGTTAGTTTCAATTTGCACACTAACTCATGCACAGAAAGGAAATTTTTTAGGCAGTTAAAAAACATTGTCAATTAGATGTTTAATGAATTAAGATGAACTGAAAGACATTTCTAACTGGCATCTGTTGATGAAGCAGTAGCTACATTTTTTGAAGTTACGTGGATCACTAATGAGTACTCTGCTAGAACTAATTGAAATAGATAATTTAAGGGCAAACTGGCTGTGGCCTTGATTTCTTCTTGAATTTCCAGTAAGGATTCCCAAGCAAAACTTCAAATTCTATTGTGTGATGGGACAGTGTAAAACTTTACCAGGTATATGAAACCAGCTATTTAAATGAAGTTACTTTGTTTTGTTCGTAAAGTGTGCCCTGTTTAACCAGACCCTTTGCTGGGCAAAAGGGTATATTTCTTCTGAAGTCAATTGTAAATACATTGTGGTTTAGTGCTTTGAAATGTGATTATTGCTTTTTCATTTTCTTTTTACTAACCGTAACATTATCATGTGTGCTTCCCGAAGATGTAAACGAATGTGAACCTGAACCCTGCAAGAATGGTGGAATTTGTACAGATCTCGTTGCCAACTATTCCTGTGAATGTCCAGGCGAATTTATGGGAAGAAACTGCCAACAGAGTGAGTATTGCTTGGTTTTACATCCATTTGTTTTAAAATAAAAGAAATAAATATTTGCTTTTGCAGAAACAACTGTAGTATATTATGGAAATATTTCTTTAGTCCACAAATAAATCATGCTCAAAATAGCCATCTTATATTTTCAAAATGGAGGAAATATAAGAGTCCAAATCTGTTGTATATTCAAGTAAAGTATCTTAAATGATGGAAACATTTGCAAATGCAAAATTATTTTCTAGGTGTCAAACAAGAAAAAGTAAATAACGTGAAGTGGGTTCATCTCACCAAGTATGTCATCAGCAATACAACAGTAACTAGTAGCAGGTAATAACAAGTTGTAAGAGCGGGGCCAAAATACATGTTACTTTCTCTGACATGTCTGTAACCACTGAAAGTCGCATCACTGGCTGACAGAGAAGTCATTGGTGGAGTGTCTCCAGAATCTGTCCCAAAACCACATAATTTTAGCAATAACATTGACTATGAATGTACCATAAAGGCCTGATCCCTAAAGCTGTTACTACAAAGGAGTTCCTCATGTGTAAAAGACAAGGTAATCTTGAAAACCAAAATAACAAAAATATAATAAACTGTTATGGTGCAAAATGCAATATACTCTTAACAGTTACTAATAGCTATTAGGGGCTCTTGGATTTGAAATATCGGAGAGAGTTTCAGTTGAACAAAGGGTGCTAATATGGTAGTGTTGTGGATGAAACTAGTGTAGTCCCATGATATGTCAAGCCTGGTAAATTAAGGAAAAAAACAAAAAATATTTATGTTTTAGCATATGTAGTATTAAATACTACATACAAAGCACCTGAAATATTGGAGTCATCCATGTTCAAGAGACAGGCTTTCTAGTTCAGAGAAGATCTAATACATGTAGCAGGAAGGGAAAAAAGACTTTTCAAGTTGAACACTATATAAATTAAACTAAAGCAAAGATCTTCATTTTTCTTTGTTCACATTGTGGATGCATGGAAAAGAAAGAAAATGAAAACAACATGGATCAATAATGACCAATGACAAGCAGGGATTTTTTTCAAGTAGTCTCAGTGAATCTCCAAATTTATATATGCAACATGCAAAATACTTGAGGCATCAAACTTAGTGTGCATGTAATTCTAGAGAGAATTCAAAGATTAAGATCTGCTTTGAGAAATTTTAAGTTTGTAAAAAATGAACATCAATTTAAATGTTCTGCAAAAGTTGCTGATGAATCAGTTCATGTATTTCCTTATAAGGTGCAATTGAATTACCATTGGGAATTCTATTGTTAATCGCATCCATCTCCTGAGAGTTTACACCTTCTGGTTTTATAGCTGCATCGTGAACTTTGCTCAGAGTATAGATCACATAAGACCAATCTTCTGTTTTGCTAGAAGTGGGGTAGTTGGAGCTGTTACTTAAAGTAACAATTGCATTTGTGTATAATAATGTGTTATTTCATATTTGTTTTTCTTTTTATAGATGTTTGTGTAATTATATATAAATATAAATTTACTGTGTAAAGTTTTATGTATTATATATTAATTACGTATTATATATTGCATATTGCATATTATGTATTTTATATATTTAATCATTACATATTTTAATGGACAAATATACACATGTATTTCTACTTAGAGAGCATATAACAGATAGTGTATATGTAAAAAAAAAATTACGTTTCCATTATACTGAAGTAGTGAAAGAATTCTATTAATATCAATTACTGAACTGCAAAATGCAGTACCTGCAGAGTGTCCATGTGCATCATGCTTTGGTGATTTACACTGGTAAGACAATAGCCTAGCCAAATAAACTTTTTGGAGGTGCTCCTATAGATAAGTGCTCACAGAGAGAGACCCAGGACTACATCATCTAGCCCATAGTGAAGAGCACTAAGGTATTTGAAAGGATAATTTTGTTGAATGTTGAAGTATTTTTAAAATTATGATGAAGGTGTGTAGAATAGTCAAATTGCAGTTGGTGCAGAGGTCAAGGACAATGAGTTGAAAAATATACTTTGCAGTAACCATCACTTTGTTAGCTGTGAAGTATGTGAGATATGGTAAATGGCAATGGCAATGCAGCATTGGAGTGCAGTGATAAAAAGCTTCTGTTCTGTACATCCTCTGGGTGGGGACCCACATATGGAGATACCATCAATCTGGTCTCTGCAGAACAGTCATAGGAGGAGTGAGAAATCAGATCTGCTTTGAAGATTTGAGAAAAGATATGTAGTACTTAAATCAGTAATTAGAAAATACTATGCAATTATGTACTATACCAGTTCCTGTAGTTGGGCTTGTAAATATCCTTTTTTTTCCCATGAGAAGCTTAGGTATACCATCATACCTAATTATGTAATTATAAATAGTAAATAGATTTCTAATTACACCATTAAAGCATAACACATATTTACAGTAATTATATAATTAAATACTGTTACACTAATTATGTAGTTTACTGATTACTGTCTCAGAACTGCCTCACAAGGCTCCAAGACTGATAATCCACATCACAAAATATGTGAAATTACCCAGATCAAGAATAAAAAACAAAAAAATGCCTCATCCAGTCCATTCTCCTGTTGTTGCACGCCTGTTCTCCAGGATGCACTTCCTATTAGTTTATCTAATTTATTATATCCCAAATATCAATGCTTTGTAAGAATGACTTGACCTTAAACTGAAGTAAGACAGATTTCCTCTTGCTGTCTTTTGAATTTACTATATAAGTAAGCTTTTGCAATTGTCTTCAAATTTTGGAAATTTCCAAATATATTTTCTGGTTTTGTTAGGAAACTGTGACAAAAGACTCTATCCCTGCTTTTCATTGCATCACACTGTAAAATAACAATCCTCTAGAAACTGCCACAAACCACTCCTCCTGCTGCCTGATGGAACCTTGCTTCAGCATTTCGTTTCATCTTTTGCTGCTTTTGTGGCTTCTTATTCTTAGCTGCTGTTTTACCCATTTGTCTTCTTGCCCCGGGAAAAACTGACCTAGGAAATGAAAATGGTGATTAATGAACCAGGTCTGTTCTTTGTCATGGCCACACAAATACTGGTCTAGTACAAAGGTATGTCAGGGGACAGAGCCTGGGCACAAAATCAAGACTTAACACTTGTTAAAAATGTTGATTAAGGGATGCTCTAATCCAGAGAATCAAACCTATTATTTAATTCATGTCTGAGGCAAAGATAAGAATTTTTTTTTTAATTCTCTTGGTGTATTTCTCTTAAAAACTAATAAAAATAAAAAGCTGCAAAAATCAGTAAATATATACATTTCTGTTTGTCATTACTTAGACCACAAGTTCAGGACTTGCATGGAAGATTTATGGAGATTTTGTTGCTAGGTGTATATGTGCATGTGTGTGTATATGTATGCACATATTTTAACCTTAAAGAAATTAAATCACTTTTTTTAATGTACTCAGGGTAGTTAACTTGTCAGTCACATGACGTCCTTACTTTTAGGGAATGATGTGTGGTTAGTCTCAAAAAAAGAGAAGAATAGAAGAAGTTTTGTATTTAGAAGAAATGTATCGATTTGATATAAAGTTAATGGTAATGTTAGATCTATGACTTCCCTGGATTCCAGAAATATTTTCTAAAAGAAACATATTAGAAATATACTTTGAAAGTGCAAGAAGGCAACCTTTTAGATGTTAAAAGTGGCTTTAACCCACTTCAACTCAGACTAGGTAATTTGTCATGTGCTTTATTGAATGTGCTCTAAGTATTAAATCAAAAAATATTTAAGATAAATAAGTGCTGAATGACAAGCTAAATGTATCAGTAGTAAAGATGATGTTTTATATACATTTTTAATTATATCAGCTAATCAAGGATGAAACAGTTTCTATATTTGCACTTAACAAGACTCATCTTAAAACTTTTGCTGAAAATAATGAGGTTTGCTGAGGCTACACCATTCTGGAAATACTGTCTGGCTAGCATTTCAATACTGTATAGCATAAAAGTGCAAAGAGGCAATAAATGTTGTAGAAATAACAGAACACATTGTCAAAATTGAAATATTCTTCCAGGCATTTCAATGACCTACTGAGAAATATTAATCAAACTAATACCCTTCTGAAGAGCTTCTTTGTACAGGCATCCTATGTAAGATGCAAATGTGTGCAAGATTAGGCTCAGTAGATCAAATTCTAGTTCTTCATTCAACACAACAGGAAAATGAGACTGAAGTCGTAGTGTTTGATGTTGAAACAAAGTACTCAGCCCCATGTTTTTGTATACTTTCAAAACTTCCTACAGTTGTACTGTATAGCAATATCTCCCTTTGAAGATTCATTTCTCAATATTATGCTTTGATTTGGCTTTAGAAAATGCAATCTTTACTCAGGCACTTGACAAAAAACTTTCATAAAAAATGGCCACAAGCCCTTAGGACATAACATGTATATTTTACACCCTGTCTTCTTACTGTATGAGTCACATAGAACAGTACTACCCTTTGGGTTGTGTCCATAGCTGCAGTATGAAGACAACATTAGGTTTCAAGCATCTGCAACTTGCCTTTGTAATATCTCATTTTAGCTTGAACTACTTTGTTGAGAAGATTAAACCTGCTGCCTTCTACCTCTGATCTTTCCAGTGAGGGAGCAGTACAACCGTACCTTTTCAGTAACATGGAATCATAGAATCATAGAATCATAGAATCATAGAATCATAGAATCATAGAATAGTTAGGGTTGGAAGGGACCTTAAAGATCATCTAGTTCCAACTCCCCTGCCATGGGCAGGGACATCCCACTAGATCAAGCTGCCCAAGGTCCCATCCAATCTGGCTGTGAACACCTCCAGGGATGGGGCAGCCACAACTGCCTTGGGCAACCTGTTCCATTGTCTCACCACTCTCATGGTGAAGAAATTCTTCCTAATGTCTAGTCTAAATCTGCCCCTCTCCAGCTTATTCCTGTTCCCTCTCATCCTGTCACCACAAGCATTTATGATTATTACCTCTCCAGCTTTTTTGTAGGCTCCTTTCAGGTACTATAAGATCTCCTCTGAGCCTACTCTTCTCCAGTCAGCCTGTCCTCATATGGAAGCTGCTCCAGCCCTCGGATCATTTTGTAGCCCTACTCTGGACCTGTTCAAACAACTCCATATCCTTCTTATGTTGAGGATTTCTGAACTGGACACAGTATTCTAGATAAGGTCTTACAAGAGAGGAAAAGAGGGGCAGAATCACTTCCCTCAACCTGCTAGCCACATTATGCTACATTATGCTGGCCACATAACATGCTACATTACAGATGTTCACAAAATGTAGATGAGAAGAAAATACTTATAAATACATCCACTGTGCCTGTGGTGGAAGAACTTCTATGTGCATTTTCATGCATGCCAAATTCTATGACACACATTTATTCTCAGAGTAGCCTCTATAGCTTTTAAATTCCTGGCCTGGTTGATAATGCACATTTTGGTTTTATGTCCTCATAGAAATGATAAATAATTTGCAGGCAAGGAATTGGTACTACAAAAGAAATAAATGTCAAACTGTATCCAGTAGAAGCAAGTTAAAAACAAACCACTGGTTATTATGACAAAAAAAGCCCCTTGAAAGCATGAAAAAACATCTTCAATTGAAAAAAAAAAACCCTGATGATTATAAATATATGAAAAAAACAAGTTACAACAGCACTAGGCCAACAAAGTTCCCAGTAGCCAAGTCACAGGACTATTATTTCTGTTTCAAGTACTAGTCCAATTGAAAAACACCTTCTTTCAGCTCTTATTGTCTATAAAATATAAGCCATTTATTTAAAAATAGATTCATTGTGGTGGGTAGCTTGCCATCTGAATCAACCTGGTCTAGTCTGCTGCTGCCCTTTGGTGGACACAAGAATGAGGAATGAGAGTAAAAAAAACTGAGAGTAAGATAATGTTTAAAGCCACACAAACTTCTCATCATGAAACTACCTTGAGATTTGCAGTAGTTAACAAACAAGGCAAGTATGGCATAAGAGTTGAAAAATTGGAGATCTGAAAGTTGATTCACATTTTCGAGATTCATTTGGACTTAGAATTCAAGTCAAGCATGAAAGATGAAAATCCACATGAATTAAAGAGAAAATGGAACTAAACATGGTTACATGAGCCCTAAATGAGCTAAAATCACCATGCTCAGCACAGCTCCCACTTGCAGTTTTCAGAAGGAGAAGGAAATTTAATGTGTTCATTGATCAACCTCATGCTGAGGCAAGCAGCTCCTGCTGCTTTGAACAGACGGAGAATCCAGCAAAACTCTTGTTCCAGGCACGGGTGCAGCAATGTGTAGGATACGTAGGAGGGGAATGAGCAGTGCCAGTAGGTTGCATCTATTTTAGTCCCTGATCACCACCATGCTCATTTGTTGCATTCCACTAAATGGTCTGAGGACTTGTAGGAAATTCAGAATATCTCCAGCATCGTATCTTTGGTTGTGCTAGAAGGCAAAGCAGCATGACTTTCATCACAACTTAGTCTGTTTACTAGCTTCTTCAGGCTTCTGCACAGAATGGCAGTTGCTCATTGACTGAGAGATAGGAGGCAAATGGCATGCCTCTATGGTTACAGGCTGTGACCATGAGCCCAAGAGATGCCCCATGTGGGTGCACTCCTGCAGCACAGGGGATTACTAGCCATAGCATTACTTACTCGAGGCTGTTGCTCATTCAAAATAAATGAGGAGGTGAACAGATCTGAAAAATTGGACAACAATGCAAAACAGAGAAAGAAATCTTAATGTCTTTCTGTCATTGTGTAAATAGATTGGGATTTTGATGTGAGAGAGTTTTTTTAATTGAAGTAGAGTTAAATCTTTAAAAATTCACATGTATCACTTTGGCAAGAAAAGCTGATGGAATTACTCTTAATTCAAACTCTTTTCCTTTGCATCAGTGATTGTTTCCTAATATTGATGCTAAAAGTAATTTGGCCAACTCTTTTTTTTTGTTTACAGGAAACTATCAAACAAAACATTTACCCTTTAAGACTGATGGACAGGTTAATAACCATGACTGACCCAGCAAAATCAGTTTGATAGATCTCACCCATAAATATAATTTTCCTTTGCTGGCAAATCAGTACAATTGATGGTAACAATGCATGCCTTCACTATCAAGTTCAGTGTGCAGTTTGTAATATTGTATCTATTATTATTCTAAGAATACGAGTTCCCATTTATGCTCATGTTGCTAACACCTAATTTCATAATTACTCTGTTCCTGGTTTTATGCAATGCACTTTTACTTGTTTTGAAATTTCATCCTAGGTGTGGCATAATAAGTAATCATGTTACATCAAATTTACAGAGAAGCAAATATTGTTGGGTGTTCTTCTAATTTTGAAAGAAAATTTAAATCCTTGCATCCACTGTGTGCAAATGTGATTCTTTTTCTTCAATATTTCTGAAAAGTGTCCTTTCTTTTCTGGATAGCAGTAAAACTTCCTATAAAAGAAAACTGAAAATTGATAATTGATTTTACTGTGATTACTGAAACCTGTTCCTCTTCTTTTTTCAAGACATCTTGGTCTTTCCAATTTTATTTTTTTTTACAGTACCTTTAATTTTTCTATCAGGTGCAACTTTGTGTGAGTATTGGCTTTTGTTCACCTTTAGACCTAGGAATTTTGATAAAAATGTCAGATGGAGAATCCTCAAGAGCTAAATTCATTTCCAAAAGCACATGGTGGAATCTGTTCAGCCTCTTCTTATCTCTGCTGCAGCAGTGGTGGCTCTCCTATGAGTTCTCCACAGGCAAGGTGGCACAAGTAACATCATGTAAAAAAGCTGTGGTTTTAAATGTCTCAGACATAGATACATGAACATTGGAAATAAAATATGATTTATTAATGAAATGCAGTGTGTTTGTCCCTGTCCCCTAAGAAGTTGGATCTCTTTAGTGTTAAATGCATATTGGTTTAGAGATTGAAACTCTGATTTTATGGTGCTGTTGATTATTAGTACTTAGTGATAAAGAACCCTAATTTCAGATACCTTAATACGCTACAAAGTGGGGTTTGATTCAATATGGAAAGTTTAACTGTCAGCCATCATCTAGCCTAGTAATACCTGTGTCACCTTTAAGTGTAAGGAGAAGTAGACCCCAAGGGAGTTCACCAGGGCAGACTATTGGGTTGGGAGTTGGACAAATTAGCCAGTATGAAAAGTTGAAATGAAGCATAATTTTTGTAAACAGTAAAAACTACACTTGCCCATGCATAAGGGATATAATGCAGAATAGTGTTGTCTCTTGAGAAAGAGAGAAGTTACTGCACTATTCCGTGACCCAAGAAGGGGCCTTGAGGAAAAGCAGATTCTGACTTCTGATACAGCTGGCATCTTTTATGCACAGTGGGGCACCTTTAGAAGGCAGTGAGAGACACAGCCCATAACTTCCAGTATGCCAGGGGCCAGGGTATGAATAACACCATTTAAAATTTGATCAGATAAGGAAGGTATTTAGTTCTTGTATGAGTAGGTACTAGTCTTGTTCATTTAAAACTTCACAACTCCTGAAAAACACATAAACCTTCAACTCAAGTTGTTCCATTTTCCAAACTGCAATTCATTCTCCTTGGAGTTGTTAGATACAAATTTATGCCTACTGAAGAGATACTATAGTTAAGTGCACGCATTCCTCTTTAGTACTGACATTAGGTCCACTTATACAAGATGAAGTTGATTAACAAATTCTCCTGCTCTATCAGTCCTGCTCCAGGTAAGATAGTAGATCAGTGTTCTACATTGAAATATTATGATCTGCGTTAAGCCAAAAAGATCTCAAGTCACAAGAAATTTTACAAATTTTACATAGAGATGTTTAGACAAGAAAGATATTATGATATTTCCAGGGTCATGTGAGCTTTTTACATGAGCACAGAGCATGTATGATGAAGAGGTTATTGGGAATTTCAACTGAGATGTGTATATTTATATAACTTAGTGTTAAAATTGGTTAATAAGTCTTTATGAATAGATAATAGCATAGTTTAGTGCTGTTGTTACATTATTGAATCAAAAGGATCAATTACTGGGCTGTGTAATTCATTGTAATTTTGTCGTGTGCAACTTACCCGGAATTTCTTAATAGAGACATTGTCAGCACTGTATAGTCTCCTAGGGTCTTACTCAGCCATCAGAGTTTAATGCAACAAGATGAATTTTATAAACAGAGCTGTGGTCATATACGTATCACTAACAGGTAACTTCTCATTTGCCTTTTCTTGTAACATTTTGTGAATATTTCTCTTTACATAGTCATAAGCTAAATTTACTAATTCAGTCTATATATTTTCAAATGGTTAGGAATTTTGTAAATAATATGAGAGCATTTTATCCACCATGTGTTCAAATATTAATTTATGCTTTGTTTATGAAAGAGGAAAATGCTAAAAGGTTTGGATTTTTGTGACCAGATGATGTTCTCTAATACCTTCAATCTTTCTCTGCACAGCTGGAATTAAAAGTCATAGCTCTCTAGTGGCTTCATTGACCATGTTTATTTTAGAGGAATTTCAGGAAAGGGGATATTATTTCTTAGTTTTTCCACTTCTTGGCAGTCCCCAAACAAACATTTATTTCCTACTTAATATTACATTATTGGATAATTAAGTTTCCTACGAACAACAAGTAAAAAGCCTATAAAGGGTATTAAAAGGAGACGCCTTCTGAAATAATAGCATTTTAAAATCTGTTCTTAATTGAACTGCTGTATTTATTTCTTCATTACGTATGCAGTCTGTTTAATTGAAGAACTGTTTTAAATAGACTATTTACATGAATTGCATGATGGATTCTTAGCTAAATTTCACTACCATTTTATTCGTAATTTCTTAAGAAGATGCAAAGGCGTCATATTGGGTCAGAAAGTTAAGCAGTCTGTCTGGCTTACCATCATGTCTGGCTTACCATCATGTGGTAATGACAAACGTTATTTAAGGAAAGGATGTAGGCTGGGGCACTTCCTGTCATTTGTTACCATTGTATCTCCTCCAGGTCTACATTTCCTGTAGGAATATTAGAGATTACACCCATAGTCAGTCTTTTTAGTATCATCTGAGGGCCTATTGTGCCTGAATTTGTCCTGTTTATTTTTGCACCCGTCGATCCTGTATCTGCCTCTAGAAGGCTCCAAAAGATCACTACCCACTGTGCAAAGAAGTACAAGCCACAAGCTCTGCCAGGGGAGATTTAGGCTGGACATTAGGGAAAAAATTTTCACAGAAAGGGTCATTGGGCACTGGCAGAGGCTGCCCAGGGAGATGGTTGAGTCACCTTCCCTGGAGGTGTTTAAGGCATGGGTGGACGAGGTGTTGAGGGGCATGGTTTAGTGTTTGATGGGAGTGGCTGGACTCGATGATCTGGTGGGTCTCTTCCAACCTGGTTATTCTATGATTCTATGATTCTGTGTGCTAAGCTGTTTTCCTGTGAATTTCAGTGAGTGCTTCCTATTTTCAGTAATGAAGGTGTGATGAACTATACTGTAAAGTTAAATCATATTACTTCTTGGGCATTTCTTCTCAAGCTTAAAAATTACTAGATTTTTATTCCCATTTCTGGTGATACTTGGTTTTTTTCCTTTCAGTCATTTAGACTGCCAGCCTCTATACTTCTTTTAGCTCTACACCATCTTGGGATGCAGAGGCCTTAACTGTACATGCTATCTGGTCACACCACTTTCAAATACCTGTAAAATAATGCTCTATCTCATTCTCAATGCCTAACAATCAATAATGTGTAGGCGCTTTTTAGCTTGTTTTCATAGATACAATATCTTACATTTGTATACATGCAAGTTTGTCTGTCATCCTTTTGACAACTCCTTCAGTGTTCTATGTCATTCTAGAGCTGCTCATCATCAGAGTGGCATGTGATAAAGAGAGCTTAGTAGCTTCAAAGTGGACTGTTTCCCCATTCATACTTTCCTCCAGGATACTGATGAGTAAAACTGACTCCAGGAGTGATCCTCAGGGGATCTCATTGCTGACATTTCATCCTGAAAAGCCTTCTGTTCTTTAATTAGGCTTCTGCCTATAGCAGGGCCTTTTCCCCACTGCCTGGAAAGAGCCTTTTATGTGAAACATTATCAAATGCTTTCTGAAAATCCAAGTGCACTATATATCCTTCTTCTCTATACATATTGTCACCATTAAGGAGCTCCATTAGGTAAGGCAGGATTGCCATTTACAGAAGAGTTGTTGGCTCTTTTCCAACTAATTGCCTTTATCCAGGTACCTAATGTTCTTAATTATAGACTCAGCAGCTTACCAGATGTCAAAGTTGACTCACCGGCCTGTAGTTCTCACAGTGCACACTGGAGCTGTTTTTTGTAGATAGCAGTGGAGCACTGATCTATAGGTGCAGCTCTGTAGTCCCTAAATCTAGCTTTTTCATCTAGGCAAAATTCCTAGAAACACTACATCAAGAAATCACATTACCACTGGAAAGAGCAAGCCATTATTAGGTGCCAAAAGACCTCAAAGCAAACCTTTTGCTTCCATTTTTTGAATCCTCAGACTATCTAAGACAACTCATTTTATTTTCAGTCTGTGTCCTCAGCATGAAGTCTTTAGAGCAAATAAAGGCCAAAAGTGACATTTACAACCTTACTATAAATGTATGAAGAGAGAATTTGGTAACGGAAGCACGATAGCCGCTTAGCAGTAATGGTACTGTTCAGAAGTAGAACATAACATCCAATTTCTTCATATTAGGTTAGTTCTAATAGCCATTGCTTACACACATGAACTGTGTTGACCAGTATGATAACACAATAATGCACCACTGCTGGATGATATGCTACATCAGCACAAAAAGCATTTTATCTCTTTGGGCATATCAGCAAATAGGTAGCAATTCTTCCCATTACTGTCTGAAAAGCTGTCTTCTGTTGCATGAAATATAACTGATGGCTTCATTTTCATGTCACCTTATGAAGACTTAAAGCTTAACACAACATCAATTTGATAAGTTTGCTTATCTGGAAGTGTCTGTGTGTTCATTTGCATCTACTGATGCAAATTGGTAAAGATGTTGCCTTTGACACACAGTATCTTATATGAAGGCACGAATCAAGACTGATTATATTCTTCACCTCGGTGCTGAAGTACTGTCCTGACTACTAACTGGAATCACACCTCAGAAATCAGAGTAATAATGACCAAATGTTAAAGGAACAAGGGAATCCGTTTTGTTTTGTTTTCAATCTGCAAAGAGAACTTATGGAGACAAACGTCTTATGTGAATCAAATTTCAGAGCTGAATGTCTTTTTAAACTTTCCAGGGATTGGCAAAAATGTGCTATTCCAGGAGTTACCTGGATGTTGTAAATGCTGTGACTTTAATATTTTTATTCACTAACATATAAAAACTATCTGAAATAATCACAGACATTTGTCTTCTTCCTGTATACTGAAGTGCAAAATAAAATAGATGTTTGTAACATTTTATTTAGAGAGAAGAACATGTGATCTCTTACCTTGTCTCAGTGGAGGTGCCGATTAAATTTCTTCAATGAAATGAAAACATTGATTTGGTCTTCCCCTTAGGATTAGTCTTCAGAACAACAATTAACATGAGTTGCCTCAACAAAGTTTTTTGGTATCACTCAGGTCAGAACATTAGATTGTGGAAAAAACATTTCACAGAATCACAGAATAACCAGGTTGGAAGAGACCCACCGGATCATCAAGTCCAACCATTCCCACCAATCCCTAAACCATGCCTCTAAGTACGTCATCCACCCTCACCTTAAACACCTCCAGGGAAGGTGAGTCAACCACCTCCCTGGGTAGAATGTTCCAATGCCTAACGACCCTTTCCATGAAGAATTTTTTCCTAATGTCCAGCCTGAATCTCCCCTGGTGGAGCTTGAGGCCATTCCCTCTCATCCTGTCCCCTGTCACTTGGGAGAAGAGGCCAGCACCCTCCTCTCTATAACCTCCCTTCAGGTAGTTGTAGAGAGTAATAAGGTCTCCCCTCAGCCTCCTCTTCTCCAGGCTAAAGAACTCCAGCTCTCTCAGTCGCTTCTCATAAGATTTGTTCTCCATCCCCTTCACCAGCTTCGTTGCTCTTCTCTGGACTCTCTCCAGAGCCTCAACATCCTTCTTGTGGTGAGGGACCCAGAACTGAACACAGGATTCGAGGTGCGGTCTCACCAGTGCCGAGTACAGAGGG
Source organism: Clamator glandarius (assembly GCA_033459285.1). NCBI lineage: Eukaryota > Metazoa > Chordata > Aves > Cuculiformes > Cuculidae > Clamator > Clamator glandarius. The sequence goes on from JAUNZM010000023.1 coordinate 1,151,904, forward strand.
AGAATAACCTCCCTGGACCTGCTGGTCACGCTGTTTCTGATACAAGCCAAGATGCCATTGGCCTTCTTGGCCACCTGGGCACACTGCTGGCTCATGTTCAGTCGGCTGTCAACCAACACCCCCAGATCCTTCTCCTCCTGGCAGCTTTCCAGCCAGGTTTCTCCTAGTTTGTACCTCTGCTTAGGGTTGTTGTGCCCCAAGTGCAGGACCCGGCATTTGGCCTTGTTAAACCTCCTGCCGTTGGTCTCAGCCCAGCAGTCCAGCCTGTTCAGGTCCCTTTGCAGAGCCTCCCGACCCTCCAGCAGATCCACACTTCCACCCAGCTTGGTGTCATCTGCAAACTTGCTAAGGGAGCACTCGATGCCTTCATCCAGGTCGTTGATAAAGACATTAAACAGGACTGGACCCAGGACTGAGCCCTGGGGAACCCCACTTGTCACTGGCCTCCAGCTGGAGTTAACTCCGTTTCCCACCACTGTCTGGGCCCGGTCATTCAACCAGTTTTTCACCCAGGAGAGTTGTGCATCCGTCCAGGCCAGAGGCCAACAGTTTCCGAAGCAGAATGCTGTGAGAAACTATATCAAAGGCTTTACTAAAGTCCAGGAAGACACATCCACAGCCTTTCCCTCGTGCAAGAGTTTAGTCACTCGGTCATAGAAGGTGATCAGATTACTCTGGCAAGACCTGCCTTTCATGAACCTGTGTTGACTGACCCTGATCATCCGGTTCTCTTGCAAGTGCTTCTTGATAGCACTCAAGATCACCCGCTCCATGACTTTCCCTGGTACCAAGGTCAGACTGACAGGCCTGTAGTTCCCCGGATCCTCCCTGTACCCCTTCTTATAGATGGGCACGACATCAGCAGCCTCCAGTCCAGCGGAACCTCCCCAGTCATCCAGGACTGTTGGAAGATGATGGAAAGGGGTTTGGCCAGCACATCCGCCAGTTCCCTCAAAACTCTTGGGTGGACTCCATCCGGCCCCATAGACTTGTGGGCATCTAGCTGGGCAAGCAAGTCTCTAACCACCTCCTCTTGGACCTTGGGAACCTCATACTTCTCTTCCAACCCCTGGGGTTGTGCACAGAGGGAACAATTTTCCTTACTGTTAAAGACTGAGGCAAAGTAGGCATTGAGCACGTCAGCCTTGTCTTCGTCCCCTGTTACTCTTGTTCCCTCTGCATCTACTAGGGACTGGAGATTCTCCCTAGCCCTCCTTTTACTGTTGATGTATTTGTAGAAAGACTTTTTGTTGTCTTTCACAGACTTGGCCAATCGCATTTCTAGTTGGGTCTTAGCCCTCCTGATTTCTTCCCTGCACGTTCTCACTTCCTCCCTATAGTCCACCCACGATGCCTGCCCCTTCCTCCAGAGGTCGTAGACCCTCCTCTTCCTATTGATGTCTCTCAGGACCTCCCTACTCAACCATGCTGGTTTCTTACCCCGCCGGCTACTTTTCCGGAACTTGGGGACGGCTTTCTCCTGAGCTGCTGGGAGTTCCTTCTAGAAGAGCGCCCAGCCCTCATGGACACCTTTGCCCTCAAGGAGCGCCTCCCACGGGACTTTTCCAACCAGCCTTCTGAACAGCCCAAAGTCTGCTCTCTGAAAGTTGAGGGCGACTGTTCTGCTAACCTCCTTCTTCATCTCACCCTGCACCGAGAACTCTATCATCTCATGATCGCTTTGCCCCAAGCGTCCTCCAACCTTCACATCCCCCACCAGTCCTTCTCTGTTCACAAACAGCAGGTCCAGGAGGGCACTGTCCCTTGTTGGTTCGCTCACCAGCTGTATGAGGAAATTGTCTTCCACACACTCCAGGAACCTCCGGCACTGCTTCCTTTCTTCTGTATTATACTCCCAGCCTATATCTGGGAAATTGAAGTATCCCACAAGGACTAGAGGTAGTGATTTTGAGACTACACTCAGTTGTTTGTAGAAGAGCTCATCAGCTGCTTCTTCTTGGCTGGGTGGTCTATAGCAGACTCCTACCACAATACCTGCCTGCCCATGGGCTCCTCTGATTTTCACCCTCAGTCCCATCCTGACCGTAGTCCATTTCGAGGGTATCAATGCCCTCTCTAACATAGAGGGCTACCCTGCCTCCTCTTCTGCCCTTCCTGTCCTTCCTGAAGAGTTTATATCCCACCATGGGTACGCTCCAGTTGGACGAGTCATCCCACCACATCTCCGCAATGGTAACGACATCGTAGTCTCCTTGTCCTACCACAGCTTCCAACTCCTCCTTCTTATTTCCCATGCTGCGTGCATTGGTGTAAATGCCCTTCAGCTGGGCAGGCGTAGCTTCAGCCTTCGTAATAGGGCTTCTCCCCAACTGAGTGGTCCTTGACTTAACTAAGGCCACAGTGCCGGTTTGCTGCCTACCACCCCCAGCTGCACTCACCCCCTCTTGCTCAGTGGTGATATACCGGCAGGCATCGCCAGCACACCACCCCTTTGCCTCTGAAGTCTCACCTCCAGACTCACTCCCATCCTGCCTGGCCTCCATCCCCTCCCCCCTCACATCTAGTTTAAAGCTCGATTTATGAGCTTAACTAGGTTTTTGGTGAGGGCTTTTGTCCCTCTAGGAGACAGGCATGTCCCATCCCTAGTAAGAAAGCCTTGGAGTAAGCAAACAACTTGATTAGCTTCAGAATGATTGAAATAGCCAGTAGCTAAAATGTGTGAAGTTGAGCTTGTGGTCTGCAGCCTTGTGCCTCCATGTATTTTCAAATTCCAGTTCATGTAATGAGAAGTTCATGTAAGGAGAAGTTGAACCGTTTAGGTCCAAAGCACTGATTCACTTGAGCTAGAGATTTTTAAGTCAGATTAGCAAAATCAGATTTATAGCTAATATAAGTGCAGTAGAATAACATACCTTCTGGTAACAGTGTTTTTAACATTTATCTAGAGAACTGCAGAGTTTTAAAATATAAAAATTCAGCATTTCATACACAGCTGTTGCACAACTTTGGATTAATTCCAAGTGAAAATCTGCCTCTGTATGGGAGGGACTACAGTGAGCATAGAGTTAGTTTATTTTTAGAAGTGCTGTTTTAAGGGATGACCTAAAGAAGCAGAGGCTGGTTTTGAGGGAAAAAAAATGTCCTGAACTCAAGAGCTGATGAGATATTGCTAAGGACATGCTTGACAGGAAAAAGGGGGCAAATACGTTAAAAAATGTAGGAATATGCCTACTGTCTTTATGTAATCTCCAGGTGTACTGGTACATTGTAATCGGTGCTTATGGACTACTGAAGCCAATCTATGAGACAGTCAGGTAATGAGCTGGGATATGTGACTGTCCTTCACAATACCTCAACACAACTTGCTTGCTCTGTGCAAGCATGACTGAGACAAACTGAATGTAAAAAGCCAAACCTAGTGCTTCCAGTAACTTAAGATTTCAGCTGCTCTTCAGTCTGTCATAGTATATCTTTACATGTATGGTCTGCATACATAAGCAAAGACAGCACCTTCTGGAAAATGAAAATTCTCCTTGGGCTTCTGACTTCTAGAAATCAAATTGTAATTCCTACTATCAGAAATTCTTCCATTTGTTTAAATATACTGATTGTCCATCCAGCTAAAAGCAAAATATTACTTTTGTATAGGAAAACTGACATAATTTTTGCATATAAGGTGTCATCCTAATAACCTGGGACTGACTGGGACTGAAATACATTCATACTTGATTTTTAAAAACAACGTGGATGGCAGACACATTTTTATAAAGTGTTCTGTTTAAGAATGGCTTCCAAAAAGAAAAAAGTGCTGAATCAATGAATAATTTGGTTTTTTAGTTTGTTTTTTTGTTTCAAATTTTGGTTTTATTTTGCTTGGGTTTTTTTAATCATTTTTAAAGCAACGTCTTTTCAGTGTTTTAAAAACTCATCTAATTCATTTCACTTAATTTTAGACTCTTAAGCCTAGGCTCTAAGCTGAAGATAGTGTTCTAGCCTTGATCCTTCATCAATAGAAACAGTAAAGGTGACTACATCTGTCTTAAACACATTCTTAATAGGTAATGGAACTAAAGAAATTGTGGTTTAGAATTACCTCCTTCTTCCCACTGGTGACAGAAAGAGCCTAAGCAGCTCGTTTAGGGTAGATACGTTTCTTGTAGATAGCTGAAGCTGGGTCACATGAATTTTATCCCTCGTGTTTGCTGCGTTTGTTTAGCTATTTTTAAATATAAACACTTTGTAATAATATCCTTCTTATAGTGAAAAGAGATTGATAAGGAAAAAAAGAAGAGGGTAAGAAAAGAAGTGTATATACAAATTTGATATAGATTTGAAATACATGACGGAGTAAAAAATATGACTTCTAATTTTACTGTATTGCTGTCGTAATGAGATACTTCTTTTACCACACATATGCTAAGATAAATTTTGAATCTTCATTCTGATCTTTTCCCATACCAATGAAAGTCCATGACCTTTAAATTAATTCTGTATTTTTAACAGGACTTCAAGCCCTGATCCTTAAAGCTGCTTTACATGAATATAAGGTTATTGTCTACATCAAATGGTTTCCAGGAACAAGGTCTAAATGCTAATATCTGAATATCCAGTTATTAAAAAGTTAGATGTGTTATAGAAGAAGATGGAAGCAGGCTATATGAACTGCTGTTTCTGGGTAGTCATATTTAAATAACAGCCATTTGTATGCAGTTTGTGTTCGGTACTGTGGATACAGCTCATATTTAGCGTATCACTTCAGCAGTACGTTTCAGGATATTGCCATCTTTTTACTTCTTTCTGAAGAACATGTATTCCATTGTAATGTGGAATTCATATTAGTGCTGCAGGTAGTTTTTAGAAAATTTCAGTTACTACATCTTGTAACAAGTAATACTGTAATTTCTAGGAAGAGTTGCTGTTCTGTAGGGAGTAGAGGGAGGAAACAACCACAAACCCAGAAAAGATGTCTCTAGGCAGCAAAGTGAGATCTGCCACTTGAGAAGACATATTCTTCTCCTGGCTAATGAACATTACATTGATTACATTAATCACATTGATATTGTAATCCCACTGATTTCCATTGTAGATTTGTTAGAAGAATATAAACTATCTTTTCGTGTAACTAGATCTTGTCTTTCCAGTTTTACTTACAAGAGAACATTTGGGTTTGCTTTTTCTTCAAAGCTGCTTTTTGTAACAGGCAGATTTTGAGAAGAACCAATCATTAAGCACATAGATATGTCATGAGATGCCTTCAAACTGGCAGTAGTTGCTTAGTATTTCACCTTGCCAGGTAGGATTTAATAGATGTAAGATAAATCAGCAAGGTTTCCTGTTCAGTTAGCACATCTGAAATTAGAATTACCACCAGCCAGTTCAGTTGTGAGTATGCATTTGCATCAGTGGGTCACGGCATTTGAGAGACAGAATATGATCTTTCTAAGTGTTGAAAGCCATGTTGCAGCCCTGGTATAAATATTCTTTAGCTTGCTTTTTTTTTTTTTTCCCTAGGAATTCAGGCAGTTCCTCAAAACAGTAATATTACCACTTTAAGATGTATTCATACAGTTTATTTAAGTATTATAGTTTTCTGGTACAGATGTTGCCCTGTGACGGAGAAAAAAAACATGATCTTTGGGATGAACTTAGGGAGAAGAATGGATACATTATAATATAATGCATTTTCCTAATAGATGAGGTTTTTGTCTGTGTTGCGCGCTCCATAGACAAAAAAAAATACGCAAATAGATGTAAATATAAAGCTAAGGAACTCTGAAAGAAGTTGTCTGCAGCTATCTTGAAATCAGGCTGAACTTCTATAGAACACTGGCTGTCGTTGGCAAATATCCTAATGTATCTGAATAGCTGCTAAGTTTCCTTCTATTCTTTGGAGAACATTTTCTATCAAGAGGAGACAAGTGCATAGTTTACACAAGACTAAGCAGCAGCAAATAGAAAAGATTCTTTTTAAATCCCGTAAGTTCCTAATTAATTTTTACATGCATAAGTTTTGCTAAAATTGTTACTTGACTGTATTCTGTACCACAACCATTTACAATGACTTGAAGAAAGGGAGGCAATTAATCCACAGCTCCACAAATCTTCTCCACCCAGAGCCACCCAAGTCCAGATCCAACAAAAAATCTTGGGATTGGTAAACAGAGCTTGGAATTGCGTATCTTTGTTGTCATTTCAAACAAAGATGATTATAATAATCAATTATTATTATGCAGCAATTAAACTCTATTGTTTCTGTGTCGGTCATTCCTTAAATGTGTATGACTACATGCCAATTATTTTGTAGTATGACTTGAAAACTCATATGAATTTAACTTCTATAATAAGAATGTAGTTTAATGTTTGTGAAAAGGTATTTTTTTAGTGTTAATGTATAATTTCTTCTTTATTCAAGTTGATCTTAATCCTTAAACTGCCCTGGTCATGAAAAAAAAAATCCCGATGGGAACATGGCTTCATAGATTGCACATGGATAGGTACTTTGTTAGCAGAATGCCAAATGATTTTCCATATCAATCTAACCAGCTCCTATAAGAATAAATTCACTGTTATGTAAAGACAGCTATCCGTTACAGAACAAACTGGGCAAAGATGTGTGGGTGGCAGAAGGAACAAGAATAAATAGGAGGCTGAAGCCTATATTGAATGTTGGGGAATCCACGCATATATCTGCATTAATTACTGCAATATCAAGGGTCATCTGTAATCGCATTGTCAGGGTTTGTGTTCAGCACAATTATCGTGCTATGCTAAACACAGCCAGAGTAATCTCATTCCAAAAAATGAGGTGCTTGGAGAAAGACAGGATTGCAGATGTCTAAAGCAGATTTGTTTTTTGTGTGCCTTCAGTTTTGCATCTGTTTGTTTTCATGATGTTAGCTAGTGACAAACCAAGAAAGGAAATGAAAGGTATATATTCATACTGCAAAATCAGGTATGTTTCATCATCAAAACCAAGGAATCATTTTCTTCTGTTTGCAGAGGCATAATCCTCACAGGTTCAAGCAATTTTTAAGTCATTTGGAGTTTTTGCATAATTTGTTGACTGACATAAATGTATAAGTCCACATTAAGAATACTGAAGTAACATCTTTACCTAGTGCTTTCTTTTTATTATCTCCTACTGTAGTAAATTTTTATCTTAAAATGATTTGTTGTTCCCCTATTAGAGGTGGTATTAGTGACATATTTCCCTATTCTAATTCATGTCTGAAGAGGTATCAATGTAAAACACATTGTTAACTGCCATCTTCTATTTCCATTTGCACAAATATTTTTTGTTCAGCTGGAGGGATTTATTGTTGTAAGAGATAAGGTTGGAAATGCAGAACTCTGGTCACCATACACTCGGTCTACAAGTGAAATCTAGACTAATGATCATTTGCTTTGTGTTGCAAAATGATTTGTAACATCTCAGAGCTAGTGAGATTTGAGGCTGTAAAAGAAGTCTTCAAGGCAGTATTACAACCGTTCCATCTTGCATTAATACATGGAGATTCTCAGGAGAACTGAAGAGATAGAAATAAGTCCTTCACATTTCCGTTGGTGTTGACTTTTCGTATGACTCACTGCATCTATTAAGAGTCGTGCTTCTTGGTACACCTTTGCTTTCTGTCATCTTCACAGAGTATTTCACATTGTGGACATAGGTTGACTTTTGATCAGAACAAGAGGAGCATCAGTAGGGTTTTATTAAGTGCATACCACTTGTCACTGTGGGATTGAAAACTATTTACTATTTTGCTATTTAATGACACTAAAATAACAACTCCGGGTGACAAAATCGTCCTTGTGAATCTCTATTATGAACCTGTCGAGCAGCTTTTTAATTGCTATTTTATTTTTTTTGTTACTTCCTTGCATCAAGCTGATTGTTAAACCCTAGTGTTTCAGCATTAACTGAAAAAAAGGTTTTCCTGTGTAATGACTGACGTTGACCAGACTAAATTCTATGGAGTCAGTTTAGTGATATTATTATGCTCTTGGAGACTGCACTTTCCCAAGATTTTTGTTAAATGAGCTGTGGATTTAATAAAAAAGACAACAAAATATAATGCAGTTTACAATTTTCTGCAAAATATGTATCTCTATTTTATTTAAAAGACAATCTCCACAAGCTGCATTTGTTTCTTTCCATCATTGTTAGTAGTCAGTGGTATATCATGGTGCTGAAGCACTAAAAGGAAAAATTGGTATCTTAACTTGAAGGAAAGTATTGTTTGTGCCTCAGATTGACTATCTGATGCAGAATCTAGTCTTTAACCAGACTTCTACTGATATAACATATCTGATGGAAGCAGGGGTAGATTATCCAGCTGAGAGGTTTCAGGCAAAGTAAATTTCTTGGGAATTTAGACAGTAGTAGTCCTTTTAGAGTTTTTGTAATATTGAAGCATGACTCACAGATCTATTGAAGTATTTGGATGAAAGTAATGAGCATATGGCTAAGGGAAGTTCATTTGCTCTGCAGTATTTGACTATCCAAAAATGTATTCAAGTATTTCCTTTCAGTTGATAAAAGAAAGTTAATTGAAAAGTTTTCTTGTGGAATCATATTTGATTAAAAATAAAGAATAAAACAGTGGATGAGGTAAATGGGCAATTCTAACTATGGAAGTAGCTTACTCACAGAGTCCTAGTGAAACCTCTGCAGAAGACCTGGCTGTTCAATAAATAATAAAGACAACAAAACATTCTGATAATTTAAGATATGTTCTTAGCATTGATAAAAAAGACTGAAGAGTTTTAAAGACAGAAAATACAGGTTGACCTGGCTGTGAAACAGCAGGTTAAATTCAACGCAGTCAGGTTCAAGGTAAGACAACTCAAAAAAACCCATCATGATGCACATGGAGGTATCATGTCTCAGGAAGAGATGGCCTTGGGTGGGCTTCCTGAAGGCCTGCCTGCCAGTGCTTAGGACATTGTTCAATTCAACACTGCTATGATCAGAGTAGGATTTCATAGAAGGTTCTGTGGTTTGGACCTGCAAGCATGTCTTGAACAGGATTAAGTTTTATTTTAAACCAAACTTCCTGCTGCATGAGAATGGCCTGATGTCCTTCAAAGTGGTAAAAAAGATGGTCCTCTAAATATAGACCTTAGTAGTGTGTATATATATATTACATTGTAAGGCTACTATTGTTTAGAAATCATCATACAGTCTCACATTCCCTGTGCATCTCATGTTCCTATGCTTGAACTGAATATAGAAGCAGAAAATATCCTAATGTGGTAGTTCTAATATTTTGAAGCAGTAAATTTTGTGTTTAACTCACATTGAAAAGCTAACAAACACAACAAACCAAGACTGAAACTGTAATTAAAATAAGAAGCTTGTACAATGAAGTGCCTATTCCCTGAAGTTAGAGATTTGCTTTGGATTTCAGGAATAATCCTCCTAAAGCTAAATAAGTAGAATTATGTGCTGTACTTGGTAATGTAATTGCCTTGAATTCAGAAGAGAAAATTCACCTTTTTCTTGTAAGGAATTCACACATATTTCAAATAACATTTGCATCTCGAGCATGAGAACTTACATGCTTTCAAATCAAAACTTTCCATAAAGCTCTGCATCTTAAACAGAGGTTGGTAAGCAAAAAATAAAATGGACATCCGTATCTCTTCCAAGTCTGCCAAAGCTGAGATGTCCATTGGAAATTAGGAGTCTTGGCATCAAAAATACATTCTTCTTCTGTAAACAGTCTGCTAAAGAAAAAGACTTTTCAAGCCCCCTCAAAACAGGCGCAGATACATGTTGCAGCCCCGGCTGCATGCGTGCATTTTTCCCATTAGGTCACCGGGTAACACCAGCAAGGCTGACAGGGTCCTCATCCCATGAGGAGATAGAGTACAGTTACATGCTCCACATCTGTGTTAAAACTGCTACGTCCTTCGTAAGTTGCATTTGGTAAGGTCTATTCTGTTTTCTCCCATCTATATTTTCAAATAATTATCAATCAAAGCTAGCAGCTGCTAGGGGTGGTTGACTGCATAGGAAGCTTGAATCAATCCTGTATGTCCATGTGTATTTCTGAGTTTACAAGTATGCATAGACACACCTGTGTACACTTTTTTTCTGTTATGATATGATAAAAGTATTGTAATAAGTAAATATAAGAAACTTTTGAAAATAAATATGCAATTTTCTTAGAAAAGTGGATTAGTTTGCCGTTGGCCTGCAAGGATATATGGCAACTTATACACTAAAGGAGTTAGTTCTGTTTAGATGGAAAGATTGCAGAAACAGAGCTAAGATTTTAATAGATCTTTCAATTTCTAAGTAATGCTTAATATCATGGTGAAAAATTACACTTTTACAGCATAGGTAGGTATTTTAATGCATCCTTTATTGTGTCTGCCTGTGCTGGTGGCGAATAGCTTGTTTTCTTCTGGCACTGTTATGCACCAAGCAGAGCAGCAGGAGAGAACTGCATTTTATTACATTTTGTGCAGCATGAAAAGAGTTATTAGTCCAGTGCTGAACACACTGCCTTTATTTTTGGATGATACATTACATAGAAAAGTAGAACGAGGACTTTAGGTTCTACCTGAGCTTCATGGACTGGTAAAAATGTGGATGAAATCATTGTATGGTGCAAGTCAGTCGTTAATTTCAGTGGGGCCAGGATTTCATATCACGGAAATAAGCAATTTTTACATAGAAGGAACACATTTGGGCCTCACCTGTGTGAGGGTTTTGGTTTATCTTTTCAGAGCACAGGCATATGCTTGTCCATGGATCTGGCTCCATAATCAACTCGTAATTGCAATTTAGTTTGCATTTTTCTCTGTTATCAGTGGCACTCAATGCCCAGAGACTGTGACTCAGAGCATTGTCTCCCTGTTTCAGCTTCTGCCATAAGGAGCAAATTGCACTGGTCATTTGTTCTTCTTTGTACTTTTAAATTAATGAGATTTTTTTTGTGTGTGTGTGACTTTCTGCCCCAGTGGTGTAAAAATGTCATAGAAATACCATTTCAGAGTTCATTCTCAGGTACTGCTGAAGGTGATATATTGCCAGGCTTCTGAGAAAACATGAAGTGTAAGTAAATGTCTATCCTAATGTATTCAGAAAAGCTGAAGTGCAGTTGATCTGCATAGCAGAAGATCTTTTTGGTAACTCAGCAAGTTTGGCTGCTATAGTAGTTCCTGCAAGTAGCTTCTCTTTAATCTCTGCTTCTTTATTTACTTGAAAGTGTTTAGGGGTATTTAATAGTAGGTAGATTGCCAATAAAATGTACATAATGATTTTTCAAAAATTTCTCTATTTGGATTGCTTACGATAATTAAATGCTCTTGTTTCTGTATTCAAATAAAGTGGATCCAGACAACACTGTATGCAGAAAGATACTGCCCTTAAAGAAGATTTTGATAACAAGTATTTCAGGTGAACAAATTAATGATGGATACCACACATAAAATTCTGAACACCTGAACATTTCATTTAAATACATTCTTTGTGGCTTGCTGACTAAATGTCTAAGACGTTTAACTATTTTTAATGTAAGTGAGAATTAGCATCTGGTTTCATATTTCTAACAATAACTGCAATAACAATTTGTACTGTATTGGCTAAATGATAACCTCAATGTCAAGACCAGCAATATGGAACTTTGCAGTATAGAGAATTCTAAATTTGCTTTAGGAATTATTTCAGTATTTGAAACTGAGGCTAATTTTCTTTCATTGCATCCGTAAAACCGAAGCTCATAACTCTTCAGACAGAACAAAGTAAAAGAAAGCTTAATGTATCTAATTAATATGACAATGGGAATATTTATTTAGATGTAATATTTTTGTGCTTTTCTTTTCATTTCTACAAAATGTTGATGCTACTCGAGTGCTTTAAATCCCTTCTATTTATGTATTTGGCCTGTATTTGTACGCTATTTGTAATTACAGACATTTGGGACTAGAAAAGTTAATTATTTCAGTTGCATTCATGTCTTTTTTTGTTTTAATTTCTAGGATGCTCTGGCCCACTAGGGATAGAAGGAGGAATTGTGTCAAACCAACAAATTACTGCATCATCCACTCATCGGGCTCTTTTTGGACTCCAGAAATGGTATCCATACTATGCACGACTTAATAAGAAGGGCCTTGTGAATGCTTGGACGGCTGCAGAAAATGACAGATGGCCATGGATTCAGGTAGCAGATGGAGCTGTGGAAGAAAAAAATCTTCTTGATTCAATTGCTTAAGTTGTTTAAGAAACTGATTAAGATAAGTGGTAAACTAACATCTAGGTTCTTATTCCCTCTCAGAAATGTGGCCCCTACTGAAAGGGACTATTTAGTTGCAAGACAGTAATAATCTTGACTTTACAAATGCACAAATCTTTTTTTTAAAAAAAAAATATGTGCATATGCTCCATTGTGTCACTCAACCATGGAAGCAAATTTATGAATGATTCTGCTTTCCAGATTTTTTATGTTTGCTTATTAGATCCTTAGTAACATTTTGCAGCAATATCTCTTGGTAGAGATGCTTTGACACATGCAGCCTTCCTTGGGCATCATTCTATAGAGTGCTTTAATGTGGTTATGGCTGTACCAGAGCCTGCAGGAATAGTTTGTCCTCTCTGCTGAGCTGCTCTGGGCACACAGGTTAAGCATCATGTGCATCATGGTGGAAGTAACAAGAACAGTTTTAATTAAGGTTGAAATAACTGTTAGTTTAACCATATCCATGGGGCTGAAAATTCATTCCCTTTCAAGGATGTTATTGCTAGAATGATTCAAATGACGGTTCCCTTATTGTGAACTCAATTTCTCTGCACCCAGCAAATGACTCAGTAGAAGTCACGGACCAGTGAATACGTAGTCCTGTGGCTCTGCTTTACTGACGATAATGATGATCTAGTGGTTGCTCTAGCTCTTCCCTTCTATGGGCTTTTCTTTTAATGTGTGAATTGGGATAAGCTTTGGCATTTTCAGCTCTTAGTTAAAAAAGCCAATGTTGGACATTTATGGGAAAACCTTTCATAGTGATCACTATGATCAATTCTGATTAGAAGAGGGTGTTTCTCTCCCAGTGAACTGACCACAGGAGAAGCAAAAGATATCTGTCTACCACCTCTAAGTTGCACTATTTGGTGCAACTTATTGCCCTATATTGCCCCTTTGGTGCATCAGGCACACTATTCTTGATCCTTGACTCCTGAAGTTACTTTCATGTACATGGCATAATCTTTGTTCATATTCAAGTTTTTGTACTGACCACCATTTGTGATTTTTCTCAGTGGCTTACCAATGTTTGGTGAAGAAGTGTACAGTATTACATATTCATTTTTCTTGTCTGGAGAGCAGTCACAAAGCATTGTTTGATGAGATTTTCTGAAACTGTTGTGGTGAGAGTGCTGGATTTTGTCAGTTCTGAAAAATGAAGCCAATGATACTGTTTGTTATTCACTGCAGAGCAAAAACGCAAAGGCCCTTCAATGTATCTTATGTCAGTTTTTTTCCATAAAGATCAGAGGGGTTAGGAAGGCTATATAATTTATAGGTAGAAAAAGAACTTGAAAGAATGGCACTAAAGGACTTGCAGAATTATATTCACAGGAGTAGAAAACTGATGTAACTGTAATGGATAATGAAAAAGTCAGCGTTGCAGTAGCTTTTGGGCTGCTTTAGAGTGTGGGTTTTATTAAGTTAGCTGGAGGAAAAAATCAAAATAATTTAGCATTGACCCCCTAGAAGTGTCTTTACTAGGAGGTGAACTGAAAGGAGATGACAAATGATCTATGGCTTTCCTGTCTGCACTTGCTAAAGCCACCAAACACCTTGGAGGCAGCTGTCATATAGCTGTGCAGGTTTATACCCAGACCAGAGTTATGCCTACCTTGGACTTTGCTCCCAGGGAAGTCTTCCCTTTGTTCTTCCCTGGAAGGAAGGTTAGACCAATGTAGAAAATGTGCCTACAAATCTCAGCCTAAGGCACCAGGTTTGAACAATTTGCTCCTTTTTTGGAGTTAATACCTAGTTTAATAGTGCCAATCCTGTGTTAGGTGTTAACCTGTGCAGGTTATTCTGTAATTTTGACACCCACAGTACGTAAGGACTTTCTTGAAGGTAATTAGTGACATGATTAACGTGCATTGCACACTTACCATTCCATGTTTTATTTCTCTTTTTTTTTTAAAAAAAAAAGCAAACTTTGGCCTATTATTTTCACAAAACTTGTGAAGAATTTCATTCTTATTTTTAATTCAGAGTAAAAGTAAAAATAAAAATACTCCATGATTTAAAAAAGAAGATTAAATGTTCAGAGCTTTGGGGTTTTTTCCAGTTTCTGAAGGCTTTTCTCCTTAAAACATCTGGGAACAGAAAATCTAAATTTTTCAAGAAGGTGATAGTTGTAGAGAAAAAGTGATTTTAAGTGTTCTACAGGAACCCTGCTTTGATATGGGATACAGACCTCCACAAGCTTTACATCAGAGCACTGTCATTGTCTTAAAGCATGGAATACGCTCTGAGACAGACAGTGCCTGACTCTGTCTCTTATAGAAGTGAACGGCTTACGCTGGGAGGAGAAGCAGAAATCCCACTTCTTTTTTTTTTTTTTTGCACAGCTTCTTTGTGGAAGGTTATTAAAAGTCACTCCACTCTGATTTGTGAAAAGTTTCTCACTACCTTCCTTCTGGTCTTGTAGGAGAACTACTCCCTCTGTTACAGCCCACACAGAGTTTTTGCTTTAATTTAATTTAATTTCTTTATTTATATGCAGCTTAGTAAATGAAAGGCTTGTATGCTTTCCTTATAACTGTATCATAATGAGTGCAAAGTTTTTCTCTCTAATCTTTCAGTTGTTTGACAGACATGAACTAATTAGTATGCAATTTCATATTCTTGCATTCTCCCAATGAACTGAAAATTGAAATTGCCATTTTAAATTTACACTCTCAGCATGTAATTAGTAATGGCACTACAATACTTGTAATTGGCTAGTGATTTAAAGGGTCAGTGACTGTGTTTTTGACAGCAAATTAAAGTCAGATTAAGTCATACCTCACTTTTAAAGATCTGCTGACTGCTGTTTATCTTCATGGGTTGGCTGTGTAGCACTTATGTATACTGTTTACTACTATATTAATGGCACAAACTTTTAATGTTTTCAAATACAATTGGAAAAGTCCCATACTTCAGTTTTTTATTAATTGTTCATGAGATGTAACTGAAACAGTCATTATAGCTTTTCCAATATCAAATCTTCTTTGTCAAAGCTCTTTTTTTAATGGAACGCTGATTTTTGTTTTCTCTTCTGTCCTTTTGTGTTCCTCACTGCAAAATATTCATTTTCTTCTTATTCTCATTTCACATCACCTCTACTTCTGTATTTTCTTGTTCATACATATTTTTTCTGAAGATGATATAGATCAGAAAGGAGATGGCCGTGGACAGAATTGTTGCTTCTCTTCTATCTCCACCATATCCAAAGCGATAATAACTGTTAATGCCAACGTGCTAGCAAGATGTTCTAAGTGGTGCTCCTTTCTAGTAACTTCTAACCTAGGAATCTATGCTTATACCTTTACATCTTTTCACTCTCAGTTTCACTACCCAAATTTTTATTCTGTTTATGGCCTTTCCTATTTCTTTCCATAAAACATTGTAATTTTTTTATAGCATTGTAGTTATTATTCGTGTCATACACAAAGACTTCAGCCATGTTGGACATGCCAAAAATGCATAAACTGGAATGCCATGAAGAACACTACAAAACAAGACTGAATAATTTGATATAATTAGCAATGTAATGACTCGTGTACAGTAACAAAATTTTAAGTCATGTGGTTAAAATATGTAAGTAACTTTGACAGAAGGGTGCTCTCTCTCAAGGACAAGAGAGCATAGTGAGTAAATATTTTCCCATAACATAATATTCTATTGAAAGTTCTTGCTTCTTTCTGGGGTAAATATGGTCTTTTTTCCTGCAAAGAATACAAGTGCAATGGGTTCTCAGTCCATGGATGAACCTTCCTAAATGTTAATTTGCCAAACAGTAAGACTTCTACCACCAATACCAGGGAGCCTAGAGGAGAATTTCATATCAGAGCTCCAGTGGCACCTGGAACTGCACCTGCAGCTGCACCATAGGGGTAGTCAGGGGCCCAAAACTGAACACAGTATTCAAGGTGCAGCCTCAACAGTGCCAAGTACAGAGGTAGAATCACTTCCCTTGATCTGTTGGCCATGCTGTTTCTGATACAGGACAAAGTGCTATTGGCCTTCTTGGCCACCTGGGCACACTGTTGGCTGATATTCAGCCTGATGACAGCCAACATCCCCAGGTCCTACTCGGCCAGGCAGCTTTCTAGCCACCCTTCCCCATGCCTGTAGCACTGCTTGAGGTTGTTTTGTCCCAAGTGCAGGACTTAGCACGTGGCCTTGATAACTTCATCCTGTCTGGATAGGTCTCAGCCTGTCACTCCAGCCTGTTCAGATCCCTCTGTAGAGCCTCCCTACCATCAAGCAGATTGACACTTCCTCCCAGCTGAATGTCATCTGTGAACTTACTAAGGGTACATTCAATCCCTTCATCCAGATCATTGATAAAGATGTTGATATCAATAAGGAGATTGAAATGAAAAAGCTAGAAGACTCATTTAGAATATATAAAAGGAGTGTTTTAATTCTAGCATTTTTTTAAATTTCTTCTCTAAATGGCTTTTCTGAATTTCTTTGCCAAATTTCAGATGGAACTCTATATTTTGAGATACAATGGTCTAGTGAAAAAGATGCACAACTTTGAAATACTAGTTGGATTCTGTTAGTATTTTAGTCTAAATTAAAATACACTGGGATAGTTTACTTTTACCTTCTTATTGCATCTGTTTAAAATAATATTTTTTTCTTTTTTTATGACTTTGCACAATCCTAAAAAGAATTCTTATTTATTTTTTTTAAACTCTTCCTTTAGAGACTTTTATTATAAAAGGTGAACCATAATGGAAAGGAATCTACCCCTGCAGGTTCTGAGTAAAATTATAGTAGGCTGCTGTGTGATTTAGAATTTTAAGGTCAACTCAGTCCAGTAAGAGCCACATAAAAGTTATTCTTAAAAGACTTGTTCACACACCATAAATCAGAGCACTTAGTTAGGGACTAATGCATCAGGCATCCCATGAAATATATGGAAACAGTCCTGTGGAGGGTGGGCACATTCTGCATGTATGATGGCCACATTCATCCAGAGAAAACTGAGCATGAGAGTCTTCTTTAAAGTATTGCCCATACACTGCATTCACTAAAATATGTCTGAGGACTAAATAGTGCATTAATGTGTTCTTGGATATGATTTACATTGAGATAGTTTAAAATTAGCTGGGTAAGACAAGAATTGTGCAGCACAGTGATTAGTATACTTAATTGAGAGAATCTGAATTCTAGTTTCTACTCCAGAAGCCATGTTGGTTCTTTAATTAGTGATTACTGAAAATGTTTGTTTCTTACAAAAGTGTCTCCCACATCACTTGTTATTTCAATGCCATCCCTGCTTCTCAGCCTCACATCTTAGCGATCTGCAGTCCCTAATACTTGGCATAGCTAACTATGTGTTTGTGAATCTCACAACCTCATTGTAACTACTGTACACAAACAAAACATGTACTTATGATAAAGATTTTCTAAGTTCCATCATTCTAATCCTCAGGTAGGAATCAATAAAATTTTAGGGTTCTTTTCTCCAAAACAGGCGAGGAAGAAAGCTAACAGCTTCCACATCAATACCTTCCAAAGAGTAAGTATACACCAGGTGATAGCTATTTGCTAATAAAGTGTTGAAACACAAAATACACAGAGGTCTTGCAGAACATTCATTCAAACATCTGTTACTAAGAGCTCTAAGCAAACCATCTGTCAAACCATTCATTTTGTCAAAGTTCATTTCCTCATTATGTACTGTTGTATCAGCTTCCAAAAATCCCTATGATCATAGATTAAATATGTACTATTACTTAATCTGTCTGTTGGCTTAGTATAATGTGGCAAAGTGAACCTTAGGAAATACAGTGTTAGAGTCATCATGTAAGGTGACTTGGACCATATAGATAGAATTAATCTCCTAAGTTAAATGCTGAAAAAAACCCTATTAAAGCTCTGTATGTTTTCACAGTAATCCAAAATTTGGCTTAATATCATAGGAGGATTTCCTTGGGGGATATTGATGAGTGGCAGTAAGTACCTGAAAGCCTGAAAACAGGGGTGAACAGAAACTAATAATGGAAGTGCAGCAGAATTTTCTCAAAGTTGTCCTATGTAGGACCTTTGAACTGCAGGAATTAGAAGTGATTTTCTGCTGGTTGAAGTCTGCCTTAAAGTTCACTGACATCAGTGAACTCAATACCAATGTCTGCTAGCTGCAGACCTCCCTCAACATCTATACATTTAGCTTACAGGCTAAAGATATAATTTATGTACTCAAAACAGACAAGAAAACAAAAGCCTGTTTCTTAGTGCAGTCACCCAGAAACTCCCTTGTGTCTCATATCTTGGTATTTACTTGATATCTTATATCTCTTAGTTTCATTCTTTGTAGACACAAACACCCACACACAAATATATTCACACAAATTTTGATTGAGGTTTTGGATACATAAAAGTAGTCAATTCCGTGTTAGTATCACCATGGCAACAAAAACTTGATGCTGTTATAAACACTATCTGTAACATGCTCTGTAAGCCTGCATGCCAGCTTTCCTTAATTGCTCCATGTAATATGGCCTAGTGACTGAAGTAATGGTACTTTTGAATGCATTGTTTCATGCATCTGTAACAACAGCTATTTTGACTTAGTGGACTTAGTGGTTTTTCATATTTGTCATCCTGATATTAAAAGTAATCAAATCAGCAAGTGGTGCCACACTGAAATGACCAAATGTGTGTCCATCTGGTTTCTTACACTAGCAGTATGTTGCATATGGTGATGTCCCAGCACCTATGTGATGGCTTGCCAAGTGTAATGGAGTGATGTGTGAGCATCATATTCCTTCTGTGGAAAGGACAGCATCTAAATCTATAAGATGATACAATGCTCATGTGTGACAGCAGACAAATTGTATTTTATGTCGTAAGCACTCATATTCAAAACTGGGGAAGCAAACCATCCTCAGTTTTAGTTACTCTTCTGCTAGGCATGACTTCTAGAAAAAAAAACGGTTCAAGTTACTTCATTACAGCTAAGACCTAGGAAACAAATTTAAGGAAAAAGTAAAATTACATGCAAATATATTAAGATTTGGGGGGTGGAGGGTGGTACCGAGTCATGTACATATGCTTACCTCTGTGTTGATGGTCCCAGAGTAGTACATATATGATGAGTTCATAGGTCACAAAAGTGCAGAGCAGTTTGTAGGGTGAAAATAGAGGCAAAGCTTTGGTAACAGAGGCAAAACCATCTGTAGCTGTGAAGAAGCAAGCATGGAGTCTCTGGCTACATCTCCATATTTCTCTGTAATTTTACATCTGGTGAGGAAAAATGTTTTATATAGGTTGTTGGCAATATGGGAAGTAAGTAGCACCATGATAGTACAGCAGAAAACAAGGTCTAAAGTAAACTTATGCTCCTTAACCTCCCCAGAAATGTTGACATGCGCTTGTCATCTCAAAGACTTTCTGATTACAGTGGAGCATCAATACCGTGGGCTGAAAAACAGGAGTGTGTTTTACTCTTTTAGTCTTAAAACTTTCATATTTCGTGAGTGGTTAAGATAAAGAGGCATTATGAAAATCTTGAGTCTTTCAATGAGACTTTTCAGATTTTGAGGGTTTTTTCTTTGTCTATTACAAACCCAAGCAGCTTGTAATATTTTTAATCTAATCTATTGCTGTAAGCTTTCGTAGAAGGAAACGGTATTTGGAGGAAAAATGCAGAAAAATTAAAATTGTTTGAAAGTCTCACTGAAGGGTAACTTTGTATTTATGTATCAACTTTTTTGTCTGCTGATTATTTTCAAGAGATAATAAAAAATATATTCTGAGTGTGTTTGCTGTGATTCAGCCAATATTCAACCAATTTCTTAACATTTGGGATGGATTAATTGTTTGAGCCAGCTTTTCATTTTCTGTGATAACATATGTGAGTGGAGAAGTCATTTTTTTCAGGAGTTGCAAAGCCACCTCTACCCTGTCTGCTTACTAGTCTACCTCTTTATTTAGTGTGATAGCATGAGAAGTAGCTACTCAGAAAGACTGTACAGAAACAGATCTGCTCTGTTGCTTGTTTCTCATGAACATCTTGCAAAAAAAGAGCAGACCTGGTTTGAATTGTGAGATTTATAGCATCGCCCAAGGCTGACATAGCCAAGGTTACATAGCAAAGAAAATCTGCACGTTGCACAGCCCATGATGATCATGTCCTGTGGAACCACCCTTCTTATAAGCTCTTTCTCATTGTTCAGTCATAATGAGTATAATTTCTGTAGGTAAGCTGCACAAAAAAAAATGTAATGTAGTGAATTATGACTTCAAAGTACTCTTTGTACAGGTTGTCTGTGCACTATTTGATAGCACTATTGTTGCTTAACTAGGTTTGTTCTGGTGGGGGAGCTATGTAGCTTTAATTAACCCATGTGTTGAAATAAGCTGGAAATGTACAATGTTCACAAAACCCTACTAAGGATCTCACAGTGCCAGGAAAGTTAAACTTTTGTGTGTTTCTGCTATTTCAGTTTTTGCTTCAGCTCCCATCTTTCAATAAATTATTTTAATTCCAGATTCTGCTTTAATATTCAAAATTAATGAAGAGTATTTCTTCATCTAGGACCTAGACAAAATGCAATTAAGTCAGAATGAGAATTCTTCCCATTAGGCCTTTTTGGGCTTCAGGGCAGGTCATATTGGTTATAAAAGATTTACTAAAGTGCATCTGCTAATGTGCCTTAAATACAAATGGAAAGGATGCCACAGAAAGTACCTCTGATATTTGTAAATGACACATTGAGAGTTTTCCCTGAGTATCTTTTCATGATGGTCTTAATATTATACCTTTTGAATTTACTTCTTTTCCCTAAAGAAAGAGGAATGAAGAGGATTTTCCTGTAGGACTAAAAGAAAAGCTTATCTCTGTGACCTGACTCTATCATCCTATCTTCTAACTACCATGAGCTCTTTATCAAAACTATTTTACAAATGTTAATATATAGAGATATTATTCTGACATTTGTGTGGCATTCTTTGACTGGTACCCTAAAAAGTATAGACATTTCTGGGATGTACTATCACACCAAAACCAGGAAGAGTATTCACAAGTTCAGGGTACATGAAGGTGGTAATAATAGCAGTAAACGACCTTAGTGTTTCTTAGCTAACCTCATTTTGTAGCTAGTTAATACCCTTTTAATCAATACTTTGTAACTAAGATGAAATTTTACAGGGCTACTAACCACTGAACAATGAGAGATTGATTATGGGCCTCTTCTCAAGATGACATTCTAAATATGCCAGTATTTGAATAATTCATATTATTCAGTTAATGGCATTCATAACAACTAGCTTTGGGAGTTAAACAATGACTTAATAATAAGAAGAGACAGATCAAACAATTTTTTCTCTGTCTAGTTACATAAACTCTCTGAAGCATAGAGTGAAAGTTCTCAACCAAAGCCAAAGTGAGTGCTTTATAGTAATATAATATATACTCCTCCATATTAGCATTACTGTGGCCAAACACTCTCTGTATTTATATTTTCCATTGAAGTAGGGTTTAATGTATATTTTGATTTTTTTTTTCACAGGAAAGTAAATTGAATTGGTGGGTCAATTTAGAATTGATTAAGCATGCCTAACTTGAAGCATTTAAATAATCTAATTTAATAGCAAAGGTGATTAACTGCATTTAGATGATTGGGTGGGACTGAGCCATAAGTGGGTACAGAGATAACCTGAGGGATTTTTTTGTTACTATAAGGTATGACAGACTGGTGAGGCGTACTGGAAACAACAGTATCAAAAAGGTGAGACTTAATAGCAAAGTTGTAAAGAGATTATGTTAGATCTGCATCTATGTAGGTGAAACAAAAAGGGTCTGGGATCAGAAATAACTGAGTAATTGGTTTGTCTGCAAGGTGCAATGCCACAATCATGTTAGGAATTACTATTTGTGAAGTGACCTATAGCAAATGACTCTTTTAGTTCTAGGCTACCACAATTATAAAATAAGACATGTTGGCTTTTCTCTGTGTAATAAATTCTCTTTCAGAATGGCTGTTGTGGATAAATCACTGCATTACTTAATCTGGATGCTAGTTAAAACACATATCACTGCTACTATGTTGACTGCATTAATGCCCTCAACTAAATCTGGAGCTATGCTGACAATGCTGATAAGGAGAGTAACAAAAAGCCACAGACAGGCAAGATACATCAGCATCTTATATCCAGGTGCTAGCAATGCTTTGCAACAGGGAGGATAAAAGTTACTGACCTGCTCTGAGCTTCCTGAACCACATCACGTGCCATGTCCTACTCTACAGCCCCTTACTCTTGATGTGACGTCTGGGTAAAACAGCAAAGCTGTTGTTTTCAGGGCATCTAGTGATTTCTAGATGGATAAGGAAATATGGGAGGGAACTTTCAGTCTCACTACATTTCCTGGTATTAACAGAATCAAGTCAAGTTATTCTTTTCCTGAGTTTATTACAAACATTTTCGCTGGCAAGTGTCCCTATCTTTCGTCACAAAATGTTTCTATGGTTGCCTTCCACCTGGCTTTATCAGAACTATGACTTCAAAAAGAAGATGACAAAATTAATTTTCAGTCCTTCAATAACTGATGAAATCAGCAGGAAAGAGTTGCCGTAATAAATCTTTGAAGGCCAGTATAACCTTGATCCCTTATCCATCCATACTTCTGTATGACCAATAGTATTAGAAAAATTTCATATATTTTGTGCTAGAAAAGATGGAGAATTATTTATAGCAATGCTGTTTTATCTCATAACTGAAACAACTAAGCATCATGGTTCTCCATAAACTTAATTTCTGTTTATGAACCAAGGTTCATGTAAAACTACATTTACAGTCTCAGAGATCCAGTGTTTCTCACAGGCTTTAGACTGAACGTGTTTTGGAAGCTTGCCTTTAAGCTATACTAAGACATTACTGTTTTGTGTGAAATACTAGTGGTGATATTACTAACAGCACAATAACAAATTAGAGTAATGTGGCTATAAATTCTGGCCAGGAGCATCACATATGGTGTCTTCCTAAAATCACTCCATCTTCTCCTCCATCTTCTCTCCTGCATGTTATAATGTAGATGAGACAGATGCAACTGATTTTTTAATCTTTTCTTTTTTTGAAGGACATAGCTTCTGCACACTGAATATACTAATATTTGATCTCAAATTGAAAAGGAATATGAACTTTTCATCTGGTACTGTCCCTAATCTTTGTTGTTCTATTACTTTGGCAAATTATGACCATGAATTTAGTCTTTTTTTCCTACAGTGCTAACGATTATTAAACATATTGACTGGTTGGTTTTGTGGTTCCTTTTGGACTGTTTGTGGAAAACAATTACGAAGCAGGTCTCTCCAGTAATTCATTTACTCACACCTAAAACTGAAGCTTTGCACACCCCATGCAGATTTGCAGGACTGGTTCTGAATTGCTTGTGAAAATGATTCATTGTGCAATCTACAGGAACTCATAAAATTGCTTTGTTCATATTGCTGCTTGCTCTTGGGGAAATATTCTTTTTCAGTTGTTTCATTTCCTTTCTGATATGGATTTTTTCAAGTTCCAGTAAAATCTTGATTGACTACATTGGCTCAAGGACATGGCTTAGTAGCAGATAGGAATGGTTAGACTAGATGATTCAGAGGTCTTTTCAAACCTGTCGATTCTATGATTCTGTGATCTTCATCAGTGTAGACAACTGCATGATTTAGCATCCTCCAACAGTTATATGTCAGTCATTGTGAGTCATTAATACACCAGTCAAAATTGTTTAAGAATATTTAATCCTACCGTATTAGTACTGAGATTGGGAAACATAGTGTACTAGTTACTTTATCCATTCCTGTTGAAAAAGACTCTGACTCTATAACCTGCTGTGATGATAAAAGTTGTCTAATTATAGAGTCAAGATGATTGCGGTAGTTGAAAAGAATACAGTTAAAACACATTTCAAGGATTGCTGGGAGCTTTTTAAACTGATAGAGTTGATTTTATTCCCCACCTCTTGGATGTAAAATGCACTTGAGGGAGTATGCCTCAAGTGATTTTCTTTTTACTTAGTCTTGGTTACATGAAGTGTAGAAGTCACCAAGTGACTGGCAGCACATGAAGTCAGGCTTCAACAGTGTACACAGCACTGACTCTGCGTATTGTATCTTGTCCTTTGGCACTGTCTATTAACTTCAGTTAACTGTCATGCCTGTGCTCTAGCTGAGCTCTTTGCAGTATCAGCACAGTGTCTTTGCATCATACCCTATATACTGTGTAGCCATAATCTATTTCTTGTAGCATCAGATTTAAATTAATCAATGTCAGAGTACTGACTTGCTGTTACATGGAGTTTTTCCTAAGCGATTCAGTGTTCACTATTTATTCTATACAGAAAACATCCTCCTTGAAATGCCTGTTCAAATTAGATTCCATTACCTATAGGTGTTAAACGCACCTTACCCAAGTTCCATAAAATGCTTCATGCCATGAGAAGGTAAAGCAATGGTCATACTTGGATATGAGCCGGAGCCAGAAGCAGTTCAATGGACAGGGGTCAAGTGTCAAGCCTGAATCCATTACTCTCAAAATAAACTTAAATTTCAGTAGGACTTGTGGAACTGATTGGTCTTTTTTGTTTGTTGTGTTTTTCTTGTAAGTTGTATCCTCAAATTACTATAAAAGTATCATCTTCTTACAAGGTCTTTACTGCGAATTGAATTTAAATTCCAGGGGTAAATCCCTCAAAATGCAATAGATTTTTATCATACTTGATTATTTCCAGTTAATCTAGGAACTCTTAAGGGGTCCTTTATAACTAAATAAGCTATTACCTTTTTTGAAAAGATGTGTTAAACTCTTGTTCTTATTCTTATGATCCTCTTTGGTTTTTTAAAACACAATCACCCACATAATTAGAATATATAACGTTCTGTCCTAGATCTGAATGCACAAAGCAAGGCTTTCTAAGCTATTTTTCTTTGCAACTGCCACAGAAAAATACTTTTAAAAATGCTTTTAGTGCTAAAACAGCATGTTCATTACAGTCATTGCACAGTTGCAATATTTTGAGTTTTACTAAACTCTGACTTGAAAAATTTAAAACACATAAAAGAAGCCAAACACATAAGGGCAATTAATTTTTGGTGTATCCATATGCACTGAAAGGAACTACTGGAGGCATGATGTTAGCCCCATGTGGATTTTGTATGTAAGAAACCTGCCGAGATTTGAAAGCAGATTTTTTTCTCCCTTCACTAGGATTTTCATACACACATTGGCAGTATGTAGACTTAAGTGCAAAACACAGCATCCTGTTTCTATTGCATGTGTTACATCAAGCTCTATACTACTTAAAACCAAAGCTCAGTTTGTGACTCAAGGCATGGTTACTGATCAGGAAAGCCTCTGAAAGGAAGGATTCTTTCTATTAAAACAGACAAATAAATAAAATTGCTGGCTTATATTTACAGATATCCAGGTTAGGCTGTAGGGAAGACCAGTATGCAGAGGCTTTTTACCTCTTGAAACTCAGTGGTAGTTAAATAGTGTGTATATTAAATTTAAAAATTAATTTATTTATTTTTTCATTTTTATAATTATCTGACCAAGGCTTCCATTCATTAAGTAGAACTTGAATTTCTTTTGAGTTTGAGTTTCAGCCAGACTATAAACTCTTTGGCAGATTACTTCTGGGTGGGGTTTTTGTAATCATTTTGTTTCTTGAAGTGCAGTATTTGATTTGTTGTGCAATAAAAATGGAGGCTGAGGCATGGAAATGAACTAGTGTAGGAAGATAATATAAAGTGATTAAAGCCACGGTTTCATTAGAAACTACTCCTTCAGAGTAAACAGGAAATAATATCGCCACATAAATTTCCACATAAAAAACTCTCCTAGATTATTGTCTGGAAAAAGTAAAATTGGGAATGTGGTTAAAAGTTTATTAGATATATGCATAACTGGATCGAAGAAAATTTATTTGATGTTGCATTATATCTTCCTTTTCCCAGAGAGCGAAATATAAGATACTACTAGTCAGTGTATCCAAAGCACAAAGGGTCAATGGCTGGTTGCTATTTGACTGTGTTTTCTAATTTGTTTTTGGAGATGGTCTTCATTTAATTATCAACAGTATTATAAATACATGAAAAAAATATTTACTTGATTGTTTATTAATATTCTTGAATTCCATGTAGAGAATGAAATCTGCATATGAGGTTTCCAGAAACCTTTATGTCTGATTGGTTATTATTCTATTTTAACCACATTTTAAAATATAGTTAGGAGTCCAATAGTTGCTCCTAGAGTTGTCCTCTTCTGAATATGTCTTTCTTTTATTTTCTTTTTTTTTTTTTCTTGGAAACCTAGAGTAAGGGAAAAGGTTTCCCAAGATTCAAATCTCTTCTGATTTATACCTCTCTAAATGCCTGGTGTAAATCCATTCTCCTCATAGCAATTGTAAACATGCCTGGATTTTCCAATTAAATGTGAGAAAGATACTGTAAAGAATCTGATCTTTTAGAGGCAGCTTCTCTTCTCTCAGTCATTTTAAAACTCTAAAATACCCACTTTTATTCTAATGGTTAATGAATGTTTATTAATTACTTACAGGGAGAACTATGGCAAAACTGATTTTTTTCCCTCAAGAATAAAAATATCAGAAGCCCAACTATTTCAGATAAGTAGCAGAGAAGTCACGAGACCCCCTCAAAAAAACCAAAACCAAAATGAAATACCTAGCGTTAAAATTCTGTCTTTGTCTACCTTCCGATTGTGTACACATTAAGATATTGTAATACTGACATTTGCTTATCTGAATTTTTTAATAGAAGATAGACGTGACCAAGTGAGACAAAATCTTGAGATCACATTGCAAAGAATAAAGGAATTAAACTATTTGGATATTAGATACCTGATCTGTCTATAACTCCCCGTATTCCTGTCTGCTATCCCAAACAGCAGGGATTGCACTAGGTCAGCTCCACTAACTAGGGAGCAGAGGCAAGATTCATTTGGAAGAGGCAAGTGCTAGCATAATTTAATGTATTACTTACATTG
This sequence comes from Clamator glandarius, assembly GCA_033459285.1. Taxonomy (NCBI): domain Eukaryota; kingdom Metazoa; phylum Chordata; class Aves; order Cuculiformes; family Cuculidae; genus Clamator; species Clamator glandarius. Next base: position 1,179,110 of record JAUNZM010000023.1, read on the forward strand.
TCCCAATTGTTTACTCTCTTGTATTTTCATTTTACCACACATCTGCCTGCATCTTAATGCAGATCTTACAGGATGACAGCTCTTCATTAAGCTCCATTTGGTGCAAAAGTTACAGACTTTAGCAGTCTAACAGCAATAAAGTGAGAGTGCAAATGCTACAGATTGTTTTACCCTTGATTTCACTGCAAAGATGAGGCTAATAATGATGGCATAGTTTTATCTGGGTATCACATTCTGAATTTTGTAAGAATATAGTTTGCTTTCAATGTTGTCTGAATATAGTTGAACTCTCTGTACATCTTCTATTGCACTTCAAAGTGTTGAGGTCTACTCATACAAGTATTCAGGGAATGTTCATCTCCATTGATAGTCATTGATATTTTGCTATTGACTGTTTTGAAGTTTGCATTTTGGCCGCAGTCTTTAGATATATGAATTTTAAGTGAGGAACAAGGAAAAGTCACTTTGCTTTACAGAACATCTGTGTGTTTTAAATTTCACAAAGAAATTTAACCTGGAGTTAACTGAGGCTCTTGTGTGAGATTGCAAATTGGCTTCTACTAGAATACAAGATTCAGCTTTTGGTAAATTATCAAAATGTTGCATTTCCTTTTTAGGAAAGAAATGTGCAGCAGTAATCCTATACAGCAGCAATATATTATATTCCAGTAATACACTAGTAATATACTACATATCAATTACATATATGTGTGTATATACATACATATAGAATCATAGAGTCATGGAATAGTTAAGGTTGGAAAGGACCTTAAAGATCATGTAGTTCCAACACCCCTGCAATGAGCAGGGACATCCCACTAAAACAAGTTACCCAAGACCCCATCCAACCTGGCCTATATGAACATATAAGAAGGGTACAGGGGTTTGGTTCATTGTTTTTCATTTATTTATGTGCATATGTGTATGAAATGAATGAAAGATAAAAGGAATTAATGTAAAGGTGGTCATTTAAATGCTACAGCTATGTTTTCACCTGTCATTCAAAAAAAAAGAAAAAGAGTCAAGGGAATCTAGAATCAAAATTGTGTCCCTAAGATGATGAGCATTAATATTGTGCTGTTATTTCAGATAAACTTGCAGAAGAAGATGCGACTCACTGGAGTTATAACTCAAGGTGCCAAGAGGATTGGAAGCCCAGAATATGTAAAATCTTACAAAATTGCATATAGTAATGATGGGAAGTCATGGACAATGTACAAAGTAAAAGGCACAAATGAAGATATGGTAAGATTAAGACATCTGTATATGCATACATCTTCTGATTTTAGCTGCCTTCAGAGGTATGAGGTACCTCTAGCAGATAAGCACAGCTGTCTGACAGTATGATATAGGTTGCCTTGTTATTACTTTTTCTCAGAAAAAATCCATCAATAAATTTGCCCTTTTTTGTCTGCTTAGAATATATTATACTTCAATAGGTGGTAATATAAATACTGTGTCCCAAGACTAGAATAATCAGATTTATTACTCTTAACTGATTTTCATTTTAATTAGTTTACTAGTAATTACTCATTACTCTGTTTTCAACTTAGGTTTATTATATTGGCAGATTAGTGTTAACCCTTAAGAACATAGAACCCACTCTTCAGTGCTAATTTTTTTAGTGTTGTGCATACAAAGCAACCAAAATCCCTTTACTCTTTCATTTATGATGGAATCAAGACACTTTGCAGCATGAGACACAGTTTTTCTATTAGGAAATCAAAATGCTATGTGAAAAGGTATATAATGAGGGAAGAAAACCATGTACAAGTATATCTGATTAGAGTGAGGAGCAAATACAAGAATGCTAACAGGTTTAATACAGCTTCCCCTGCAATCAGTGGGAGGATTACAGTGTAGTTCAGTGGGAGTTGGTTCAAGTTCTTGAAGCAGAGGGGAAAAAAATAAATGTCAATCAGTATAAATAATTGCAAACATAATTAAATTTGAACTATTTAATAAGCTAATTAGGAAAGAAGACACAATTTAGTTGCATTAGTAGCTTCATTTTCTAGGAGTAACAAGATAAGAGGTTCTGATGCAGCGCAGGTGGAATATGCATGCCAAAGCAAGACAATGACAGTGTATTTTACTTAAAATTTTGCATATTGGATAAGAGAAAACATGAAACAGCCTCTGTTTGGGGAAAGCTTGCAAAGAAATGTGCAGAGATTATTAGAAGAGCCATGCATATATTTTTGAGATGAGGAGATCAACCTAACCTCCAGTAATCGTCCTGGCACATTTTTATGAGTATGTCATTTTATCATAGGTATTTCGTGGAAATGTGGACAACAACACCCCGTATGCTAACTCCTTCACACCTCCAATTAAGTCGCAGTACCTAAGGCTATATCCTCAGGTGTGCAGAAGGCACTGCACATTGAGAATGGAACTTCTTGGCTGTGAACTGTCAGGTGAGTTTTATGCAGTTACTGTATCTCAGGAGTCAGCCATCAGGTAGCATGTTTTTGTGCACAAGGTCTAAACCACATGCAGTTTATTCCTGGTGAAATTCAGTTGGCAGGGCTGAGTTTGTTCAGACAGTTATCTCTTCTTATGTAAATTATGTAAGCAGCAACGCTAACCTAAATAATGTGACAATAGTTACTTGCAGTAATAGTAGTACGGTAATGTGGTAGCAATGTAATAACACTCTGTGAATCTGTATGCATTGGCCTCCAACTATATGCAGCCTCAGAAAAGTCATTTATACCAGTTTCAATAAGTATCAACAGCTGTAAGGACCTGTTATGTTACATTCTACACAGACCACGAAACAAAGAGTCTCTAACTTGAATTATACTCAGCACAGCCTATAAAAGGTGCTGAAAACAGTTTCTGGGAGATGAAGTTGTTTGTGCAGTGCTGTGTAGCAGAGTCATGGCAGAAGGAGGAATTAAGTAATTTCTTCTGGCTGCTAGGTGACCACACTGATGTGCTATGTCACATCTGCAGAGGCACAAGGATGCTTCAGCTGCCATCAAGGACCACTCAAGGAGCAGGAAGATACATGTTGCTGGAATGCTTTAGTCAAGGTTCAGTTTAGATTTGTTTTGTGGATATTTAGAAGAAGCAGGGATTGCATCTCATAGCAAAAAGTAAATGAACAAGTGGAGCAAATAGAAACCCCCTCAAGGTTTGTGATAGCAGAAGATATAGTTCATTAATATAAAGCCTGACCTCTAGCCACCTTCTGCAAAGATCAGGTTTCGTTACAAATTCAGTAAAGCATGTAAATTTTTTGTCTTTCAACCTTTTACTGGTGGGAAGACTCCACTGAATTAATTTAAGGAATATATTAATGTAGCTGCCTGCTTACAGTATAAACAATAGCCATCCAGTTCACAAAAGACATATCAAAACAGCTGGAGTTAAATAATTCCTAGTCCTCTAGTGGCATAAGAACCAGATTCAGAAATGAAAAGTTAATGCGTTAATCTCACTGTAGCCCTTTTCCAATATAGATAGCTTTGAGAATAAATAGAAAATTCTATCTAGCTGCTGCACTCTATTAGAATTTTTTTTTATGTCTTCCATTTCTGGAACCACACTTTAAAGTAAGTCCTTGCCAGAATGACCAGGAATTGTTTTGCTCAAAGAACTGTGAAAACTACTGAAGTGAATTCATTTCACTGGACTCTTAACAGTTTCAGGGTCAACATTTCTTAGAACTGCAGGCAGCTGAGACTCAGAACTATTCCAATCCTACTGTAAGAATAGTATAATTATACATAACAACAGACTAATTCACTCTAATTCCAGGTGATCTTTCTTAGGCAGAAAAGCATTTTGAGAGCTCTGGCTTCTCTTACAAGTCCTGATGCTTGAGAAGAGTCACTTCTGAAGGGAAGGAGACTATCTCACAGCACCATTTCATCATAAAAACTAATTCTTTCTTAGGACAAACTTCAGCAGAATGTTCAATTTAATCTGCTCTATGCTCATAAATAGCTTTCCTTACTAGACCCCCTGTTCAGATCCTATTGAAAACCATGATCAGTGCTTACAGAGTTGGCTATGATTAAATTAGGCATTAATTTTCATGGCCTTATGTGCCTGCCTTCTTGTGTTTTACACATCTCTGTGTTGTAAATATCCTTCCCTTTATAGAGTATTGATATAAGCAGAGAAACAAATCCCAGCTACTATTTATTAGAATGCCTTTGTTCATTAAGTTGTTATTAATAGTAGCATCATGGTGCTGTTTTCAAAAACAGATAATTGTTCTCACAACACAGTCACTCATGTAATTCACTCACACTCAATCATCTGCTTATAGCAAGCTCTATGTTTTTGTATGCACTGCATGACGAAAATTGTCGATGCTTGTGTATGTTGGTGGCTATGGACCAACTCAGCAAAATCTTGGTGTTCTGAGTTTGCCAGTTCTTGCAGAGGGAAGCTGCTCCCCAGAACGTAGCTATCTAATTTTCCTCTTTGGTGTGTTGTGCTCTGGTATCACTTTCTCTATCCTTACAGTACTTACAGATGCCATTCACACAAACTCACATGCAAGGGAACTTTGTAACATTTCCACTTTATACTAGATTTGTCTCCTGTTCGTTTTCAGTACTATCTAATCTGGAAAGGAATCCTATGCTACTTAATAATAATTTTTTAAAAAATATCTTGATTTTCAAAAAAGGAAAATATTACAGTATTAACCAAACAAAATCACCTTTGCCCTCAAATAATTGACCAATGATGCTTTTCATTTTTGCCAACTTTGTATGAATCCTGGCCCAAGATAAGAAGCTCATAGACCCATTTGTGATTTTGTCTCCACTGCACTGGATGTTTGCTAATTGCTTTGATGGTCTGAGCTTTCTTGAGACAAGAGGTGGATGAAAGGCATGGTACAGGATGCACACTGAAGAGTAAAATTTTGCCCTCAATAATTGACAACAGACATTAACCTTTGTGTGGACTCTTAGTTTTCAGTTGATAATCCTCACTCATCCTCATTGTTTCTCTGTTCATGTTTCATTAGGCTAGACCAAACAAGAAGCAACTTCAAGCTTATACCTAGATAGATTTAAACAGAGTTATCAGGTACCATTTATCACAGATGGTGGTATCCAAAGAATCTCAAACATTTTGACATAAGATGCTCCACTTAGCATAGTGGTAAGCAGGTCTATATTAGCTCTCAGTAACTTTAACTAGTTGTAAAAATGAGAAGGGAGGTTATATCCTTTGGAAAGGGACATTGCAGAGCAAATTCTAAGAAGATACAGTGCCGTGATGAGATGTCCCAGGGAGTCATGACCATTATTGTAAATGCACTTCTATGACTATCTGCAGATACAACGTTTAGTACTAGCTTGGTGATTCTGCCTTTTGTGCTCTAGGTTACAGCTTGTCTATCAAAATCAACATTCATTTTCTTCTGGCGCTACCACAGTGTGCCATAGGAGCTGGGAAGCAACAGGGTCTGCTATTGATCTGTGTTACATAGCACTAAGACTTTTTCTGCCACCCATGTGCATCATGTTTATCTATTCTGGTTCTCATTGGTCTTAATTTCTCCTGTTACTTTTAACAATTGTCTTCGTCCTACCTCTGGGGCAGTGAAGAAGGCAGGTGAATGCAAAATATCATTAATGCATGCACAGATACACCAGCAAGCACATCTGTTGTTTCTTAAGTCAATAATAATGCTCAGAAAAGATATAACTATTTTTGATGGATTGGAGGATTGGACCAGCACTGAAAACCAGCTTTGACAATCCATATTTTTGTGTCAGGAACCACCTTCATATTCCTCACATGGAACATTCCTGCTGACAGCCCTTGTGATCTGGAGTGACACTTCAAAAATGAATAATAAGCAAAGTCCTTCTCTAAAGCAACACGAGTCTCTCTCATTTGTGCAAACAATTGCCCTTTCCTACTCTCAGGATAATTGTTTTGCTGTTGTTTTGACCTAGGTAGTTAATTCTACAGAAAAAGCTGTGTGATTCTCTTTCGTGTACTGAGAATTAGTTCTGAAAGGCTAGGCTTTATTTTAAAAAATTAACTCTTTTTAGTTTTTAATTGAATATGGAAAATATTACTATTTCAAATTTTAAATACAGTTGTTACTCCCTTAAAGAGCATATTATCTGTCTCTGGTAATATGCATTTGCTCCTGCTGTTAGACCCCTCCACAAAGGGGCTGGTCTTAAGTTCCTTATTTGAATATCTAGTAATTCCACTCAATTCTGTGTGTTAAACCTATGGGAGAAAGAGAAAGTAGAATCTGACCATAAGATCTTTGCTAATGATATCAAACAAACCGTGATAAGAATAAAGTGTTTCAATCTGGGTACACATACTGTGGAGGAAATAGACTTTTAAGAAAAAGAGAACCAGCTTTGATATCTAGCTTAAATAGAGTGAAAAACAAAATAAAAACTTCCAGTGTGCTTTAAGTGGTTACACAATGCTCTATCAAGAGAGAGTAGCTGAGTAGAGTCATGGTCCCAGCAGGAAGGCTGTCCTAACTTACATATGTGCTTTAAGAAACACAGCTGGTGACTCAGCAAATGATTACCTGATAGGAAACAGCAGGGTGGGATGTGAGTGTCAGGTGGAAAAAAAAAATCTCTGTTTTCTCAATGATACATAAAGTAAGGGTTCTGGGAAATCACAGTGGTGATGCACTTCTTGCAAACCTTATATGTTACATCTGGGGCACACTCTCATTCATCAGGTTAGCATGTGTTCAAATAGTATTTGCAGTTTAATTCTACCAACTCAGCTACTGAACTAAGTAGCTACTGAACTGATTTGTAAAGTGAAAACTTCGGGGCAACAGCACATATGCAGGTTTTTGACAGCTGGAAGGAAAAGAGAAAACTGGGTTTTCTATGTTCCCATCTCTATCTTTCACTGTTTTCTTCAACAAATTAAATATTACTCCACCCAGCCATACATCTACTTTTCCTGACCTTTTAACAGCCCTCTTACTTTCAGCCACTTGACCTGAGTCTCTTTTCTTTGTTTTTAAAACAACATCACTTATCTGTCTCTCCTAGCTTCCAGAAATGTTGTTACAGTGCTAATATCAAAGGGTGCCTCTCCTGTTGTCACCTTGTTTCTTCCCTCTTCTTAGTCCAAACGTACCTTCTGTGTTCTTAGTGTAGAGTAGCAAGGTAGAGGAACACAGAGTCAATTGTTAATTTATTTTTTTTCATGGACAACCAACAGAGAAAGGAGAAGCTCAAGATCTATTTCCTGCTATGATCAAAATGACCCAGTGGTGTGGGGCATCCACCTGGTTTAAACAAATAAGCCATTAAGTCATGATATCTCGTACTATTCTTCCTCCTTCACTGTAGTTTTTCTGTAGTATTCCACTCTGTTAGTGTGTGTGGGGATTTCTAAGTGTTTGACTAGATGTCAGGTAATTCAAAAGCGGAGAAGAACTCATGCTTGATAACATTCTACTTAAGCGGTGGATTTAAGAAAAATTAATGTTTCCTCGGTAGGCAAACACTTGGTTAATGTGATGTGGCATAAAAGCATGGTAAAATTGAACTGATTAGGGGAAACAATAGCAAGCTTCCAGACAGGAAAATAAAACTAAGAAAAGAAAAGTCTGCTTGTTTGCCTTTTTATATTTATATCAGGATAAAGTTGAATTGTCTACTTTTTTCTTCAGTCTTCCCAAATAACATTGAAATAAAGTGCCTTGAATTGGTTATTTTTCATTTGTTTGTTTGCAAGCTCCTCCAACAATAGTCTTGATTAAAGGCTTTTCCTCAAGAATCACTAGTTTTCTTTCCAATAAGAGAAAATCTAAACCACTGACAAAGATAAGCAGCTAGTGTCAGAGGTCTTACCTTACTGTTCCAGGTTGCTCTGAACCCCTGGGGATGAAATCAGGACACATACAGGACTACCAAATTACTGCCTCCAGTGTTTTCCGTACACTCAACATGGACATGTTTGCCTGGGAGCCCAGGAAGGCTCGGCTGGACAAGCAAGGCAAAGTTAATGCTTGGACCTCTGGTCATAACGACCAGTCACAGTGGTTGCAGGTAAAGTTTCATATACATTTTCCCAAATATTTCTTGTCTTTTTGTTTCAGATCTTCAGATGGTTGATTGGTTTAAGATAACATTTGTATATTTCATTTTCTGAGTGTAGACATACTAAATTGGCATCACATAGATAATGAAGCTATCATGGAATCACCAGGCTGGAAAAGACCTCTTGGATTATACTGTCCAGCCATTCCTACCTGCCACTACACCTTGTCCCTGAGTACCTTGTCTACCTATCTTTTAAATACCTCCAGGAATGGTGACTCAGCCACTTCTCTGGGCAGCCTGGCACAGCTTGAGGCCATTCCCCTTTGTCCTGTCCCCTGTCACTTGGAAGAAGAGGCCATCACCCTCCTCTCTACAACCTTCTTTCAGGTAGTTATACAGAGCGGTAAGGTGTCCCCTCAGCCTCCTCTTCTCAAGTCTAAACAACACAAATTCCCTCAGCTGCTTCTCCTAATACTTCACCAGCTTTGTTGCTCCTCTCCGGACATCCTTCTCTTGGTGAGGGACCCAGAACTGAACACAAGATTCAGGTGTGGTCTCACCAGTGCTGAGTACAGAGGGAGAATAACCTCCCTGGACCTGATGGCTACGCCATTTCTGATCCAAGCCAAGATGCTATTTGCCTTCTTGGCCGTCTGGGCCACTGCTGGCTCATGTTCAGTCAGCTGTCAACCAACACGCCCAGGTCTTTCTCCTCCAGGCAGCTTTCTAGACAGGCTTCTCCTAGTCTGTAGCTGCACAGGGTTGTTGTGCCCCAAGTGCTGGACCCGACATTTGGCCTTGTTAAACCTCATGCCATTGGACTCTGCCCAGCGGTCCAGCCTGTTCAGATCCCTTTGCAGAGCCTCCCGACCCTCCAGCAGATCCACACTTCCACTCAGATTAGTGTCATCTGCAAACTTGCTAAGGGTGCACTTGATACCTTCATCCATGTCATTGATAAAGACATTGAACAGGGCTGGACCCAGCACTGAGCCCTGGGAAACCCCACTTGTAACTGGCTTCCAGCTGGATTTAACTCCATTTCCCACCACTCCCTGGGCCCAGCCATGCAGCTAGTTTTCCACCTAGGAGATTGTGCGCCTATCCAGGCCAGAGGTGACAGTTTCCGAAGCAGAATGCTGTGAGAAACTGTGTCAAAGGCTTTACTGAGGTCTAGGAAGATACATCCACAGCCTTTCCCTTGTCCAGCAGCCGAGTCACTTTGTTGTAGAAGGCGATCAGATTAGTTTAGCAAGACCTGCCTTTTGTGAACCCGTGTTGACTGGACCTGATCACCTGGTTCTCTTGCATGTGCTTCATGATAGCACTCAAGATCACCTGTTCCATGACTTTCCCTGGCACTGAGGTCAGGCTGACAGGCCTGTAGTTCCCTGGATCCTCCCTGCAACCCTTCTTGTAGATGGGCACAACATCCCCCAGCCTCCAGTCAAGTGGAACTTCCCCAGTCTTCCAGGACTGTTGGAAGATGATGGAAGGCGGTTTGTCAAGCACGTCCACCAGCTCCCTCAATACTCTTGGGTGGATCCCATACAGCCACATAGACTTGTGAATGTCTAATTGACCAAGCAAGTCTCTAACCACCTCCTCTTGGATCATGGAAGCTTTGTTCTCCTCCTCTGGCTCCTGCGGATGTACACATAGAAAACACTTTCCTTGCTATTAATGACTGAAACAAAGAAGGCTTTAAGAACCTCAGCCTTATCCTCATCCTTTGTCACAGTTGTTCCCTTTGCCTGTGAAAGCCCATGTAGTTTTTCATGGCTTTGATACCTCAGTTTCAGAAAACCCTGCTCAGGGAAATCTTTACCTCCACCAGTCAAACCTTAGGAGTTGCCCAGTGGCCAAAATTTTCCCTGTATTAATGGACAGAAATAGTGGTTGTAAATCTGTTTTGCTGACTTCTCCTCTTCTGTTCAGAGACATGATTGTTTTCCCTCCTTCTGTCCTTCCAAAGCTCACCAGAAAGGCATATTTACTTCAGCTTTGGGCACATCAGCAAATCTGGCTCATAGAAATTATCTTTGTCTAATTGAGATTGCTCCAAATTGCATTCCAACATCACTCTGAACACAGCAAGTCTCATTCAGCACATGAATTCATTATAAAGCTGTGTATAGGATTTGTTTTCAGCCTGGGAGTTATTTATACAAGTCAGTAGTATGCTGATATGAAAGATTGCAATAAATCACCCATATGGAAGCCTGTTTGACCAGTTGCTGACACATTTACATTTGGAACTGTTGAAAATAGCAGTGTTTTGCGTCAGCTGCCAGTTCACGGTGGAGTTCTCAGTGGAAAGCCTCAATAGCAGTGGACTAATGGCTACTAATTCCCTGCAATCTTTTCACATATGAATTATGTCATAATAGTTTTTTTACCTACAGTTGCTAAGCAATTTAGCAATAGAATTGCTATGTTTTCTACAAGTTTACGCATTATCTATTTAACTTTTGAATAACTATGATCCTGGGATATGGTGAAAGTTTTTTAGAGTACTTGTTGAAACAGCAGTTTGTAACTTCTGGAGAGGAGGAAAATGTTATTGCTGTGTTTTATGGTAGAGAAGCAGGTGAAAATGTTTCTCTGCATAAAAAAGAGACAATTGTACCATATTTATTCTCATCAGTAATATCAAGAAACCAAGAGTGTGCAGAGACTCCACAGAAGTATCTTGTGGTGTGTTATTCCTTCTGTGGGTGACAGTGGACTTTTAATTAACTACAGATGGCAAGAAGCTGCGGAGTTAATTCTTAGTTTCTAAAATTTTCCATTCTGCTGTAAGTTTTGCTGTATTTGAATGTACCTGAATCTGTAAATTTAATCTGACCACTTGGACAGTCTCTGCAAATACTTGAAGTATAAAGCATGCTCTTTTTAAAATCTGATTTAAAAATAAAATTATGAAGAAAATTTCATCTTTTAGTTCATTTGTCATATGGCTGTGATACTAGTTCAGTAACTTCACACAAATATGACCAATTTACCCTTTTCTGAAAGAAATTAGCATATTTTTTTATTTAATTAATTTTTTATTTAATTATCTTTTGAAGTGTGTTGTTAGTAAAGCAAGCGTTAATACCAATACTGGTTAAAGTCAGTTTTGTCTGGCCACTAGCTTAAGTGTTTTGATTTAACACTCACATTCTGCAAAGAAGAACATGCTTGGCAGCATCTTAATTAAATAAGGACTTGAAAGACCTGAAGCTGGAATAGGATAAAATGTTAGTTTAGGACCAATTTAGTAACTAACATAATGAGGAATTTATTTGACTTCTAGAAGCCTTGTACTGCTACACAATGTGTGGTGACTGGTCTTTGAAAGTCTTCTGTGGGAACTGTAAGCTTAATTATAACCCTATAAACAAAGGACATGCATCTTTCTTTACATCCTCAATAAACCATGGCCATCACCATCATATCAGGAAAAGAATCAATGCCCTTTGCATGTATAACAACAAAAGGTCTCTCTCATTCTTTAGGTGCAAATTTGGTACTATTTTTAAATTATAATTTCTGAAAAGCGATCTGAAGGTGATTTCTCAGATTTCAGGTGGCAAAAGACAAGTTGTGCAGAGATCAACATTTCTTTATGCAATGCTTTTTATTGAGATACTGAAAAATTTTACAGTCAATATTGGTCATTTTATCTTTTGAGCCCAAGTAATATTTTTCTCATGGCAATGTAGATGTAACTTCTGCCTGAAGGCCATAATTTGGACATTCACTCTTGACATCTACTTTGTCTTGTGCTTACCTCAATGAGAAGCATCACAGGGTAATAATCTGTTCATACAGTCTGATAGTTCGTGGGATGCAGCAACATAAACGGGGCACGCTGTGATTTAGTTGTTAATATGGATCTTTCCCATATTTTGCCAGAAACTCACTGTAGATTGATTTCCCTAAAAAAGCAGCCATGGGTTGAATAAAGTAGTAATGGACAAGGACTTGTGAATGATTTAGTAAAAGACAAAAGCAGATAAAGAGAGATAGCTAGCTCTACATTGCACACTGTGAATTTACCTGCTTTGTACTGCTTACACAAGAATGCCAAGCAGGTCACTTTACAGACTTCTTCACTTGCCCATAAACTTTAGATGACCAATATTTGATTTTAGAACAGTGCGTGCAGCTCAGGATGAACAGCCAGCTGCTTTTTGTGTTTTAGGGTAGGCTTTTGGTGGTTTTTTTGTTGTTCGTTTTTTTTCTTTTTTTTGTTTTTTTTTTTTTAATCTGATCTCTCCGTATGTTTCCAGTCCTTTTATAACACTACTAACAAACATATAGCTCAGGGAAATGGTATTAAGAGATATGCCTTTGTTTCCTAGCTGGAGTTACTGGCCAGTAAATATTTGATGGCCATTCCAGAGATCACTGTCTAACTCGGATTTTCCTTCAAATCATTTCAGGTTAAATGCATTATTCACCTTAATAATGTTAATAAACTGTGCATTTCAGCATTGCCCTTCCTAAATTGCTTTTGACTTTGCAAAACTTTATTCTGCAATTCATATTCTGGAAATGTTTATTGTAGTAATTGAATTTGACCCATGAAATTAAATAAGGCAGCATAAAATCTTCATTTATTTTGCCTTTTCGACACCGTATTTAGGCTGTATGTCATCACTTAGCTAGTGAAGTTTAAGGCCTTGGTCAGATCATTGATTTTACTCTGGTGAACTACAAAGACATTATTAGATGGTGGGCAGAGTACAGAAGCTCATTGTGATATGGTGCCCAGGAAATAGGCAACAAGCAGATACTGCATGATTATTTCCTGCCATAAAAACTCTGAGACCTTCAAAAACGGGTACAAAGGAAAGGGTGCATCTGAACTGTAGATTGGCTCTGGTTAAGATTTTATAGGAGGAAAATATTATATTGCACAACATCCTGTTCTGTTCGGTGAGTTATATTCCCTACTACTTCTGTTCAGTCTTCAGTTAAAAATGGGAAGCTAACTCAGTATAACAATTCCACCTTTGAAACATAACAAATTCATTCATCATCACTAGCAAATTACTTGAGAAGTTTTCATAAACAATTGAGTCACGTCCAGCTCTAAAGCATTCTAAGAGACTGCTGTCAGTTCCCTTACTGACTTGTAGTTTTTCTGAGTATCACTCCGCTGCAGATGAAAGTTAAATTGAGTAATGACACTTTTCCCTTTACAATGACAGGTTTTGATCTGCTCTAAAAAATCTTGAAGTGTAAGTGAAAACTCTGTTTGTACTGAATTTTGATGTACATAGGATTTGAGTCTGAAATATTTTTTGTTACTGCATATGTCTAGTGGAGAATTTACTTAATGCCAAATGCACCTTCTGAAAACAGCATGTATTAAATTTTAACAGACAGATGTAAGTTTTCTATTTGTTTAAACAGCTGCTTGTTTTACTTAACTATCCATTCCACTAATTTGAAATAATGCTTTGTCCCTATGGAACAAAACAGTATTTTCCTGGTGCCCTCTTAACAAAGTGGCTGCAGAATTGGCTAGGTATGAATTAAGAAAGAAAAGGTAAAAATGCATTTCATATTTGTGTCATCTTGTTCCATGGCAGTGGTTCAGTATAACATTCACTTCTTCCTAATAAAAGTGTTCATTGTTTTGTAGCTATATCTATATTAGTTTTAGATGGAAGCACAATTGCACACAGTTGTTGCCCAACAATATTTTCAGACATAAAAAGACAGAAGAGTGACAAAGAAAATACAGATGACAGAGAAATGAAGCAACTTCGACAAGGTCAAGTATTTTTAAGTAGCGAAAAATACTTGATGTGAAAACAAGTGAGACAAAAGCCAGTGCAGGATGAAAGTGAAATAATAGAGTGGAACTGAGACTAGTTCTATTTTCTGATAGCTTGATGCTTTATTAACTGAACTGTGCTGTTTTTATTAGCCCTGCGTGTTTGTTTCCAAATGTTACTTCTTGACTAAGTAAGTGTCACGGTCCACTCCTAAGTGGATGCGTGGTGGTTCATTTCAGCTATGATCTTGGAGTAGAAAGCAAAAAGCAATAATTGAACAAGTCTAGGGAGTTAAGTTTCAATCCAAACTGGAACTTTATTAATTGTGCCCATAAAGCAGCTTGCAGTAGAAAGAGAGAGAGAGAATATGGAAAAAGATGGGAAGAAAAGGGAAGGAAAGTGGTTTATAGCTACCACTATGGGTCCACAGACATCTAGTGTCTCTGGGAGTCCCGGTCCAGAAGGCATTCCACTGCTTCTGTCTTTGGTCTATGTAATCTCAAGGTGGAGATGATCTTTCAAAATTCAGCTACTCCAGAGCTGTCTTTTATGCTAGTCAATACACCTGCAACCTGCCTTGCAACCGTCCTTTGCCTGTGGAGATGTGCGAGTCTCCAACTAGCAGGTCACACGTGCCAAGAGAGGAATGTCTGCAGCTTTCTTGCACATGCGCTCCTTCTGGTGGTGGTGGTTGACCTAGGGTCTCCTGGTGATGGCCAGTAGTCTCCTGATGAAGGCCAGTAGTCATCATCGCCTTGCGCGTATGCTCTGTTTGGGTATGGGTCTATGGTAAGTTCCGTCATTAATTTTCCTGTCTTTTTCCTCCTTGCTTCATGGGTCTTTCACAATGGTAGGGAGCAAGGAGGCTTGAAGACAGGTACAAAACATTTTTTGAGATAAGGAGGTAGGTATGGGTAGATAGGTACAAAGTATTCGTTCTGTACCAGCTTTGGCCATTTTCATAAGGTCTGCATCTGTATATATATATATGTATATATGTGTGTGTATATATATCTGTGATTTATACAGTCAAGCTCTGAGGCTTAGCACCTGATGAGAAAATGTTGAGGCAGAAATCGATCCTTTGACTGACCCGATCTGTCAATATCTTATGATCAAAATACAAAGAGTTCTTGAAAGGCTGTTCTTCACTGAATAGGCCTCTCAACATTACATTCAATTTTTTTTTAGCCTTTATGCCACTTTAAAAACACAGCAAAGCTGTGTTCGGAGATTCTGATTGACTTCAGAATGTGAAGAATGTGTTAAAAATCTGCTCTTCATTTTCTCATTCTGTTCCCTCCATTAAGTACATAGGAACAGATCAGTTCTTAGCTTGGCAAATGGTGAACAGAAATTGTAACGTTTTTGCTTAGTAAATAATGAAGTTAAGACACAAGCACAAAGAAGTGGTGGTGGCAAAATAACCTCAAGTTATCTAAACTGGAAATCAGCAAACAACCTTCCAGCCTTCTTCAGGGGAGGGGGAAACATGCTTAACCAGGCTGACATTTACCGAGCAGTAAGCAGAAAAAATAAACAGTCCTGTCTCAACATGTTAAAACATCACATAAAGTAGATACAGACATTTCTCTTGCTGTTTCTGAATCAAAGCCTATTCATTGGTTTCATCACGTTTCTTTCCCTAATAACATCCCACTCATACTCTAGTGTTGGACTTAGCAGAATATTTAATAGATTGGCTTTTTCAGTTTTGGTTTATGTGTTAACTCAGGTGAGTCCATATAGCAATGTGTTGTGCAAGACCCTTTTTTCCACTCTGCTTAATAAGATTCACCCTGCTTGATCCTCAAGTAATGCAAGAGGAGTTTCCCTGTCAGAAAATGTGACATAAGAGAAAAATCTTAGCAGAAAATATGAGAAGAAGAGAAAGAGAAGTTCAAAGGCAAGTCACAATAGACACAAAAATACTGCAACTAAACATTGCTTCAGTTATCTGGGTCTTGTTCAAGAGCACCTTGAGACTTGTAAAATAGTGTCAAAACAGCCTCTTGTTGGAAGGTCCTCACTGATTTCAGGGTTGTGCCTGTGCATACATATACTCAAGGAGCTGAGCCTTACTCAACAGGCATAAAGATAGAAATAGATGCAGACTTTCTCAGAATGTATCTATTTTTTTTTAACATCTAGTTTATCTTTGACATAGGGATAAAGTGGGCAAGATATCTGAGTTGATAGTGCTTGTAATCATGTTTGATAATTTTCTCTAAAATAAGTCAGATAATAGATTACGGTAAGGAATGCATGCTTTAAAAGTTAGTCCTTTTGATTACAAGAACTTCCTACCTAATTATATCCTATACATAACCAAGTCTTAATTGCTTTTGTTGTTTATTTCCTTAGAAGCTTCATGTTTAATTAACCACAAGATATATTAATCCTATTTCAACCTAGCCTTTCTTTGTCATATAATTAAGCAGAAAAATATTTTCATAATTAGAAGTTAATTCTATATATAGCTAGTAAAAAGAAAATACCTCTGCCAAAAACACAGATCTTTTATTTCTAATGACAGAAGCAAGAATATTTAGACCCACCTTAACAGATTGCCCTTGCTAAGATGTAATGAGATTTATAATGTATCAATACTGTTTTCAACTAAGAAGAAAAGTATCAGAATGCTTTTTTAAAGCCCTTTCTTTAGGTGGTTAATGATCTCCCTTTGGCAACATCAGAAATGTTACAAAGGCCTTGATACAGTATTTATATGTATAGGAATAGATCTTCACTGCATATTCCTTCGTGATTTTTTTTCCATGACTTTACTTTGTGAAGTCCTTCAATTTGCCTTGCTGATACTTCAGTTATATCGAACTCAAACAGTTTAACTATATACTGGGTATCCAAATCTTCTGGATTCAGTTTTGTGGTTTGCTAAATAATGCTGAGCATCCTGAACTTTTAGAAATCTCAACAGCATGTTGGAGGAGTAGCTAAGACTTATTGATTTGGAGAGGTTCCATACAACTTCAGCTGATAGTGTTTCAAGGATCCAAAAAATAAAAATAAGAGATTTTGAGAGGGACAGCTATTGACTCACTAGCTTACCTACGTGGCAATATTGAGACTATAAAACTCACTGAACAGCTGAATTTACAAAGTATAGATGCCTCCAAACTCTATAGGGGCCTCACAGCACGGTGCTCACTTAGCTGAGTGCGGCATACTAGTCCACCATAGAAGAAAGCTGTATTGTCTTCAGTGTCTCTTGTTGACACTCAGCCTGCCAAGGTTCTTCATCTATTTTTGCAGGATCTCTAGAAATACTATGACTTTCATCCGTAAATAAGTATATGTTGGATGCTAATACATGTATAATGAATGAGGAGAACCTCAATCAAATAATGTGGGCATCACAACAATGATGGATCGTGCATTAGAAGAGAATGAGCAAAATCCAAATGAGCTGATAGAAGTGATAGACTAACTCTCAATAGAGATGAACTTGATGACTGACAAAAAAATGATACATTCATTTTTCTCCTTATGCAAGCTTTCATTTTTCCTACTTGTGGATCTCTCTCCACTGGGAGAACTACTTCACTGAAAATAAACCTCAGAGCTGCTTTAAAACACCTGCCAGTTCAGTTAATAGTGGCTGACTATTTTTCACAGTATCTGACACCAAATCACTTATTCTTTTCACTTCCTGCAAATGTACAGTGATATAAATTGCAGGACTGCAGCAGGATTTGCTTTGTGTTCTGAAATACATCAAAAGGGCTGGTTTTATTTGAGAGGAGTTTAGAAGACTTGGTTTTTGAGGTTCACAGCAATAATTCATAGTCCTAGAAAGTTTTTTTTGATCTTAAAAATTATGTGTTTTATGACCATTTAAGAGTTATTTGGGGGCTGTTATCAGAGAGCCACGACATGGTTCTCTTTATTTTCTCTATTCGCTATCCTACTGTATCTAATTTTGTATTGATAAGGCAATATGACTCCCTATATATAGGCAAAATAATTTTTTTTAATTCTAAGACAATTTTCCTTTTAAAATATAAAAAATAAATAAACCACAAGAGAATAAGGAGAGGTTCTTCGGCAAATTTTACATGTCTGAATTATGTTATAGCTGCAGATGCACATGAGGAGGGTGCAATCTTTCTTTCTCTGCTGTAATTTTTTTTTGTTTTCTGATTAAATTTCATTCTTCTGATAAAATGTCGTAAAATGTTAACTGGGTTTTGTTTGAGTGAAATAATAATGACACCCACTATCAGAGCCACAGAGGATAGGTAGAAAAGATGATGTATATTTTAACCCTCTGAAAAGTCAAACTTCAAATGGAATAATAGCATTCTGGGAATATAAAAATGAGGAATTTTCAAAAACTGGAAATAATTGTCATATTGAGTAACATCTAGCCCTGTGATTTAAAAAAGAAATCTGTCATCTATTATGTAATCTCACTCAGAGGGTAGAAATAGTGGCTAATCAATTTAAATTCCAGTACTCCTACATTGCATGAGGCTTTCCATTTCATTTTGACTGAAACAAGAACTGAACTCTGGGAATTAGATTTCATTTCTTGCATTAGAAGATATAAGCAAGTTAAATTTTAATGCACAAGAAAATAAATTAAAACATTAAAATTAATTATTGAAATTCAATCCATCCCTCGGTTTTACAGAGAACTGTAGATCATATTTCAGCATTGCATTTCAGCCATCTAGGCAATGTGTGGTCTTTAAAACTGGAAGAGAGGCTCTGTATGAGACGCTTCCTAAATAATTTGATGATCTGTCACTTTGTATTGTATTACCCTAGTATTTCACAGATTAAAAGGAAATTCATAAAAAGAAACCAAATGTCATGATTCTAAAAAGGCATAATTCGTGAAACACAGACCTCTGCACTTGATTTCAATCACCATGTATCAAGGATCAAAATTAAGGGAGGCAGTTCCGTTATTTTGTTATATTGAATAGGCTATCACCCCAGTTTTAAGAGCATGTTTCCCACGAAAAAACCTGCAGGAGGTATTTGTGAAGATTTTTACAGAAACTGCCATTTTACTAACCCATTCCGGTAATGTAAAATGGTTTGGCTTTGTGGGGTTTTGGGGGGTTTGTTGTTTTGAGTTGGTTTTTTTTTTACGCAGAATGGTTCTTACCCAAGATAAAAACTGCATTTGAAGCAGAAGTAAAAGAAGCCGTCTAGTGTATGTTCAGATAGGGTGTGAACATGCTTTACTCTTTGTGTTAGTTTAAGAATAAATACTTAGTTTGAAAACTAAGTATCAAGTCCGATACAGAATGTAGCGGAATCAGTGTAAATCCTGGCATTTATTTCTGTGTGGTTTTGCCACACTGCCTAGAATAATGGGAATAAACAGTGTCATGCACTGCAAACCCTACTTGTACACTACTGACTCAATAGAGCAAGCGCTCCTGTTAAGTGCAGAACTCATTGTCCTTACCATTCTGTATAGGATTTCTAGCTCAGTTCCAAAAGTATTTGACAGACTTTTACCAATTAGATTTTGAGGTGTGGTGTGTAACTGAGACGCATCTTCTAAGTTCTTTGTATACAATGCAACAAAAATAGTCAGAAAAAGGTATGGAGTTTGGGAATGACCTATGCAGTACTTTTTACAGTATAAGAATTTAGTGGATATACGAGATTAGCAAGCAGGATGTTTATACATATGAAATTAAAGATATCCACATTAAGAGCTAGTGCTGAGCACACTAGTGGTATAGAGTAGTAGGCCATGCTACTAGATATCTGTAGACTCTATGAACTCAGGGTTTAGGAATGCTTTCTGTACCACCATTTCTTCTTTGTTCTGCCCATAAGTGGATAGTAGGATACTGCCTGCTGTGCTTGGATAAGGGAAGCATGTGTGACAAGAACTAGAGAATATTGGTAGCAGAAGTCAGGTTGTAGGAGGTGTTTTTTACACAATTCATGGTAGATCAGAGACAAATGATTCTGTGGCTGCGAGAAGCTGATCTGAGTTTAAGGGGAGACTGGACATGAATTAAACAGTTCTTACAGGGAGAAACCCTTTAGAAGTTAATACATAGACAAAGCATGTGATGCTCAAGAAATTTCTTCACCTGAAAATTAGAGACTGAAGGTATATTAGGCTCACATATATGTATATAACATATATTATATATTATATATAACATGTATGTATATAGTTTGCCATTAATATCTGCTTTTGGCCACTTTTAGAAGCCCTTAGTTTGCACCAGCACTGCTTATCTCCTTCTGTTAGTTCTCTAAAGAGACTTTTACCATACAAGCAAAAGAACTACAGTCAAGGAAAGGGAAAAATTAAAAAAAAAAAGTATGGTAAAGCATAATGATATTTCATTAACATATGCTTCAGGTCATATACAGGACACATGTTTCTGTAGTCTGACAATCAAAATAGTTTCCTCCACGCAGCTTGAATAGTCTGATTGACTCATGAATATTGCAAAAGACTAAACTATGATCTACATGGATGCTACTCTTAATTTTATAGAATTTTCAGGCTTATTTCTGCAGAATTGTGTCATGCAACTGTTGCTCCAATTTACAGTAGGATTTTTCCTATTTAATCCCATGAAAAGTTAACTTCAGTGTGACTCCTTACAGTGCACAGGTATGGCTGTATTTTTTTCTATTTAGCCAAAGGTAAGCAAGTCACTAGCACTTCATTTCTCCACTCTGTCTTAAAGGGCGGAACTCTGGAAGAGTAATTTCTGTTTTCCTGTGTTGCTTGTCTGGGAGATGCAGAGTGATCAGCCTTTTGGAGATCTCTGTTGACTTTCCCTTCACCCTGCTGAGCTGACATGGCTAGCTTTGGTTAGGAGCCTACCTTTCAGAAAACATGTTTTTAGTTAAAGTGAAGTCTACCCCAACTTACCATTCAATATTTTTATTTGAAGTTATTTTAATATGATTATCCAACTGAATTTTTTCAATAATATTATGGTAATAAATATATTTGCACACAATCATTTTTGTGCAATCGTGCTGCACAAAAATTAACACATGCCTTTTCCAGTTAGCCCTCAGGAAATGGAGAAATTCTGAGGGGATAGCAATCAGGGCAAACTGATTGTGTAAGAAT